>OY728133.1:1735518545-1736718545 GCA_963277665.1 Viscum album
TAAACCCTGGCTAAAGCTTATAGTCACGGTTCAAACCGTGGATACAGCCCTATATCCACGGTTTCAAACTGTGACTATAGCCTTATAGCCACGGTTTGAAACCCTGGCAGAAGGTAAAGCACAAACAAGCCTTATAGCCACGGTTAGAAACTGTGGCTATAGATCAAAGTTCAATAAAAAACACAGCAGGCCTACCTCCCCCCCCTGCTAGTCCCCTGCCACCCCACCCCCTACCAATCCCCCCCTGCCCCCTGCCAGTCCCCCCTGCCCCCTGCCAGTCCCCCTGCCCCCTGCTAGTCCCCCCTGACACCCCCTGCCAGTCCCCCCTACCCCCTGCTAGTCCCCCTGCCAGTCCCCCCGCCAGTCCCCCTGCCAGTCCCCCCTGCCCCCTACCACCCCCCCTGCCAGTCCCTCTGCCCCCTGCCACCCCCCCTGCCCCTGTTAGTCCCCCTACCTTCCACCCACCTTCTAGTCCCCCTGCCACCCCCCCCCCCCCCACCCTGCATGTATCCCCCCTATTTTCCATCTGGCTCTGCCCCCTGCTAGTCCCCCTAACTGTTTTCCCCTGGTTCCCCACCCCCTGCCAGTCCCCCCCGGTCTGTCACCCCCCCTGGACACACCCCCACCCACTCCCATGCACAGACACCCCCCACCCACCCAGGACAGACACCCCCTGGATAGACAGACAACCCTGGACACCCCCTCCCTTGGACAGACCCCCCCCCCCCCCCGTACAGACAACCGTAGACACCCCACTCCCCTGGACAGACCCCCCCCCATACAGACAACCCCCACCCTAGACAGACACCCCCCCTGGACAGACAACCTTGGACACCCCCCACCCTGCATGTCTCCCCCCCTATCTACCCCCTGCCAGTCCCCCTACCTGTTTTCCCCTGGTTCCCCACCCCCGCGTCACTACAGTGAACGGCGGTCACCTTTGTCAAAAGTGCTACAGTGACTCTGAAGTCCACACTAGATCAGGAAACACCAATCCAACAATTTCTCTTATATAATTAACACATGCCCATGAATCTTGTTCTTGATTCCATCTCCATGTGGACATCAGTTAATAATTTCACTTTATTCCTTATCAAGGTGAAAACCTAATGATCAAAGTTGGCTAGAATTTCAATTACATTGTATATTTAGACAATCCCATAAATATCTTTCTCATTTCTGGAAGTGAGGTAATCTTATGCTTTCCACATATAAGTAAAGGATGGATCTTCAGTTATGATCTGGGCAGAAAGGCTGTTATATCTTCTTTTGTCAAGCCATATAGACATCTTAGGAATACGCAGTCAGTGGACTACTTTGGAAGTTGTTTGTGAGTACCCGATCAAGGAGAGAGACAACTGTGAGACCTTTGTTTGTTGTTGGACAACACCAGCACAGTTGCGACGTGATCGTAGCTGGAAAAAGCGAGCGCTGGAGGACAGTGCATGCATTATTTATGACAATGCCGACAACGTCCTTTTCTTTTCCAATACCCATGAACTTAAACAAAGTCCTCTTCCCATTTCATAAAATCAACCACCCCCCCTGGACAGCAGCCACCCCCCCTGGACAGCAGCCACCCCCCCCCCCCACACACACACACACATACCTTGCACCCCTTGCACACCCCTCGCCCCCCCCTGCTGGACCCCCTTGGACAGCACCCCCCCTGTTGGACCCCCTGGATAGTAGCAGCCCCTTGCCGGACCCCCCTAGATAGCACCCCCCCCCCCCCCCAAACCCTGGACACCCCCCCCCTCAGACCCTGGACACCCCCCCCAGACCCTGAACAGATCCCCCTCCCCCTAGACAGATTCGCCCCAGACCCTGGACAGATTCCCCCCAGACCCTGGACAAATTCCCCTCCCCCTTCCAGTCCCCCCCCCCCAGACCCGGGACAGATCCCCCCCAGACCTTGGACAGATCCCCCTTCCCCTGGACAGATTCCCCCCAGACCCTGGACAGATTCCCCTCGCCCTACCAGTCTTGCCCCCTCCAGACCCTGGACAGATTGACTTGGTTTTAGTGGAAACTATACTTTAATAAGTTTATCTCTAAATGTTGGAGATAAAGCTATGAAGCAATACCCATGGGTGAATAAAAAAGTTGACTCAGTTTTAGTGGAAACTATAGTCAGAAAAATCCAGTCCATGCTCTATATAGCCAATGTTGAACTGGAATGGCAGGTGGACCATGATTTTGAATTCACTAATAAACAGCCATTGATCTTTTTTGGTGATAAGGTAGTATAGGGATAAAAATAATGGATTAAGATTATTTAGAAGTTTTTTACTTTTTTAACACTTCAAAAGTATCCAAGGTTGGTTTCTCTACTTATATGCTTTATGTATTGGGAATAAAGTGGTTAGGATCTATTGTGATATCCAAATTGCATGAATATCTCAACTAGACTACTTTTGATAAATCCTTTAATAAAAAAATTTATCCTGATACACTAAGAGTAGTGAAGGCATGATATTTTGTTACTATGGAGCCGAGATATCATTATAACATGGTGTATGTTACTTAGTTTGATGTGTTAATGAACTTATTTATAGATCTTGTTTCTAATGTCTATATCAAGGAACAAATGCTTGAAATGAGTTTGAGTCATGATATTCAGTCTATGTTGATTCTTATATTCCTACCCACCTTCATGAAGATTATAGGCAAGGTATCTATGGATGAGGAGGATACAACTAGGAAGATAATACTCTTGAAAGCATCAGTGATAGTATGAGGTAGCCAAAGTTTTTATTCTAGCTAGAAGAGGAAGTCAGATGAACATTTTTGAGGTGGTTGTAAGAGTGTACAACAGATATCAAGGCTAAATATAGTGTCATGTTACCAATGCAAGAAAAGGGGAAACTTCAAACCTGATTATATAGAATCACCCAAGGCATGTCACCTATGTGTTAAATCTAATCATATTAATTATTTATGTGAGAGATAATAATAGGTTACTAGAGTTATATATGATGTGTTAAAAGTATTGTGATCTCAACCACTTTCCAACAGTGATGTTCAGGTCCTAAAGAAAGAGAAAAACGTGGTTGGATGTATCTATGCAGAAGAGTGTACAGAGGCAGGACTAACTTCCATGAGAGGTATTTTTTTTATTTCATATTCTATGTTTCTATTGTTATTTAATATTTTTGTAACTCATTTATTTATATTATAAAATATTATTGATGCATTGGATTTATTCTTAGAGATTATGCCTTGCTTGATTCCTATTTCCGCACCTTTGAGAAAGAGGTCAAAGAAGGGTTTTAAATGTCCTAAGTTTTGGGTGATGATTGTTTACCACAAAACCATATGGTACTTTCTATTTCTTGATCTTGACATCTTTTATCGCATCATTTTCATGGAATATATGATTAGTTATAAATCTAGAATCAATTACAATCATCATCATGTCCAGTTTCTTTCTTCCAATAGAGTCACTCATATCTTTCAGGTTGAGTGAGATCCCAAATCTAAGAGAGAAATACATGTTTCCCCAAGTTCTAGGATAATATAACACTATTTTTTGAATATGTTTCTATATGTCTTTTATCCATGTCTTAGTGTTCCTCTTCCTGTGGTGCTGAGTGAGTTTCTTGAAGTTTTTTCATATGAATTATCAGGGTTACTAAATCAGAGGGAATTTCAGTTTTATATAGACTTTATCTTAGGGAAATGGACCATTTTCTTACCTAAATACCATATGTAACCCATGAAATTAAAATAATTAAAGGTTTATTTTGAGGATCTTGAAGATGATGGATTTATTCATCCCAACATTTCACCTTGGAATCATCAATTCCCTTTAAAAAGAATGTGTATGGGAGTCTCTAGATTTCTATTGGTTATTGGAAACTCAACCAGGTGATAGTTAAGAATAAATTTACCTTTCATAGTATTGATGGAAATTTTTATTATCT
This sequence comes from Viscum album, assembly GCA_963277665.1. Classification (NCBI taxonomy): domain Eukaryota; kingdom Viridiplantae; phylum Streptophyta; class Magnoliopsida; order Santalales; family Viscaceae; genus Viscum; species Viscum album. The sequence continues at coordinate 1,735,522,472 of OY728133.1, forward strand.
CAGGTGATCCAAGTGGTTTTAAAAAATTAAACTGAGATTAGGATACCATTAGCTAAGGTTCTAAGAGGAAGATATTCTTAAGACATTTTTAAAAATAAGATATGGTCATTATAATTATATTTTCATGTCATTTGTCCTTACTAACACTCTTATAGTGTTTATGGATTTCAAGAATCAAATATTTAATCAATTCTTGTATTCCTTCGTGATTGTTTTTATGGATCATATCCTTGCTTATTCAAGATTGGAGCAGGATCATGCTGAGAATTTAAATATCATCCTTGGAATATTAGAAAAGCATCACCGATATAGAAATATATCTAAATTTTAATTATGGATTCAATAGGTGAAATTTATAAGTAATTTTATTTCTAATAAGGGTGTATTGGTGGATGTTGAGAAGATTCAAGTGGTGATATCTTTAGAGTATCCAAGAAATGTGTTTAAAATCCATATTTTCTTACAATTATCTAGTTATTACAGGAATTTTATTTGGGACTTCTCCAATATTACATCTACCATGATAGATTTAACCCATAGAAGTGTGAAGTTTTTTGGGAGTGATCAATTCTAGAGATATTTTGAGGAGTTTAAAGGGATATTGACTTTAGCTCTAGTTTGGATCCTTCCTGATTCGGTTTTGGGATATAATGTTTACTAAGATTCCTCGTGTATGAGTTTGGGTTGTGTTTTGATGTAGGGGAGATATGTATTAGCTTATGGATCTCTTTAAATGTTGACTCGTGATAATAAATACCCCATTAATTATCTTGACTTAGTATCAGTGATTCACACTCTAAAGACTTGGCACCACTACCACTTCAGGGAGTGGTTTATAGTGTATTCAAAGCATAAGAATCTAAATTATATCTTATCTTAGAGGAATATGAACTTGAGATGGATATTCTAGGTGGAGTACAATTAGACCTTTGATTTTGAAGGTGGAATGGGGCTGGTGTGGGCGGGATGTGGCTGGAACAGGGCCAAATCATGGCATTACCACGGCGTGACCTCGGCGTGACCGTGGCGTGTTGGCCCGATCCAGCGACATCCGCGGGGTAGCATCTTCCGGCCAGGAGCGAAGGGAGCGGGAGGAGGCTGGAATGCTGGTGGAAGGGGGATGGTTGCAGGTGTTGGGAGGATGGTGCGGGCTAATTCGAAGGTGGCAGGGGGGGCTGTTGCGGGCTGGAATGCTAGTGGCAGCGGGCTGAAATGAAGGTGGAAGGGGGCTGGTGTGGGCTGGATGTGGCTGGAGCAAGGCCAAATCACGGCGTGACCGCGGCGTGACCGCGGTGTGACTGCGGCGTGACCGCGGCGTGTTGGCCCGATCCAGCGACATCCACGGGGCAGCATCTTCCGGCCAGGAGTGAAGGGAGCGGGAGGAGGCTGGAATGCTGGTGGAAGGGGGATGGTTGCAAGTGTTGGGGGGATGGTGAGGGCTGATTCGAAGGTGGAAGGGGGGCTGTTGTGGGCTGGAAAGCTGGTGGCAGCGAGATGAAATGAAGGTGGAAGGGGGCTGGTGTGGGATGGATGTGGCTGGAGCAGGGCCAAATCATGACGTGACCGCGGCGTGACCGCGGCGTGACCGTGGCGTGATCGCGGCGTGTTGGTCCGGTCCAGCGACATCCACAGGGAAGGGGGGGTTGTTGCGGGCTGGAATGTTGGCGGCAGTGGGCTGAAATGAAGGTAGAAGGGGGATGGTGTGGGCTGGATGTGGCTGGAGCAGGGCCAAATCATGGAATTACCGTGGCGTGATCGCGGCGTGACCGCGGCGTGACCACGGCGTGACTGCAGCGTGACCGCGGCATGACCATGGCATGACCGCGGCATGTTGGCCCAGTCCAGCGACATCCGCGGGGTAGTATCTTCGCAGACATCGCACCTTCATTGGAGGGGTTTTATTATAAAAACATGACTTTATTTAACAAATGAAACAAGTATATTAAAGAAAACTTATTCAAGATATGCAATTCAATATAATTAAACAAACCAAGCCATTCAGCCATTTGAATCTTACCATAATTTCAATTAGCCTCATTTCGAACATAACCTGCAAAATATAAAAGATAACTAAGTATTTCTAATTGTAGGAGCAGTAAAACACCAAGAAAAAAGATGTAATACACAACTCTAGCAATGAGTAAAAATGAAGGAAATGATAAACCATCTTAAATAAAATTACACATCCATCCATTAGATCTCTTCAGTTGTAATCTAGTGGTCTCCTGCAATGGACCCACTTACAATAGGAGGGTGACTGTAAAATACCAAGCATGTTTTGCTTCATTCTAAAAAAACAACCATTAATAAATCATAGCACAAAGAAATTAAAACACATTAAACAGTTGGGTAGAAAATTGAAAATAAATAATATTTTGAATGTGTAATATGAAATATACAATGGGAAATTATTATAAACATGAAATTAATGGTAGATTAATCTAGATGCATTACCGGTATGAAAAAAAAAGAGAGTTGGTCTATCTTTCTGACTTCATTTTCCCTGAAATGGAGGAAGACGCCCAGCCCCAGCCCCCACCAGCCCCTCCACCCTGCCCAGCCCCACCCCCCACCAGCCCCCTCTCCCTTGCCCAGTTCTTCCCCTCTCATCCCCTCCCCCCTGCCCAGCCCCTTCCCCCACAATCCCCTCCCCCCTACCCAGCCCCATCCCCCACCAGCCCCCTCCCCCCATCCCAGTTCTTCCCCTCTCATCCCCTACCCAGCCCCTTCCCCCACCAGCCCCTCCCCCCTGCCCAGCCCCATCCCCCACTAGCCCCCTCCCCCTACCCAGTTCTTCCCCTCTCATCCCCTCCCCCCTGCCCAGCCCCTTCCCCCACCATCCCCTCCCCCCTGCCCAGCCCCATCCCCCCTTCCTAACCCCAACCCCCTTCATTCCCCTCCCCCCTACCCAGTTCTTCCCCTCTCATCCCCTCCCCCCCCCTGCCCAGCCCCTCCACTCCCAACACCTCCCCCCTGCCCAGCCCCATCCCCCCTACCCAGCCCCATCCCCCACCAGCCCCCTCCCCCTGCCCAGTTCTTCCAAATAAAAAAAATGATGCATGGTAGTAAGCAGTAACAGTAATAACTCTAACAGTAATCACTCATTCTAAGGGATGTATTGATAATTAGATATATAAACACATACCCACCAATAATAGGTTCAACTAATGCATGGACACAATATCCTACAACATTAAATTCAATCCCATCTAAATAAAACATCCATTCAAATCATGATGACATGAGATAGAAATATCAAACATACTAATTATGAGGCGTGCACCAATGATCCAAAAATACCTGAAAAACTATAAACAATACGTTATAAAATGAAAATTGTAATATAATGCTAGGATTAAAAAATTTGATTAATGATATTACCTTCAAAAACATCATGATTTACATGTCTTAACGACATTAAACATCTCCACCATGGGATATGCCATGGATGTTTTGAAGCCCAGCCCCTTCCCCCACCAGCCCCTCCCCCCTGCCTAGCCCCATCCCCCACCAGCCCCCTCCCCCCTGCCCAGTTCTTCCCCTCTCATCCCCTCCCCCCCTGCCCAGCCCCTCCCCTCCCAGCCCCTCCCCCCTGCCCAACCCCTCCCCCCTGCCCAGCCGCATCCCCCCTGCCCAGCCCCATCCCCCACCAGCCCCCTCCACCTTCCCAGTTCTTCCCCTCTCATCCCCTCCCCCCTTCCTAGCCCCTTCCCCCACCAGCCCCTCCCCCCTGCCCAGCCCCTTCCCCCACCAGCCCCTCCCCCCTGCCCAACCCCATCCCCCCTACCCAGCCCCATCCCCCTCCAGTCCCCTCCCCCTACCCAGTTCTTCCCCTCTCATCCTCTCCCCCCTACCCAGCCCCTCCCCTCCCAGCCCCTCCCCCTGCCCAACCCCATCCCCCCTGCCCAGCCCCATCCCCCACCATCCCCCTCCCCCCTACCCAGTTCTTCCAAATAAAAAAAATGATGCATGGTAGTAAGCAGTAACAGTAATCACTCATTCTGAGGGATGTATTGATAATTAGATATATAAACACATACCCACCAATAATAGGTTCAACTAATGCATGGACACAATATCCTGCAACATTAAATTCAATCCCATCTAAATAACACATCCATTCAAATCGTGATGGCATGAGATAGAAATATCAAAAATGCTAATTATGAGGCGTGCACCAATGATCCAAAAATACCTGAAAAAACTATAAACAATACATTATAAAATGAAAATTTTAATATAATTCCAGGATTAAGAAACTTGATTAATGATATTAACTTCAAAAACAGCATGCTTTACATGTCTTAATGACATTAAACATCTCCACCATGGGATATGCCATGGATGTTTTGAAGCCCATCCCCTTCCCCCACCAGCCCCTCCCCCCTACCCAGCCCCATCCCCCACCAGCCCCCTCCCCCACCAGCCCCCTCCCCCCTGCCCAGTTCTTCCCCTCTCATCCCCTCCCCCCCTGCTCAGCCCCTCCCCTCCCAGCCCCTCCCCCCGCCCAGCCCCTCCCCCCGCCCAGCCCCATCCCCCCTGCCCAGTTCTTCCCCTCTCATCCCCTCCCCCTGCCCAGCCCCTTCCCCCACCAGCACCTCCCCCCTGCCCAGCCCCATCCCCCCTGCCCAGCCCCTCCCCCCTACCCAGTTCTTCCCCGCATGCTCCCTCCCCCCTGCCCAGCCCCTCCCCTCCCCTTTCCCTAACCAGCTTAAACCATAATCGATTCCACCAGGATATAGAGTACCCTACAACCAAACTTAAATAGTTAAAGATTTATGTCATAATTTTTTGTTACAAGTATTGAAAATATATGATCATCCAAATATAAAATATCAATTTAAACTTTATATGGATTTCTATGAACTGTAGTCTTCAATAAACTAAAACTGGTTCAAAAAATGTACAGATTACATGATACACATGATTTTCAAAAAACACAATAATCAGCAGATTTCATGACAGACGTGTTAAACATGTTTTCAAAAAAATTACATATTTTGTGAGAAAATGTTAAAAAAAATTGTCAGAAAATGATAAAAATGTTAAGAATGTACAGCTTATAGATCGCAAAAAGATTTTTCATGCCTTTGAACAATTATTAGTATCAACTGTAATAATATGTGCCAAAAGAGTTGAATGTGTACATAATCTTCCTTCAACTATCATCTCATTGCTTCCACCTGCTGGAACATCCTTGTGTTCTCCTTCCATAATAGTTGAATCTGTACATAAATCTTAATAAATAATTTACAGAACATAAATAAACTTAATTTAATGACCAATAAAAATGTATTATGTTGCCTTACGTGATTCATAGTCATTGTGACTAAAGAACGATAATCCATAGATATTGTTTCAATGAAAACCAGTTTATATGTACTGGGGAAAAATGTACCTGCAAATTTCAAAAAGCCACCCATTATTTAGTTAATATAGATGCACTTCATGTAGAATAATGACCAGTTGACAGTGGTGTTTTTTCATTCTAAATAATATATCAATAAACATATTAAATTGAAAAGTCAAAACATATCGAATTCCGACCGATAGTTTCTTCAGTTGGTTAACAAAGATAACAACCATGTTTATTTCTTTATTAGAATACATTCAATGGAAAATAGATAGTTCATAATAAGGAAAAAATATGAATGAATGAAGCATGAAAAGAATATTGTATCATTATAAATAATTGGAAAATATTAAATAGTTTCCTTTATGAATGGATGAGTCCAGACTTAAGTGTCAACCTTGGCATATGAATACTACTAATCCCTATAATACTGAAATATGAAAGCCTAAAGGTAATTTTTGTCATAATTAAAAAGGCATAGATGAGTATTGATCATTAAATTTCCTATTTATATCATTAGAAATGAAGAAAACCTAATTCATTATAATTTTCAATTTATGATAATAAATATACAAATGAAACTGAACACTCAGCATGCATGAAAACCTGAACTAAGCCTTCGAAGCAGCTCAATAGTGTTGTGTTGGTTTTAAAGCTCGCCTGAATAGAGACATGTAATGGGGAAGTATAAGGTCTGTCAGATTTGTTCTAACTAATTGTAGACATTCACTCATGCCAAGAACCTTCAACATAGAGCTTTCAACCACTTCAGAATACCTGAGAACATGAAATGAATTAAAAAATATATTTTAAGACTGTTGTTGTAGCATGATAATCAACATCATCATTCAATTCAACTTTGAAGCCATATAAATAATAAGTGGTAGCAATCCTGAAGGGTCATAAATACATGTGCATTAATTAAATGTAGTAGTTTAATTAATGTAGCAGTCCAGCACCAGCGCTTCTCACCCAAATAAAAATAGAAGAGGCGCATACATACTGATTTAGGTCATATAAGTAAGAATAAAAAAATACAATTGACAGTGTAAGGTAATTAAGGAAATTCTAGATCAATGCTATGTTTAAAAAAACATTGAAAACTGATTATCCTATGAGCATGAACTATATGAAACATTGGTGCAGGATTCAGTACCTTATACTATAAAAAATATCAAGTATAATCTATATGGATATAAACTTGAGCAATATTTCAATCCAAAATACAATCCCATAAACTATGGAGAAAGAGAACCAAAACTCATTAGGTCGTAACTGAATTATAAAATCAAACACATTACTAGATCATCCTATTGTATTCACATGCACTAAGGAAATAAATAAGATAGTAACAGTTTAAACAGTAGCGGAGTTCACAAACCAAATAGATATTTACCTCAATAGTCTCAAAAATATCCATTACAGAGATAACTAAATCACATCTTGGATATCATTGACCTGAAGCCTACACATAGACTTTCTTCTAGAGAAACCTGCAAATTAAATGGGCAATGTCTCGCAAACACTTTAAAGTGGAAGGAGGAAAACATCAAAAAAATTGAATGAAATGTAGAAACACAAACTTGGATGTCTATTTATGCTTCCAACAACAGTATGATTTGATCTTCAATAGGCATGTGAGGTTTTGTCCAGTTGTTTTCCAGCATGGAAAACACAAAAATAAATGTTATTAAATAGTAAAATAACACCTTATACATGTCATTAATAATATAGGTGATCACATCATTCAAGGGATTGTCTTCACTAAGATTTTTAGTGTTAAAAAAAGATTCAAATTGACAAACTAAAGCATTATATATGCTACCCTCAACATTAAAAGTATTTTCATTCACCTTAATGCTGGAGATATATTTTTGGATCCTTCTCTCCTTCTTTATGACGTGGAAAAATAGAGTACTTAAAAATAGATGTGTTAACATAAATAATATAGAAACTTGGTTGAGAAAATATTCTCATCATTTATGTTCATATTTATAAACAAGAAGATTAACTATATTCCTTATCATCTGTGTTGTATTTTTGTGTTAACCATGTGGGGAGTTTTAAGATGAAGTAGGTTATTGGGGGGAAACTATATAATATATGTTTTCAAAACTAGACAACATAAGTGGAGTGAAGAAAACTTTCCAATATGTATAGTAGTTTCACTACTAGAAAAGGGGGCATTGAAGCCCCCCAGAATCGGGCAACCTTCATTGGCGGTCGCTATAGATATCTAATAGAGACCGCCAATGGTGGTCGCTGGCCTTGATAAAAAAACCCGAGCCTTTTTGCCCCCCCCCCCCCCGCGCCCCCCTCTCGATCGAACCCTGCCCCCCCCCCCCCCCCCCCGTCGCCGCCCTCCCCCCCCCCCCCCCCGCCTCCCGGCCTCCCCCGCCGCTCGGCCTCCCCCGCTCCCCCCCCCCCCGTCACCCCCCCCCCCCCCTGACGCCGCCCTCCCCCCCACCTCCCGGCCTCCCCCGCCGCCCAGCCTCCCCCGCCGCATGCCCTCCGCCCTCCGGCCTCCGCCATCCGCCCTCCGCCCTCCGGCCTCCGCCCCCTCATCCCTCCCCCCCACCCCGGACGGCTCTGGCACCCCGGACAGCCCCCCCCCCCACCCCCCCCCCCACCCCGGACCGCTCCCCGCACCCCGAACGCCCCCCCACACCTCAAACAGCCCCCCCCCCCCCCACCCCCCGTTGCCTGTCCCCCGTCCCCTCACCGCCTCCTCTCCTCCAACTCCCTGCCGCCGCCGCCGCCCGTCCCCTCCCTTGCTGCACCGCCTTTGGCTCCGGCTCCCCTTCACTGCCTCCTCTCTCTCGCTGCACCGCCTTCGGCTCCCCTCCCTTTCAGGTTTGTAGCTCAATCAGGTAACATGGGCTTTTAGTTACATTATTATTTTATCAATGGTTCATAAACAAATGATTAATATTTATTTTAAATATAGTTGATTTGAAAAATGTAAATGTAATAAGTATTGTGTAAATGTTTGTTATACAGATATAATTATGGATAAGAGTTGGATTGATCTTCCAAATTTAACGTCTAGAGAATATTTCAATGGCATTATGAAGTTTATTGACTTCACGAGAGGATTTGAAAGTGACTATATTAGTTGTCCATGTATAAAATGTGATAACAGATATCAATTCACACGAGATACTATGAGGGAGCACCTTTTATTTAATGGATTTCTGAAAAATTATAAGAGTTGGACTCATCATGGAGAAGAATATGTTCGTTGTCAAAATACAGATGTAGCTCAGATGGATGTTGATGCAAGGATGATTGATCCAATGCATGAAATGCTTACTGAAATGGTACGTGGGTTTGATCCTGAAGGCATTGACAACCAGAATCTTGAGACCGATGAGATAAATCTTCACTCTGGTGCAGATCGTGATTCGAGGAGGTTTTATGAAGCACTTGATGATGCGAAAACAGAATTATATCCTGTATGTACTTCTTACAATAAACTGTCATTTATCGTGGAGTTGTTGCATTTGAAGACTTTGAATAATTGGTCAGACACATAATTCGACATGCTTTTGGTTTTATTGAAAAAATTTCTTCCTGTCAACGCTAAGATTCCTGAGTCATATTACTATGCTCGTAAGTTGACAGAGAACTTAGGTTTTACATATGAGACCATAGATGCATGTGCAAACAACTATATGTTGTTTAGAAAAGAAACTGCCCATTTGGATATTTGTACGGTTTGTGGTGCTTTTAGGTGGAAAGAGAACAGGGGAAATAATACTCATCAAATTCAGATTTCGATACAGGGGAAACCGATTGCCGTAAAGCAAATGTGTTACTTTCCCCTTAAACCGAGGTTGAAAAGATTTTTTATGTCATCTAAAGTTTCTAATTTAATGAGATGGCATGAAGAAAGAGTTTATGAAAGTGATATGTTAACCCACCCGGCAAACTCTCATGCATGGAAGGATTTTGATAAGAGACATCCCGACTTTGCTAAAGATGTCCGTAATGTCCGATTGGGATTGGCAGCAGATGGTTTCAATCCATTCAAGTCTATCGTTGGTGCAACTCATAGCACATGGCCCGTGGTGTTGGTTCCATATAATCTTCCTCTGTGGCTTTGTATGAAGCAACAATTTATATTACTTTCCACTCTTATTGATGGACCTAAAAGTCCGGGGGATAAGATTGATGTTTACCTTCAGCCATTTATTGATGAGTTGAATGAATTTTGGGGCGATGGTGTGATGACTTATGACTGCGAAACAAATGAAATGTTCAAACTGCATGCTGCTTTATTGTGGACAATCAATGACTTCCCAGCTTATGAAAATTTATCAGGCTGGAGTACGAAAGGGGAATTTGCTTGCCCTTGTTGCAATAAAAGTAAAAAATCTGTATGGCTTAAACATTCCAAAAAATGGGCATACATGGGTCACAGGTGTTTTCTCCCTCCTCAGCATAGATTCAGAAAGGACAGAGTGGCATTTGATGGTTCTATAGAGTTTAGCCCAGCACCATAGATCATGACAGGAGTCGAAATGTTATCGCAGATTGAGGAAGAAAACATCCGCACGGTATATGAAATTCAGGATTTGGTGGCTCCTCCAGTACGTAATATTCGTGCTGCGGGTAGGCAGCGCAGTCACAATTGGAAAAAGAAAAGTATTTTTTATAGTCTTCCGTATTGGAAAACTAACATATTGAGGCATAATTTGGATGTCATGCACATTGAAAAAAATGTTTGTGATAACATATTGTGGACCATTTTAGGTGTCAGTGGAAAATCAAAGGACCATGTTAATGCACGTCGTGATTTGGAAGAAATGGGTTTAAGGAAACAGTTGCATTTACAGTTAGCTGAGGGAAACAAGGCATATATGCCTGCTGCACAGTATACGATGACTACAGAGGAGAAAGAGACATTTCTTTCCATTTTGAAGATGGTCAAGGTGCCTGATGGTTATTCTTATAATATTTCAAAGTGTGTGAATCTGACGAGCAAGACATTGCAAGGGTTGAAAAGTCATGACAATCACATATTACTTCAACAGTTGATTCCAATCGCAATTTGTGATTGTTTATCCCCCAATGTTGTTCAGCCCTTGATTGAGATGAGTAATTATTTTAGATAGCTTTGTTTAAGAAATCAACGAATGAGTGATTTAAAAAGTTTGCAGGACTGAATTGTACTTACGTTTTGTCACTTTGAGAAACTTTTCCCCCCTCATTTTTCGATGTTATGGTCCACTTGACAGTGCACCTAACTGATGAAGTAATGGTTGTTGGTCCAGTGCAATTCAGGTGGATATATCCTATTGAATGGTATTTGAGTACATTGAAAAGATTTGTACGCAACAGAGCTTATCCAGAGGCATCAATATCCAATGGTTATTTTATGGATGAGTGTACTACCTTTTGTGCAGAATATCTTACGGATGTTGAAACAAAATTAGATAAGCCCTCTCAAATTCATGATGGTCCAGTTGGAGAAGGAACCACATTTGATATGGACAACATCGAGTGGATACAAGCACATCGATATATCTTGTTCAATACTCCATCAGCTGCACCATTAATGCAGTAAGTATCTTATCAATGTTCTTGTATAACTTTTACATGTTTTGTTTTCATAAGATGATCTTTTAAACATCGCGTTATCATTTGCAGGAAACACATTAATGAGATAAAAGAAGATATGCATCGTGCGACTAAGTTGCAAATTCAACAATCTCATTATGCGTCATTTCATGATTGGTTCAAGGATTATGTATGTATAAATTGATTTTCATTATGAGTGAAGTATTGTACTAATTCTTTCTGCATATATCAGTATTGATTTTTATAAATTATGTAGGTTCGTAAGCTGAGGGAGTTAGGGGACCCCACGCTACCTGAAGTATTTATCCAACTGGCTGAGGGTCCATCTATAAAGGCTCGTCGTTATAAATCTATTGATGCTAATGGTTTTCGATTTCGCATTAAAGATGTTGACGACAAACGAGAAACACAAAACAGTGGAATAGGTTGTCCCTTTGTCGATTCTGGTTATTACTATGGTCAATTGATAGACATCATTGAAGTTGTATACACACACGGTTTGAAGTGCATATTGTTAAAGTGTAATTGGGTTGATCCAGTGCGTGGATGTAAAGTCGATCAATATCAGTTTTCATTGGTGAATTTTAACTATATGTTATACAGAAATAATGAACAAGTTGAGAATGAACCTTTCATTTTGACATCACAAGCGGAACAAGTATTCTTCGTTACTTTGCCTTCGGATCCAAGTTGGCAAGTTGTTGTCAAAATGTCTCGGTGAGGAGTGTTTTTATTTGAAGAAGATGAACCTGAGACTGTTCCGTTTGTTTACCAACAACTTGATCAACATACCGTAGTTCAACGTGAAGAAGATATTTATTGGGTCAGAGCGGCTATTGAAGGAGAAACGGTCGATTTGCATGCTTAATGAAAGGTATAATTGTTTTCCCGCTATTCAGTAGAATTTCCTAGGATATCATAAATTATCTAATCATTTTATAAATCTTTATAAGTTTTAATCCTCACTTTTGTAAGTTAATTCAATCATAAATATTTAGGTTGTTTTTACTCTTGATTTATTGATGTTATGGTCGTTGTATCATCCCTTTGAGGTATTCTTCATCTGATTCATGTGCTGTTTGAATTTTTATTAGTTCTATCTGAAATTTGGCTATGCATTGACTGGTTTTGTACATAATTTGTATATCTGTTTTGTTAACATTCTAATTTTTTAAAATTCATTCACAACTAATTATTCAATCCATTTTTTGTTTGATTAACAGTTGTACAAGTTTGATTTTTTAAGAACAATCCAATTTATCTTTTAAACACTTTGGACTCATTACTGATGTTTTCTATGACTGCAGACATGTCAGGAGAAGAGGCAGAAGATCCACATCATCCATCTGAGGCATCTACGTCTCAGGGTCGAGGTATGTTTGAATGTAATTGTCTATATTTTTTATGTAATTGACATACATATATATATATATAACATTTGTCAATTTATATATAAAATTGTTTTCAACAGGATCAGACTCGGCTGCTTCTTCCTCTCGCAGGAGAGGCCCTGGTCGTGGCATATTATCATGGAATTCCGACACGACTATAGATGTTTCATTTGATGAGGTTTTTCATCCTGTGGGACTGAATGCCCCGGCATTTATTCGTCAGCTGGGTCATATCATACATGACCCACATCGATTTCCATTGACCACGCGTGACTAGGCTTCTATCCCTCAGGACACATTAGATCGTCTATAGAGGGAGGTTCAGGTAAGAAAATCATTTAACTTTATTTTCTATGTATAAAGAATACTAATATGTTTGATTATTTTCTTTATAGCAAAATTTGAAAGTATGCCCTGAAGAGTTTCGGCCCGTGTGTATGAGCAAATGCCGTAAGATGTGGAAAGATTATAAATGCAAAGTGAAGAGGGACCACTGGGTACCAAATGTGGGTGCCCTAGACATTTTGGAAAAGGTCCCGAGAGGTGTCCTCCCGGCTCAGTGGCGTGACTTGGTTGCATATTGGTCTACTGAGGGTGTTGCAGTTTGTATATTAATTATTTTGGTGTATATATATTTTCAAGAATATGTGATTTGTTTGAAATTTGAATGAATTGAATGTAGGAGGTGTCAACACGCCATTCTGAGAATCGAGCGTTGCAGGGACCACCTCACAGGCTCGGGACTCGTCACGTGTCTCAGATCCGACATGAGGTATATATTATTCATTTTTTAATTTATTAATTAATATGGTTTTGTGTTTATAATCTTTTAATATACAGTTGCGAGAGAAAGGTGCAGCAACTGATAAAATGTCGGTGTGGATGAGGACTCGTGATCGTAATGATCCAGAGGTTGCAGCATTGATAGTAAGTGTATGTACTTACCAATAATTACATAAATCTATATATTAACATATATATATTTATATATATTTAAATATTTCACAGGCTCAATTTGAAGCTGAGTTAGAACATCTGCCAGAGGACCAGCGACAACTTCCCATGCGACGGGATGAGATCTTTCATCGCATTGTCGGTCGGGACGGGCATGGCTATAGTTTGACCTATGGAGCAGGGATTCCTCGTTCTGTAGTGTCACGCGCTGCGGTTGTCGGTCCTGCTGTTGCTCATATGACACAGCAGATGTCAGATTTTGAGGCACGGCTGCGCGCTTCCGAGGAGGCAAATGCGCAATTGACAGCTGAGGTTAGAGCACTGCGGGAATATGTGCATCGAGTTGATGGTGCAGGGGATCATACGACGCAGGTATATACTGTATTTATTTATTTAATTTAAATTATTTTTGTTATTAAAATATTTATAATGTTTATTTTTTGTAGGCCCCTGGCCCACCAGAAGGAGGTAGCAGTGATGACAACGCGTGACACGTCATATATTCACGAGATATGTTTTTTGTTTTTACTGGTGGGGTTGACATTGATGTACTATATTTATTCATTTAATTTAAATTAGAAAGTTGTGTACTTATAATTTCTTTCTTTTCTTGTTTATTATATGATAGCTAATATTATCTAAGGCGTGCATTTAAAAACTCTAACCCCCCGCACCCCCGTACAGCCCCCCCGCACCCCCGAACAGCCCCCCGCACAATCGTACAACCCTCCGCCCCCCCGTACAGCCCCCCCCCCCCCCCCCCGCACCCCTGTACAGCCCCCCGCACCCCCGTACAGCCCCCCGCACCCCCGTACAGCCCCCCCCCCCCCCCCGGCACCCCCGTACAGCCCCCCGCACCCCCGGACAGCCCCCCCCCCCCCCCCCCCCGCACCCCCGTACAGCCCCCCGCACCCCCGGACAGCCCCCCCGCACCCCCGTACAACCCCCCCCCCCCCCCCCCGCACCCCCGTACAGCCCCCCACACCCCCGGACAGCCCCCTCGCACCCCCGTAGAGCCCCCCGCACCCCCGTACACCCCCCCCCCCCCCCGCACCCCCGTACAGCCCCCCCGCACCCCCGTACAGCCCCCCGGCACCCCCGTACAGCCCCCCGCACCCCCGTACAGCCCCCCCCCCCGGCACCCCCGTACAGCCCCCCGCACCCCCGGACAGCCCCCCCCCCCTCGCACCCCCGTACAGCCCCCCGCACCCCCGGACAGCCCCCCCGCACCCCCGTACAACCCCCCCCCCCCCCCGCACCCCCGTACAGCCCCCCCCCCCCCACCCCCGGACAGCCCCCTCGCACCCCCGTAGAGCCCCCCGCACCCCCGTACACCCCCCCCCCCCCCCGCACCCCCGTACAGCCCCCCCGCACCCCCGTACAGCCCCCCGGCACCCCCGTACAGCCCCCCGCACCCCCGGACACCCCCACGCACCACCGTACAGCCCCCCGCACCCCCGTACAGCCCCCCGCACCCCCGTACACCCCCCCCCCCCCCCCCGCACCCCCGAACAGCTCCCCGCACCCCCGCACCACCCGAACGACCTTCGAATGCCACAAAACCGTACGAAAACAGCCGGTGTGTGAATTTTGAAATGGTCGGCCAGACGGCACGTCATTCGGAGGTGCCGTTTGACCGCAGCGGCCGGAAACGTGTTTCTGACGCCATAAAACACCAAAACGGCGTGCGGCGGTCCAATTCGGAGAAAACGTGCTCCGAACGACCTGAAACCGCACGAGAACGGTAGAAATATTATTCCTGAGATGCAGGAGGAGGCGGCACGTCCATCGGACGTGCGGTGCGTGCGGCACGACCGAATGTGTCGTTTTCAGCAGCACTGCGCGCGCTGAAATGGCGCGTTGGGGGGTCAAAACCACCCGAACGACCTACGAATGCCACGAAACCGTACGACAACAGCTGGTGCGTGAATTGTGAAATGGTCGGCCAGACGGCACGTCATTCGGAGGTGTCGTTTGACCGCGGCGGCCAGAAACGCGTTTCTGGCGCCATAAAACACCAAAACGGCGTGCGGCGGTCCAATTCGGAGCAAACGTGCTTTGAACGACCTGAAACCGCACGAGAACGATATAAATATTATTCCTAAGATGCAGGAGGAGGCGTCACATCAATCAGACGTGCGGTGTGCGCGGCACGACCGAATGTGTTGTTTTCAGCAGCGCGGCGCGCGCGGAAATGGCGCATTGGGGGGTCAAAACCACCCGAACGACCTCCAAATGCCACGAAACTGTACGACAATAGCCGGTACGTGAATTTTGAAATGTTCGGCCAGACGACATGTCGTTCGGAGGTGCCTTTTGACCGCGGCGGCCGGAAACGCGTTTCCGGCGCCATAAAACACCAAAACGGCGTGCGGCGGTCCAATTCGGAGAAAACGTGCTCCGAACGACCTGAAACCGCATGAGAATGATAGAAATATTATTCCTGATATGCAGGAGGAGGCGGCATGTCCATCGGACCTGCGGTGCGTGCGGCACGACCGAATGTGTCGTTTTCAGCAGCGCGGCGCGCGCTGAAATGGCGCGTTGGGGGGTCAAAACCACCCGAACGACCTCCGAATGCCACGAAACCGTACGACAACAGCCGTTACGTGAATTTTGAAATGGTCGGCCAGACGGCACGTCATTCGGAGGTTCCGTTTGACCGCGGCGGCCGGAAACGCGTTTCCGGCGCCATAAAACACCAAAACGGTGTGCGGCAGTCCAATTCAGAGAAAACGTGCTCCGAACGACCTGAAACCGCACGAGAACGATAGAAATATTATTCCTGAGATGCAGGAGGAGGCGGCACATCCATCGTACGTGCGGTGCGCGCGGCACGACCGAATGTGTCGTTTTCAGCAGCGCGGCGCGCGCTGAAATGCCGCGTTGGGTGGTCAAAACCACCCGAACGACGTCCGAATGCCACGAAACCGTACGACAATAGCCGGTACGTGAATTGTGAAATGGTCAGCTAGACGGCACGTCATTCGGAGGTTCCGTTTGACCGCGGCGGCCGGAAACGCGTTTCTGGTTCCATAAAACACCAAAACGGCGTGCGGCGGTCCAATTCGGAGCAAACGTGCTCCGAACGACCTGAAACCACATGAGAACGATAGAAATATTATTCCTGAGATGCAGGAGGAGGCGGCACATCCATCGGATGTGCGGTGCGCGGGGCACGACCGAATGTGTCGTTTTCAGCAGCGCGGCCCGCGCTGAAATTGCGCGTCGGGGGTCAAAACCACCCGAACAACCTCCGAATGCCACGAAACCGTACGACAACAGCTGGTGCGTTAATTGTGAAATGGTCGGCCAGACGGCACATCATTCGGAGGTACCGTTTGACCGCGGCGGCCGGAAATGCGTTTCTAGCGCCATAAAACACCAAAACGGCGTACGGCAGTCCAAATCGGAGCAAACGTGTTCCGAACGACCTGAAACCGCACGAGAACGATAGAAATATTATTCCTGAGATGCAGAAGGAGGAGGCATGTCCATCGGAGGTGCGGTGCGCGCGGCACGACCGAATATGTCGTTTTCAGCAGCGCGACGCGCGCTGAAATGCCGCGTTGGGTGGTCAAAACCACCCGAACGACCTCCAAATGCCACGAAACCGTACGACAACAGCCGGTGCATGAATTTTGAAATGTTCGGCTAGACGGCACGTCATTCGGAGGTGCCGTTTGACCGCGGCGGCCGGATACGCGTTTCCGGCGCCATAAAACACCAAAATGGCGTGCGGCGGTCCAATTCGGAGCAAACATGCTCCGAACGACCTGAAACAGCACGAGAACGATAGAAATATTATTCTTGAGATGCAGGAGGAGGCGGCACATCCATCGGACGTGCGGTGCGCTCGGCACGACCGAATGCGTCGTTTTCAGCAGCTCGGCGCGCGCTGAAATGGCGCGTTGGAGGGTCAAAACCACCCGAACGACCTCCGAATGCCACGAAACCGCACGAAAACATCCGTTGCATGAATTGTGAAATGGAAGGGCAGACGGCACGTCAATCGGAGGTGCCGTTTGACCGCGGCAGCCGGAAACGCGTTTCTGGAGCCATAAAACACCAAAACGGCGTGCGGCGTTCCAATTCAGAGAAAACGTGCTCCAAAAAACCTGAAACTGCATGAGAACGATAGAAATATTATTCCTGAGATGCAGAAGGAGGCGGCACGTCCATCGGACATGCGGTGCGTGCGGCACAACCGAATGCGTCGTTTTTAGTAGCTCAGCGCGCGCTGAAATGGCGCGTTGGGGGGTCAAAACCACCCGAACGACCTCTGAATGCCACGAAATCGCACGACAACATCCGTTGCATGAATTTTGAAATGGTCAGACAGACGGCACGTCAATCAGAGGTGTCGTTTGACCGCGGCGGCCGGAAACGCGTTTCCAGAGTCATAAAACACCAAAACGGCGTGCGGCGGTCGAATTCGGAGCAAACGTGCTCCGAATGACCTGAAACTACACGAGAACGATAGGAATATTATTCCTGAGATGTAGGAGGAGGCGGCACGTCCATCGGACGTGCGGTGCGCGTGGCACAACCGAATGCGTCGTTTTCAGCAGCTCGGCGCGCGCTGAAATGGCGCGTTGGGGGGTCAAAACCACCCGAACGACCTCCGAATGCCACGAAACCGCACGACAACATCTGTTGCGTGAATTGTGAAATGGTTGGATAGAGGTCACGTCAATCGGAGGTTCCGTTGGACCGCGGCGGCCGGAAACGCGTTTCCGGAGTCATAAAACACCAAAACGGCGTGCGGCGGTCGAATTCGGAGCAAACGTGCTCCAAAAAACCTGAAACCGCACGAGAATGATAGGAATATTATTCCTGAGAAGCAGGAGGAGGCGGAACATTCATCGGACGTGCGTTGCGCGCGGCACGACCGAATGCGTCGTTTTCAGCAGCTCGGCGCGCGCTGAAATGGCGCGTTGAGGGGTCAAAACCACCCGAACGACCTCCGAATGCCACGAAACCGCACGACAACATCCGTTGCGTGAATTGTGAAATGGTCGGAGAGACAGCACGTCAATCGTAGGTGCCGTTTGACCACGGCGGCCGGAAACGCGTTTCTGGAGTCATAAAACACCAAAACGGCGTGCGGCGGTCGAATTCGGAGCAAACGTGCTCCGAAAAACCTGAAATGATAGCATTTCTTAAATCGGGGGTTTTAAATTATTATAGCACAATGATTCGATATTATACATATATTTAATATTATATATATTAAAACATTTAAAATATATTATATATATATATATTTAAAATATTGTATTTAATAGTATATATGTGAATATTTTTTTTAATATATATATATATATTTATTTATTTATTTATTTATTTCAGTGGACATTTTTTTTTAAAAAAAATTCACTATAGCGACCGCTTGGCGGTCGCTGGAGGCCGAAATCCGGGCCTCCTATAGCGACCGCCATTGGCGGTCGCTAATGGTGGTTTTTTTAGTAGTTTTTGAAAGATCCATTTTAGTGAATTCTATACTTAAGACATTTTAAAATCAATATATAAAAGATATGCACCTTAATGATAACAATATAGAGTATCTTCTTAAAGGTGAGACTAGAAGAGAATACTTTGTGAATATTCCAAAAATTATCAATATCATATAAATCAAGATATTCCATAAATTAAATGGAAAATATATAATTGATATGGTTTGATTTATTATTCTCTCATCCTTGGTTACAAAATTCCAAACCTAACATTAAGGGGGATAAATTATTCTTAATCAGGGAAAATAAATTGAAATTTTGAACAATATTCTAGGATATTTTCCAATGTGTAAATTTAGATAATTTTATACTTTAATGTTTTTATATTTCTTATTAACATGAGTGTAGAAACTAGGGTTGAAATATTCCAAGATAATAATTATTACAATTGGTATTATATAATTATCTTAGATTGAATACATTTTCAGATATTATGAGAAAGGTTGTGAGTATTTTTATTTCAGATTGGTATCATGTTCTTTTATAAATAGACAGATTTATCATATAAATAAAACCCTCTACCTTTTTGTACGAATCTCAGATCAAAAATACTTATATTAGTACATTTCTTGAGTATGAATTCATACCATTTTTTCTCTCATGTAGCACTACTACAAACACGGCCTTTATCAGCGCTAAAAATGGCCTTTATCAGCGCTATAAAAGCGCTGATAAAGCCAACGTAGATAAAGGGGGGGTCCCCTTTATCAGCGCTTCGAAAAGCGCTGATATAGGACCCCTTTATCAGCGCTAAAAAAGCGCTGATAAAAGTACACCTTTATCAGCGATTTTTTTAGCGCTGATAAAGGGGTCCTATATCAGCCCTTCCTTTATCAGCGCTTTCGTTTTAGCGCTAATAAAGGACCCTTTTATCAGCGCTTTTAAAAAAGCAATGATAAAAGTTAAAAAAAATTAAAAAAAATTAAAAAATACTTCCATTCGGGGGGCTTTTATAGCGCTTGAACCCCCCCCCCCCTTTACAGTGCTTTTCGACCCCTATACAACACCCCACGCACCCCACGCACACCCATCCACCCTTTAACAGCGCTTGCTCCAATATTCCTCATGCGCGCGCACCCCTGCCTCCACCAGGATTTGAACTCGAGACCTCCCCCCTGCGCGCCTAAGCCCTTACCACTACTCTATTTTGATTTGCTTTCCAATTCATGATATCTCTCTCTATATATATATTTATATATTTAGTTATATTTATTCATATAGTAATATATATTTATATTAATATATATATATATATAGTTATATTATAATATATATATATATATAGTTATATTGTAATATATATAGTAATATTAATATATATATATAGTGGTATTAATATATATCTATATCTATATATATATATATATTTAGTTATATTTATTCGTATAGTAATATATATTTATATTAATATATATATATATAGTTATATTAACATATATATAGTTATATTAACATATATATAGTTATATTAACATATATATAGTTATATTAACATATATATAGTTATATTAACATATATATAGTTATATGAATATATATATAGTTATATGAATATATATTTATATAGTTATATTAATATATATATAGTGATATTAATATATATATTTATGGTGATATTAATATATATATTTATAGTAATACTAATATATATATATATATATATGTAGTTATATTAATATATATATAGTTATTAGATTAATATATATATATAGTTAGATTAATATATATATATATAGTTAGATTAATATATATATATACAGTTAGATTAATATATAGGTATATAAATATTCATATATTGGTATTTTAAATAAAATGGATATTAGTTATTATTTAGATAAAGCTAATATATTTTATATGTAAATATGTTTAATTATTTATTTAACAAATTTAATTTTTAGGTGTGAATATATAAAAAATATGTACATATAGTTATATATTTGATTACAAATAGCAGTTCATTATAAAAAAGGATGAAATTTCAAAGACATAATATCAATATGAATGTCATACCTTGGAATAAATTCAGTCCCCGCCAAGAAAAGCCAATAATACCCCCTTAAACGAGTTTGAAAATCCACAAAATGTAAAAAAATCTGGGTACCCCGACAAAAAACTCAGTTTTTGAGGCCTTCTGGGCCTCTTTTGGCCTCGAAAAATGGTTGACCGGGGTCCCCCCTAGATCACAGCGACGTAGAGCTCGTCGCAGGCTTCGATTTGATATGTGGTAGAGCTCAAACGGACACCCGGATCAAAATTTATGGCCGTTTGAAGTTTGAATTGCGTTTTCAACATATTTTGGATCTTTTTTTAATTTTTTTAATTTTTTTAGTCCTCAAATTGTTATTAAATGACTATTACTCCATAATGATTATCAAAATACTAATTAAAAATATTTTTTTAATTTTTTAAGAAGTCATTTTCACTAAATATCTTATATATTAAGTATAATAAGTGTAAATGTACATTTATACTTATCTAAAATATATTTAAAAATTATATATTATATTTATATAACAATATAACTATATTTATATATTAATATATTAATATATTTTAAAAAAAAAATTTGAAGCCGACCCTTTATCAGCGCTAAAAAAAGCGCTGATAAAGGGGGGGCCTTTATCAGCACTAACAAAAGCGCTGATAAAGGGGGGTCCCTTTATCAGTGCTAAAAAAAGCACTGATAAAGGGGTCTCTTTATCAGCGCTTTTTTTAGCTCTGATAAAGTCACCCTTTATCAGCGCTTTTTCGTTAGCGCTGATAAAGGGGGGTGCTGCGAAAAACTGTTTTTGTGGTAGTGTAGTCAGTAATTATTATCATAAAGGAGGAGAGAACAAAATGGAATGAAAGAACTTATGATAATTTGGAAGATAATAAAAATATGATTGATAAATGAAGAGTATATATTGATATATCATTTTATTGGGTATTAGAAATAAATACAAAGGGGGTTTGTTGAGACCACCTTGTGTGTGATTTATTTTATTCAATGATATTGAATTGTTAATAAATTTTTATGTCAACATTTTGATGAATAAGATATAGATTGGATTTTTTTTGGAAATCCTAATCTTATTATTGAAGATTAAATTTTCCCAATAAGTTCTATGATTATATAAATTGAAAAAAGATTAAATAAATTATTCAATTTAGTTTTTGGAGGTTCTTATCATTGTATTAATGAAAAGGGGTGACTTTTCATTTGGCGTTTTTTTTATATCCATTCATATTAGAAAAAGAAATTTGAAGGTATTTGAATTTTCTATTCTTTTGGTTTATAAGAAGTATGAAAGAATCATTGGTGTTTTTTAAAGTTATAATAGAATAATAATAGTGGATATATGGTTGGGATTTTGGTTCCTAAGTAATTAGGTATTGAGGATATAACTATACTATCTATTTTGACAAATCATAGAGGAGTTAGAAAACAATAAGGCCTACTAAAGGCTGTCTTCGAACCTGACAAGCCAATACATATCATAAATACATTTGAACAATTTTAAAGGTAATATAATCAATATTGGAATGGTGGATGAATAGTTCTTTTTTAGTTCAGCACAGGCATAAAGAGTGTGGGTTGGTGCTTAGAGGAAGATCTACCATGTTGGGTTGCATGATAGACTGGCCACCCTAAGGGATCTAAATGACCAGCTACCTCACAACTTCTATGGTATAAAAGTTTAAACCAAATAAATTTCTAATATGGGGTCATGAAATGTGTTTTATTATTCACATTTAAAATCCAAGAAATTATTGGGAAAATATGACGTCATGTATATTGTCATATTCCTTTATTGATAGTTTTCACTCTATTCTAGTAATTCTCAGGTTGTGTACTACCATCAAAGCTATAGGTAAGCTCAAGTTGAAATGTCATGATGCATGTGGATGTTTTTAAAGATCATATAAATGTCATGGATAAAAATGTATATAATAACAAAGGATGGTGGAAATTGTTTTAGGATAATATCATCATAAGAAGTGGACTCTAGGAAGAATAGGGTGATAATATGATATACTCTACATAAGATAATGTGATTGTGTAAGACATCGATATAAATATGGTATTCCATTCTCATAATATGTAATCCTATGTATGATACTAATATAACATTTGATAATAGACTTCATAAGAAACAACCATTTCAAAAGATATTATTTGATTATATAAGGTACATAAAATTCATATAAATCAATGAGAAGCTCAGACTTCATGATGTACCTCCATGGGGTATATATAGATCATCATATGGTATAGATATACCATGAGGTTCAAGAAGATCATGAGGTATATGTGAAGTTCATAGAGTACATTGTAAGGTGTTATAGAATATTGTAGGGTTTATGAACCCTATGCTAGAACTTCATAAGGTAAAGATAATTATCAAATTTTGTGAAATTTAAACATCTAAAAGAAGAATTGGATTAGGTGGTGCTACAAATACAGGGGATTACCTCTGGTGTTAACGGTTGTGGGGGAGAACCATCGGGAATGGAGGAGGAGGGGAGGAAGCTCGAAGCAGCTTTGCTGGAGGAGGTTCGGGGTGAGGAGGGTCACCATGAGGAGGGGTCGATGGTTTTGAGGGTTGCTAGTGAAAAGGTGTCGGGGAGGGTGATGGGGGTGTCGACCTCGACATCGGAAGAGAGGCGTCGGGGAGGAGGGTCGTGGTGAGGAGGCATCGGAAGAGCGGCGTCGAGGAGGAGGGTCGTGGTGAGGAGGCGTCGGGGAGGAGGGTCACGGTGATGAGGAGGGCGCGATGAGGAGGCGTCAGGAAGGAGGGTCACGGTGATGAGGAGGGCGTGGCGAGGAGGCGTCAGGGAGGAGGAGGGAGCGGAGAGGAGGAGGTCGTGGCGAGGAGGAGGGAGCGGCGAAGAGGAGATTGTGGGGAGGAGGAATCGTGAGGGCAGGAGGGTTTGAGGATCGGGTTTTCAAAAAATAGCCACGGTCATTTTATTAAATCGTGGCTATAAACAAGCTATAGCCACGGACCAATAGAACTGTGGCTATAGGTCCGTGGCTATAGCCTGCATTTCTAGTAGTGCAGGGAGGGGAGGTAGGGGGATATCCAGGGGGGCTGTGTAGGGTGGGGGTTGTCTAGGGGGAGGGAGGGTCTGCAGGTGGAGTGGTGGGGGGAATGTCTAGGGGGGCTGTCTCGGGGGGGGGGGGTCTACCCCAGGGGGGTGTGGAGGGGGGATTTGTAGGGGAGAGGGGTTGTGTGGGGGGGAGGGGGTTATCTAGTGGGTAGGGCGATGTCTTGGGTTAGGGGTGTCTAAGGGGGATACCCTAGGGAGAGTGGGGGGTTTTCTTGTGGGGGCGGGGGATACTGCATGGGGAGTGGGGGGATATGCGGGGGAGAGGGTTTGGGACTATTTTTATGAATTTTTCAACCCTATAGCCACAGTTTCTAACTGTGATAATAGCCCTATTTCCAAGGATTTTAACTGTGTCTACAAGTCTAATGCCATGGTTTCTAACCGTGGCAATAGTCGTTGTATGTCCTATGGTACAACCATAGTTTTAAACCATGGCTATAATATTATTACCATGGTTTGAACCATGGTTGGATATCAATAGCCATGGTTCGAACTATGGCTATAGACCTATAGCCACGGTTCCAAATCGTGGTTATAGGTCAAGGGCTATATCCATTCCAAACTTATCCATGGTTCCTCAAACTGTGGCTATTACCTATAGCCACGGTTTGAGGACCTATAACCATGGTTTTAAATCGTGGCTATAGCCCAAATTTCCAGTAGTTTTACTAAAGTTCTATATTCCTAATCTTCAAAAATAACTAGATCATCCTATGATACCAACTATAGTGATCCTATCCTTTTATTTATATCATTACATTATTTTAAGTATAATAAAACATCATATTACAAGCCAATGATTGTAAATTCTAGTGTCTTGGAAGACTAGGTACATAAAACATAAAACAGGGGACTATAAAACACTTCTTTATTTAATTTTCATAAAGAGATCCTAAATTAATTTGAGAAATTACATCTACATTGGGTACCCTAGGGATCACATGAATGAAGGGATGATCTAAAATCTTGGTAATGGAATAAACATAGGAATAAGGCTTTAGCACATGGGTTAGAGATCATGACATAATGATATAAAATGGAATATAGAATCATAACATATAAACATTGGATCATATAAAGATTCAATCATAGAAATGTGGTAGCAACATAAATCATGACTTTAGCATGGTTCAAGTCTCGTTGCACATAGAGGAGCACAAGTCAAGGTTAACCACCAAGACCGTTACACATGGTATCACAAGCCAAGGCTAACCGCCAAGACTGTTGCACATAATGTCTCATGAAACTCAACATTACCCAATGCATTAGAGCACTATCTGGGAACACCCATTTTAACTTGTTCATGAATATTCTTAACACCAAAAGAACCATACATAATCAACCATACATAAACATAAGGTTTACCCAGAGAAAGAATCGGGTATCATAATCATGACATAAAGCATAACAAATGAACATTTCATAAAAGTGTCCATGAAGTAAAGGAATTATAGAATGAATGTACTATCATAGATTTAAATAGGCATAAATCATGATAAGTGATGTCAACTTTAAGTAATAACATGCAAAGATAGTTTTTGGGAAACTTTAGAATTTAAACATTTTTGTGCGGTTAAAGGAAAATATCAAAGGTCATTTAAAACTTAAAAGGGAGAGATTATTTACATAATACTAGAAGTGAACCAGGAAGGTTTATATAATAAAAAAATTATAAAAACAATGGTGGATTAAAAATATATTATATAGTGTACATGATGATGGGTAAGAATTTGGAAAGTTCCCTTAAAACGTGTTTTCTTATCGAAAAGTATTGAGGAGGGAATCATTTAAAAACATATATATCAAAGAAAGAGAATGAATGATTGATCTTGAAACATAATTTTGGATCATATAAATAGTATGTATAAGTTTTAAATAAAAATAAAAGACAACTTCATTTGGATAAAATGAAATATAGAGCAACTCATAGGAATGTAGGAGGTTCGGGTAGAATCCCTTACGAAATGTCAGTATGGTACCAGGTGTACTTAGGAGGGATTAATGAGAGAGAAAGAGGTTTATATTCTTTAATAAATAGTTATGGAATTATGGTGGAGGTTTGAAATCATACCCCATCATTAGGAACTACACATAAAAGGACATAACATAGAGGATATTCTTGAATAAATGTGAGAAAGAGAGGATACCTTACCTTAAGTTTGATGGTGTTCTTCGCTTGATCTTAATGACCTGAATAATAAAACTAGGTTCATTAATAAATAATTCCAGAACCTCCACTACATTTATTGATTTAGTATAACTATATTAAGTTCATAAATGTCATTTTGATGAGTTAAGAGGTTCAATTTCTTTTTTTGGGAGCATTTTCTTCCTTGGTTTTAATGATCAGTTCACTTATATTCATGTTCAGATAAATATGTATGATGAGAATGGTTGTTCAGAATTCAAGTTATATGAAATTAGTGAAAATATAGAGGATTAAATGGTTATAAAATTTATTTGGTTATTTTGAGTGAAGGTTAATCATTATATAAAACATTAACGATAAACACTTGGATTAATTTGGCGATTTTTCTCATAATTAACTTGTTTTGTATTATTATTTTACATCATGTGAGAAAAAGGATTCCAGAACATCACATAACATAAAATACATATTTAATAGTCCGTTGCAACCATAAAAATTGGTTTCATGACCATAATTTAATATGGTAATAGAAATTGATAACCCATCTTCCTTGAATGTGATAGATTAACACATCTCGGACGGTGTTTGTATCTCTTTTGTATAAAAGAAGGGGAAAGGATAGATGATAATGAATTATAACATTATCATAAATACATTACATTACATGTATGGTACTTAATTTTTCATGCCATTTGGATTAGGATAGGTTAGGAATGAAAAGATAACAAAGGAACATGAAAAGAAAATGAAAGAAAAGAAAAGAGGAATTTACCTCTTGATTTAAACTTCCTTGAGAGCCTCTTAAGGGGAGAGGATTTGGTCTTTTGAGGAGACCAAGAGATTTTGGACGTGGGGGAGGATCTTGGGGAGAGATTTGGGCAAATTTTAGGGAAGGAACAAGGCTTGAGAGGAGCGGAGAGAAGAGGGGAGTGCGGGTAGTTTTTATAGTGGAGGGAAGGAAGGTTTTCTTAATATTTTAATCATTACTTTATTATTTTTCCATAAGATAGGAAATAATGACGATTCTTGTGAAAAAAAAATAGTAATATGTGCTTTTGAGTTCAAACCCAATGTTATTACATCATCCATGACTCAATAAATAGTGTATTTAACATATGATGTATATATACGGTAAATTACCGTATTTTACTATTCATCAAAAAATTCAAGTATTTTTGAAAAACCCCAAAAATTAACCCTAAACATTTTTTTATTTGTAGAATCCAAAAATTAAATCCATTATTCAAAAATAATTTTCTGAATATGATTAATTTATTTTTAATTAAAATCATAATTTACTTGAAAAATATAAATTTTAAAACTATAATTGATTTTATAATGTTCTCAAAAATTACATAAGGTCTTATAAAATTATCTTAAAACCAGAAGAAATAAAAACAATAATTATGAATAAATTTTATGAAAATACATTTTCTTTTTTAATTAATAAATTATTCATAAATTTTTAATTAAATATTTGTGACTTATAAAAAATACCAACATTGTCATATTGTCACTTATAAGATGGATAAATTTTATTTTATACTTTCATTGGTAAGGTTACTATTTAATTAGATGATTTTATATTCCTAAGGGTAATATTACTATTCATAAGGGTATGTTACTGTTCATAAGGGTAGGTTACTATTCACCAAAAATTAAGTTTGTTCCACTAGACCCCAAAAATTACCCTGAATGCAACCGTGTATTTCATATTTTCAAAATTCAAATCACAGAAGTGAAAATATTATATTTAAAGGTCACATAGTACTTATTAGTTCATTGTGTTTTGATTTCATATGATTATATGACATAATTATAAGAAGGAAATTTCTATTTATAAAACATTAGGTCGTTACATTATAAGGATCTCTTTTTAATTCTTCCCGATAAATAAGCCCAATTAAAGGGAACTTCCCAATTTCTTACCCATTTTCAAGTGCCATACATAATCTATTTTAAGCTACCAATATTTTTCTAAAATAACTAATTTTATCATGAAAAAAAAATTCATTTCTAGTTTTATAAAAACAATTATGCCTTTTCCATTTTAAAGTCTCTATAGTATTTTTCTGTAAATTTCACTAAAGCGGATCATTTCTAAAGTTTCTTAGACACCCCTTTTATAAGTTTTCACTCTAGTTGGAATTCATTTATCATGATCTATACCCATTTCCAATTATGAATTTCCATGTATGATTTAAATCCATTCTTTCATGGACACCATTATGATATTATCTTTGGTTATTCTTTATTCACCACTTATTCCTTGTGTATGATGTATGTATACTTCCCTTTCATTTGTTATCATCATTCAATGAATATTTCATTAAATATCCATATTTATTGAATCATGGATATTATTATTTCTTTAGAAATGTACCATTTTTACATATGGTGTTTTCTTTGAATGTTGTTTTAATTAGGGAAATATTGATGAATTTGTATCCTCTACTCAATGTGTATATTTTGATAAGTCGTTAATTGAATCTATGTATGAAAAATGATTTGGAAATGCAGTGATGGGTGGGGTTGGGTTATAGATAGCCCCTTCATGCATTGACAGGTCTCGCGAGAAAAATCAGTTGGCGACAAACCCTTGATGTTTGTTTCCAAATAGAATCAAATTGGTTTTCACCCATAGTCTTAAACCATCTTGATGGTATAATGAATCATGTTCTAGATACATGATGTCCAATGATTAATAATTTTCTTCATTCAATATTCATTTATTAATTTACATGATATTTTCACTATGAAAAAATCTATGGATGCATTTACATTCTTAGTTTATTGATGGAATGTGTTTTTTAGTTATTTGCCTTTCCATTATGATTGTGCCTTATTGAATTTGATTCACTTATTATTGATTCATGCAACCCTTATTGAGAATTTGAGATCCCCCTTTAATTTTTTTTCTTCCCCAAGTTATGAATATGAAATCTTTAAATATGTATCAAGGAAAAAATTTATTTTCCTTTGTTATGTTCAATGTTTAATTACCAACGTAATAAGGGTACCATGTTTGTATCTAGTTATTCAAGACTATTAAACTGATCGATCCTTGTTTATGTGATTTCTTGAATCTATGCCATTGTAGTAAAATAACCACCAACTCTAGGCTACTAGGGTTGGGGTTGTTATAGTAAAGATCTCTAGTGTCTACCTTCACATAACGTGTAAATATTAAAGAATACCCTTATATAAAGGAGTTGTGTAAAGTTATTACCTTTATGAAAGGGGGGTGCATAAAGGTAATCTGCATTTTACCCTTATGCAGCGATATTGAGATTTTTAAAGGTAAAAATTACCTTTATGTTGTCTGTTAAAAACATCGGTTACCCTTATGCATAGCATCTGCGTAAGGGTAATAAAGGGATACACTTACACAAAGTAAGGGTGATACGTAAGGGTAAGTAGAAAAGTATTAAAAAAATTAACATATTAAATGATTTTTTTGGTTTATAGATTGTTTATAAATCATGTTAAAAGGTATTTTGAGAATATTTAATTTATAGGGATTTTAAAGATTAATGAATAATTATAAATTTTTTATAATTAATTAAATAAATTTTTATGAAACATTTTTCTCAAATATTTAAGGTTTATATTTTAAAATATATTTTGAAAAGTTAAATGTCATACCTTATGATATATAAATCATTGGTTTATTTTGAAATCCTAAGAGGTGATTTATAAAGTGTTTATAAATTATAATGATATTTAGATTATATAAAAAATTATATAATAGATATTGAATTGTAAAATGTTTATAATTCATGAAATATCATTTAAATTCCATTTAATAAAAAATATGAAGGAATTTATATTTAAGTGAATATAAAATTGTTATATTCTTACTAAATTATAAAAAAAATTATAATTAGCACTTATTTATGAATAGTTCATAAATGTATCATGTTTTGGAAAATAAATTAATTGTTTATTTATTTGTTAAATCTTTTTGATATTCATGTTTAATAAATTTTTTATGAAATATGAATATTGTGTATGCCTTTTTATATGATAAATTTCTAGTGCCCTTATATCTTTCAAGATTTGATATCATAAAATTTAGTTTCAATCTACCTTGACCTAGATTTGTAATTTTACTTATGATATTGAGAATAGTTGTTGGGCATAGTTTGTGCATATTAGGTGTTAGATTTTTTATTAATTGAATTTTAACTTCAGTAAAGTCTCCCTGGGTAGTGGTACTTTGGGTCATACCACCTACCTTCTTGAAGGATTTCCTTGACTAGGAAAGTGAATGGGGTTAGCTATCTGTTGCTCAAGGCTTACTCCCATGGAGTTTTTCAATCTCATATAACTTTATGTCTTTACAAGAAGCATTCATATGCCTTATACATATGATGCATTTTGATATGTATGATTATAAATGACTTTTATTTTTGGTTGATTAACATAGAATTTTTTGTTGTGTAAATATTTATACATTAATGTTGGGTGAACACATTTATTTGGTAGTTGGAATAGGGATTCCAAAACTAAATCATTAGAAGCATGCATACACAAAAGGGAATAAAACATGAGAAGATAATTATTGAATATGATTTAATAGTTATGAATTTAATATGTATATGATGTATAATTTATGAGACTAAAAAACCCTTAAATACTAAGTGTGACATTACTTTACGAGAAACACTTTTCAAAACCTTGATCATCCAAATGGGGAGTTTCATGAAAAAGTTGGGTGCCCCTAGATTATCATGTGTAAGGAAAGAAAATAATAAGTGACACTAGATTTTCTTGTTTGATATTTTCATACCAAATTTAGGTTCTCATGTATTTCCTTAGTTATCTTTTTTTAGCATTTTCTTTGGGTTACACTAGCTAGGAATCCCTAACAGTTAGGATACCAGAGGAATGGAGTTGACTGAATCCATATGATGGATTTAGATAAGTGGATATCTAATCAACTATCTAAGAGACAAAACTATTATGATTAGAATGATTCTATACCTAAATAACTAATTAATGAGATGAACACTAAAGTGGAATCATTTTTTAGTTAAATGAGGATCTTAAATCATTAAATGGATATGATATACAGGGTTATTATTTTTAGTGGGAGAAATTTCATTTAAATACTCTAATGAAAATATATAATACATAATACTCAACTAATGATACTTCTTTGTTTTTTATTATATAATGCTTCACACTAATCATATTAAGATCATTAATAGGTTTGGTCTATAAAATAGCTAAAGATTGGTATCTAGAATTAAGAAGTATTCTCAAGGAGAATCATTTAGAGTACCCAAATGTGAATGTTATAGAAATAAATTTCTCAAAATCTTAATCATGGGTATTTTATATTAGGTGTGCATAAAAAATTTGTACTAACAACCAAATACTCAGATATTAGAGGTAATTTTTGAAGGGTGAAGTGGATATTTATGTCAGTATTGGAGAAAAAGTTGCTACATTATAGGTCGGTGCTTATGACCTAATTTTACCAAGTGGATTGATCCTATATTTGAAAAATTCTTATTATGTTACCACCATAAATAGAAATTTTAATTTTGTTTCTTATTTATACAAGATTAAATTTTAATTCATTATTAATAAAAGGAGTTTTTTATATATAAGAATGAAATGTTTTTGAAGGACCCCAGAACACCCTGAGAGGGGAGGGGTGAATCAAGGTGTCAAATTTTTCACCTATAGTGATAGATCTTGTTACCATGTTGGTAGTAACCTGTTAAAACTGCCTAATGGTAAAGTGTAGAAAACAAACAATCACATACAAAGAGGAAACATAACAATTTTACTTGGTTAACCACTAAGGGCTAGTCCAAGGAGCATATCCTGATAGTATTTCGGTCGTACCTAAATCCACTAATCTTCACTTATTGTAGAATACAGAAGTTCAGAAATATTCATTGTGATCTAGGCACACTGCCTTTAAAATATTTTAGGGATAGCTCATTGCGTCCCTCAGAACACTTCCATCGACTCTCCCTAGCTTACCGCCTTGGGTGAAGTCTTACTTAGTTTATTGATTTGAAGGTTGCTTCAATGGATTGGAATTAAAGTATTGTTCCTTGTCTAGCCCGCGACTCTACTTGAACCATAGACATGAGTCGATTCACTTTGAAAGCCCTGTTCACTAGAAAATTGATATCCAAAACTGCCTTTCGTGATGCTCATTCAGGAAGCTCACTGCCTTTGCCGAACAAACTGTCTTTGCGAAGCTCACTGAGTCAACGTGGAATACCCGATCATCATGAAGCACCCTTTTATTAGAAGCATTTGCATCATTCAATACCTAAAATTGTATTTTCGCAATGATTGGCTCATGTAGAAACCCAGATTCATGGAGCTCCCCTAGCTTCATGAAATCAAAGTAATTACGGTTTTTCATTGGAAAATATCGTGTGAAATGAATATGGGTAGCCATATATTTATAGTATTGTCCATTCATGATGCTCCACCACATCTTAGTGGATTTTTTGGATCTTTCAAAACCACCTTCACATAGCTCCTCCATTCGCGATGCTCCATTGTGATTTGACGTTGTCATGAAGCTTTCCATCAAACTATCGCGTACTCGTGATGCTCCAATTCTCGTAATTGCAGAGATCACCATCATCATTTATGATGCTCAAATTATTCATCATTCATGATGCCCGTCGCTATCACATAAATAAATTTCAACTTTCTTTGAGCCTTCGTGAAACACCATTCACAAATATCATCTTCGTTAAACTCAATCCTATTCCATATTTTCATAAGGCCTTTAAGGAAATCCATTTTTCATGATGTAAGTCATCCTCTAAATTTTGGACCCCAAAAATTTGGCAAACACTGGGAAACAATTCCACCTTCAATAATATTTTCATATTAAACTATAAGATCCCTTTCCTTGAAAACTCCTTGATATTCCATGTGAGAAATGAAAATAAACAAAAACCATACTCCATTTCCAGCAAAGAACAGACTTAGTACCAACAATCTCCCTCTTTGGGTTTTTTGGAAATATGTAGATAAATTAAATAAAACACCATTGAATGTGTGTAATATTTTCTCTTATTTACTTTTCAAGGTTTTTGTGCTCTGCTAATGTGTATAGCGGCACTCGGTTCAAATTCTCAACGATGATACTTTTTAATAGTCCATTGTTTTTAGTTGATTGTATTTTGATTGGGGGGTTTGTTTGGAGAAATTAATTGAAATGATTGATTGTTTTAATAATTTAATAAATATTGGGGTGAGTTAATTATTATGTATTTAATCTTGTGATATCCTTGAACTTTTCTTTATATTGCATTAAATTAACACCCACTTCACAAGATGACGTTGATCAGAATTCCCAAGTGTTAAGGATTTAATCCAAGACTTAACTTAACTAGGGTTCTAATCTCCATCATTACTTAATTGTGGTAGCATATTTATGGTTCCAACAATCCATGTAATCCATATATTAAACAAAATATGTCATTAATCCATTACATGTTATGTCTAATAAACATGATGTTAAATTAAAGAATACTCATCGAGCAAAAGCTCCCAATCACTTAACATATCTAAATTTTGAATCACCCCAAAGGAAGATTTAATCATCCATTGAAATTATTATTAATATAGTTTATTAATTTTATGATTATTAATTAAGAAGAAAATAAAAATAAAGGGATAATAAAAAAGTGGTGCGCCGAACACACACATACAAACAGTGAAGAGAATTAAATACAGAATTTAGATTGACTGAGAAAGAAAAAGAAGGGAAGGGGATTAAACTTTATTTAAACTATTTTAAGACCATTAAAATTATTTAACATAAGTTGTATGAGAATAATATATGAATAAGAATAAACATGCATTAAAATTCTATTGAAATGAAAACAAACTTACATGATTGCAAATAAGAAGAACGCAAAAGAACATGAAAACAAAGAGAGGAGGAAGGGTATCTCAAGTGAAAACTTGAGTATGGAAGGTCCCCCCAAGACTTTGGAAAGGATTTTTTCGTTCTAATGTATGTTCCTCTTTTCTAAAATGTCGACCTCTTTCAAGGAAAGGTGGGGGATGTATTTATAGCCCAGTGTTGTGGGTTGTTTGTATTCCAAAACTCCCCCTCCACTGGCATCGCCAATTTGATATTTTAGACATCTGAATCTAGAGAAATATTCTTCTTAAAAGTTTTATATATTAAAGTTTTAATTAGTATCTCAAAATTTGGAGGAATTTGGACTTATGGATCCAAAGTTATGGCGGTTTTAATAAGCAATGTAAAACTGTCCATTTCAATCCATGCTTTTTTCGATGGCTAAAATGTGAATGGGTGTTTGAATAAGAATATTCCCTAAAATGTAAAGACCCAGAATTCCTGTAGATATTTTTTTAAATACATGGGAATTTTACGAGCCCATGTAAATAGACGACGCTTGATTATGAGGCCCGGTGTGCCCGAAATCAATTTCTGAAGTTTTGTTCGGGTACGTTCAGCAAACGTACGAACGAGATTTTATAACTTTTGAATCGGCGCTCAGAATTGAAATCTGAGGGCACCGTTGAACTTGCAGTGCCAGTATTCGCTTAAGAAGACTTTCACCTTGACAGTAGTTGGTCGAGAATGAAAGTTATTTTTTGGGTTTTTATGAATAAATTTAATAAAAATAAAGTTGTGGCTTTATTTTTATTCTTGTTGGTTAAAACCTCCAAGAGGAGGTTGTAGGTGCGGACCACCACACTTTAACCTCCCTTGAGAGGTTATAGAGGTGGGACCCACCTAAGTTCTAAACTCTTCTTCTTGTTAAATGTGGTGGGGACCACCCGGGCTTGTAACCCCTTGGAACTCCCCATTTAAGGTGGAGAAACTCTTCAACTCCCTTTAATTAATTTTATGCCAACACTTCTTCATTTAATGGTGCAATTCAAATTAAAATGTTAAAACATAATTTAATTTAAATTGGTCATTCCTTAGTTGGTAGAGGGGTTGGAAGAGCTTGGAGAAACTTATTCTCCCAACGAAGAACACTACATCCACCAACGACGAACAACCTTATCTTTTGATCTTAAACCGGAAAAATGGAGGAAGCATCGTCCTTGAAGAACGCCGAAGATAACATCCTCGACTTCTTCATTTCCGACGTCAATGAATCGACGTCCACCATTCCGTGACATCGTCAACAAACTACGAACCCGAGGTAGGGGTTTTGAGTTTGAATTTGTTCCCATTCTACATCGTTCAATCTTGGGTTACGTTTAGCCAATTGTTATCACCATAACACGAAGGGTGTGGGCCGCAAGAACACGGCCCAAGCCAGCTCCATTTTTCCTCACTTGTTGATGACGACGACGGTGCAATGGCGTCACTGGAGGAGTGGGCCGCGGCTGACGGGCCATGGCGGAGCAATGTCGGCCGGGGTCAGGCCGGCCATGAAGGAAACTGGCGGTGTAGGGCCGCCGGGTCGCTGGAAGGGCGCGACGCTGTCGCGCCGTATGGAAGAACAGGACGCGATGGTGCACACGAGCGGCCGCCAGGCCGTCCGGGGGGCGCGGCGCCATCACGACGCGCAGAGGAAGAAGTCGCAGCCAGGGGCTACGGCGGTGGAGCAAAGGCGGCTGGCTAGGCCGGCCGCCAGTGGAGTGGAAGCGGCTGGTAGCTCGGCCAGCCGGGAGGAGCGGGACCCAGCAGGTCCCACGTGACGTGGATCGGCGCCACCTGGCGCCGGTTTGGCTCCAACCCAAACAGCATAGCCATTCGGGATTTCTAGGGGGCGCTTGGCCTCCCCCCTGGACGCGGCTTAGGCAGACCCCCACGGACCGCCGGGCCGGACCCAGCGCGGGCCGCCGGGACGGACCCAGCACGGGTCGGGCCGCTAGCGTGGGTCAGCCCGCCATCGCGGGCTGGGCCACCCCTGCGGACCGGGTCGGACCCGCGGACCGGATCGGACTCCAGTCCAGACCCGCGGACCGGATCGGACTCCAGTCCAGACCCGAGTCAGACCCGCAGACTGGGTCGGACTCCATTCCAGACCCAGGTCGGGCCGGGTCGGTCCGATTGGGTCGGACCGGACCCGGACCCATTTTGGCCTGTTTCCACCTTTTCGCCCATAACTTGGGCTACGGGTGTCCGTTTGGCGAACCATCTGCAGCGACGGAAATCTTGGAGCATGACGGTTCTTTTAGAATACCCCACTTGAGGTTTGGACACAGTTGGGGTATATTTGGGTTGTATTGAACCCAAATCCAACCGGGCCCTCAGAACAGAAATGTCAATAACTCTCAGACTAGGCCTCTAATTGATGCTTCATCTGACGCGTTGTGTTCCTTTTGACGAGACGGAACTTCGGGATACATAAACTTGGGACAACGTGGCAGTTGATGTATCAACACTTGGCTTGAGGAGAGGACCCTCCTAGAATCGAGCGTGCTTTGTAAAAACCCTGCGATTGGCTATGCTCTATTGACTGTTCTTGGATCATGTGTTGGTCTGATAGTTCTGATGACTGTTCCTGGATCATGTATTAGTCCGACAGTTCTAACTTATGTTCCAAGATCATGTGTTTCTCTGACAGAATAGCTGGATCTGGATCATGTGTTGGTATGAAAGCTCTGACAACCGTTCCTGGATCATGTGTTGGTCCGACAATTCTGACTTCTGTTCCTGGATCATGTGTTGGTCTGACAGAATAGCTGGTTCTGGATCATGTGTTGTTCTGACAGCTCTGATGATTCAATGGCTATATCTGATCATCTCTATCTCTCTACTTAAGTTGTATACTTGTGTGAGCCGAGTCAGTGACTTCTATGTTTTCCTCATGATTGAGATGGGTTACTTGATAACTTAGGTATATGTATGGGTATATACCTAAGTAATGGATATCCATTGTTTTCATGCTTTGTGGTTTATCCTTGTTGGATTTTGAGAGACCTTTAGGGTCTCAGGGTACCTACTGAGTATCGTTATGCTCACCCCTACACGGGTTATGCCCGCACCTCATTGTGTTGGATGCAGACAACGGATAGCGCTAACTGAGGCTGAGTAGCAGGAATGGACGGTACCCAGAGGTGGACCTTACGACGAGTCGATACACGGAGGAGACTGACAGACGTGGAGTGCTGAGGAGTCCATCTATACCTACCCTTCAAGTAGGAACCCCAAAGGATGACCCAGTAG
This sequence comes from Viscum album, assembly GCA_963277665.1. Classification (NCBI taxonomy): domain Eukaryota; kingdom Viridiplantae; phylum Streptophyta; class Magnoliopsida; order Santalales; family Viscaceae; genus Viscum; species Viscum album. The sequence goes on from OY728133.1 coordinate 1,735,559,667, forward strand.
CTGCTTTTATTTTTCATTTGTACTTTTTTTTCAGTTGTACTTTCACTTTTCAGTTGGTCTTGTATTACCAGCCTCTTTACTTTTCAACACTCATTTGTATACAGCTTTACATAGTGTTTACTTTCAACTTGTACTCTTTTTTGTGTGTGTTTTCATTTTATAAAGGAAATTCCTTCCCACTTTTAGGTATTTTCGCCTTTGGTGCTAGTCGCCAGCCCCTGGCCTATGGAAGGCGGGCTTAGGGTAGTCACGGCACGGGCCCCAGGGGACAGGTCGTGACAAATTGGTATCAGAGGAGTCGATTCTACTACAGAACTTAAGACTCTAATATTTTCTGTGAAGCAATATTGTTAATTGTAGTGAGTGTGGTTTTTAGTTCAGGGAGTCCAGTGTTGGTGCGATGGTCGACGTATCCATACACCAGGACCCTGACTTCTGATTTCTGACTCAGTGCGCGAAAACACTGATTGTGTGTATGTTTCAAGAGTTTTATTTTTGATCTCTTTGAGTCAGCTCATCAATTATAACTTATTGACCATGGAACACCTGTTTCTTTTCAAGATGCCTCCACGTAGACAGCCATCCAGGGTTCTGAGATATATACAAGATGGCAACCCACCGAGCGATGAGGCCTCAGTGCAGGGCCCCATCACAGCGGAGGCACCAAATTTACCACTACCTGTTGGGCCACTGATACCACCAGCCCCAGAAACAGAGAGTGCACGCCTCTTGAGCGCATTGCATGATTTCTAGTGCCATAGGATGACCAGGTTTAGGGGTGAGATAAACCCGCAGGCAGCTGAGGATTGGCTGGAGGTTGTGGTGAGAGTTTTCAGACTAGTGGGGACACCAGCCGACCTTATGGTGATCCTTTCCGCGAGTCTCCTTCAGGAAGCACCAGGCAGATGGTGGATCCTGATGCTCTAGGTGCATGATGAGGCGACACTACTCTGGGCGGACTTCAAGAGCCTGTTTCGGGCAGAGTTTTTTCCATCCACCCTACGTGTTGTGTGGATACAGGAGCTTCTGCATCTATAGCAGGGTAGCATGATGGTGGCACAGTACTCAATGAGGTTCACCAACCTCTCACGCTACTCCACTGATATAGTGCGGGACCCATTCTTCTGGGCCCGGACCTTCGAGAAGGGGATCATGCGAGAGATCAGAGTGTTGATGATCTCACTTAGTATCCCGACATAGGTGGGGGTGTTAGAGAGAACCCTCCTAGTGGAGATTTTCCTTACTGAGCAGTCAATAGCAGCGAGACCCACCACCGGGCATCACGTAGCGGATTCTTCTGCAGCTGGCAGTAGATAGATGTCGCAGAGGTCCAAGTGGACCAGACCATCCGGTGGATGACCTCAGGATACGGGTTCAGTTGTGCGGGGCACACAAGATAGAGCCAGTCATGCCAGGAGCGGGCAATGTTACTCTTGAGGCGGGCAGGGTCACATGGCTCGTGACTGTCTGACCCGTCATACTGACGATCAGAAGACAGTTGAGGGACCTCTCAGGCAGAGGCAGAGGTTCGATTGAGGTGGACCGTAGGGATCAGGCGGACGTGGTAGAGGAGCTAGTCGTGCAGCTGGTGGTGGATGACGATTCGAGGTGTTTCTACCACCACCACCAAGAGGTCCACCCCAACCGTAGGGATCAGGTGGACAGGGGAGATCTTAGCTCCAGGCAGCTGAGGCAAACGATCATGGTGATCTGGAGATGATTCGAGGTACGATATGTGTCTACTCCACCTTAGCTATAGTTCTTATAGACACAGGTGTCAGTCACTCTTTTATTTCCACTGCCCTCGTTCGGAGCTCGGAGATTCTAACAAAGCTGTTGGCTCGATCCTTACGACTAGAGACTCCTACGGGAGTAGACTCGATGATTACGCACTAGTGCCGGTAGTGTGAGCTTACTCTAGGAGGTGAGAGCTTTTTCTGGAATCTCCTCATAGCGGTGTCGAGGCCTTACGATGTCATCTTGGGTATGGACTGGTTATCTAAAGTCCATACTCATATTGACTGTATTAGGCGCAAAGTGCGGTGTGTCCACACAGATGGGACCATGTTCACCTTCACCGGCGAGAAGGGAGCCTTTGCAGTATAGGACAGACTTAATCAGAGGAGGGTGTAGCCGATGACTCGTCCGTTGGACTGCCTTACCCTCAGAGCAGTAGATGTGGAGAGTCTGAGTTATCCTGTAGTGGTGAACCAGTACGTGGATGTTTTCCCTGATGATGTCTTAGATCTACCTTCTCAAAGAGAGGTGGAATTCTACATTGACTTATACCTCAGGACGGAATTGATATCTACACCAGCGTATCGGATGGCTCCCGCGGAGCTTCGCAAGCTGCGGGTACAGCTAGGGGACTTGCAGGGGAAAGGATTCATCTGGCCCAGTGTTTCTCCCTGGGCAGCCCCGATTTTGTTCTCCAAGAAGGCAGATGGGAGCTTAAGGCTTTGTGTTGACTATCATCACCTGAACCAGGTGACTGTGAAGAACAAGTACCCACTCCCGAGGATTGATGACCTCTTTAACCAACTGAAGGGAGCATGGTGGTTCTCAAAGATAGACCTCAGATCGGGCTGTCACCAGCTCAGAGTTCGAGATTATGATGTTCATAAGACGGCCTTCAGATGTCGGTATGGCCACTAAGAGTTCTTGGTTATGCCTTTCGGTGTAACCAAAGAACCAGTAGTGTTCATGGGATTCATGAACAGGATCTTCCATCCTTACCTTGATCTCTTTGTCTTAGTCTTCATCAACGACATTCTGATCTACTCAACTATTGAGGAGGATAATGCCTACCATTTGCGGGTAGTACTAGACACACTCCCAGAGCACCAGCTTTATGGTAAGCTATCGAAGTATCAGTTTGGATTCGTGAGGTTCACTTCTTGGGTCATGTCATCTCGGAGGCTGGAGTTGCAGTGGATCCAGTGAATATTGAAGCATTACTTGCTTGGGAGCCACCCAGGAGTGTGACAAAGGTATGGAGTTTCCTAGGTTTGGCTGGTTATTACCAAAGATTCATGTCAGACATCTCTAGAGTTGTATCACCACTATCAGCTTTGATGAAGAAGGGGAAACCCATTGTATGGTTGGAGAGATGCCAACAGAGCTTTCATGAGCTGAGGCAGAGGCTGACTAGTTCCCCCATCTTGAGGCTTCCATAGGAATGCGTAGGGTACGTCGTCTAAAGCGATGCATCAGGGACCAGAATCGGGTGTGTCCTAATGTAGGAATGAGCAGTGATCGCATATGTTTCTCAGCAGTTGAGACAGCATGAACAGAACTACGCTACCCATGACCTGAGGTTAATAGCAGTGGTCTTTGCCTTGAAGATGTGGAGACACTACCTGATGGGAGATCATTTTATCGTGTACTCTAATCACAAGAGTCTCGGGTATATCTTCTCTCAGAAGGACCTAAACCTGAGACAGTGGCGTTTTCTTGAGTTCCTCCAGGACTATGAATTCGAGATAGTCTATACTCCTGGGAAGGGGAACGTTGTTGCAGATTCCCTCAGCAGGAGAACTGGTATAGATCTGCTAGGCGAGGTGACAGAGCAGCTGGCTGCCTTACAGATATCCTTTGTGGATAGAGATGGAGCAGCCTTTCTTCAGTCTCTTATAGTTACTCCCCCACTTCTTCAGTGAGTCGGGAAGGCACAGTGTGGGGATGCTGACTGTGAGACACGATGTGCTCAGATATCCACAGGGCAGGCACCTAATAGATTTTATGAAGGTAGGGAGCACGTCATCCTCTTCAGAGGACGTCCTATGGTACCAGTGTTTCTTCAGGAGGAAGTGTTGAAGGATTTACACACTTCCCCTCTTGCGGTACATCTAGGAGTGGCGAAGATGTACCAGGACCTTCGACGATAGCACTAGTGGCCAGGTATGAAGAAGGATGTAGCGGAGTTTGTCTCTCGGTGCCTCAATTGTCAGCAAGTGAAGGCAGAGCACCAGGTACCAGCAGACTTGGTTCAGCCTTTAGAGGTCCCAGAGTAGAAGTGGGATGGGATATACATGGACTTCGTGACGGGTCTTCAACGTACATCCACAGGACATGACTCGATTTGGGTGATCGTTGACTGACTCACCAAGTCGGCCCACTTCCTACCGATCATAGAGCATGGATTAGTAGAGAGCTTGGGACGCCTATATGTGCATGAGATTGTGTGGCTACATGGAGTACCTTCTTCTATTTTCTTTGACCGTGACACATGGTTTACTTCCCAGCTATGGAAGGGGTTGCAGGAGGCTTTTGGGAAGCAGCTACGTATAAGTACCACCTTCCATCCTCAGATGGATGGCCATACTGAGAGGACCATTCAGACCCTCGAGGACATGTTGTGTGCTTGTGTCCTCGACTTCAGTCGCAGCTGGGAGGATCACTTTCCATTGGTGTAGTTTGCGTACAACAACAGCTATCACTCCACCATAGGGATGGAACCTTTTGAGGTATTGTACGGACAACCTTGTAGATCACCCTTGTGCTAGACTAACCCTGGGGACTCAGCACTAGTGGGACCAGAGATGGTACGGGACACCACAAAGAAGGTGCAGATCATCCAGGAGCGGAGGAAGACTACATAGAGCAGACATAAGTTGTATTCTAATAGGATACGGAGGCCTTTGGAGTTCAAGGATGGCGACCACGTCTTTCTACAGGTCTCACATTGACGAGGTCTATCGAGATTTGGTCGAGGCAGCAAGTTATCTCCGCGATTCATCGGACCTTTACAGGTCCTCAGTAGAGTAGGCGAGGTAGCTTACTGTCGGGATCTTCCACCTCAATTACACCGGGTTCATGACTTCTTCCACATATCTCAGCTAAGGAGATACATTCATGACCCATCTCACATCATCGACCATGGAGATTTGGATGTCGATGATGGGGAAACTTTTACGGAGGTTCCAGTAGAGATTGAGGATCGAAAGGAGTGGGTTCTATGTGGATGGTTGATACCTCTGTTGTGCGTTCTCTAGCAGCACAGAAACCTCCAGGAGAGCACATGGGAGCAGGAAGCTCAGATGCGTGCTCATTACCCCCATTTGTTCCCCTAGTTCGAGTTGTATCTTACGGGGACGTAAAGCCCTGAGGTGGGGAGAATGTAAAGACCCGGAATTCTCATGGAATTTTTTAAAAAAATACATGGGAATTTTACAAGTCCGTAGAAACTGACGGCGCTTGATTCCGAGCCCCGGTGTGCCCGGAATCAATTTCTGAAGTTTTGTTCGGGTATGTTCAGTAAACGTACGAGCAGGATTTTATAACTTTTGAACCGATGCTCGGAATTGAAATCTGAGGGCACTGTTGAACTCGCAATGCCGGTATTCACTTAAAAAGACTTTCACCTCGACGGTAGTTGGTCGATAATGAAAGTTAGTTTTTGGGTTTTAATGAATAAATTTAATAAAAATAAAGTTTTGGCTTTATTTTTATTCTTGTTGGTTAAAACCTTCAAGAGGAGGTTGGAGGTGGGGACCACCACACTTTAACATCCCTTGAGAGGTTATAGAGGTGGGACCCACCCGAGTTATAAACTCCTCTTCTTGTTAAATGTGGTGGGGACCACACGGGCTTGTAACCCCTTGGAACTCCCCATTTAAGGTGTAGAAACTCTTCAACACCCTTTAATTAATTTTTTTCCAACACTTATTCATTTAATGGTGAAATTAAAATTAAAATGTTAAAACATAATTTAATTTAAATTGCTCATTCCTTAGTTGGGAGAGGGGTTGGAAGAGCTTGGAGAAACTTATTCTCCCAACGAAGAACACTACATCCACCAACGACGAACATCCTCATCTTTTGAACTTCAACCGGAACAGGGGAGGAAGTGATGTCCTTGAAGAATTTCGCCACCGACGTCCTCGACTTCTTCATTTCTGACGTCAATAAATCGACATTCGCCTTTCTGCGACATCGTCAATGAACAACTAACCCGAGGTAGGGGTTTTGAGTTTGAATTTGTTCCCTTTCTACATCGTTCAATCTTGGGTTATGTTTAGCTAATTGTTATCACCATAATGTGGAGGGTGCGGGCCGCACGAACATGGCCCAACCCCCCCCCCCCCCTCCGTTTTTCCTTGCTTGTTGATGACGACGGCGATGCAACCGCGCCGCCGGAGGAGTGGGCCGCGGCGGAGCAACATCAGCCGGTGTCGGGCTGGCCGCGAAGGAAACCGGTGACGCAGGGCTGTCGGGTCGTTGGAAGGGCGCGGTGTCATCGTGCCACGCAGAAGAACAGGCCATGGCCCCTGGCCGCAGCGGTGCACGCGGGCAGCCGCCAGGCCACTGGAGGGGCGCGGTGTCGTCGTGCCATGCAGAGGAAGAATCTGCGGCGGTGGAGAAAAGGCGGCTGGCTGGGCCGACCGCCGGCAGAGCGGAAGCGGCTGGCAGCTCAGCCAGCCGAGAGGAACGGGACCCAGCGGGTCCCACGTGATGTGGACCAGCACCACCTGGCACTGGTTTGGCTCCCACCCGGATGTCATATCCTTTCAGGATTTCCAGGGGGTGCACGACCTCCCCCTTGGATGCGGCTTAGGCGGACCCCTGTGGGCCGCCGGGCCACCGGGTCAGACCCAGCGCGGGCCGCCGGGCCGCCAACCTAGGCCGGTCCGCCTTCGCGGGCCAGGCCACCCCCACGGGCCGGCCTTCTCCCTCAGGACGAGTCAGACCCATGGACCGGGTCGGTCCGATTGGGCCGGACTAGACCCGGACCCGTTTTGGCATATTCCCACCTTTTCGCCCATACTTGGGCTACGGGTGTCCGTTTGGAGAACTGTATGCGGCGATGGAAATCATGGAGAGTGGAAGTTCTTTTAGCATACCCCACTTGATGTTTGGATGTAGTTGGTGTATGGTTGGGTTGTATTGAACCTAAATCCAACCGGGCCCTCGGAACGGAAATTCCAATAACTCTCAGACCGGGAATCCGATTGATGCTCCTTCTGACACGTTGTGTTCCTTTTGACGAGACGGAACTTCGGGATACATCAACTTGGGATGATGTGGTAGTTGATGTATCAACACTTGGGTTGAGGAGTGGACCCTCCTGGAATCGAGTGTGCTTTGTGAAAACCTTGCGGCTGGTTGTGTACTATTGACTGTTCTTGGATCATGTGTTGGTCCGACAGTCCTGATGACTGTTTTTGGATCATGTGTTGGTCTGACAGTTCTAACTTCTATTCCTGGATCATGTGTTGGTCCGACAGAATAGTTGGACCTGGATCATGTGTTGGTCTGACAGCTCTGAGGACTATTCCTAGATCATGTGTTGGTCCGACAGTTCTGACTTCTGTTCCTGAATCATGTGTTGGTCCAATAGAATAGCTGGTCCTGAATCATGTGTTGATTCGACAACTCTGATGATTCAGTGGCTATATCTGATCATCTTTATCTCTCTACTTAATTTTTATACATGTGTGAGCTGAGTCAGTGACTTCTGTGTTTTCCTCATGATTGATATGGGTTACTTGATAACTTAGGTATATGTATGGACATATACCTAAGTAATGGCTATACATTGATTTCATGCTCTGTGGTTTATCCTTGTTGGATTTTGAGAGACCTTGAGGGTCTCGGGGTCCCTACTGAGTATCATTATACTCACCCATGCATGGGCTATGCCCGCACCTCGTTGTGTTGGATGCAGACGACGGACAGCGCTGACTGAGGCTAAGTAGCAGGACTGGATAGTACCCAGAGGTGGACCTTACGAAAAGTCAGTACACGGAGGAGACTGACGGACATGGAGTGTTGAGGAGGCCATCTGTACCTAACCTTCAGGTAGGAACCCCAGAGGATGACCCAGTATTTTCTTTTCTTTTTCATTTGTACTTGTTTTTCAGTTGTACTTGCACTTTCCAGTTGGGCTTGTATTACCAGCCCCTTTACTTTTCAGCACTCTTTTGTATACAGCTTTACATAGCATTTACTTTCAACTCATACTCTATTGTGTGTGTGTTTTCAATTTATAAAGGCAACGCCTTCCCACTTTTAGGAATTTTTTCCTTTGGTGCTAGAAGCCATCCCCTGGCCTATGGAAGGCGGGCTTAGGGTAGTCACGGCACGGGCCCTAGGGGACGGGTCATGACATAAAATATGAAATCTTTCTTCCAAAAAGTCATCCTCCTATATCTCCTCTTTCGCACTAAAAAATATTAACTCAAATGGATGTCTGTATCAGGATAAATATCAAATTTGGTGTGATGATCTCAATTCTCATACAGAAATGTGGGCTAGACTTCAAAGCTTCATTTGGGCCCCTTGTTTTTAGATGTGGGCCTTAAAATTTTTATACATGACTCCTTGAATTGTTTAGAAAACCATATTTGCGAAGATCCCCTAGCTTCACGAAATCAGAGCGATTCCAGTTTTTCCATGGAAAAATTAGTGTGAAATGAAGAGGGGGTATCCTTATATTTATAGGCTTAGCTGTTCACAATGATCCACCCCCTCCTAGAGGATTTTATAGATCTTTTAAAACCACTTTCATGTAGCTCCTCCATTCATGATGATCCATTGTGATTTGACATTGTCACGAAGCTTTCCATCAAACCATTGCGCACTCACGATGCTCCAATTCTTGTAATCACAGAGATCACCATCATTGTTTGTGATGATCCAATTCTTCATCATTTATGATTCTCATCACTGTCATGCAGATCACTATAAAATTTCTTTGATCATTCATGAAACACCATTTGTGAAGCCCGTCTTCTCAAAACTCATGCCTTTTCCATATTTTGATAAGTCCTTTAATGAAATCCACTTCCAGATTGCAATCCATCGTCCAAATTTTAGACCCCAAATTTTTTTAAAACATTGGAAAATGATGCCACCTTTAATAATATTTTTATCTTGAAATATAAGATCCCTTTCCTTACAAACTCCCTGATCTTCTATGTGAGGATTGACAACAAACACAAACTATACTCCATTTCTAGAAAAGACCAGCCTTAGTTCCAACAGTTTTATTGTATTTGGAATATAATTAATAGATTATTTATTCTTGATATAGATAATTATGTTTATAACATTTGAAATAAGAAGGCCAGGGTTTATTTTAATCCCATCTACCTTTTTCATTGTCTCCTTGGACACATGAACAAGATATGTGTTCAAAGACTCCATAGAGATGGATTGTTGGACTCATTCAATTGTGAATCATTTGATACATGTGAATATTTTTTATTGAAAAAAATGACAAATTCACCTTTTCGGGGGGAAATTTATGTGGGGTAGAGGAATATTAGATCCCATGCATAGTGATTTATGTTGAAAATGAGCAATCAAGAAAATGGGGGGTTTAGTTAATTCATTACTTTTACTGATAAATTTAATTGGTTTGGGTGTGTGTTTATAATGAAACGCAAGTATGAAACTTTTGAAATGTTCAAAGAGTTTTAGAAAAAAGTATATAATCAACAAAGAAAGAGTATAAAATTCCTCTGATCGAATCCAAGTGGTGAATACTTGAGCCAGGAATTCATAACTCATATAATATGTTATGGAATTATTTCACAAATCACTCCTCCTGAAACACCACAATAGAATAGTGTATCTAGAAGGATTAATTGAACCTTTTTATACATGGTTCGATCAATGATGAGTTTATGTGACCTTCCTATCTCATTTTGGGATTATGATTTTGAGGTTGTTTCTTTTCTACTAAATTGTGTTCCATCTGAAGAGGTCATAAAGACACTATATGAGATATGGTATGGAAAACATCCTAATTTATCTTACATGAATATTTGGGGTTGTGAAGTTTATATATTGTAAAAATTTGTGTCTTGAACCAAATGAAAATACAAGGGAATTTTAATTTTCACGTTTACTGGATGGACATTTTTTTAAATTGAACTTCAAAACTAAATTCTGAGAGTTGTAATGCTTTAAAGTGATGTTCTTGGACTTGGGTTAAAGCTTGAGAAGTTTTTTGGGTGTCTCGAGGAGTTTCCAGAGTTCCAGACCTAAAAAATCAAATTTTAAAAAGGGTTCTTCACTAGGCGCATGTTTTGTCTGAAACCATGCAACCCATAGTATGAAACCATGTGGCCTTATGTAGGAGGAAAGAATATATCACATGGGCTATGCACGGTTTACCAAATGGTGCACCTTTCTCGCAGAGTTAGTGGCAAGAGGCATTACCTCAACAATATTCACTACATGGTCGGTGCATGGTTTTCAAACCATGTGGCTAGCCCATGTGGGGTGCCCCAGGTGTCCAGTAGAGGGTGCATGATTTTCCAAACCCTGTGGCCCAAATCATACGCGGTGACCTGTTTTTTAGAATTGAATTATTTTAATTGAAATTAAAATTAAAATAAAATAAAATTATAACCCTCCTTCTCCTCCCTCTCACTCTTGACACGCCTCCCCCCTTGGTACCCCCTTTGATTCATGCGACACCCTCCTCTCTGGAACCTCCTTCAAACGTTAATTTCAACCGATTTCCTTCATATTTTTATCTGATCCTTCAAGGTAAATCCTTCTCCTCCCTTATCCTCCCTTTCTTTGGCTAATTTTTGTATCTTCGTTGCTCAGTGAGGTGCGGACAAAACCCTAGGGTTGGGATAATTCTGATTTTTTTTCTTTATGTGTGAGGTTATGAGACGGGTCTCCCAGGACCCCTGCATGTGTATTCCAGCATCCATTACCGAAGGCGAGGGGGATGAGTTCATTTTTATTCACTTCCAATTATTTAAGGTAAGATTTTCCAACCATTATTTTTGTTTCTCCTTTTATAATTGTTGGGCTTTTAGTTTATGAGTTCCTAGATTTTTTTTTCTAAAGTGTGTTGGCATCACCATGGTGTTTTTGAGTTCTTGGTTTTGATTTTTGAGCATTTGAATACTCTGGGAGGGCTTGCACTCATATACATAGGTATGTATATATATGTGTGTATATATTTATATATATTCTTTTTATATATTCCCTCATGGATATGGGAATATGTACATTGTATTAAGGGTTATATGTATATATATAGTAATTTTTGTGTGTGAAAGTGTAGAGAAGTTTTGAGTTTCCTTTGTCAAGTTTTCGAGCACTGAGTGTTGGACTTGGAATAGTTCCTATTTGAAGTAGTGTCTCATTGCTTTTTACTTTAATTTTATGAATGCATTAATTAATTTACTTATAGCATCATCCTTAGTTTTTAATTAATTCATTATGATTTTTAGATTTAATGTTTCTGATATGTGAAATGAGTTTGTTCATGAATGAAAAGTTAGATATGATAAATGAATCAGTTTATGAACAATGATATCATTTAATAATAAAACCCCTACAATGGAGGTACAATATATTCAAGCTAAAAAATAGTTATTATACTTTTTGGATTTCTTTCCTTATTGCCTTGGATTTTCTTTTATGTCGGGATGTTATGGTGTGGTAAATAAAATGTTGAGATCTAGCCTTTATTGAACTTATGAAATAAGTTACCAATTTTTATTATAAATGTTTATGTAATCAATTCACCTTATAAGTGTATATCTTGTATTGTCTTTTAAATGAAGTGGCCCTTATCTCGTGTGTGTTTTAAATAACTCAAGACACCCCATGGGTGTTTAATCTGCTTAGACTTGGAATTACTCAATTGGGTAATTGAGTTGTTGTCACAACCCTTTCCTTGAACATGACCCTTGTACTTGTATGTGGTGTTTCCATTTTATGAATGAGATAATGATTTGGTTAAGGTAAATTTAATGGTTAGAATGTCTTATGCAAGATAGTAGAAACCTTTAAGGGTAATGAACATTATCCCTTCCTTTTACACTTGTACTTTCAATCAATTTTCCATGTTTAGGAAAACTGAGTGAGATAACCTTGAGTAGTAAGGCTCACATCAAATGGCATGCCTTTATTAAATGGTTTAGTCATAATTAATTGCTTTACTTGTATTAAATGGTGTAAATTAAATGTCTCCTTGAAATGGAATTGTATATGGATAATGATATGCATGAGAGGAACTTGCCTCGTGTATTTAATTGAATGTGACCAAGACCATGATAATGTTTTAATTTAAATGCTTGTGATTTTTTTTTCTTAAGTATAAATGTGATCATGCCTACTTATATGTGAAATAAATGAGATAATGAGATGCATGAGAGGTTAATGCCTCATGAATTATATATCCTAAATGATTATGCCATATAGGCATGTGGAGCCAAGGGACCATGAGATCCCTTGGAAGGGAAGACTGTGTGAGATTTATACATGGATCCAAGGGACCATGAGATCCCTTGGGAGGGATGACTGTGTGATCTTTCTAGATGGATCCAGGGGATAGACCATGAGATCTCCCTTGGTGATGAATGCCTTTTGGTGTGTCTCAGTCCTGCCAATAGTTAGAGCTAGGGGTAGATTGTGAGAGCTCCCTTGGTGATGGATAATAGTGGGTACATCCCGGTCTTGCCAGTACATGCATGCCAAGAGACCGTGAGAGTTCTTGGATTTGGGTTAGTGTCTAGACCATGAGAGATTCCCCAGGAATTAGATGACGATGGGTTACATCTCGATCCTTCCCAACACACACACACACACATATATATATATATATATATGTATATATATATGTATATATATACTATATATATATATAAATTAACATGATCAGATATACCATCCATGGGATGAATCAAGTAGACCTGTCATGTGTCCTTTAGGAACCAGAGCGGGAGGTTATATTTATTCAGTATTGTTTATTATACCTGTTGTACCTGCACACAGCTTAATTTATGTTGCACTATCTGGATTGGGCTAGACACCATGGGTTCCAACCTACTAAGATTTATATCTCACACCCTGCTTGGGCCTCCATTGCATTGGGGTGACTGAGTATACTCTCTTTTCTGCAGTACTTCAGACCTTGGTTGATTTCTTATTGTTGTGTTCATGTACCTAGAGTTCGGAGCAAAGGACTGAGATGGAGCTCGGGATACTCTTGGAGATCACCATTGGGGATTTTCTATCATTTATTTATTTTTATATATTTTAGAGAATTTTGTATTGATAATTTTTTATCTTATGTATCATCATTTTTCATGCATGATTTTTATAAACAGGCATTGGTCACTTTTACTACAGTTATATAAAATCTATTTTCTACTACTTATATTTCTTTATTCACTAATTCTTCTATTGTATATTGTTTATTATCTAATAATAGCACTGTGAATTTCTGGTAACTGGGTATAGTATCCCCACTATCACCTCCCAAGACCCTCACTGCTAGTCAATAGCCTCTGGCATGTAGGGAGACGTGATTGAGGCTATGTGACCCACCAATCCAGCTACTGATTTAGTGGTAAGTTGGGTTGGGATGTGAAAAGTGGTATCAGAGCATTATTTTATTTGTATTACTATTTTGGGTTGGTACATAGGAGACTAGGAATGTTTCAATAATTGTTTAATATCTTTTCTTGGGACTGATCACCCCACATACGGGAAATGACCAAGTGGTCGGGGCTGGGATTGATGTTCATGATGTTTTTATTACAATTGATTGATATTTTACCTTGAGTGAATGGTTTAATTTATGCTACTTATTGATTTATGAGATTTATGGTATTGTTACCCTTGTCATGTTATGGCATGGACAAAACATAGCATGAATCATATTAGGCACGTAGAAATTAACATGCCATTCCATGTAGTTTCATTTTTGTAGGCTTCCTTTTGATTTACTTTTTTGCCTTTAGTGTTATGTCATGCTTAGTTTTGTATCATGTTTAGTTAATTTTTCTTAGCATTCCTTTTTGGATTATATTTTATTTTGTCTATTTAATTGGAATTGTCTTACCTTATGTGGCATGCTTCTGTGTTGTAGCATGCTTCTGCGTTTACTTCTTATAATGACATGCTAGTTTTGACGTGTATAAATGGTTTCATGGGATAATTTTATTGGTTTCACTTACGATGGGAGCCATTTTTTAGTTATAAGGTGTATGGGAACCTTATAACTGGGAAAAGGTAGCATGTGTATTCGAACCATTGAAAAAGGGCTGCTGAAGTTTAAATGCTAAGGTCAATTGGTTAGTAAATGGGAGCCAAATTCCAAACTATAAAGTGTATGGGAACTGTATAGGTTGGTATGTGGCCACCCATATGACTAGACCATTGTATATGATCATGTTATAATTTTAAATGAGATTGTTTTCAATTAATGAGATCTAATTTTCAATCCATGGAGTGTATGGGCGCTTCATGAATTGGGAAATGGAATCCCATATCAAATGTAATGGCATGTTGTATTGTGAAATGGTTTTAAATATAAGGTATATTAAATCTTGATTTAAAATGAATTGGTTAACTTTCTAAAATTATCAATTAGACCCAAGTAGGTCAATTGGGGCATGTTTCTTATGTGATAACCCACTAAGGGTGTTTGGAACCTAAATAATTAAACAACTACTATTGGGTTGCTTTCTGAAGAACCCAAGTTAGCTTAATGGGACCCTCTTAGGTCTCCTTTCTTTTTTAAGAAGGAATTTATATGGTAAATTGATTAATTTATGACAGGGTTTTAAAAAGGAAGTTGGATATAAATTTTTTTTCTCCTTAGGGCATTAGATGAATCAAGTACCTTGTGTTTTGTTTTATAAAATGGTACTTGATGCTTTGAATTAAATCTTTTATATGTTTAAAGGTTTAAATGTGATTAAATTTAAAGGGATTAGAAATGGATCATGTAGTTATTTCCTTTGTTTAAAACCCTCATGTAAGGGTAGTCAAAGCTTCTTTGAGTTTCCTTTTAATGAAACTATAAGATTTTTCCATTGGTATTCTTTTTTTAATAATGGATTAAATGATAGGCTCTTGAGTCAGTGACTTTTTTTTTCATGACCTAGTGATAGGTATGATTCTTGTGTTTCCATAATGGGATAACCCGTGGTAGGTATTTTCCTTAGAACTTGAATTCCTTTCTAGTGTCGTGAGTTTTCTAACATTTGGTGCCATTCGGGTGCCATTTTTCCTTGTTGGACTTTTATTTTCTAATGATACCCTTGTTCGGATGGGTGTTCATTGTGTTTTTGGCCTTCGTTATGGGCTTGAGCATTGAGAAATGCTCAGTTTCAGTAGGTTGGACATACCTAGGGCATGGTTGGACGTTTTGTAGGTCACTTGACCCTTTCTTCTTCTTAGTGAAGGATGATTGGTTATGGCGTCGTCTAGGAAAATGTTTGTATGAGGTAATACGACTCTGAAGCAGATCCCTTGTGATGTTGAGTACAGTCTCAGGTCATCTCCAAGTAGAGTGACCTGAGTGTTAAGTAATCAAGCTTGTCCCAATTCTCGGGATGGAGTTTCTAAAGACTTCGGTGTTTTTACAAGTTAATATCATTGGTTTGGCTTTCTTGTGTACATGACATGGTGATTGTGGCTCGGAAGAGCATCACACATTCATTTAAGGTTTTTTAATCTAGCATGCTTGTGAGTGGATAGTTTATCTTCTTTATTATTGACTAGGACACTACTAAGGTGGGGAGCATCCCATTGGTTCTGATAAATTTTCCCTTCCAAGTAGAAGGAACCCAACCTAAAAGGACCAATGGGAAATGTTCAGTTTTTTCTTAAATGCCTTTGAGGTTGGAAAGTTTAAATCATGTCAGTGCTTGCTCAGCAACACGACTTTGCTCTATTTTATGGTGTATGAAACCCCAATGAAGCACCATCAGTCTTGGATGGACTTCATTGGTAAGTTGAATTATCACAAAATTCCTTGGGTAGTAAAGGAATATGTTCGGTTAATGACAGTTCATCAGCAAGTGCAGTCAAGTCCCTTCCTATTAGTCGACCAATTATGGATCGACTATTCTTCTTTCTAGTAATTGGGTATGTTTGACTAGAAACTATTTTAATCCTCTTAGTGTATTCTTCTTGGATATGAGCATGTACCCTATCTTAACATCATACTTTATGCACTAAGAGAGTGTCAGTATTACGCCACACTAAAGGTTGAAAGTCATTGAGCTTGTTGGGTGGTTCCTTATCTGTATTTCACACTGAAGAGTGGTTCTTCTCTAGGAATGGTTAGTCTTGAATGATCCTTGGGTTACCATATAGTAACACCTTTAATGGACTTTTGGGTTCTAGTCATTTCCCTTGACTCGGTGATTCTGAGTGTACTCCAAACTTGTCATTGGGCTTAGGGAAAATGTTTAATGGGTGAAAATTCCAGTGGATTGGATCTAGGACACTCCCTTGTTCATGATGAAACATGACTGTTTAAAGGATCAAGTGGTGGTTTGATATATTTACATCACCAAAAGTTGGTTAGGGACTTCAATGAGCATGTTCATTGTAAATACGGGATGACTTGGTAGAGGGCATCATAGTTCTGTTGAAAAATGCCATCCCTCTAATTCGGGCATCTTCTTGAATAGTCGTTGAAAAGTCTTGACTCTTTTCCTCTCGTGTTTAATTTTTATGGTTAGTGGAGGACTATTTTTTAGTATGTATCTAGGTAGAGATGAGTGCGGTATGTGTCGGTCATGGATTTTCATGAAAAATCAACCGGACTTAGGCTATTAGGTTGATTGAAAATCAATCATTTGATCATTTCAAAATCACACACAGAGTTCCATCAAAAATGTTAAGGGAGTGCTTTGAAATTCAATTTCAATGGTGGGGATATCTTGACTTGGAATTGGCCCTCCTTAACATTAAATACTAAGGTGGGAAGAACCTTTGGTCGGATGCTTTTTGAGATGATGACGTGATCATGTATCTAGTTGAATGGGATCGGGTAAGCATTGTTCTAATGCTTCAGTTGGAAAATGATCATTGGCTCAAGTTTTAACAGCTTAAGTGTCATGTGCTTAAAAGAATTATTGAAGGTGCATTGGGTGTTGGAAATTCAACGTGACCATTTGAACAAAGCTTCACGGCCCTTATAGGTTAGGTGATGTTTACATTGTTCTTAAAGGATTCTCAGGGAAGAGAAGTTCTTAGGTGGGAAGGTTGTAATGATATGTGTTTTGAACTGAATGAAAATCCAAGGGAATTTTAATTTTTTTGTTTACTGGATGGGTCATTTTTAAAACCGAACTTTGGAACTAAATTCCAAGAGTTGGAATGCTTAAATGTAATTATTTTGGACTTTGGTGAAGGCCTGAGAAGTTTTCTGGGTGCCTTGAGGAGTTTCAGGAGCGTCAGACCTGAAAATAAAGTTTTAAAAAGGTTTCTGCATTGGGCGCATGGTTTTTCTGAAACCGTGTGTCTCATAGTAAGAAACTGTGTGTTCTTATCTAGGTGGGTAGGGAATTTCTCATGGGTTGCGCATGGTTAGGGGAAAGAGGTAGTACCTCAACACTATTAACCACATGGTTGGTACATGGTTTCCAAACCATGTGGCTAGCCCGTGTGGGGTACCCCTAGGTATCCAGTGGAGGGCGCACGATTGGCACACGATTTTCCAAACCATGTGGCCCAAACCGTGCACGGAGGCCAGTTTTTAAAAATTGAATTATTTTAATTCAAATTATTATAAAAAAATAAAAACATAAGACTCATTCTCCTCCCTCTCACTCATGTTGCGCCTCCCCTCTTGGGATCCCCATTGATCCACGCGACACCCTCCTCTCCATCACCTCCTTCGCACGTCGATTTCAATTGATTTCCTTTGGTTTTCTTTATGATCCTTCAAGGTAAAGCCTTCTCTTCCCTTCTCCTCCCTCTCTTGGGACAATTTTTTCATCTCCATCACCCGATGATGTGAAGCTGAAACTCTAGGGTTGGGATAATACTGATTTTTTGTTTTATTTCAGTGTTATGTTATGTGAAGGGTCTCTCAAGACCCCCTCATGTCTATTCTAGAATCCTCCACCGAAGGTGAAGAGGATGGGTTCATTTTGGTTCACCACCAACAATTTAAGGTAAGGCTTTTCCATCCGTTCTTGATTTTTCTCCTTTTATAATTGTGGGTTTTGTAGTTTATGAGTTCCTGGTGTTTTTCCTTAAGTGTGTTGGCCATATCGCGGTGTTTTTGAGTTCTTGGTTTTGATTATAGAGCGTTTTACGACTCTGGGAGGGATTGAACTCATATAAATAGTTATGTATATGTGTGTGTCTATATGTATGTATATTTATATATATGTTACTTTTACATATTCCCTCATAGTGAGGCGAATATGTACATTGTATTAATGGGTATATGTATATATATAGTAATGTATCTGCGTGAAAGTGTAGAGAAGCTTCGATTTGTCGTCGTCAAGTTGTCAAGTGCCAAGTGTTTGGCTTGGATTGGTTCCTCTTTGTGGTAGGGTCTCATCCTTTTGCCCTTTAATTTTATGAATGCATTAATTAATTTACATGTCACACCATCCTTAGTTTTTAATTAATGCAGTATGATTTTCATATTTAATGTTTCATAGTTGTGAAATGAGTATGTTCATAAATGAAAAGTTAGATATGATAAATGAATTGTTTTATGAACAATGAAATAATTTAATAATAAAACCCATCCAACAGAGGTGTGATGTCTTCAAGATAAAAAGTAGCTATTAGACATTTTTCTCACTTTCCTTATTTCATTGGTGTTCCTTTTTATGCATTGATGTTATGGTTTGTTAAATAGAATGTAGAGACCTATACTTCATTGAATTTATGAAATGAGTTTCCCTTTTTATTATAAATGTTCATGTAATTGATGTACCTTATAATTGCATAGCTTGTCTTGTCTTTTAAATGAAGTGGCCCTTATCTCATGTGTGTTTCAATGAACCCAAGACACCCCATGGGTGTTTGGTCTGCTTAGACTTGGAATTAACCTAGTGGGTAATTGATTTGTTTCCACAACCCTTTCCTTGAACATGACCCTTGGTCTTGTATGGGGTGTTTCCATGTTACGAATGATCTAGTGATTTGGTTATGGTAAATGGAATGGTTATAATGGATTATGAAAGATGGTAGAAACCTTTAAGGGTAATGAACATGATCCCTTCCTTTGACACTTTTACCTTAAATCAATTTTCCATGTTTAAGAAAATTGAGTGAGATGAGCTTGAGTAAGAAGGCTCACATAAAATGGAATGCCTTGATTAAATGGTTTAGTCGTAATGAATTTTTTTCCTTGTAGTAAATGGTGTAAATGAAATGTATCCTTGAAATGGAATTGTATATGGATAATGACATACATGAGAGACCCTTGCATCATGTATTGAATTGAATGTGACCAAGCCCATGATAATGTTTTAATTGAAATACTTAAGATGTGTTTCCTTAAGTATAAATGTGATCATGCCTAATTATATATGAAAGAAATGAGCTAATGAGATGCATGAGAGTTTAATACCTCATGCAATATATATCCTAAATGATTACACGATATAGGAATTTGGAGCTAAGGGACTGTGTGATCCCTTGGGAATAAAGACTATGTGAGATTTCCACATGGAGCTAAGGGACCATGAGATCCCTTGGGATTGATGACTATGTGAGCTTCCCAAATGGAGTTGGGGGATAGACCATGAGAGCTCCCCTAGTGATGGATTCCTTTCGGTACGTCCCGGTATTATCAGTAGTTGGAGCAATGGGATAGACCATGAGAGATCCCCTGATGATGGATGATAGTGGGTATGTCCCAGTCCTGCTATTACATGCATTCCAATAGACCGTGAGGGCTCTTAGAGTTGGGTTAGGGGCTAGACCATGAGAGATTCCCATGGAATTGGATGATGGTGGGTTACGTCTCAGTCTTTCCCAACACATATCTATATATATATATAAAGATACTATATATATAAAAAGTTACATGATCAGACATGCCAATCATGGGATGAAGTAGATAAACCTTCCATGTGTCCTTTAGAAACCTGAGCATGAGTTTATATTTATTTAGTTCTGTTTATTATACCTGTTATACCTACACAATGCTAATTTATGCTGCACTGTCTAGATTGGGCTAGACACCATAGGTGTTGGCCTACTTAGATTTATATTTCACACCCTACTTGGGATGCCATTGCACTGGGGTACCCAAGTAGACTCTCTTTTTCGCATGACTTCAGACCTTGTTTGATTACTTGTTCATGTGTGCTTGTACCTGGGGTTAGGAGCAAAGGACCAAGCTAGAGCTTGGGATTCTCATGGAGATCTTCCTTTTGGATTTTATTTCATTTCCTTATTTTTTTTCTATGTGGAATAGCATGATTGATGGATAATTTTTTATCTTATGTATCATCATCCTTCATGAATGCTTTGTATAAACAGGCATTGGTCACTTTTATTACAGTTATATAAAATTTTTCTTCTGCTGGTTGTCTTTCTTTATTCACTGCTTCCACTAGTATTTTTTTTATTATTTGATAATATAGTTTCACATTTCTAATAAGAGGATATAGTCTCCCCACTATCACCTCTCGATACCCTCGCTGCTTGTCAGTAGTCTATGGTGTATGGGGAGATGCACTTGGGGCCATGTGACCCACTGGTCCGGCTATCGATTTTGTGGTAAGTTGGGTCAGGATATTACACATATGATGTTTTACTTTTGATAAACTTAGCCCTAAATTTGATAAATGATTATTTATTAGTTATCTTAAAGAAACCAAGGGATGTTATTTTTATTATCCTACTAAGCGCAAAAATTTTTGTGGCCTGACATGTTGTTTTCTTTGAGAAGCATCCTATAAGTTGAGGTGTCAGTGGGATGAAAGTTGAACTTTGGAAAAGTTCAAGACCAACAAAAAATTTGTTCCTAGGATAAAATTTTAGCCAGTTTCGTTAACAACTATGGCAGAAGAATCGACTCAAGTTACACAAGAACCTCAATGTTCTGGTGGGATTCATCAAGAACATAAGAGATATGGATTTTTCATGGCTAATGATGATTAAGTAATGTTCATAGAAGATGTAACTAGTTCCTATCAAGATACCATGTGAGTTATAATTCTAATAAATGGTTAAAAGATATGGAATATGAGATGGACTCCATGTACACCATCCAAGTTTGGAACTTTGTGGATGCACCTAAAGGGGTGATACTCATAGGGTTAAAGTGGGTTTTACATAACAAAAATGAAATAGATGGTAGATTTTCTTCCTATAAAGAAAACCTTGTGGAAAATAGTTACAAACAAGTTCATGGTATTGACTATGGAGATACCTTTTCACTTGTTGTAGTAATAAATTCATTTAGATTTTTCTATGCATAACAACTCATTATAATTATATGATATATAAAATGGATGTCAAAACTGCATTCCTTAATCGTTATTTAGCCAAGGATGTGTATATGATGTAGAATAAGGGTTTTGAAATTCTAAATTAGAATGTTAAGGTTTACAAGCTAAAACAGTCCATTTATGGGATGAAGCAAGCTTCTCTGAGTTTGAACATCTGATTTTGATGATGCAATCAAATAGTTTGGTTCCATCAAGAACATGGATTATTATTATGTTTACAAGTGTCTTAGTGAGAGTATAGCAGTATTTATAATATTGTATGTAGATGACATATTTCTTATTAGAAATGATGTCCCGACACTTCACTCAATGAATATGTGGTTGGGTAGATGTTTCTCAATGAAATACAAGGGTGAAGCAGCATACATACTCAGTATGAGGATCTATAGATATAGATCTAATAGGTTGCTTGGACAGGGTTAAAACACATATATTGGTAAAGTGATGAAGTTTTTTAGCATAGATAACTCCTATAAGGGGTCTTTACCAGTGTTTCATGGCATGGATCTTAGGAAGATCCAGGATCCTTCTAAAGATCTAGGAAGGATGGATAAGATTCCTTATGTTTCTACCATAGGATCTATCATGTATTCCATGTTGTGTACTCGACCTGATGTATCATATACTTTGAGGATAATAATTAGATTTTAATCCAATCCTAGTGAGAGTCACTATATTGTTTTGAATCAAATCCTTAAGTTCTTGATAATGACTAAGGATATATTCTTGGTCATTAGAGGAGAGGATGATCTCTATGTAAAGGGATAAATGTATTCTAGTTTCCAATTCAAAAAATATGATATGAAATATCAATATGGATTCATGTTTTTTCTAAATAGTGGAGTGATTGGTTGGAAGTGTTCCAAACAAGCCACCACAACAGACTCGACGACAAAGGCATAATACATCGCTGCATTCGATGCTGTGAAGGAAGTAGTTTGGATCAAGAAGTTAATTTATAAACTTGGAGTGGTTCCTATAATAAAGGGATAAATCGATCTATATTATGAAAATAATGGTGTTGTTGCTTAGGCTAAGGAACCCTAGTCTCATCAAAGAACCAAACTCGCCCTTCGCAAAAACTATCTCATACTGGAGATCATTGAGAGGGGCAATGTAAATATCAATTGGGTGTCTACATAAGAGAATATAGCATATCCGTTGAAAAATCCATTATCACAAAAATAACATGAGGTTCATGTATAATCTATGGGTGTTAGACGCATGAGATATTAGTTTTAATATTTGTAAATGTATCAAGTTATTATAATAAAGGTAATCTCTAATTATCATTCATTCATGTGTACAGTAATTTTATTTTACATAAATAATTGAATGATAATATCCCCTCAAAGTATTACTTTTATTTATCCCTAATTGATGATCGTTACAGAAAATTATGGGTTGTAATGATATGATAAGGTTAGCATGAATACAATATTGTATCCATTATAAGGATTTGTATACGAAATACGAAAAATAAATTCATGAAGTAATAAGTATAGACTTATTACTCGGATTGATCTACTAAAGTATATCTCATGGAATGTCATACGATCTAATTACGCTAGTCAATATATGAACTTAGCTAATCAAGGGGGTTTGCCTATGTTGATGATCATGTCTCCAGTTATAGCACAACCAAGATGGGATTTTTCCACTTGTATGAAATGTTAAATACAACTAGATCTTGATTGAATTGGATTGAGGAAATGCATGGTAATGCTTAGTTATTTCACGTGTGATATGTTCAACTACTTAGATGAATGACATGTGATGTATTCATCAACCTGGTCAGTATTTTTTTTAGAATCAATAAATGATAAGTGGATAATACTAGATTGAAATGTTCCATGTCTATTATTCGCTCGATGTCATAGACAAAGGGATTATATAAGATACATACGATGTATATGATGCATCTTATGGTGGAAATGTTTGTATAGAGATATGAGAATGTTTGATAGAGATCACACCAGACCCCTTAGTAGCTTGAGTAGTATTGATTTTTTTCTAGATTCCACTCTTTGCTTACATCTATGAAATTAGGATTTCATAGTTGTTTTCAACTCTGCTAAGGTCCGTAGGGTGACACAGTTAGGCCCTTGGATAATGATAATTTTTTGGAAAAATTGTTTATTCAAAATGAAGAGAGTTTGATGAAAACTGTATCTAAAAGATTTTGGATGGATTCATAAAGAGTTGTGAAGTTTTTTCATAAAGTAATTATTGGATTTTAATGTAAGTGGGTGATTGTTGGATGTGCACTAATATTTACACGCATGGTATGCATGTACACATGCATGGTATGCATGTAAACATGCATATGATGCATGAGATATATTTAGATATAACATATTTAATATTATATGAAATAATATATTCATTTAATGCATGAAATAATATATAAAAATATATATATATATATATATATTATTTTCTCCCAATAGATATTTCTTTAGTTACATAGATTAATGGTTTTGCATTAATTCATTGAAATCTTTCAATGAATTATAACCAATGGGTAGTAACACATGAGATGTGTTTTGTATATGAGATGCCTTGGGCACTACCTATATAAGAGGATGATATCCTCTTCTGTTGGGTGTGGATTTTGCAAGCTCTCTTCCTCTCGTACTGCTGCTTATCATTTCATAAACAAATGCTCTAGAACCCCTTCAGTATTTGGGTGTCCTCACGATACGATTAGGGATTTAAGTTGTTGGTGTATTCCCTCAGAGGAAAGGTGCTTATATACACAACTCCTCATGATCTTCCTCAAACATTCTTCACAAAGGAAGATAGAAACTACTACTGTTCACAAATTTTGGGTACTCTGTTTTTATGGTATTATTTACGTGTTATTATTCTTGAAGATAGATTTCCTATGTTTGGGTTGTCTTCCATTTTTTATGATCATATAATGTTTATACAAAACCTATCAGACAGACCCCCATGAACGGTTTCTGCATGGTTACTCCTAACTGTGCACAACCCAAGCACAATACACAAAATTTACAAAAATTTAAAATTCAAATCCCATGACTTCTAAAAATTTAAATTAACCCAAATTTAATTAAAATGATATTAAATAAAATTTTATAGTGATGGGTGGGTGTCATAGGTTTGGTGTGTTATTGATCATGTTGTTGGTTGGATCTTAACCAAGATAGGATTTTTTTTCTCTCATATGAAGACTATGACATTTGGGCCCTTGATTGAGATAGACTGAGGAAGTATAAGACCATACATAAATAAGACATGTGATGTGATTATTTATTGGATGGGTTCCTTGTGATGTGCTCATCTATAAGGGTGAATGACATGTGATATATTCATTGGCCTAGACAGCCTATACTCAGAGAATCGAGAACGTATGAGTAGCTATATGAGATTGACATACTTTGTGTCTCATTGTTAATTGATGTCTAAGATAAAGGGATTGTGTGAAAATCCTTACTTGCGTATGATGTAGCTAGTGGACACCAGTATAGAGATACATGTATATGATGGAGATCGCATCAAATCCTTTTATAGCCTAAGTAGCACTGATAATTTTCTAGAGGATGCTCTTTTCTTACATTTATGGATTAAAGAATTATTTTTTTTCAATGATACAAATCCCTATGGGGTCACACTTTGTGGTTGAATAAATGGGGATTAGGCTTTAACTTAGAGAGGTTCTCTAAAATAATTTTAGAGATTATCTAAAAAGGAGTTTTGGATGGGTATTTACATGGTATTTCATATGATTTGATGAAAAATAAATTTACTGATAACTTCCCATTTTTTTGGAAGATATCAAAAAGGAATTTTGGATATGGTTTCATAAGTTATTGTATACTGAAACAGACTAGGTCAGAGACCCTGTTTATTAAAAAAGAGAAAAAGTACGAAGCAGGAAATATGAGAGTGGGCAGATTTAGTACAAGTGGGAGATTGAAGGATATATGCCCCAATGCCTTATTTATATATGATTTAAATTGAAAAATATCATAGTGTAAAATATATATGCCTTATGGTATGACATAGAAGAAACCAAGGCATGTCGTATTCCATTGGTTTGGGTATATCATAAGGCATGAAATAGAGATTCCATGCCACTACCTTTATCCTATCATATTATGAAACTTGGCTATATCATTTTTCAGGGATCATAATGTATGATTTTCTTAGAAACCTACAATTCACATAAAGTTAGTTGAATGTTAATAGTTGATGTTTAGATGCTCTTCCACATTGGTTACCATTAAACATTTTATAAGATGAAACATATGGGAGAATCAAAGGATGCATTTAAATGTTAAATGCATGGATGATTGAAGCATTAACTCATATATTATGTAATGTATGAGTTAATTCATGAACACTCAGGTATGTCATGAGGGCTATATAAGGGGTAACTTCCATTGATATGGGTGAGTTTGTGTGTTCCCATACTCTTTCCAATTCTCTCATACCTGAAGTTCTCTTCTTCCTCCTCCTTTACCCAGTGATATACTAGTATATCATGGAGTGGTGAAGAATCCCTCCAAAGTATGAGGTGATTCAATTTAGCCCATGGATACACCATGAAGGAGGGAGTATTTTGGTTGCCTCTGAGGGATCTTCATCAAGCATGTGATAGAATATAGGAGAAATGGTCATCGACAGTGAAAGATATACATGAGTTCTTCATTTTCTATAAATACATGGTTTCGATTTCATGCATGGTTGATCATGGGATTTGAAGTTTCTAATTGCTTCTAATGCCTTGAACAAGTGTCGTTCTATCCTTAGAAACTCACCAAGTATACCACATGGAGTGTCATACACTATGTCTTTGGTATCTTAGGGGTGCATGTTTCATATTGAATCCTCATACCTGATATTGGAAAGATACTTATCATGCAAACCTTCATACTTTTGTATGTTTCTTAGGCAAGCCTTGAGGCTTAACTAATCAGGGGTAATTGAGTATATTGTTGATCATTTCATCAATTGAGGCGTAACTAAAAATGGATTTGTCCTATCATATGATGATTATGACATATAGGCCCTTGATTAAGATAGACTTAAGAAATTTATGACCATACTTAGATCAGGAACATGTGGTATACCTATCTCCCTGGATGAAGGGCATGTGATGTGCTCATATGATTAGATGAATAACATGCGATATATTCATTAACATGTTCAATTAATACTCAGGGAATTGAGAACGTGTGAGTGGATATATGGGACAGAAATACCTTGTGTCTCATGATTACTCGATGTCTTAAAAAAGGGATCATATGGTTATGCATAATTGTATATGATAGAGTTGGTGGACATGGGTATAAGATACATGTGTTTGATAGGGATCACATCAAATCTCTTTGCATCTTGGGTAGCATTGATGCTTTTCTAGAGGTATCTCTTTGCTTTCATTTATGGATTCAATAATTCATAATTGTTTTCAATGATATAAAGGCTTATGGGGTCACACTTTGTTGTTGTGCGAATGAGGGTCGTGTTTTTGAAACTTTGAGAGCTACTCCAAAAGTGTTTCATGGGATATTTGAATAAAATTTTGGATGGATTTTCATGAATTTTTACATATGATGTAGCATAAAATGAAAATCTATGGTATATTTTTAGAAAAAGTTTAGGAAATATTCAAAAGAAGTTTTGGATATGGTTTCACAAGTTATATATGATGTGACATAAAGTGAAAGTACACAAAGTCTATGAGATTCTAGTACAAGTGGGAGTTTGTTTGGAAAATGCACTAAAACTACATTAGCCATGGCATGGTGATGTCGTGGTCTGTGTCAAGGAGCTCCACGACATAGTGAAAGTTATTATGTCGTGGTGCTCATTCACGATATTATTTCGTTATGCGATAATATGCTGGTCTTCTTCTTCTCTTGTTCCAAGTGCTATCATGCCCTGTTGATCATCATGAGATGATGATTATGAGGAGTTTAAACGCATAACGTGAATGTTTAAACGTTAAACATTCAATATGAGAATTGAATCGAATATTGCAAAGGAGTTGTAATGTTTGAACGTTTGAGAAATGTTCTAGTTAATGTTGGCCAAACAATCTAAGTTCCATTGTGTTGAGACACTGTGAAAACTCTTCAAACCGAATCATACCAAACCTATACTTCTCTCTCTCTCTCTCATCCTTTAAAGTCAAGGTTCTAGCCGACTGTGAATAAAAGGTGAACCTTTCTAAGTGTTGGGAGATTCCCACAATATGCGGATACCCCAAGAGGGAGGAACACATTGGTTGCCCCTCAGTGATCTCAATCATGCCTCAATCATGCTCATTTGAAGCTTGGACAGGTCAGATCATCGAGGTGTAACGTGCGTCATTCTATCTTCATTTTATTATTCAATCCAAATATGTAGATAAAATATGGGTTTAATCGGGTTTTGGAGTTGTTTTCCATTGCATTTAAGATAAATGTCATCCCTCCAAAACCCTTGAAGTTAAAGAGAAGTTGATTTATTTCTATCAAAAAACAAGCAGTACCTCCCAATGGTGACTGCATATTTAAAAATGACTAACGCAAGGTCTCGAGTTCGGATGGTTTTCTTACCTTGTTCTTTAAATATGCTTGGGAGATTGTAGGTAGATATATAACTAGTGTTGTGAATCATTTTTTTTAAAGTGACTTTTTTTTAATTTAGTTTGAATTTTTTTTTTGACATTTTAATTTAACTTTATTTTTTTTGCAAGGGAGATAAACAATATATTCTGAACCACTTTCCCATCACAAATTTAAAAAGTAAATACAAGAAATATTTTTTGTTAAATCACATTTATATGATAGTTATAATGTGTTTATTATTTAATATTATTTAATAATAATTGTTTTGTTATATTATAAAAATTATTTTCAATTTTGATTGTGAATGTGGCTCCGCCAGCAGACTGGTGGCCCACATCAGTTTTTTAAATCCATATTAAATGCCAGTTTAAATGAACCAGACAATTTTAGCCCCGATCCACGGTGGGTTGGCCCACACGCCCTCCCCGGTCCACTGTGTTAATCACCCTTTCACCCACACCGCATTCAACTTCTAAATTAGATAAAATTTAATTTGTTTTTAAATTATCATTAACAAAATAATTTTTAATTTAACTTTTATTTTAGAACTATGAGTACATAACTGTCTTTTTTTAACGCAGTTTTTTATTATGAGATTATTTTTAAAAATATAAAAGGTCCAATTATTGACAATAAATCTCCTTAAATTAGACCAACCCGTCGCAATGACAAAATAAAAAACAATTATAAAAATATATATTTTTTATTTAATGTAATGTCCCGTTGGTGGTGTGGGTGAGGTTCAGATTTGAGGGTCAAATCCTTTAGGCTGTGTTTAATACAGTTTTATTTTTGTGTTATGTGGTGAACCTTATATTTTTATTTAATATAAAATTTCGAAAACAAAATTTAAAGGTAAATAATGGATCAATAAAAACTGCATACAATATTCAATCTCAGAAAATTTAAAATATCATCCATTCAATTTAAAATCAAAATTTAAACCCAAATTAATGCATTTTTTAAATAAACTAATGCACATTTTAAACATTTATTTAAATATACAAATGAAGCACGACAATTTCTTGTGTTTTAAGTTCATGAGTAAAAAAAATTAAAATTTAAAAATTCGCATGATATGATGTCAAAAAAACAGCACAAAAATTGAAGCTCCTGTTTTTTGAAAACATTTACGTTCACCGAGGGACAAAAATCTGTTTAATAAATGAATGAGATTCTAATTCTAAATTATTTTTGTGTTAATTAAGGCCCGTAGTTCCCATAATAAGATTATTACGATAAAAATGAGAATAATTTTTGGACCCACTCAATTCATGAAATAATGTTATAAATTTGTGAAAAACCGAAACAACAATGACCTTTTTAGTTTGTTTTTAGCGTTGATAAACCATACGGTATAATATAATTTATATATACATATTTATATATTCTTATATATGATTTATATAACAATATATGTGTGTATAAATACCATTTATATATATGTGTGTGTTTATTTATTTATACTTCTTAATTATATATATAGTTATAATTACATGCATATTATAAAACATAGCAATATGAACTGTATAAATACATTAAATATAGTTAGTATTTAAATTTGTATATTTAATTTAGTATTACATAATTTATAATATACATATAAATTCATAATTCTACTCGCGTGCGCGTGTGTGTGTGGTGTTGTATGGTTATTTTATCATAAAATTTGTTGATTGGTGGTGTGTGCTAGTTTTGGCTCAACCTTAAAGGGGTCATTTTGAAGAAAAAAAATTATTTGATGTGTAATTGCCAAAAATCATACAATATACCGCACTGACTTTTATCAACGCTAAACAGAAAGCGTTGGTAAAATTATAACCTTTATTAACTCTATATGAAAGCGGTAATAAAGATTGATTTTATCAGTGCTAAAAAACACTAATAAAAGTGTGTCATGTGTCGGCATATTTTTTAGCACTGATAAAGATGTCACTTTATTAGCGTTTTTCCTAGTAGTGACACCATTACAGAATATGGTTTTGTTGGGGTAGCAGAATATGGTTTTGTTGGTTTTGTTGTCTTCTCCTTTAATTCTATACACCCATTTGTTCTTGAGTGCTTTATTTCCATTTGGTAACTCTATCAAATCAAATGTATGGTTTTTTGTGCAACGATCTCATCTCCTCTTGCTTGGCCTTTTTTCATTCCATCATTTGCTGAATCCTGATTGCATCATCATAACTGTCTGGCTCTCCCCCGCCAGTGAGCATCACATACTCATGTGGTGGGTATCTACGACTCGGTTGTCGTTCCCTAGTGGATTTCCTCAATTGCGCTTCGGGGGAAATATGTTTTGGAATATCATATTATGGAGACGTATCAACAGATAGAGATATATTACCTGGTAGTGATGTATCATCAGTGTTGCGTATCTCTCTCATGCTAGCTGGTACTAATGGTGGTGAGACTGGTTCCAAACTAACTGGAATTTCCTCAAACTGCGACTTCTCTGCACTTTCTGGCTTCTCAAAATCTTCAATTGTCTGATCCTCAAGAAACACCACATCTCTGCTTCTGATGATCCTCCTACTTATAGGATCCCATAGTTGTTATCCAAGCTCCTCATGAGCATATCCCAAAAAGATACACCGCTTTCATTTTTCATCCAACTTCGACCGCTCATCTTTTGGGATGTGAACAAATGTCTTGCAACCAAATACTCTCAAGTGTTTGCAAGAAACATCTTTACCCGTCCATACATTTTTTGGAATGATGTAGTTCAGTGGAACTGATGGAGAAAGGTTGATAAGATCAACTGCGGTCATCATTGCCACCTCCCAAAAGGTGTTTGACATCTTTGCATTTGAGAGCATACATCTGATTCTCTTACAAATTATTCTGATCATCCTCTCAGCGAGACCGTTATGCTGAGGCGTCTTCGGTGCTAATTTTTCCAGCCTGATACCAAAACTTCTGTAGTTCTCCTCAAATAGACCACAATAGTCTCCTCCATTTTCTGCCCGCACACACTTTAACCACATGTCTGTTTGTCTTTCTACCTTCACATGAAACTGCTTGAAAACATCATGCAATTGATTTTTAGTTTTCAAAGCAAAGGCCCAAACTTTTCTAGAATGATCTTCTATGAAGGAAATAAAATAAATAGTACCTCCTATCATCTTACTACTCATCATGTCGACATCAATGTGAATCAAATCTAAAATATTTTCTTTTCTGGATGGTATATAACCACAAAATGATACTTTGTGTTGTTTTCCCATGATGCAATCAATACAAGTATCCTGATGTGTACCTTTTATTCCTAGCAATAGATCATTTCAAGATAGCATTTTGATTCCTCTCTCGCTCATGTGACCCAGCCGCCTGTGCTAAACTTCTGCAAGAACATCTTTCCTGGCTGTATTGACTTCTCTTTCACGCGGTCTTGCATCTGTGAGATAAAGAGAAGTATCTTTCTTTCCTTTAGCAATTACCAGGTTACCTTTGGTAAGCTTTCATTTCCCATCACCAAAGGAATTGACATATCCCTTGTCATCAAGCATTCCAGTAGATATTAGATTGAGGTGTATATCAGGAACATGCCTCGCATCCTTTAACAGTAACCTGCATCCAATATTAGTTTCCAAAAAAATATCACCAATACCAATAATTTTGAATGCAGTGTCATTTTCCATCTTCACATGTCCAAAACTCCCTGAACATTAAGATGAGAAGAAATCTCTTCTGGCAATGACATGTTAGTAGGCACCGGAATCGATCACCCATGTCAAGTCTTGTCTTGAAAGACTGGCATGATTATCTTCCTGAACAATAATGATTTATTCATTGACAACTACAACATCATTATTTTGGGTCTTACCTTCCTGAATCCTCTGCTCTGTCTTCAACTTTCTACACTCATGGATGAAGTGTTTGGGCTTGCCACAATGGTGGCACTTCATGTCATATCTCGATCGAGATTTCAATCGCTTCCTCCTTTGAAAACTTTGGTCCCAGGGTTCTCTTCCTATACTTCTTCCCTGCCATTTTTGCTTCCATTATCTTTCAGTGTTTAAGATATTCTGTTTCAGGTGCATGCCCCTTATCATTCCTTCTGGATTCTTCATTTTTCATTTTGTCTTTCGCCATCTCCACACTGAGAGTTCCATCCTGAGTTGAATTGCTAACTGACACAACTAGTGTGTCCCACGTCTTGGCAAAAAAACTCAACATTAACAATGCCTGAAACTCATCATCAATCATCGTTTTCATGGAATTCAACTGATCAACAGTACTTTGGAACTCGCTCATGTGCTCCGATATGTTGGTCCTATCTTTGTATTTCAAATTGACAAGACAACGTATTAGGTTTTCTTTATTCAATGTAGTTTTCTTCGCATACATCTTTTCCAATTTTCACCATAGAATGGAAGCATCTTGTTCGTTGGCAAAATTTTGGAAAATAATTTTGCAGATCCACTGTCTGATTTGGGCAGTGCACTTTCTGTTGAATACGACCCACTCCACATCAACCGGTGGGGTACCAAATGACGTCTTCTCATTGGTTTTACCGCTTGTTGACGATTCCTCCACTTGCACGACAACGATCTTAGTGGTCTCCACTATTAGTTTCCACAAACCTTTAATATACAAAAGATCCTCTATTTTTGGTTTCCAGATGGCATAATTAAAAGCAGTTAGTTTAATCATGTTACTGATATTTTCGTCTATCGCTGGAGTGCGAATTTCGAAAAACCAACTATACGGATGTGTCTGGAACGATCTAAATACCTGGAATCGACTCCTAGATCATTAAAAACAGACTCTGATGGGCCGAGGTATAACCAAAACAGTTTCAATGGTCTGGATTAACCACTAACGTGGCGCTGACATGGCTCGCCAGAATGGTGGCCAGAAAAATTGTCGGAATTTCGCCGCCATCGTGAATAGTTCCATCTTCCCCAGCAAGGGGGTATTGTAGCACCCACAGTTTGACCAAACTTCGACTGGTTCTACCGACTCCGTTTCAGCTATGTTTTTTGACGCCGTTTGCGCCGTTGGAATCGTCTCGTCGTCCTCTTCACAGATCTAGCTTCAATTTTTTTTTCCGATCAACTTTAAAATTATGGTCGCTGGAAAACGTTGTTGTTGCTTCACCGTTTCGAATCTGAACCCTCTGATACCACTTATTTGGGGCAACAGAGTGTCGTGGCGATGAAAGTGAACACAAGAAAAGAATAAAAATGAAGAACGCGCAGAACTGACGTTGTTCGGCAATATGCCTACGTCCACGGGAGAAGGGGGATAAAGCTTTTATTACTCTCTGGATGAACGTTGGAGGATACACAACAGGATTACAAATGACAAATCATAGGATTTTAATCCCATATTATAGATGAAGGAAAACCAGAAATTTCTCTGGTTGTTTGGGTAGCCCATCTACCCATGAAGACTTCCATCGTCGCCTGCTGCAAGTTTATGGTGTCGACTGCCAACCAAAAACAAAGCTGGTGTCAAAGGAGACTCATCTGCCGTCGGTTGCTCATCCACGACGTTGGCTTCTGTTGACTTCTCCCAAAAATGGGAGTGGCCCCCGCATGTTTCAATAGTGCTAAAAAAAGAATTTATCAACACTAAAAAAACACTGATAATTGTGGCGCTATTAAAAGGGGGTTCCTTTTATTAGCGCTAAAAAAACGCTGATAAAAGTCAATTTAAAAAAAAAAATAAAAAAAAATTGAAATCCACCCCCACACCTTTATCAGTGCTACCCCCTCCCTCACCCCTTTAACAACTCTAGGCGCACCACCCACCTGTCTTGCCCTAGATTTGAACCTAAGACCTCTCCCTTGTACGCCTAGACCCTTACCACTCCTTCATGTTTCTTTGTTATCCATTTTATGATATATCTAATTATATATATATATATATATATATATATATATATATATATCTAGTTCTATTTTTTATCTATATATTTATTCGTATATTAATATATATTTATATGATCATTTTAATTTTTTTTATAAAATATGTTTGTGTGTGTGTGTGTTTATAGATAAATAAATAAATAAATACAAACATATCCACAACATGTTATATATATATGTGTATTTATAAATATATTTATACATATTTTTATTTATTTACATATATAATATATTAATATTTATATACATATATTAGAATATATAGATAATATATATTAGTTTGTTAATACAGACACACACACACACACACACATTATATATGTTTATAAATATTTATATATTTTTTATTTTAAATAAAATGGATATTATTTTTTATTTAGATATAGTTTATATATTTACAAAGATATTTTATATGTAAATATGTTTATATATTTATTTATAAAATTAAAATTTTAAGTGTAAATATATATAAATATATATGTGTGTGTATAATTAATTATAAATAACTATACATTATGAAAAATGACAAAATTTGAACATCATAATATCCTTATGAGTGTAATAAATTGAGTCTCCACCAAAAAAAATAAGAAGACCCCCTTAAACGAGGCTGAAATTCCATCAAATGTTAAAAAATTGGGGTACCTCAACTAAAAACTCGGTTTTGGAGGTCTTCTTGGCCTTTTTGACCTCTAAAAAATAGTGACTAAGCCCCCCAATCATGATGACATAGAACTTATTGTAGGCTTCAATTTGATATATGGTAGAACACAAAAAGACATCCGGATAAAAAATTATGGTCATTTAAAGTTTGAGTCACATTTTCAACTTATTTTAGACCGCTTATTAATTTTTTTTCAATCTTCAAATTGTTATTAAATGACTATTACTTGATAATAATTTTCAAATTATTAATTAATATTATTTTTTAATTATTTTATAATCCATTTCACTAAATATCTTATATATTATGTGTAAATGCGTATTTAGCCTTATATAAATCATATTTTATAAAATATATTAAATTTATATCAATATAAATATATTTATATATTAATATATGATTTTTAACGATATTTTTTTTTTATGAAATATAAATTTTATCAGCGCTAAGAAAAGCATTGATAAAGGGAGTATCTTTATCAATGCTTAAAAAACGATGATAAAGGCGTACTTTTATCAGTGTTTTTTTAGGGCTGATAAAAGCACCTTTTAACAATGTTTTTAGCGCTCCCTTTATCAGCGCTTTTTTTAGCGATGTTAAAGAGTGGCGTTGTGTATAGTCGATTCTATGGTAGTGTGATAAATGAAACAATGACTTGTATAACTCTTAATAAAAAATATTATCAATATATATAAAATTATTATATTTATTTTCAAAGATTAATGTTTAATTATACACATTAATTACAAAATGCTAGTATATATATATATATATGGTATATCAATATATATTTTAATAATTTAAAAAATTATATAAATATAAATGAGGCATTATTAATATGCGACATTTGAATTTATATATTTAGATTAATGTGTATATGCGTATATGTGTATACATTATGTTGTGTGTGTGTGTTTTGTGTATGTGTATATATTTATGTTGCACGTGCACAAGTGTATGTGGACGTATGCATGTATATGTGTATGTGCACATGTATGTGAGATGTACATACATGTGTATATATGTGTATTTGCATGTATAGGACATGTGTATATGTGTATGTATGACATGTACTATTCATTTTTAATATTATTTCACATTTAATGTATTTTATCATTTTTGATGTAATATTTTGGAATTTATTCATTTTTAAAATTTATACATATTTATTTACTAAGTATTATTTATAATATGTTTTTAATTTATATGATTAATATTTATTTAATTTTTTTATTAAGTTGTATTATTTTTAAAATGTTTGAAATTTATATAATTAAGCTATTTAAATACATTTTTTTTTCATTTTTGTATGTGTTTACAATTTATGTTGTTAATCTTATATGAATCCATTTTTTAAATATTTTTGTCTATTAAAATTTATTTATTAATATTTAATATTCTTTCAGTTAATATTAGTTATTCATTTTTAATATTCATTGTCTTTTATATTTGTTAGAATTTAATCATTTTATAATATCTATTTAAACATATATTTATTTACTATGAAATATTTTCAATATGTTTGTAATTTATATGAATAATATTTATTTGTTTTTGTTTATTAAGTTTTAACATTTAAAATATATTTGAAATTTATATAATTAATCTATTAAAATGATCTTTTAATAATTTTTTAATTTAAATAGTTAACATTTTTATAATTTATTTAATTTTATTTATTCATTTTTAATATTATTTCATTTGATATTATTTTTTTCATTTTTTGTTATTTATTAATTTTTATTTTTTTTTGGAATTTATTCATTTTTTAAAATGTATACATATTTATTTAATAAGTTTTAATATTTTCAATATGTTTGCAATTTATGATAAATATTTATTCATTTTTATTTATTAAGTTTTAATATTTTTAATATGTTTGAAATTTATATAATTGATTCCTATAAATGCATTTTAATTTTAATATTTTTGTAGTCAATATAATTTATTTTGAATAATTTTATTATTTATATAATTAATAATATCTATTTATTCATTTTTATTCATTTTTATGTGTTTTTAATTCATGTAGTTAATGTTGTAAATTCATTTTTTCAAATATTTTTGTAATTTATTCAATTTTATTTATTCATTTTTAAAATTCTTTTATTTAATATTTTTTATTCATTTTTAACATTTATTAATTTTTAATATTTTTGGGATTTATTCATTTTTTAATATTTATTTATACATAATTATTTACTAAGTTTTAATATTACTAATATGTTTTTAATTTATATGATTAATATTTATTTAATTATATTTATTAATCTATAATATTTTTAAAATGTTTGAAATTTATATAATAATTTATTTAGATTCATTTTCTAATATTTTCTTCATTTTTTATGTGTTTACAACCAATGTAGTTAATCTTATGAACTATATATAATTGTTTACTAAGTTTTAATACTTTAAGCATGTTTTTAATTTATATAATTAATATCCATTCAATTTTATTTATTAAGTTGTAATATTTTTAAAATGTTTTAAATCTATATAATGAATCCATTTAAATGCAGTTTTATTGTTTTCTTCATTTTTTGTACTTGTTTACAAGTCATGTAATTAATCTTATGAATTTATTCTTTTAAATAGATTTGTTATCTATTAAATTTTATTTATTCATTTTTTACATTATTTCAGTTAATATTTTTTTATTAATTTTCAATATTTATTAATATTTATATATTTTTTGTAATTTAATCATTATATAATATTTATTTATTATGTTTTAATATTTTCAATATGTATTCATCTTCATTTTAATATATATCCATTTTAATTTTTTTAATAATTTGTATAATTAATAAAAATAATCCATTTTTTTAATATTTTTGAAGTCTCTTCATGTTTAATTATTCAATTTCACTCATTTTTAACATTCATGCATTTAAGATTATATATTCATTAATAATGTTAATTATTTTTTACTTTTCTTATAATTTATTCATTTTTAATATATAATCGTGCAATATTTTTTGTATTTTATTTTAAACAATTTTTATCAGTGTTGAAAGCGCCGATAAAACACATCTTTATCAGCATCATAAATTTAGCACTGATAAAGATGAATATTATCATCACTAAAAAAGTACTGATAAAAATAAGTTTTATCAGTGCTTATTTTTTTAGTACTCATAAAACCCTTTCTCAATCTTATAAATTATCCCTATCAGAACCCACTTCTTTCACATCGTTCAAGCTCTCGCGGAAGTCGATCTCTACCGCCACTCCCCCTCGAATCTCTTCTCGGATGAATCGACCCTCTCATAACTTAAGGTATTTGATTATTTTTACTCCTCTTTAGTCGACATCACATATTATATCCTTTATCAGTGTTCAACATATTCAACTTGATTCTTTTAAGCCTCACTGTTTTCTTTTGATTTCATCTGCTTGTTACTTTTTCTGGATCTTGTGGGTCTATTTAATCATATGAGATATCTTCGAATTAATCATACGCAAGATTTTCTTTTGCAAATTTATCACTCCAATTGCATGGAACTCTAGGCTAAATGGGGCTGTGGATGAGATATAGAAGCCTTCATCGATGAAAGGACCATCTATGCATTACAAAAACACTTTCCACTTATCATGCAAGGTGGTGATTTTAAATGATAAGTAGGCAGAGTTTTTGCAGTACACAGATGGTAATCCACTCCAAGTTCTAGGTATACTTCCCGCTCCCAGGGATTAAAATCAAACATTTTTTTCCATTTTCTTCCATTACCAGGCATAAGAACCCCAATCCTTTTAATATTTTCTTTGTCGTGAATATCTATGATAGACATTTTCAAACACAAACCGCTAATCTCATGTTCAATTAAAAATTCCTTCTTGTAAGAATGTTACAATAAGTGAGAATACACAATAGAAAGTTTTAGATCATTATTAACTAGACTTTAGGTTTTTACTATCATTGTAAGAGATTTATATACAAATAATTCACAGGAAGAAGTCAAATTGTGATGTTAAATATTGCAAAAACGTAAGTGAAATAGTAAAAGGAGGAGATTGATGTATTAAAATAAGAGGTTGAAATACTAAAAACTTAAAAATCTAAAAAAGTAGTGAAATTTATCGAATTAATATTAAAAATATAATATTAATATAGAAAAATTGATGTATTGACATCAACATTGAAAAAAAGAGCAAGTGGAAAGAAGTTCTTGGGGATGAAGTGACTATGACAAGAAGAAAACTTGATTATCAAATAAGACTCTCCACTCCTCTTATGACATATATAAAATTTATAATCTTATCCAATGAAAAGGAGAAAGTAAAAAAATTAAAGGATCCTCAAGGATACTTCATAAATTTCATAGAAAGAAAAGATTACACAATGAAATAAATCATGTTTGAGTTTTGATGAATCTTAAAGGAAAATGGAATTAAAGTTAAAGATGAAATTGTCACATTGGGGATGAATATTGAGCTGCATAATTCCAAGAAGGTGCCTCTATCTAAAAAAGTTCTAGTTCAACACAACATGAATCAAATGTTTTTATTATGGAATCCATGGTTACTCGATCAATATATATTCCAGTGAAAAATAAAAATTGAAAAATAGGTTTGATTATAATTTTTTTAAAAAGGAACGTCTTTCATCGTCTCACTAGATATGAATGAAAATCTATACATTTTTCTTTGAGGTGGCAAAGGATTTTACAAATAAAAAGAAAAATTATAACTCATAGAAGAATTCGACTAGAGGTTCTAATACATAATCTAAAATTAAAGAATCAATTTTCTATTTTAAATGAAGATTATATCCTATCTTATAATCAATAATACGAAGTAAAAATTACTAAACCCATAAACTATAAAAAATTGGTAAAAAGAAGAAATACAAAGGAGTGGAATGTGTTAAATATTCTCTGAAAGAAAGTAATGGGGAAGGAACATGGATCCTTGATAGTGTTAGATCATACCACATGATAGGGAAAAAATTGTTGAAAACATAAAGAAAAATTAGGATGGAACTGCATGTTTTTGGAAGTTTTTAATCATTAAAAATAATTGTTTAAATTTTAAGCATTCATAAAACCCAAATTAGATTGTTCTTCAGTTTTTCTAGTAGCTTGAGAACCCCGGTATGAGACTTCTAGTTCATTGGATTTAAATTCAAGAGTTTCTTTAAATGTTGGGTTCTCAAGACCATGTGATTGGGCCCTATCAATGTTTTCATCATCTGACAAAAGGCCGACTTCAGCTCCTAAGCATCCAATCACTGAAACACTACCTGACCCACCACATACCAAGTGAAGAAATGAATAAACATCAACTCTTTCCTCTTATTTTACTCCCACATAGAAAAGTTATAGATTCCATCATTGATCTTTGTATTTTGAAATAGATAAAATTTTAATTATATTCTTTATAACTTTAATGATATCACAAATTCCTTTCCTTCAATGATTTTCACCACTACAAAAAAAATCTCAATATGCATCATTAAAATCTTATTATCTTAGAAAAATGGATTCATATAACTTAAATGATTCTTTAAGAATGGAATTTTATGGGTTCTAAGGTCATACTTTTATTTATTTATTTTCTTAAATATTAATATTACTGAATCAAATAGGATGGATATGAATTAAAAATTAATGGATTCCAATCATATGATAAAAGAGTTTGAGGATGGGGTGAAAGATTTCATCATGTTTGAAAAATATCATGCCTATGACCCTTCTCAAATCCCTTTTCCATGTTTACACTATTTTTATTTGAGACTGATTAGTCCAGAGGAGTTGGAAGAATACTTGATCTTTCATGGAATAGATCAGAGTTATAAATATTGGACTAAACATGGGAAAAAACTGAATGTAGTTAGTGAATGAGATAACACTACATGTTATGGATCATCTAATATAATTACAAGTGTGAATAATGATAAAGACTATATTGAGGATATAGTTATAGGTGAGAATGATGATGAAGATCGTATTGAGGAAATGACAATGACAGTTAAAGATAAACTTCATGATTGTCTAAAAGTTTATCAGAAGTTAAAGAGTTGTGAAAAGACATAATTTTATTCTATTTGTATTAAATATACAACATTTTTATCCATACTGAGGTTACATAATATAAAATCTAGAAACAGATAGAGTGACGCCAACTTTACTAAACTACTTTCTCTCTTGAATGATATTCTCCCAGAATATAATGAGATTCCTTGTCGAACATATGATGCTAAAATAATGATACGTTCAATGGGTATGATCTATAAAATAATACTTGCCTATCCAAATGAATTTATACTATTTTTCAAGCACCAAAAATCACATAAAAAATCCTAAAGTGCGGTGTATCTCGATATAAGAATGATGAATCCAATCCTATGAAAATTGTATGGTACTTTCCAATCATTATAAGGATTAATTTCCCATATGTAAGTGAGGAGAATATCAAAAAATTGACATGACACATAAATAAAAGAAATAAATATGATAAACTTTTCCACCTAATAGACTCTTCTCAGTGGAAGAAAATTGAACGTTGGTATCCTGAATCTGGAAACAATTCGAGAAACCTTCATCTTACGATATCTATAGATGGATTTAATACTTTTAGTTTTTAAAGAAACACTCATAGTATATATCCAGTAATGTTTGTAAATTATAACTTTCCACTGTAGTATTGCATG
Organism: Viscum album; assembly: GCA_963277665.1. NCBI lineage: Eukaryota > Viridiplantae > Streptophyta > Magnoliopsida > Santalales > Viscaceae > Viscum > Viscum album. Next base: position 1,735,600,649 of record OY728133.1, read on the forward strand.
AAATGAAAATACATTATGTTATCTCTATATATATTAGGACCAAAACAACTGTATAATGATATTGATGTTTATTTAGATCCATTGATCAAAGATTTGAAATTATTGCAGGATTCAAGTGTTATGTTGTATGATTCTTACCGAAATGAATATTTCATATTGATATCCATGTTTTAAGGGATGATAAATGAATTTTATGATTATGGAAATTTGTCAGGATATAACATTAAAGGAACTCAAGGGTGTCCTATTTGTGAATAAGGCACACAATCAATTAGGCTGAAACATTCATAAAATATTGTGTTTCTAGGATATCACATATTTCTAACTTGATGAAATAAATACTGATCTTGGACGACATCATTTGATGGGAGTTAAGAAGAAGTTACGACACCATTTACACTAATAGGTGATCAACTATTTGAGAAAGTAAAAGATATAAACACTGCTTTTAGTAAACCTTCTTTGAAAAACCTTATGAAAACTGGTTGAAAAAACAGATCAATTTTTTTTAAATTACCATATTGGAATTGTTTGGACATCACATATTTTCTTAATGGTATTCATGTGAAAAAAAATTATGTGAGACTATCATTTACACATTACTAAATTCACCCGGCAAAAAAAATGATGGAATTAAGGCTAGGTTGGACATGATTGGCATGGGGATATGAGAGGAGTTGGCCCCAGCAAAGGGTGAAACACATAATTTTCTTCCCCTAGTTTCTTACACTCTTTCTAGGAAAGAGGGCTATTAGTTTTAAAACATATTGAATGATGTGAAGGTTCCAGAGGGGTATTCATCAAATATCAATATTATCATATCAATGATTGATTTAATGTTAAAGGGTATGAAATAACACATTTGTTATGTTTTTATGCAAGATTTAATTCCTGTATATTTATGTTTTATTTTTCCTAAGAATATTCATCATACATTAACTAGGATATGTTTCCTTTTCAAAGCTATATGCAACAAAGTTATAGAACCAAAATTAAATTCTTTTCATATTATATAAATTGTATATGTTCTTATCACTATTATTCTTTGATATGCTGGTTCACTTGGTTAGAGAGATTAAACCATGTGGTCTTATATATTATAGATGGATATACTCTATTGAATGGTATATAAATATTTAGAAAGGGAATGTCAGAAATTAAAGTTGTCCAAAAGGTTTTATTGTGGAGAGATATGTTGTGGGGAAATCTGTTGAATTTTTTATCAACTACCTGTCTGATGTGGAAAGGATTGATCGACCAAAATCTTATCACATCGGGTGGATTGTGGGTGAAAGAATTTTTGGAATAAATGTTGTCCCAATTACTATTACAGATCTGGTGCAGGCACACCTTTATATTTTGCATAACATTTTATAGGCTGCACCATATGTTGAAGCCCACAAAGTAATTCTTAGGCATTTAAATCCATCAAGGGATAAAAGAAGGATATAAAATACATATAATCAATAGTTTATAAAAAATATTTTGAGACCATATTTTTAAGGAGTCAACTGAAAATACAGATTTAATTTTAGAATGACTTTGATGGATATCTATAGGACTAAGTATGCCTAAATTATCTTATAATGGTTATGTAATTAATCAATATATATTATATAAAAATTAACATGATGAACACAATACTATGAAAATTAGTGGAGTTACACTTGTGTCTGGAGTGATTCATGTATCTGGTACCAAGGGAAAAAAATCCAATTTATGAAAATATTTCATACTTTGGTATCATCAAAAAATAAGGGAGTTGTATTATACAACATTCCAAGTACCAATTTTTCAATGCACGTAGTTTGATAATAGGAGTGAAGGTAAAATAGATGAATTGAGATTTATGAAAGTGAATTTTATTAAGGAAGGGTAAAAATATTAACCATTTATAATGGTATCCCAGGAAGTAAATGTATTTTATGTTCCAGATCATGCAAATAGAAAGTGGTCAATTGTTCTGTTATCGACTAAAAACACTAAAGGTTCATGTGTCAATTCAATTAAGGGTGACTCTTTCATTGGGACATCACAATAATTTTTCAGTGGTCCCAATGTAGATGGAGTCTTGTAAGTCATAGGAGACCATAATGAGGGGATTTGGATACTCGATAGAGGGGTAAAATCCATTTAACCTTTAAAAAAATAGAGTTCAATAATCAGGTTATTTTTTTAATACACATTGTGTTACCTCATATTATTATATTTTCCCTACAGAATTTATGTAATCTAAATTAAATTTTAAACCAATTCTGTAGATAATTAATTCTAAACATGCTGATGCTCCCAATCCTAAGGAATAACAGGTTTCTCTACATGTTGATGCTCCCAATGTAGAGGAACAAAAATTTTCTGTACATGTTGATGCTACCAATCTAGAGAAACAATATATTGATGATGTTGAATCCAAGGAAAAGGTAGATAGTGAACGACCAATGTCCTAGAAAAAATAGAAGCATCGTGGCATCACAATGTTTATAAAAATTATTTATAAAAGAAACAAAGGCATCAAATTTGTGGTTGGATAGAATGCATGTGACCATCCTGCTAACCCCGACAAGGCCATATTCAGAAGTTACATTGAGATCACCACTCAAATGCACATTATGGTTTATGTAGATACGTGGAACAATGTTGTGATTGTTATTAAGACACTAATTTGGGAAGAGTATAGGGTAATATTATGATATACTTTCTTTATTTTATTAAAAAACAAAATAATGAAACATTGATTTACTCTTCATTACCCCTTTTAGAGTGAATTTATACTAGATCAATCCTGAATGATATTTGTATTAATACATGATAGAAATTCTCATAGAGGCTTTCATAAAATTCTTATGAAGTGTCATCTCATATGTAAGGTCTTGTGTTTTTGGATAGGTTGAATTTTCAAGAGAATCTGAATTTTTCTCTGTTGGTGGATGATCCATCCTATGAACCAGAACTCAAGACTAATTTTCAAGTGTTTCAATATCTATAAATAGTGTTTTTATGTGTTTTAAGTATTTATGGAAGTCCCAGGGGGTCTGTGAAAGTATCATAGGAGAAACAGTCAGCCGGGCTACTAAAAATAGCAGCAATAAACAATTCATATCATGAATCCCATTCATGATGTGAATGGGTTTCATGGGGTGAGACCTGATGGTTACAAGATGCGAAATCCTAGGGTTTTACCCTAAGGAATTCACATTGTGAATCTATTTCACATCATGAATCTGGTTCACATTGTGAAACCAGTTCAGTTTGTAAAAAATGTGAGTGTGGATTTTTTAAAAAGGATTAATAGGGGGATCACCCCATTTTTTTCATCAAGCAATATGAGGTGAATGGGAGGATATTTGCTAATACTACTCTCCCTCTGCTCTTCACTACTCGTGGAGATCGCGGGTGTGATTTAACAGCGTCAGTGGGTAAGATCTTCCTCATTCATCCTTCTATGCTATTTCCTTTCCGTCATTCTTGATTTCATGAATTTTTGTTTATGGTTCTTCATCAGTTCCACTGAAGCATGGTGGAATAAAACATTTCAATTGGTAAGTTTTTTATTCTTAGGAAAAGGATGTCTCGAGAGGTCTTCTTCACTTCGCCGTATTCTATTTCTTCAAGGTACGTCACTGAGGTGAATTTATAAATTGTTAATTCTTTAAATTAAAATTTTTGAGCAGTTTTTTTGATGATATTGGTTAGTGGTTTTCCCATGAATGGTCTCGGGGGTACTAGGTGGACCTTTTTCACATGGTTTCTCAAATTTTCATCAAGTGATAAGTGTATAGTGAGATATCACCTTTTATACCTTTTTGGTTTTCTTTTTATATTAATTTTTTTAATGATATAACTGATGTTTCTAGACTATAATTGAACTATCCAGTGTTAGGTAGGGGCTTATAAGTTGGTGTGTCTTGGATCAAACATCGATGATCTTGGATGGAGCTTCTGAGATCTATTTATAAATGGTTTAAATCTTCTTAAAGGTAGGTGGTGGGTTATACCTACCCTTTTAGAATTTATGCATGTTTATGGTATTATATGGATTCTTAGGCTTTCCCTTAAGGGAGACCCCCATGTTTAAATTCATTTCAATGAATTGTTTAATTAAATGAATTATTTAATTAAATGAAATGGGTATATTATACCAGATGAACACCCAAAGTCACTAAAAACCCCAGCGCACAAGCTTCATCCCACGACTTGAGGCTATGACCATGGATGAGGATCCCATGTGCGATGTCTCTACTTATTCCTTTTTTAGGATCACAAGAGGGATTCCTTGCTCATATATTGACTTAGAGGACCCCAAGAGGGATGCATCTATTTACCATGGACCTTTAGGATCCTGAGTAGAATGCCTCTCTAGTGTTTTGATCTAGGAGACCTAGTGGGTACTAGTTATTGACCTAACCCGAGCTAGTGTGATATGGGTTTGGGTAGAGATGGTAGCAGGTTTCACCTTAGAAACTGTACTAAAGTTGTATCCTATGAGGTTGTGGTGGTAGGGATGGGTTTAGGTGTTCATCCACCCTCACTCTTTTGTTTATGGATTCACATGATTACTGTTGATGCGACTATGATAGCCAGAGGTTCTTCCTAGTTTGTGACCTATGTGCCCAATGTGACGTGGTATGTTTTATTGGGGCACTGAGATGTACTTCCTAGGATCTAGATATTAAGCTATAATATATTGGTATTTCCATACATACTTCTTGGGATATGGATTTTGAGTACTATTGATTATGATATTCATTCATGGCGTTCCTAAAATTATGATACTTGGGAATGATGTACCTATAATTATGATACTCATACATGGCATCCCTAAGACTATGATACTCAGTCATAGAGTCCCTATGATTATGATAATCAGACATGAAGTCCCTATGATTATGATACTTGGGAATAGTGTCCCTATGATTATGATAATTGAACATGGCATCCCTATTGATTGTGATACTTGAGTGATGAGGATGATTACGCTCTCCCTAATCGATGAATTGATCACAATGTTGGACATAACACTCCTTACTAGTGATTTGACATATACTCGATGAATGATTACACTATTCTTGAACAAAGTTTAGGATGCTCCCTGGGGTTAGGTGGGCACGCAATTTATAAATCACCGTGATGCACTTCCTAGGGATGGGGCTGATAATCCATTCTAATGGATACCAAGCTTGTAATTGGATCTAGAGAGAATTCCTTGTAGATCACCTAAGGGTCATCCCCCATAGGGTTTATTCAAGTTCTAATGTCGCGAACACCTACAGACCAAGACCTAGGGCTATGAAATTGGTTTTTATTCACATGGAATGAGTGGTAAGAGATCCATTTTAGTTCCATATTTATAGGATGTCCATATTTTACCTATAATCCCTCATTATAGTGATTGGAGGTGAGTATGAGTGAACCCAGGGTTATGAAATGTATCTCCCTATGGTGACATAGCTTGCCTAGAGATATTTCCAGTGTTGGAAGAAGAAGATATCATTGATTAGGATTATGGAACCAAGGACTGACTTAATTATTCATGTCTTGAGTGGTATAACATCCAACTCAATGCCCCTTTCACAGGATGTCCAGACAATCAGGATTACAGACCCAAGGATCGACTGCTATTGATTTATGATATTTTCACCTTACTCATGTATATACATACATAAATACATATATATATGTATATATATATAGGAATATAGACACACACACACACACACACACATACATGATGGTACATTTCCAGTCAACTGGGATCACAAACCAAAAGATAAGCTATGGTTTATTTTATTTATGTTAGGGTTTGTATTTATTATTTTAGTTTTATTTATTACTGTTATCCTAATGAGTAGATCATATATACATACACTTCATATTACTGGCTATGTATGAGACTATGTTGGTAGTGACCTACTAAGTTTTGTACTCACACCTTGCTCGGGCTACCATTTCACTAGGGTACCCGAGCAGATGTTCACTTGGTTTCTGGTATAGGTAGGGTAGAGGCTTGAGACTAATCGAGTAGGATGGATCATATATGTATGTAGATATCAGGTATGTCATTCAGCTCAGATATAGCAGTATATACTTGTAATTTTATTTCAGTTTCTTTTATGTACTCCTATATTTGTATGGCCGACCTAGTGGGCGATCAGTGTTGTATGTATGGCATCGCTATTCAGGCCTTTACAACATTATATTTATTATTTCAACATGATTTTCAATTAATTTATTGATTATTATCTCTATTTATTACTACTATGGATGATATCTAATTATTTTTTCCATTACTACTCTGATATGATGGATAGTCTGCTAATTATACCACCTTTAGACCCTCATTGCTAGTCATAAGCCTCTGGCATACGAGGAGGCGTGCTTGAGGTTTTATGCCGAACTGGATTGGAGCATCAATTTAATGGTATTTGGGTTAGGATGTTATATAAAATATGATTAATGTAAAATAAACCCACACCCACCATAGATATATGCACACCTGATAAAGAAAAAAACACGGAACGTGCTTATTGTTCTTCACGAGGAGACTACTTTTAAGCTACATTGTGATTGGTAATATATTTTTTGAAAATACATGTATTAATCACTTTGATTAAAAAATTAATTTATAAAACAACAACTGAGTGCTGAAAATATGCAGCGTGTAGAAAAACCAGCATACCCTTATCGTAAAACAAGGATGGGGTACACTTCAGTTGAAAAAAATGGTATGCATGTTAAATCTATATTAATACTTTTATTTGAAATGAAACAATAACATAATTATTTTCCTTTGTTTATATATAGATTGATGAATAAAAATACAAATCCACTTCCATCCCCCCATCGTGTGCTATGGAAGGAGGATCATGTAAATAAAGATGGGATGCTAATAAATGAAAATACACAAAAGGTATGGTAAACATGTGTAAGTATGAAAAAATAACAATTTTTTCTACTTTAAATTAGTATTACATAACAATTATTACTTATTTTTCAATATTTTTTCCCATCTTAGACATAGGAATCATCATTAGCTGTACCTAATGAATGAATACTATCGGTGGTATTAAATCATCCAGAATAATATGGTCGCATCAAAGGTGTAGGCTTTGGGGTTTCACCCCGAACATATTTTGAGAAAAGAAATGAATAAGGTATAAAGATAATAAAATGGATGAGATGCAAGCACAATTAGATTCTCTAGAATAATAAATTAATTATTAGTCTTAATTTTTAGAAAAAGTTATGGGAATGAATCAAAGAGATGAAACAACAAAAAACCAACCACTACATGAAGATACCCCCACCCCCACCATCTTTGAGGCGATCCATTCCCCTCGAAGGGATTCCTTTCAAGAGGTAATAAATTTTTTCATAACTATTTCTATGAAATGTTAATCAAGAAGACATTGATACCTTTCCTATACTGATATTCTTCAGGGTGAAAATGATTGTGATTTATACCTATCAGCACCTACCACCACCTTATTATGATAGGTATAGTGTAAAACATCCAAGTAGATATTATACACAATAAAAAACTTCTAATAGGTCATGTGAGAGTTGGGATTCACATATCTCAAGATCCGATCACTGAGCTACTTATTCCACTTGATGATCTAGATGTTCATACAACCGATCTTACTATTGGAACTTTCATAGCATGACCATTTTATATTGTAAAAATACATATTGATAAGGAGGTATTTATTTCCATTCATTTCTATGTAAAATCTTTAATAATTAATGAAGAAAGTTTAGGACCCCGGAATACCCTGAGAGGGGAGGGGTGAATCAGGATGTCATATTTTTCTTTTAAAATGATTGATCTTATTCCCATATTGGTAGGAACTAGGTAAACCTATCTGATAGAGTTGTGCAGTAATTAGAAATTCACATACAGGGAGACAACACAACAATTTTACTCAGTTCACCACTAATGACTAGTCCAAGGATCATAAGTCGACAATGTTTTGTTCATACAAAAATCCACTAATATTAAATAGCCGTGGAATACAAAAATTTAGACACAATCACTCTATGATAGACACTCTATATTTATAAGATTTTAAGGATAACACATTGCCTCCCTCAAAATACTTCCGTCGACTCCCCCTAGCTCACTTCTTTGGGTAAAGTATAACTTAGTTTAACAAATTGAATGTTGATTTAGTAGATTATAATTTAAGTCTTTGTCCTTGACTAGAATAAGAATCTACTTGAATCGTAGTACTGAAATGATGCACTTGAAAGCACTGAACAAACTGGATATTCAAAATATGATGGTAGCACAACTCAATAAATTGCGTGCAACACACTTTGTAACGACCAAAACTTTTTGAATAGTATATTAACTTACTCTTAGCGATTTAATAGAGATGTTAATGGTTAATGCAGAAAGAGTAGTCGATGGCTTCATCTGGTAGACTCGAACCTTATGAATCCCACTTATCAGAGCTTGGGAAGGAGGTGGAATCTTTGGGCTTCGCTTTGGACCAAGCCCAAGCCGAACTCCAGCGTGTCAAGATTGAACGGAAACACTTGCGGGAGAAGTTCAAGTTATTAGAGATTACTACTAGGGAAATGTTATCTGAGCCTCCCTCAGATTCTCTCACCATAGCACACCTTACACTTAGGTCATATGCTGGTGTTATAAGGGGCTATGTGACGAGACCGTAGCTTCTTTGTGTAATCCTTTGGGATGAATAAATTGAGATTTCTTCCTTTAGTGATGTTTGTGAAATTTCAAATGTCCGGATAATTTTAGGATGTATTTTATTGATGAATTTTGAAAAAAAAGGATATTTTAAAATATTTATGTAACACTTAAATAATTAATGATGTGTAATGATTTTCAAAAAATGGTCTTCTGCAAAAGTGTTCAGTATGGAATTTGGAGTCTAATATGATCAACTTAATTTTTGATGAATAGTAAATTATGAATAGTTATTTTACGCTGAGGATTAGTAATGTGACCAAATGGATTAGTAATCTCACTTAAAGAAAGTTTTAATATAATTTAGACAACTTGATTAAGTAACGAGATTCAATAAAATGGGTAAATAACGTTTTTATAAATTATTAGTCAAGTATTAGTTTTTTTGGGTGAATAGTGTTTTTTAATTAAAAATTAAATTAAAAATAATTAGAAAATTATTTTTATAAAATGGACTTTATTTTTGAACTCAGAGCATCGATATTATGTTATGGTAATTTTTGGGGATTTTTCTGAAAAAAATGAATTCTTGGTGAATAGTGTTTTTATTTAAAAATTAAATTAAAAATATTTCGAAAATTATTTTTATAAAATGGAGTTCATATTTGTAATCAGATCATCGATATTTGGTTAAGGTGAAATTTTGGGATTTTTCTGAGAAAGATGAATTTTCAGTGAATAGTAAAAATGCAGTTTTAGGGTTTCAGTATGTTTAATGACATCATAACTGTGTCATGATGATTTCATGAGATATTTTAAGGGTTATCTGACCAAAGGTGATGAATTATTGTATTGGGGTTCCCATGTGGCCTAACTCCATGGAAAATACCATGGGAGAGCCCATGGTTTTGAGAAAACCACTTGTGAGGTGTCCCTTGAAATTATTAAAGTATCACCTCACCTTCCCTATAAATACCCATCCTTTCCTCCTTTAGTTTTCACTCCCAACTCTCCCCCAACGAATATCTGGTCTCATTACCTCCCAAGGAGTCATCCCAAGGTTCCCCCAAGCCCTCAAGGTCCAAACCTTTGAGTTTTAAGAGTTACGTTTTAAGGTAAGGGATCTGACCTCTCTTTTTCTTTTCAAGTAATTTCTTTTATGTCATTTCTTTTATGCTCCATGTTCTTATGTTGGAGGATGTTATTTTATATTCATCTTACTGCCCTTTTAATGTTCATATGATGAGATAACCCCTCTTGTTCTCATCAATTCATTTTAAGAATGTTTAAGTGGCGCCGTTAGGCTGCCGAATTTTTTAGGGATTCTTTCACCCTTCTCATTTTTCAAAGTTCTACTTTCATGTCAAGTCTTTCAAGTTACTTTTTATTATGTTGGGGTATGATCTCTATATCTATCATACTGAAATTTTATGTTCATATGATGAGAGACCCTATTTGATCTCGTCAATTCATTTTTGTTGAATTTTAAGTGACGTCGTTAGGCTGCCGAATTTTCATAAGAGAAATCTAATTTTTGTCTTCCTTCCATGTTTTTAATTTTAAATGGTATGTCCTTCAAATTTCATTACCATGTTCATATATCCTTCATATTCGGTCCCTCTACTGTTTTATGGGTCATTTATGAATGTTTGACCCATGTCCCCTCTCTTTTCAATGTTTTCTAAAACCCCGAAACATAGCTGTTATGCTGCCGAATTTCCGTCTCAAAATGTCACTCTCTTTTTCTAAAGTTCTTTTATTTTATTAAGTGAATACTCAAAGATATATCTTCTATAGGGGTATTTACATATATACCAAGTTGTTCTATTTTAAATTCTGGGATTTACATACATGAGACCCGCTTTCCCTTTCCGTGGGTTTAAAGTGACATAAAGATCATGTCTTTAAAGAAGTTTTTAAAACGTTATGATTATGAAATGAAACCCATTTCTTTTATGCTATATGGGTTGATTATGAAATGATTGATGATGATATATTTGGATCACATGATAATAAATACAAATTTAAGGGTGTGCCCTGATAGCGCTCCAATGCATTGGGTAAAGACTTAATCTCTAGAGATGACCATTTAGACTGATACTTTGGTGAATAACCTTGGTAATTTTTATTGACACCTTGGGGATAGACCTTGGTGAAACAGAAATGATTGTCTTTGTAAAATGTTGTAGCCACATCTTCAAGTTATGAAAAACGTTATTTTTATATGCTTCATGATTTCTTTCTCATGCCTTAAAGTTCTTTTCATGACCTTATTGAAGCATCTCAAGTTCACATGTAAAATGTTTCTCTTGGTTCCCTTACTGGGCCTTCTACTCACCCTTTCTTTTGATGTATGTCCCCAGGTTATGATATGCAGTAATGAACCTAGGATGAACTTAAGTAGAATCATTTTAAGTGTTTAAGAAGAATGTTTTATGTTGTTTTCATGTATTATGTTCTTGGTTTCCAAGACACTAAACCCTAAAGATCCTCAGTTTTGTGTAATGTAATGAAAGTTTATGTTATATAAAGTCGGGATGCCACAGTTAGTATCAAAGGATGGTTTAGTTATTTTTGAAAATTAGGATATAAAAACTTTAGGAAGAACCATATAGAAAATTTTAAATATAGGAAAACTTCCTGGTATTTTGGTAAGTATTGAGTAAGTGGTTTATCAAACAAATACATCCCTGTCTGGATACGAGCAGGTAGAGGTGGCTCTGACACAGATATACATAGGGGTAAAACCCAAAAACACCGCTTTGTGCTAGACTCGGACGGGAACTGGTGCACGATAATGGGCCCTACTGCACTCTTGGTTACGACACTCCCGGGGGATATGTTTGGTTAATCACAAGATTTTTATGAATAATTATGAAGGAATTATAGAGAAATGTAATTGTCTAAGAATGAAGTCTTAGTTAAAAGATTCATAAATGAAATAAGTTTCTCACTAAGGTTTTTTTATTTTAGAAAATGGCGGGCAATAGGAGGAGCCGTGCAGATGGTGACCGTAATGCACCATGTTCTGATGGCCCTCCGATGGAAACCGGAATGGAAACATTCATGCGAATGATGAACCAACTGACTCAAGTTATGAGTAATAACTTGAATCAAGCTGAGAGGCCGATCTCACCACGAAGGGAACAACATTCTGTTGAGTCCTTCATGCGTCAAAGACCACCAACATTCAGTGGATCTATTGACCCATTGGTTACAGAACAATGGATAAGCTCCATTGAAAAGATATTTTCTATACTTCATTGTTTGGAACAAGAAAAAGTCACCCTTGCTGTTTACCGCCTAGAGGGAGAAGCTGATCAGTGGTGGTCACTGATAAAAAACACGAAGCCATGAGGAGAGATGAAATCTATGGAGTGGGAAGAGTTCTGAGGAATATTATTTAATAAGTATTTCCATCATTCCATGAGAACGAGAATGGAGAAAGAGTTTCTCGAGCTGAAGCATAAGGAGAACGAATCTGTCGGAAGCTATGAGATGAACTTCACCCGACTTTCACGATATACCTCTATCTTTGTCATGGATCCAAGTGGGAAGGTTGACATATTTTTCGGTGGATTGAGACCTCATATGCGGAAGAATCTAGCCAACCGGGACTACGATAGCTATGAGGATATCGTGCGGAGTGCAATGAAAGTCGAGATAGAGTTTGGTGAGACACAGTGGTCACATAAATCAAATGACAAGAAGAGATCGTTGGAGCCTAGTCTAGGGAATACTTTTGATCAGGGAAAGGTGGAAAGAAAATGAAACTTACCACATGCAATAAATGTGGGAAGAAGCATCCGGGGCACTGCTTGATCGGAAGTGGCAAGTTCTACAAGTGTGGAAGATAAGGCCATATTGCTCGGAATTGTCATAGTGAGGTGAAGCCTCAACTTCCCAACACTAACGACAGAAGAAAGATGGTTCTGGACCTACCCAAAGTCAAATTCTTCAAGTGTGGAAAGCTTGGGCACTTTTCTAATCACTGTCCAAATCCGAGGGTAGTGGAGGGGAATTTCCATCAACCTCAGCAAAGGCCAAGGGAGAAAGGTCGTGCTTTTTCTATCACAACAACTGAAGTTGAAGTTCTGAATGACGTGGTAGCAGGTACTCTTGTTGTCCTCTCAAAACTAGCAAGTACTTTGTTTGATTCTGGTTCTACGCATTCCTTTATTTCCTCCAAGTTTGCAAAGAATATAGAATCAATCCCCAAACTGCTTGAGGTAGATTTTTCAGTCAAGACTTCAAGTGGGATTATCCTTGCATCAATAGTGTTTAGAGACTCTAGTGTTTACTTCAGTGATCACAATATTATCTCAAATCTAGTAGTCATTCCCATGTTGGAATTCGACGTTATACTAGGGATGGACTGGCTCTCAAAGTATAATGCTAAGATCAAATGCAGAAGTAAGGAAATCTCAGTAGTCTTGAATGAACGGCCTACAATTATCTTCCAAGGAGAGATATCCCGAACTGATCCCTATTTAGAAGCACCTCCTATATATTTCTATATGGAGTTAATTGGTGACGATGAAGAAGGAAAAGGGAGTATACAAATAGAAGATGTTCCGATTGTTCAAGAATACATGGATGTATTTCCTGAGGAGTTACCTGGACCTCCCCCAGAAATAGAGGTAGAGTTCTCCATTGAACTCGTACCTGGATCTCAACTGATATCAAAGACCCCGTATAGAATGGAAAATGTAGAGCTAGAAGAGTTAAAGAAACAACTCCAAGAATTGTTGGAGAAGGGGTTTATCTGACCGAGTGTGTCTCCTTGGGGAGCACCGGTTCTCTTTGTAAAGAAGAAGGATGGATCAATGCGGATATGAATTGATTATAGAGAACTGAACTGGATCATAGTGAAGAACAGATACCCTCTTCCAAGAATTAATGATTTATTTGACCAACTTCGTGGAGCTCAATTATTCTCCAAGATTGACCTTCGATCTGGTTATCATCAACTGAGGGTGAAGAAGGAAGATATTCCAAAGACTGCCTTCCGATCAAGATATGATCATTATGAGTTTACTGTTATGCCCTTCGGATTGAATAATGCTCCTGCTATTTTCATGGATCTGATGAATAGAGTCTTTAAGGACTACCTTGATAACTTTGTGGTAGTTTTTATTGATGATATTTTGATATATTCAAAAAGTCGTGAGGAGCATGAAGATCATCTAAGGGTTATTTTGAAAACTCTGCAGAAGGAGAGGCTCTTTGGAAAGTTCAGAAAGTGTGAGTTTTGGTTACAACAAGTGGCTTTCTTAGGACACATCGTAACCAATGAAGGAATCTCAGTTGACCCTGCAAAGAAAATGGTTGTGTAGGAGTGGCCTCAACCCACAACAGTAACTGAGATTCGTAGTTTCCTTGGTTTAGAGGGATATTATAGGAGGTTTGTGAAAAACTTTTCACGACTTTCTAATCCGCTAACCAAGTTGAATAGAAAAGGGGTTAAGTTCATCTGGACAAAGGAATGCGAGGAAAGTTTCCAAGAGATGAAGAAGAGATTGGTTACTGCACCTGTGTTAACACTACCCTCTATCGGAGAAGGATTCGTTATTTTTAGCGATGAATCTCTGAAAGGGCTTGGGTGCGTCCTCATGAAAAATGACAAGGTAATTGCTTATGCATCTCGGCAGTTGAAGATTCATGAGAAGAATTATCCTACGCATGATCTAGAGCTAGCGACAGTTGTTTTTGCTCTAAAGATATGGAGGCACTATCTTTACGGGGAGAAATGTGATATATACACCGACCACCAAAGTTTAAAGTATATTTTTACGCAGAAAGAATTGAACATGAGACAAAGGAGATGGTTGGAGCTTTTTAGAGACTATGATTGTTCAATTCATTATCACCCTGGAAGAGCAAACAAAGTCAAAAATGCATTAAGCAGGAAAGATCCTGCTGTTCTGGAAATAATGAGGATCCTAGGAGATCCCTTGATTAAAGATATAGTAAAACTGGACATGGGAATTGTAAGGTAAGGGACATCTTCAACCTTATCCCAAATTATTTCTCAACCTTCACTACTAGAGAAGATCAAGAAGGCTAAAAAATAAGATCCTTTGCTACAGAAGAAGTTTGAGGCTATAAGGGATGGGAAGTTCCCTGATTTCAATATTGATCAAGAAGGTGTATTGAAATTTTGTACAAGACTATGTGTTCCATCTATTCTAAAGATAAAGAAAGAACCGATGGATGAAGCTCATAACTCTACTTTCTCTATACATCCGGGAAGCACTAAAATGTATAGAGACCTTCATGATCATTATTGGTGGGATAACATGAAGAGGGATATTTCTGATTACACTACAAGGTGCCTGGTGTGTCAACAAGTAAAGGCATAATGACAACTTCCTAAGGGGGTATTACAACCACTACCCATACCAGTATGGAAGTGGGATAATATCACTATGGACTTTGTAACTAGTCTCCCGAAAACATCCAAAGGAAATAATGAAATATGGGTTATTGTGGACCGTCTCACCAAGACCACCCATTTTATCTATATTAGGGAAGATTTCTCTCTGGATCAACTTGCCAAGATATACATAAAGGAAGTGGTAAGGCTGCATGGGGTACCACTATCCATCGTGTCTGATTTCAATCCAAGATTCACATCAAAATTCTGGAGAAGTCTTCAACATGCTCTAAATACTGAATTGAATTTTAGTACGACCTATCATCCTCAAACTGATGACCAATCTCAAAGGACTATTCAGACACTCGAAGACATGCTGAGATTATGCTCAATGGAATTTAAAGGTGGATGGGATCAACACCTCCCAACAACTTCCATTTGAGTATTCAGATGGAACCCTATGAAGCTCTGTATGGAAAGCGATGTAGAACTCCTACTTGTTGAGATGAAACTGGTGAGAGAAAGCTTCTTGGGCCTGATATTGTGCAAGAGATGACAGAACAACTTCATGCCATCCAACATCACATAAAGGCTGCTCAGAGTCGGCAGAAGAGCTATGATGACAACTGTCGAAGGGACTTGGAGTTTGGTGTTGGTGACAAAGTCTTCCTTTGAATTTCTCCATGGAAGAGAGTCATGCGTTTTGGGAAGAAAGGGAAGCTCATCCCTAGGTACATTGGCCCCTATGAAATCCTTGATCGCATAGGAGCAGTGGCCTATCATCTAGCACTTCCACCGAACCTAGCTCAAGTTCACGATGTCTTCCATGTATCTCTCTTGAGGAAGTACATACCCGACCCTTCACATGTACTGAACCCAAAGGTGGTACAACTGGAACATGACCTCTTTTATGAGGAGTATCCAATGGAGATCTTACACCGTAGAGACAAGGTTCTACGAAACAAGACTACCCACCTTGTGAAAGTGTTATGGAGGAATCATAAGTATGAAGAAGCGACTTGGGAGCCTGAGGAAAAAATGAAGCAAAAGTACCCTCACCTTTTCGACTAGGCCTCAAGTATAAAATTTCGGGGATTAAATTTCTTAAGGGGGGAAGAATGTAACGACCCAAACTTTTTGAATAGTATATTAACTTACTCTTAGCGATTTAATAGAGATGTTAATGGTTAATGTAGAAAGAGGAGTCGATGGCTTCATCCGGTAGACTCGAACCTTATGAATCCCACTTATCAGAGCTTGGGAAGGAGGTGGCATCTTTGGGCTTCGCTTTGGACCAAGCCCAAGCCGAACTCCAGCGTGTCATGCTTGAACAGAAACACCTGCAGGAGAAGTTCAAGTTAGTATAGATTAATACTAGGGAAATGTTATCTGAGCCTCCCTCAGATTCTCTCACCACATCACACCTTACACTTAGGTCATATTCCGGTGTTATAAGGGGATATGTGATGAGACTGTAGCTTCTTTGTGTAATCCTTTGGGATGAATAAATTGAGATTTCTTCCTTTAGTGATGTTTGTGAAATTTCAAATGTTCGGATAATTTTAGGATGTATTTTATTGAAGAATTTTGAAAAAAAGGATATTTTAAAATATTTATGTAAACCTTAAATAATTAATGATGTGTAATGATTTTCAGAAAATGGTCTTCTGCAAAAGTGTTCAGTATAGAATTTGGAGTCTAATAAGATCAACTTAATTTTTGATGAATAGTAAATTATGAATAGTTATTTTATGCTTAGGATTAGTAATGTGACCAAATGGATTAGTAATCTCACTTAAAGAAAGTTTTAATATAATTTAGACACCTTGATTAAGTAATGTGATTCAATAAAATGGGTAAATAACGGTTTCATAAATTATTAGTCAAGTATTAGTTTTTTTAGGTGAATAGTGTTTTTTAATTAAAAATTAAATTAAAAATAATTAGAAAATTATTTTTATAAAATGGACTTTATTTTTGAACTCAGAGCATCGATATTATGTTATAGTAATTTTTGGGGATTTTTCTGAAAAAAATGAATTCTCGGTGAATTGTGTTTTTATTTAAAAATTAAATTAAAAATATTTAGAAAAATATTTTTATAAAATGGAGTTCATATTTGTAATCAGAGCATCAATATTTGGTTAAGGTGAAATTTTGGGATTTTTCTGAGAAAGATGAATTTTCAGTGAATAGTAAAAATGCAGTTTTAGGGTTTCAGTATGTTTAATGACATCATAACTGTGTCATGATGATGTCATGAGATATTTTAAGGGTTAGCCGACCAAAGGTGATGAATTATTTTATTTTGGGCCCCATGTGTCCTAACTTTATGGAAAATACCATGGGAGAGCCCATGGTTTTGAGAAAACCACTTGTGAGGTGTCCCTTGAAATTATTAAAGTATCACCTCACCTTCCCTATAAATACCCACCCTTTACTCCTTTAGTTTTCAATCCCAACTATCCCCCAACGAAGCTCTGGTCTCATTACCTCCCAAGGAGTCATCCCAAGGTGCCCCCAATCCCTCAAGGTCCAAACCTTTGAGTTTTAAGAGTTACGTTTTAAGTTAAGGGATCTGACCTCTCTCTTTCTTTTCAAGTAATCTCTTTTATGTCATTTATTTTATGCTCCATGTTCTTATGTTGGAGGATGTTCATTTATATTCATCTTACTACCCTTTTAATGTTCATATGATGATATACCCCCTCTTTCTCTCATCAATTCGTTTTAAGAATGTTTAAGTGGCGCCGTTAGGCTGCCAAATTTTTTAGGGATTCTTTCACCCTTCTCATTTTTCAAAGTTCTACTTTCATGTCAAGTCTTTCAAGTTACTTTTTATTATGTTGGGGTATGATCTCTATATCTATCATACTTAACTTTTATGTTAATATTATGAGATACCCTATTTGATCTCGTCAATTCATTTTTGTTGAAGTTTAAGTGACGCCGTTAGGCTGCCGAATTTTCATAAGAGAAATCTAATTTTTTTCTTCCTTCCATGTTTTTCATTTCAAATGGTATGTCCTTCAAATTTCATTACCATGTCCATATATCCTTCATATTCGGTCCCTCTACTATTTTATGGGTCATTTAAGAATGTTTGACCCATGTCCCCTCTCTTTTCAATGTTTTCTAAAACCCCGAAACATAGCCGTTATGCTGCCGAATTTCCGTCTCAAAATGTCTCTCTCTTTTTCTAAAGTTATTTTATTTTATTAGGTGAATACTAAAAGATATATCTTATATAGGGGTATTCACATATATACCAAGTTTTTCTATTTTAAATTTTTGGATTTATATACATGAGACCCGCTTTCCCTTTCTGTGGGTTTAAAGTGACATAAAGATCATGTCTTTAAAGCAGTTTTTAAAACGTTATGATTATGAAATGAAAACCATTTCTTTTATGATATATGGGTTGTTTATGAAATTATTTATGATTATATATGTGGATCACATGATGATAAAGACAAATTCAAGGGTGCGCCCTGATAGCGCTCCAATGCATTGGGTAAAGACTTAATCTCTAGAGATGACCATTTAGACTGATACCTTGGTGAATAACCTTGGTAATTTTTATTGACACCTTGGGGATGGACCTTGGTGAAACGGAAATGATTGTATTTGTAAAATTTTGTAGCCACATCTTCAAGTTATGAAAAACATTATTTTTATATGCCTCATGATTTCTTTCTCATGCCTTAAAGTTCTTTTCATGACCTTATTGAAGTATCTCAAGTTCACATGTAAAATGTTTCTCTTGGTTCCCTTACCGGGCCTTCTGCTCACCCTTTCTTTTTATGTATGTCCCCAGGTTATGATATGCAGTAATGAACCTCGGATGAACTTAAGTAGAATCATTTCAAGTGTTTAAGAATAATTTTTTATGTTGTTTTCATGTATTATGTTCCTGGTTTCCAAGACACTAAACCTTAAAGATCCTCAGTTTTGTGTAATGTAATGAAAGTTTATGTTATATAAAGTTGGTATGCCACACACTTGCACAAAAAGTTTTGAATTTTTCATGAAAGATGAATTTCGTACAACCCTTGTATTTCATGCAACCAAACCATGAGTTTCAATTGGTCTTGATAGACACAAGAAACACTCTTCATGCAAGATTTACAGTTCATAACTCTTCTGCACTCAATTATTTCATGTGACAGAGATACCAGATATTTGTTAGAAATGTTACTTAGATTGAAGGGGGTAGACACATATTTATAGACACAGATAACCTCACATGCAAGATTCTTGATCTCCTTCCACTGTGTATGTAAGTTTTCTCCGGTGTTAAAGGCATCGTTTTGACATCGCCTTTAGCATGCAAGTCCCTCACGCACCTTCTTCTCTACGCACAACATTCCCCCAGGTGTGGAAGTCCACATTTTGAAATTCTATTTGGCATGAAAATCTCCTTATTTATGTCCACTTCATATTTATTTCACAGGTGCACACATATCTTCCTATATCATGAAATATCGTCTTTCATGCCATTCTGGATCTTGTGTGCAACTCTTTCCTTTGATATATTTTGATGTGAAGGTCTTGGAACATCAATTTAATGATTTTTTTTCTATTCAACTTCATTATTGCACTCAAAATCATTTTCCTAAAGAAAATTTCTTCATCCTCCAAATTTTGGACCCATAAAATCGGAAAACACTAAGAAATAATGGAACAATGAAGCCATTTTCACCGTAAGAACACTTGAATTGAAAACTCCTTGATCAAACTAGTGTGAATTGACATCAAACATAAACTAGAATCTATTTACAACTACCAACTGTAATAGGACTTGGTTCCAACAGAATGGCCTAAACTGATGAATGCTATTATAGACGGAGAAAGGGAATGGGGTGAAATAGAATGTTGAATAAAAATTATGTAAAGGATCAACCAATAAATCAAAAATATCTTTAGAATGTACCTTTACTCAACTAGTTTTACTTCTTAATATACTAAAATTACAAGTTCATGAAAATACAACATTAAAAAGTGGTGATATGATCATAATTGATTTTGCAGAACAAATGTATAAAGAGTCAATTACAGACTATCTTGGTCTTCAGAATGTAAATGAAATACTCAAGCATGAATGGATAGGATTCTCTGTTGTAAATGTATACATGAGGTGTGTTTTCATAATTTTTTTGTCCAATAAATGATCTACTCTATTAATTATGACTAAATACTATTTATGTTTTTTGAAAGTGTATATATAATTACTATTTGAATGGAAAACATTGTGAACAAAAATTTGTTCTCATTATTCCTCACATCATTTATACACAACAATTCTCATTAGAACCAAAAGAATACAGAGTAATAGTGGTCAAACTGGCCATAATGTTTGAAATAAAAATTATAGATGACTAACTCTTATTAATACCCATGATTTAGGGATTCAAATCTATAATTTAATTACATCAAATATATTTTCATTCCTATCATTACTGATTCCTTTTTGTTTTTTAAGGAAGCATTGGTTACTCATTTAAATCAATTTGGATCCTTCCAAGATTTATTTTGTTGGATTCAATTCGTAAATACCCAAAAAATCAATCACACATAATGAATTTTATCAATTTTTAATACACTATATACAACATTTTACAAATAAAATTAAAGTTATACATTTTATATTATGTTTTAATTATAATTGTGTTATGACATAGAGGTGTTTAAATATCATCAAAATCATGGCATGTGGATGGTCTATGTGTATGATAATCCTACCATCTTCTATAACTAGATAAGTATTAGGGTTTATGTAATAAGATTTCACTATCAAAACATATATTAAAATAAATTACTTATTTTTCTCATTGTTTTTGAAGTTCATGAAACAAACTAATGGGAAAGATTGTGGTTATTATGTTTTCAAATATATGAAATATATCATATTCCATCAACAAAATAGCACCCCCAAAGAGGTATTTCTGATGAAAATTACATTTTCATTTAAAATGATTATTAATCCTTTATTTATTTATATTTTTCTAGTACTTACAAAACTTTCAACATTCCTCATATTCAAAATAGGAAATATATTTGTTTAGAAATGAATGGGAAGAATATATGGCGTCAGACCGTATATAAGAATCATGAATAAGTGAATTTATACTACTTTTGTAGTTAATATTTTCATCATTTTGTTGACTATTTTTAGTTAATTTCTTTATCATTTTATCTAATAATAATTTTAGTTAATTTACTTATCAAAACACAAATCATATAATCAAAACCTAGAAAATTCATTCATATTGTTTTGATACATTAGGAAAATAATCTATAAGTCATTTGAGACGTGCAGAAATCATCTGCATGTCAATCTAATGCACGATGTGACCTGTATGAATCCAAGTGTGTATTTTTATTTAAAATATAAATTTTAGTTCAAAACACATGTCACATAATCAAAAATAATAAAACAAATTCTAATTGTTTTAAAACTTTATTAAAATGATCCATAAGTTATTTGTGACATGTTAGAACTGGACACACCTCAATCTGATGCATAGTGTGAGTGGTATGACTCAAAGTGTATGTTATCAATTTAAAATTGACATTTTAGTTCAAAACATGTGTCACTCACTAAAAACTGAAATTTTATTGATACTTTAGGACATCAATTCATAAGTCATTTGTAATGTGTAAGAATAAGTCACATGTCAAACTGACACACTACATGATTGGTATGACTCAAAGTGCATGATTTCAGTTTAAATTGAAATTTTAGTAAAAAAACATGTGACATACTCAAAACTAAGCAAACACATTCATATTGTTTTAATACTTTAGGAAAATGATCCTTAAGTCATTTTTGACATGTAGAAATCAACCACACATCAATGCGATGCACAGTTTCACCAGTATGACTCTAAGTGTGTCCCTTTAATTAAAATTAATATTTTCATTCAAAAAACATGTCACATACTCAAAATCGAGGAAACACATTCAGATTGTTTTGATAATTTAGTACAACAATCTATAAGTAATTTGTGACATGTAGGAATAATCCACTTCTCAATACGATACACAATGTGCCTGATATGAATCAAAGTGTATGTTATCAGTTTAAAATTAAAATTTTAGTTCAAAACATGTTTCATTCACTAAAAACTAGGAAAATGAATTTATATTGTCTTGATAATTTATAAAAATGATTCATAAGTCATATGTGATGTATAAGAATCAATCACATGTCAAATCGACACACGAAGTAGCCGATATGACTAAAAGTGCACATTTTTAGTTTAAATTTACATTTTAGTAAAAAAGGAAACATTATATACTCAAAAATGATAAAAAAACACTTGTATTGTTTTTATACTTTAGGAAAATGATCCTTAAGTCAATTGTGAACTATAGGAATCATCCAAATGCCAATCCGATGCACAGTGTGACCGATATGACTCAAAGTGCATCTTTTTATTTGAAATTGAAATTTTAGTTCAAAACAAACATCACACACTCAAAAATGAGAAAACACATAGTATTTTTGATACTTTAATAAAACAATCCATAATTCATTTTTGACATGTAGGAATTAGCCTCACCTCAATCTGATACAAGGTGTTCCCTGTATGAATCAAAGTGTATGTTATGAGTTTAAAATTAACATTTTAGTTCAAAAAATGTGTTACTCACTAAAAACCAATAAAATATGATCATATTGTCTTGATACTTTAGGAAAATTATATATAAGTCATTTTTAATGTGTACGAATTAATCACATATCGAACTGACACATGATGTGACCAATATGATTTAGAGTGTGCGTTTTCAGTTTAAATTAACATTTTAGTAAAAAAGACACATGACATTCACAAAACAAAGAAAATACATTCTTATTATTTTGATACTTTAGGAAAATGACCCTTAATTCATTTGTGACTTATAGTTTTCAACCGAAAATCAATTCTACACATGGTGTGATCGGTATGACGCCAAGTGTGAATTTTAATTTAAAATTGAAATTTTAGTTCAAAACACACGTCACATGCTCAAAAATGACAAAAAAATTTCATATTATTTTGATACTTTAGGAAAAAGGTCCATACGTTATTTGTGATGTGTAGGAATCAACCGCACCTCAATCCGATACACGATGTGCCCGGTATGACTCATAGTGTATTTTATCAGTTTAAAATTAAAATTTTAGTTCAAAACACATGTCACTCATTGAAAACTAAGTAATCACACTCATATTATCTTTATTATTTATTAAAATGATTCATAATTCATTTTTGATGTGTAGGAATTATTCTCACATCAAACCGACACTCTATGTGATCGATATGACTCAAAGTGTGTGTTTTCAGTTTAAATTTTCATTTTAGTAAAAAAGACACGCGACATACTCAAAACGAAGAAAAAAAATTCATATTGTTTTGATATTTTATGAAAATTATCCTTAATTCATTTTTTATGTGTAGAAGTCATCTGCACGTTAGTCCGATGCACGGTGTGACTAGTATGACTCCAAGTGTGTCATTTTAATTAAAATTTACATTTTAATTAAAAGGACATGTCACATACTCAAAATTTGATACATTAGGTAAATGAACCATAAGTCATTTGTGACATGTAGGAATCAACCCTACCTCAATCCGATACACAATGTTCTTAGTATGACTCAAAGTGTGTGTTATCCATTTAAAATTGATTGTTTAGTTCAAAACATGTTTCACTCACTGAAAACTAATAAAACATTTTTGTATTGTCTTAATACTTTAGTAAAATGATTCATAAGTCATTTTTGATGTGTATTAATTAGTCTCATGTTAAAATTACACACAATGTGACCAGTATGAATCAAAGTGCATGTTTTCAGTTTGAAATGAAATTTTAGTAAAAAATACATGTGACATACTCAAAATCAATAAAACACATTAATATTGTATTGATACTTTACGAAAATAATCCTTAAGTAATTTGTGATGTTTAAAAATATTTCGCACCTCAATTCGATACACGGTGTGTCCTGTATGA
Organism: Viscum album; assembly: GCA_963277665.1. Classification (NCBI taxonomy): domain Eukaryota; kingdom Viridiplantae; phylum Streptophyta; class Magnoliopsida; order Santalales; family Viscaceae; genus Viscum; species Viscum album. The sequence goes on from OY728133.1 coordinate 1,735,624,678, forward strand.
CTTGAAGTGTCTATTTTGAGTTAAAAATTGACACTTTAGTTCAAAAAACACATCACATACTCAAAAATAAGAAAATATATTCTAATTGTTTTTATATTTTAGAACAAAAAATCATAATTCATTTATGAAGTGTAGGAATCAGTTGCACCTCAATTTGATATATGCTATTGCCGATATGACTCAATGTGTATGTTTTTAGTTTAAAATTGATATTTTAGTTCAAAACACACATCATATACTCTAAAATAATAAAAAATATTCATATTGTTTTTATTATTTAGGGAAATGATCTAGAATTCATTTGTGATGTGTAGGAACCAACCACACCTCAATCCAATTCACAGTGTGGTTAATATGACTCAAAATGCATGATTTTAGTTTAAAAATAAAATTTTATTAACGTATTGTTTCATATTTATGTTTAATTTTTTTATTTATACTATTTCTAACATAATAATTGTTTTTTTATATTAATTTTCTTTTTTTATTGAGATGGAGTGGCTTGTTCGACAACTAGTAACATGACCGAAATCTTTTGAGAGGGGGTCGGGGACCAAAGACAATGCAATATTAATTTTTTTGAATGATTGTGATAAATTATACTTACCAATATAAATTTTCAAACCAATATGTTTTAAATGACTATAAAATAGTGTTTTTTATTATATTTTTGATTTAAATTTAATTTCAATTAAATTATCTATTTGATGTAGTAGTGTGCTGTAATTTTAACATCACACTACACCGACATTACTTTTATCAGTGCTATTCCAATGCTGATAAAGGGGGTCATTTATTAGTGATATTTTAATGCTGATAAAGATTTATTTTATCAGTTTTATATTTAGTGATGATATAATCCATAGGATTTTAAGGGCACTTATGATAACAATATTTTTTTAGAATTAATAAAACCCTTTTTTCATGTTGTTAAAGGGTTGTTCTGCAGTAGTGTGTGTATGTGCGATCATATATCTATTGGGATGTGAATTCACCTTTAGTTCATCATATACAGGTGATTGGAAAATTTACTCATTTGTTAGGTTCATAAAGTAGCAACAAACTCTTTAAGGGACAATAGTAGGGTTGGACAATGGTACTCACTTATGATTGTGCATTGGGAATGTGGTCAGCTCAACAGATGATACGAGAAAAGGTCATCAGTTTAGTTTTCTAGTTGTGGAAGTCATGCTGGGTTGAATGTGATTTCTAGGGAGTTGGTAAAACTGGATGACCGAATGATACTTAATATATAAGTAGGTGTGACCTCAATGCTGAAAGATAGAGATGTATGCGTTACTTGTGAAATTATTTTATTGTAGTAATCTATTTTATAATCCTTGTAACCTCAAATTATAATTAATAAGTCAACAACTTTGTTTATCCCAATGCACATATGACACATTGTCTTAAGCATGTTAAATTTCTTATTTTCTTTCCTTAATCATTTTCCACTTTCTTGTTTGAGTATGTGTTATGTTCAACATAGTGCGGTGAGTAGGGTGAAAAGTCTTTTTATCTTTCAGTACAATGATGTTGTGGGATTCCCTTTAGAAAACCTAGGTTTCAATTATGTGAATAGTCTAAAGGAATATCTTTCAATGATCTGACATTGAGATCACAAGATTCCCTAAAAGTGGTATCATAGCGCACATTGTTCATCTCATTCAAAGAACACTCAGAGGTAGCTCGTGTTCTCTCTTACCATTGTTGTTATTTTGATTTTAGTTAGGCTTAATATCATAGAAAGGTATGACATTGGAAGATATTAAGGTCTATATTGATTGGTCCAACTAAACATATCTTAGCTTTTGGTGGATTTATATGGAGGATCATTTCTTTCTAAAGGACATGTATATTCCTTTAACTCCTGTTTGTCTACAGAAAATGGAGAAAATATAATGGGAATGATTGGATAGGAAGGCATGGATGTTGGAGAGGATTTCATTAACATGAAACATGGACTTTAATATCTAGGAAATGAAAACTACAATATGAGTGATGAAGGCACCAACAGATATGTATGACAAGCCTACAACACTTAATAAAGTTTTCATTATATGACAATTATTCATCTTGAGGCCATCGAAAGAAAAATCGGTGGGGGATTATGTGAATGAATTCAACATGATCTGTGGGTAGCTTAAATTGGCGATAGTGAAATTCATAGATGATGTATGGGGAATGGTTCTTATCTCATTTCCTCTAAAGAGTTGGGATATGATGGTAACTGATGTTAGTAATTATAATGGAAAGACTGATTTGATGTTTGAGGATATCTAGAATCAGATCATAAATGAAGAGCTTAAGTGGAGAGAAGTCAAAGTATCATCTGAAAGTGAACTTAATGTTAGAAAACAAGGCAATCCACCTCAATAGAAGACAAATCAAAATAAATAATTAGACTATAAGCCACAAATGATGATCCAAGGAAATTTGGGCGGTCCCTGAAGGTTCTGGGCATAATGGAAGCGCCGGCGGGGCATGCCCAACTCAGTTTTTTGTCATAGTCAATGATTAATATGAGATGTTAATGAGAGGTTTTGTAAAATTCTAATATCCATTATTATATGAAGTGTAAGTTATTAAAACCCTTATATGAGGATCTACCATGAACAACATATAAAACATGTGATAAAACCAAAAATGAATAATTTTTGTAAATGACATACCTTACACCGTAGGGCTTTTGGTATATCTTCAAATAACATCACATAGGTTTGATAAAAATCACATAGGGGGGAAACATAAGCATCCCACCTATATAGTGTATCCATGGGATAATTTGAATCATTTGACATTTGATTAATATTCATATTCTCTCTATGGTATTCTAGTACCTCATACCCACACACATTTATTACGCGTTTTAATGCATGAATAAATGCTTCGACCAATTCAAGCATCAAATGCATGACTATATAAAATCCACACTCATTTCATCTTATGAAATAATTTTATTTAATGATATATTATGTGGGAAAAACATAAAATGATAACTATTTATCATTTTGATACAATTTCATATTTCATAACAATATACCCTATGTATGAAAATCATAATTTTCATGCAATATATATTTCATATAAATATATATACAAGGATTTAGAGAATATTTATTTCAATATTCTACTTACACTAATGCCTAATAGATTTTGTTTCATTTCACCTTATATTATATTGTATACAATAACCTATGAAACCATATCCAAAACTCCTTTTGGATATATTTTAAAACACCTTTTGGGAAATCTGTCATTAACTTCACCTTGTATCACATCATATGAAATAACTTGTGAATACCCATCCAAAACACTTTTGTATTAAATATAAATCACTTTTAGAGTAACTCTATGAGTCAAACTAAATCATCATTCAGTCGACCAAGAAGTGTGACCTCACATGCCTTTATAACATTGGCAATAAATATGAATCTCCAAATGCATATATGTAAGCAAAGAGTGGCCTCTAGAAAATCATCAATGCTACTCAATCTATAAAGGGGTCTAGCACGATCTACATCAAACACAAGCATCTCTATACTTGTGTCCACTAGTATACATCATATGAAAATGTGAATTATTATATTTTCCATTATCCAAGACATTAAGTGACCATGGGAAATAGAGTATATCAATCTCATATAGACAACTCATTTGTTATCAACTCTCTGAGTATATACTGGCCTGATTGATGAATACATCACACATTATTCACCCTTCTGGATAAGCACATCACATGTCCCTTATTTGGATAGATATATAATATCTAGGTGAGGCCACACACTCCCATAGTCTGTCTCAATTGAGATCCCATATGTCATACTCATCACATGAGAGGATAAATCCCATATTGTTTAAGCTTCAACTGATGAAATGATCAGTAACATACCCAACCACCTCTGATTAGTTAAGTTAACATGTTAACTTGTGTAATTATGGTATCAAAGTATAAAGGTTATCATGCTAAATATCTCACCAAACTCAAGTAATGGGGACTCAAATATGATCCATGCACCCATGGTATACCAGAGACATTTGTATAACACTCCATGTGGTATGCCTAATAGGTCATCCAACACACATAAAGAATATCCTATTCTTTATTTTGTACCTCATAAGCATATTGTGTATCTCTATACAAGAATCCTAATCACACTAAACTTAAAATTTATTTATTAACTTTAGTACTCCAAGACAAAAATTGGTTAGGGATAAACTCAAAGTCATAATTTTATAGGACAATTATCTTCACACTTTAAGAAATGTATATCTATATCTATATATATATATATATATTTATGTATCCAATGTGAAATAATGATAAAATTAAGGTTTCCTTTAATATGATACACTTTAAAATTCTTAAACTCTTTAATTTTTTTTAACAAAACCAATATAAGAACCATTTTTTCATATCATATATGATAAACTACCAGATCAGACTTATGTTTTCTACTATAGCATCCTGACCCCAGGTAGCCTGGATCTGGTGTCTACTATCAATTACATTGGCATGATTATAATAAATCAATACCCAAAGGACCATTCAGTTTTGTAGTCTTGGTTCACCAGATACATAAATGAGCATTGTATTACAAATGAATACACCAATTATAATATAATTATTTTTCTCATTATTTCTAAATAAATAACTTTGAGGATAACTCTAATCCATCTAGTAAATCCCTGCATATCTTTAATAGTAATCTTCTTGGATTCCTAGGGAAAGAAACATAATAATGGTGAGCTAAAATGAAAATTAAGGGTAAATAAACTGGGAACAATAATGAATCCATGAGAATAAATTAACATGGAAAGTTGAATAACTGATAACAAATTCCATTCATATAACTAGATAAGAAAAAATCAATATGGAAAGGTATGAAAATAAAAAACAATCCATTTAATTAATGAATTGAAAATGAAATGCATCCATAGATATGTTGATGAAAAATCTCATGGATAAATAATAACTGAAACTAATATGAGGGAAATTCTTGATTTTTGGACACCAAGTTTCCTAGGTACATGGTGCCTTTATCATCAAGACCTTTGAAAAGATGATTTACAACATATAGGGTAAAAAATAATCTAAGGCGGTTATCCAAATGATCAGTCCCATGAGACTATCGATGCATCGAGGGGATATCAATAACTAGGCCCCACCCATGTCGTACCAATCCAAATTATTCCTCATATATCAAATAAATAACGCATCTTATTAAATAACCATAAAGAATATGGATTTATCAATATTTACCCAAATAATAAAATAACATTCAAAGTGAACACCATATAAAAAATAAAATATGGTTTAGGCAATGAATATATACATGATTAATGATATGGTAAAATTGGGGAAATTCAATATTCAATGATCATAAGAAATTGAATATTTCAAGGGATAAAAGAAATCAAGGAAGTGAATGTGAATATTATCCTTGGAAAAATCATTCATAAACCATCTAGAGGAATATTAAGGATGATATCACTACAACATACCTAAAGTGGAGTAAAATAAAAGGTTTTTTTGTCATTGATGAATAGAAATATTATAAAAATATCTTTTAAAAAAATTCTTAAGGAAAATATACTTTTTTTTTGACAAACCTTTTCAAAAAAAAAAAAATCTTTGAAATTAACTTTTGAAAACATTTTATTTTAAAAGTAACCTTTTAGACATGAAAAGGAATCTTTAAATAAATGACGGTGAGTAAATCCATACTTTTCATATGAGGTAAAAGAACATTCATTTTTCTTGGTAAAAAGTTATGCAAAATGGATTATCGTGGAAGAGATAAGAAGATTACTTTAAAAACCATTGTAAAATAAAAAAGGGTAAAATTATATATTAAAATCATTTTTGAAAACATTTTAATAAAACATGGTTTTTAGAAGAAAACTGGTTCTCTAACTAAAGTGATAAATAAACTCAGGTTTTCTTAAAAACATTTTCTAAAACATTTTGAGTACCAAAGAGTGGAAAAATGGTACTAATACTTGAAAATTATCATGAATAAATAAAGAATAATGAAATGGTTTATTTAACAATGATTATATAATTTTCTCTAATGGAAATTCTATTGATAGATCAATAGTATTAATCTTGAAGAAAATAATCTCTAAACATCCAAAACGGTCCCATACCACTTTGAAACATTTTAAGTCGTAAGCATTATGAAGGAATAATATTAAATGAAACTTATAATATCATGAGGATAAAGGGATTCATGATAATACATTTCAAAGTTAATATATATGCCATATAAAATAAACAAGGTGCATAATAACAATTAAGTCTCAATGGAATGTAAATTGAGACGAAAATATCTTACCTTGTGTTTCCTTACAGTTGAACATCCTTTAACTTCCTGTATAATAAACATATGTTAATTTTATACTTTATTGAGAAAAATTTTCATGTTTATCGTTAATTTTATCTCAATTATTACTATATTGTTTACAACTACTTAAAAAAGTAAGTTTACATTGGGTGTTTTGACCAAAATTAGGTTTATGTGTCAAAAACAACTTTGTTAGGTCAACTATAGTCAAAGGGTTAATTATATAACATATCCAGAATAATAATCATGAAATAATTATAATATTTATACATAAATTATACTTTTAAAAACAATCATTAAACATGTTTATAAAAAATGAATCAATGTTACGATCATGGAGACGGTAGACCGTACGTACGTATGAGTAACGTTCTCATTTTTCAATGATCGTTATGGAAAGAAGTTAAGTAGAATTATATATTTCCATAATGATGATTATATCATAAATACCATATTATTTATTCATATATACTTATATATACAATTCTTGTTATGTAAAAATGAATCACATCATGTCGAGGAGGTGGTAGTCCACACGTCCACGACTGACATTATCACTTTTTAGTTTGTAAAAAATAATAAAGAAAATGAAACACACACACACACACATATATATTTCCAAAAATTTAATTATGTCATTATTATCATGTATATGTTGTTTTTTTCTCTTATTTTTAATTATAATCATCTTTTATAAATTTCATGTATGGTTTGAACGAATCACATCACTTTGAGAGGGCGGTAGTTCACACTTCCTCAAACAATGTTATCATTTTTATATAAAATGGAAAGTATAAATATATGTATTTTAAAATAATTATATAAGCTTAAAAACATAATAAATATGATATATAAAATATATAAACATATTTTCCATCATAAGTTCCATCATGATAGGTGGTAAAGGAAAAATGAACAATCATCATTTCGTGAGGCAGTAGTTCGTCGTACATGTAAACAGTATGTTTGTTACCCATTAGATAGAAGTGTGTGTAAGTGTAGGTAGAATAATCAGAATAAAAAAGCCATAGTATATTTATGATACTTTTTTTTATAAAATCATATAATAATAATATTTGAGGGAGCAGAGAAAGAAAATAAAAGAAAGTAATTTGAGGGAGGGTGTTACCTCTTAACGAGGTAACTTCTCTTGGTTTACACCAAAGGGATTCCTTGGAATGCTTTCTTCCCAAATTAGGATTCAAGGAGGAAGTGAGGTATTTTCAGGATCTATTTTGGTAGATTTTTTTTGAGTCAAAGTGGTTTGAGATGTGTGAGGAAGTGGGAGGATATGAGGCCTTTTATAATGGAGTAGGGGTTACACTCTTGTTATATTTTAAAAGAAAGTAACCCCACCCACATTTTTTTTATTCCAATTGGATAAATAATGGTAAAAATTATAAAAAATGGATTATAAGGTCTAAATATGTCCATAAAATGGATTTTGGAAAAGTGTATAGGTCTTTTTGGGTCTTAAGGTTATGGTTTTGTCCCTTATTAAGCTTAATTTAACCTTAATTATTGTAATTAATTTTAATTACTTTTACTAATATTTTTGGTCAAAAACTAAGTTTAACTTATTATAAATTATAAATTATTCTAATTCAAAATATGTAATTCATTTTTACAAATTTAAAACACTAAATTTTCAAAAATTAATTTAAATTTAATCTCGCAGTTAGGACGACAATGTAGGTTTTTAAAGTAAAAACATTCTAAAGTTTGCTAAGTTTTTATAGTCAATTTCAAAGTGAAATTGATCCCAATGACCTAAATTGGATTAATTGATAAAAATATTATCTAATTAAACTTTAAAACAAATTAAAATTAAAATTTATCTTTATAAATAAATTAGATTAAATAGTAGTTTTGAATTAAATTTCAGTATTTTTCACTATTCATAAAAAATGAATCTTCATAGAAAAATACCAAAAAATTTACCCTAAACTATTTTTTATGCTTCTATTTCAAATATAAAGCTTATTTATACATAATAAATTTATAAAAGGGTTAAAAATTGGATTTAAAATGGGTTATCCATTAAAAGGTGATAAAAGTGCCTTAATAAAAATATAGGTTTTTATGTGTAATATTGAGTTTATTTTTATCTTATGTCTATAGAATCTATTGGACAGTTATCAAAAATATTTTATTTAATATATAAAATATATATTTTATTAACATCATTCACTAATTGTAATTAATTATTTTTATTAAGACAAAACTCCTTTGAAAGCATAAATATTATAATATTTCTTTTTTATATCCAATTAGTTTTTATTTTCATTTGTAATTAATTAGAAAACTATGAATTAATTTTATATTTATATAAACCATAAATTTTCATAATTTAGTTAATAATATTCATAACCACTAACATAATGAGTAGGTTATATCATATTATATTAAATAATAATATTTTAATAATATGTCGTTGTTTTGTGAAACTCAGTCTTGCGTATAATGCAAGCTATCAAGGAAGGTATCTCTTGTGTGTAACACAAGACATCGAGTAAGGTCACTCTTGCATGTAACAAATGCTATCGAGGAAGGTTTCTCTTGCATGTAACTCAAGATAACTTGGTGTTTCATGCATTACAAGCTATATAATGTATTAAATTTATTTAAAATAGTAAATATATAGTAGAGTCTTGAGATATTATATTCCCTTACATGCTTGGGGATACGTGTCATACACGCTATCAAATAAAAAGTTATACTTTAGAATTTTGGGGTATTATAACTACACTTTGTGGGTTTTGTTAACACATTACATCATATGTAATCCACATCACTTCTATATGTGACCATGTCATATCTTTATGTAACCATATGATAAATCCATCTTAGTTAACCCATTAGTGAAAACATCTATAAAGTCATCTATTTTGATTAATGGTGAGATTTTGGAATCATATTCCTAATTGTTCAACTCTATGAACATATTATGAATTCTTAACTTCACAACATCAAACGTTACGATGTAAACTTCTGTCATCTACTTAAAACTCGTTCTATGTTAATCATCATTATACTTGGAACCCTATTTCATAAAACGTTTTCGTTGAAATAATGTAACTACTTACATCATTGTTTACGAGTCTTACTAAGACAATTTTAGGATAAATTAAAAATCACTTTAATACAGTAAATACTGTAACTCTTTATATTTATATTTACCTTCATAACCTAAACTCTTTTAGGATATCAAGTGTAAATTCACTTTTTATTTTAACTGGTAAAATCATTCTATAAATAGTACATTTTATTTTTCATGATGACTAAATGTAACTCTTTTACATTTTTCTTTATTATCACATATCCAAAACTCTTTTAGGATATTGAGTAAAAACTCTTTATCTTAAATTGGTATATTAGTGATATCCAATTTCTAAATGGTAACTAAATGTAACACTTTAGATTTATCTTTACCATCACATATCCTAAAATTTTTAGGATATTAAGTGGAAGACACTAAAACTCAAGAAAGGTTTATCCTTTATTTGTTAATTTTGAAATTCTCAAAGACCAAAAATACTCTCACTACCCTCTTAGACACTATATTATTTTTAGAATATCTTTATAAGATACATAGAAACTTTTTGGTTAGGAAATAATATTTATTTTCTTTTAGTAAGAATATTTAACAAATAAACAATTGTTTCCATATCATATATGGTGTTCTATGTGTTTGGAACATTTTTCATTTAAAATAACACTATTAAAATATATAACTGATGGGTTTTGGGGACACATTCTCACATATTTTAATAAATACTTGGATTAATTCTTTTATCCTGGATAAACACTTTTATCTAAATCTTCTTCTCAAAACATGTTATATAAGCCTAATGAATCATAAAACATGTGTATTTAGTAACTCATCTCATATTTTTCACAACAAAAATTTTCTAGAAAACAGATTATCATATCATATAGGAGAAATTAGATGAAGATACACATATTTTACTTAGATTCATATGAGATTGACAATATCCTTTACATTTATATGTAACAAATCTTTTCTTTATGAATGTAAAATACAATATGAAACAATTCTTACTTTGATTTTGAACTCCTATATACATACATCACTTTTTAAAATACACATTCAGTGTTCCATACCCTTCAAAATTGAATAATTAATTTCTATAACATCCATACCTAACATGTACATTCCATGGTTTTTCACAAAATCATTCAGGAATATATTGGATAATCCAATCATATTCAGTTATTTCTCTTCCATCCTAGAAACCTTTAGTTTCAATGATCATGACCAGATTCTTGAATAAAAATTTTCAAAATTTTCAACTAACATTTTTTATTCTAGTTTTAACTTTTACCCATTTGTACTGCCCACACAATACTAAAATCTAGACATCATATTCCTAGTTAATTCATTATCAATACATTGAGAATATCAGGTAAACATTGTTTGAATTCAATTATATTGTCAAAATATTTCCATAGATGAAAATAAGATAAACTCTATCCAAAACAATCCATTTTTAGCCTCCCATTAAAGCATGTTATAGAATTAAACAAATCATAAAACATGTGCATTAAAGACACCCATAGAAATTCATTTAAATAACCATTGTTTACATGATCCTCCCAGGATCATAATGAGTTAATACACATCTTATGAAATGTTCATAAAAGATTAAAGAATCCAAGTTTCCAATGTAGTAATTCTTTGATCCATTACTTAGAATCAACCTTCTATCTCTAATTATTTTCATATTTTGACCTTTTATATATTTATAACACTTTAAAAATCATATATTTGATATCATATATTTTTAAGAACAATATAATTGTATTCTATAACCATTAAAACTTTTACTAAAACCTTTATTCTCATTGATTCATCAACATATACAATCGTATTGAATATTATTTGATATACTCAATCATATTGAGTACATGAGTGGAGACTAAGATTCCTTTGATCATTATGATTATAATGCCTTTAAAAACATAAATTAATCACTCTATTCTTCCATAATCATATAGATTCACTTTTTGAACAGTTCAACACTTGGTTACTGAGAAAGGAATTGTTCTAACACATTTAATTTCTATCACCAATCTTTCTTAAGAACTTTTCTTAAGTTACCAATATTAGGAGTAACTTAAATTAAGATTATTTTTACAAGTTTTAATTACAAAATCTAGATTTATGAAGATGATCATATTTATCTACAAAATAATATTCTATCATATGAGTATCATGTATTATTAACCATTTAATAATTACTTTTATTAAATGGTATCCCACTAAAATGATGACCCCCTTTTAAAAATTCACGACAACCATTAGTGGGCCAATATCCATATTTCACTAAGCAATGAGTCCACTTGGTCATTCATCTCACCATTTAATTATTTAGGTAGTACATCATCCTAATCATATAATATATAAATATTACATATCTAAGAATATAACCCTTGTTATAATCCATCATATGGATAAAATCAACTTCATTCCTTTGGTATCCTTCCTAAGGTTTTCCTAGATAAGTGTAACCCAAAACAAGTGTAAAAAACAGACTAACAAAATTAAATACAAGGGCATATTTATTGGGTAGAAACTACCCAAGGATGATCCAACATTATATATCACTTTCTTTACTTATATAATATAATTTAGGGGCACCTTGCTTGGGTAGAAACTACCTGGTTGAATGATTAAGGTCTTGAAAAGTGTCTCTATGGAAGGAATCTCATGCTTAGTATTTGAAGTGGATTTTAATCTCACCATATTATCTCATGTTAACCCATTTTATGTATTAATGATTCTAGTAATTTAGTTTGGAATCATATTTCCTCCACCTAAACAATACGTTCAAACCATATTGATGTATAAATATTTACACAATCCACAAGTTTGTGTTACTTACCCAAAAATACAAGTCAAACATATTCATACATATTTAGGTGCATCATAGGAATAAGGTATATGAAAACTTCATGAAAAGGTATATATTTATCCTCATGAGTAATCCCTTAGCAATAGATTTCCAACCCCATTCACCAGCCTAGGCAAGGAAAAAGCTTATAGGTAGGTAGGTAGTCTGACCCCAATCCCCTATACCCATAGACACTTTACCCAATAGAGAATAAAATCCATCATAAATCTAAAACCTAATATGAAGAAACAATATTCAACAAATAAATTCAATTTCATAACATTAGTTACAAATCTAGGTCAAGGTAGATGAAAAAATAAATTCATTATAGAGTCAATCCTAGCATATAATATAAGGATTTATCCTAGAAACAATTTGAAATTTTAAACTAAATCAAACACAATATTTACATTTCTTATACAATTTACTAAACATGAATATAATAACGAATAACCTTTAAATAAATGAAAAATTCAAAAAATTAAACATGATATAAATATTTATGAATAATTCATAAATAAAAGCTAATTATAAACCCTTTTATAATTTTTATCTTTAACATTATAGACATTCCATAATTTTGAATATAATTATTTTATATTCATTTCAGTATAAACTCTTTCATATTTTTCATTATATGGCATTTCCATGTTAAATATATAATATTATATGAATTATAAACTATTTATAATCCAATTTATATTATTTAAACAATTTACATAATCTAAATATCATATAATTTATATTATTTAAACCACGATCATATGTTTCATCAAAACAATTTTGATGTGGCTTAAATAATATACAAATAAAGCCCCTTTAATTTTAAAAATTCAAATTATTTAATTATGAAAAATTCATAATTTAAATATAAAATTTTTATATTATGGACTTATATAATAATTTATAACCCATTATAAATTATTATTTATTATTTCTAAACAAACACTTTTATTTATAGATCATAATTTATGCCATATAATTTGTTAAAAAGTATTTCAAATATTAAAATTTAATATTTGGGAATAAATTTTTTCATAAACATTTAATTAACTATAAAAATATTATAACTAATTAATTTATAAAACTTTTGTAAAGTAAAATATCACAAAATACCTTTTATAATGATTTATAAAAATTCTATAAACCATTAAAATCATTTAATATGTTAAAAAAATTAACATTTTTTGGGTTACCCTTCTAGTGGAACCCATTCCTACATAAGGGTATCCTTCATTTACCCTTACATAGGCACTCTATGTAAGGGTAAACTGGTTCTAGAGCTGCTGCATAAAGGTGTAACTCTATGACCATTACGCAGTACCACTGCATAAAGTTAATCTTCCTTCTACCCTTATGTAGATGTTCTATATAAGGGTATATTCACATGACCCTTATGCTGCATAAGGGTACAAATCATATTACCCTCATGTGAAGGCTTCACATAAGGGTAAGGTTTAATTTACCTTTATGCGGCCTTCATGTACCACTGCGTAAGGGTACTACCTTCATAAAAAAAATTTGTGTAAAGGTAACAAAGAGGTTACCCTTATATATACCATCTACATAAGGTTATGACTTTTATATAGTCATATTTCACATAAGTTTTAGTTACAACATACTTTTATAAAACTTTATGAAATCCTTATTTACCCTTACATGAACCCCTTCATGTAAAGGTAAGAAGCGAGTTACCTTTACGTAACCACTCATGCATAGGTAACTCCCAAGCTACCCTTATGCAATTGATATGTATAAGGACAATGACCTGGTTACCTTTAAACAACCCATATTCATAAAGGAAAAACCTCAGTTACCTTTACGCAGAATTTTTATATAAGTGAAATCCATTTTAAAAACTGATTTTACAGAAAGATGAAACACTAATATATTTTGGCTTTCTTCTTCATTTTATTGATAGATTTCATAACTATGAATCATGGATGCAATCTGATACCACTAAATGGTTTTATTAAAGTTTAATAACCATTACTAGATGAATCAAAAGTGATTAAAACCCCTATATGTGGATCTACCATGCATGATATATGAAACCTATGATAAAACCAGAAACAAATAACTGTTGTAAATGGAAAACCATCATATGAGTTTGATAAAGATCACATGTAATGACCCAAACTTTTATGAATGAAATTACCCTTGTTGATTTAATTAAATGTCTTATGGATATTGAAAAGACATGAACTTATTTTGTTTTATTATATCTAATTGGATTTAAATTACCATTAAGTATCATTACCATCAATAATCTTTCCATTGAACAATGTTCACACGACTAGTATAAATATTGAGTTTTAAGAAATCCATTTGGAACGGACAAAGGAAGCGATGGCCTCAAACAGTGGGATCATACCCTATGAATCCCATTTATCAAAGATTCTAAGGGAGATAAAATTTCTGGTATTTGACCTAGATCAATCCCAATCTGAGATCCAACAACTTAAGAATGAATGAAATCGTCTATGAGAGATGTTCAAGCTCATCGAGATCACGACCCAAACCATGTTCACCGAACGACCCCATGAAATCCCCACCACCGTGAACCTTAATCTTGGGGAATATTTTGGTGTAATAAAGGGATAAGAATTAATACCCTAGAAATAGTAATATTTATATTATTTTTTTATAAAATAATGAATATATTTTCATCCTATTATTGTTACTTTGTAAAATATTTTTAAAGCACAAACAATATTTTTGGTTAATATTTAAATTCATTTAAGAAATCTATTTTGATGAATTAATAGATTTTTAAAATAAATAATATTTTAATAAAATATTATTATTAAATAAATTTTATTAAATATAAATTATCATATAATTTTTATGAAAACAACTGTAATTAGTATTAAGGTTCGAAAACTCTTATTATAAAAAACCCATCAATTTTCAATAAATATCAGTTTTTATTTTAAAAGTGAAAATTCAAATATTTTGAAAATTATTTAGATAAAATTAATATTTTCATTGGAATCATGATGTCAAAATTATCTAACAATGAATTTTTTATAATTTTTTGAGACAGTCGAATTTTTGGGTAAAAAATTAAATATAGTATAAATGTACGGTGTGTTTTATGATATCATAATGGGAAAATAGTGATGAAATAAATTATATAAAAGGTATAACCAAATAAATATATGTTTTAAATTTAAAATAATGTAATTTTATGTTTATTTTATTTATTTTATAAATCCTTAATGAATCCTCTAAGACTTATATTATATTTTAAGATTTTAAAATCATTTCTTTAAAAGTGTGACTCACCTCCACATAATAAAGAGTAATATTTTATTATATTTGGATCTTGGAATTATAAACTAATATATATAACTACCCTTTTGTATAAACCATGGAAAAAATCAGGTAATGGTTTGTGGTTTTGAATATTTTATTATGTAGTGTCCAAAATCTAAATAATAAAGAAATCTCCCTCCTTTCCTATATAAACCAACTCAAGCTCCCATTTATCTTCACTAAAACTCCTTTAATCACATATATACTATTCCATATACTCCCTAGAGTTCTCCTAAGGTTCCCCAAGCTCTCAATATGCCTCTCCCAAGCCTTTAGAGTCACACATCCAAGTAAAGGATTCTCTCTCTCGCCTTTTTATCAAGCACTTCATTTATGATATTCCCTTTTGATTTCCATTTTCTTAAGTTGGGATACATTATTACCTATCCTCCTTACTGAACATTTAATGTATAAATTATTAGATACCCATTTCTCTCTCATCAACCCATTTTATGAATTTCTATATGATGTCATTATGCTGCCGAAATTACACCGTGATTTTTCATTCCAAAATAACTGTGTAGTGAATACAATACCCATTTTTTTATCAAGGGTATTCACCTTTATGAATTGTAATGTCCCGACCTAGACGCCACGCAACAGTTCCTCGATCCGGTCAGTCACATGACCTTAGGCACGCCTCCTCGTACGCTAGAGGCTGCTGACTAGCATCGAGGGTCTGGTAAGTTAGTCATGGGGAGACTATACCCTCTTTTATTAGAGTAAAATACCCGTAGAAGTAAACAAGCAATAGTGGAAGCATATATAATCAAAATAGTACAAATGTAACAAGAATAACCAAGATAGGAAATACAATACTCAACTAAAAGTTAAACATGCAATGTCTATATATATGTATCAAGTGTCAAAAAAAGGATATAAGAGGCTAGCGACTCCCAAGCGAGTCCCGAACCAAGTAGGGTTCCCTCAAACAAGCTCAATCCCCAATCATCAATCTAAACCAGGGATCTTTTCCTTATCCTGTCTTGCAACAACAAAGTCTATTAGGGTAATGCTCAGGCAGCCCGATTAGGGTGTGAGTACAACTCAGTAGGCCACAACCAATAGTGTCTAAAACAAATCAATTCAGAAGTAGTGTATGCAGTTGTATAAAGAATAAAGTACAAGTAATAAAGTAAACAATTTACATTTATTCAATTATCCCTTAGTTGACCGCATAAACCTTCGGGTTCCCATGGACAACCATATCTCAATACCTTCTTCGGCCCATGTCAGAGTCTGAACCATTTTATATTTTCTATTTAAATTTCATTTAAACCAATGTTCTTTCATTTTCTATTTCAATTCAATTAATATCACTTCAAATTCTAACCATAGTTCAATGTCAATTAATGGGTGTAGAATGCCATGTCTACCGACCTCGTGAGTATTTAGAGCATCAGTCCATATCTCACAACCCATGGGTATTTAGAGCATCAGTCCTTGTCCCATAAAATAATATTTGCATGTATGTTAGGTGTAGAACACCATGTCTATCACCCTGTGAGTATTTGGAGCATCAGTCCCTTTCTCACAACCTACATCTCAATCAAGAAAATATATCATATATATCACATTATTCAATATTAATCATCATTAATCATTTATCACAAAATCACATGATGTAGGCATCACAACATCACTATAATTAGTTAAATAGTAAATTAATTACAAAATCACATTAATTAATTCAACAATTAATTAATTACATAGTCCCATTAATTAATTTGACAATTAATTTATCACAATACCACTTTAATTAATTAAACAATAAATTAATTACATCCTTAATTACTTCAATGATTAATTAATCATATAGTCCCATTAATTAATTCCACAATTAATTAATCATATCACTATATTAATTAATTCAGAAATTAATTAATTACATCATTACATTAATTAATTCAATAATTAATTAATAACATATTCCCATTAATTAATCACATCGTTACATTAATTATTTCAACAATTAATTAATAATATCATCACATTAATTAATTTAACAATTAATTAATCAATATCCACAACTCAAAATCTCATAATTAATTCTATAATTAATTATCTCATTCATAATATCAATATATTATAATTAATTATCTCAAATCATCTATTTCAAAATCACATAATTAATACAATAATTAATTATTAAACTTAAAAATCTCATTGCATCATTATTAATTCAACCATTTATTATTTTAACTTATCAATTCAATATCTCAACCATCCACATTAATTAATTTATCAATTAATTAACCTAATTAATTCAATTGTGCCTTTACAACAATTCTCATTAATTAATTTACCAATTAATTAATCTAACTCACTAAATTGTTTCAACACAACAATCTCCATTAATTACTTCTTCAATTAATTAATTTGACTCATCCAATTATTATAACACAACAATCCTCATTAATTAATTTTCCAATTAATTAACCTAACTCATTCAATCGTATCAACCCAACAATTCCTATTAAATAATTATCCAATTAATTAATGTAACTCAAAAATCATAACATTACATCCATTAATTAATTTACCAATTAATTAATTAAATTTATTCCCATTAACTAATTCCTAAATTAATTAATCTAACTCAATTATTTTAATTAATTCATCAATTAATTGTCCATGTCATTTAATTAATTCACAATTAATTAATTAACATTCAACCTACTCTTCAATTAATCCACCAATTAATTGTTTCCATCAATTCCATTATTTAGTTCAACAATTAAATAATTATGTTACTTTAATTAATTAATTCATCAATTAATTATTTAAACCAACCAAATTAATTAATCATATCATGATCGTTAATTAATTCCAAAATTAATTAACCAATTCCACCATCACAAAATCCTCATAATTAATCTATCAATTAATTATTTAAACCAAACCATTCTATTCCAAATTTCCTAATCCCCCCCCCCAAATCAATTAATTTACCCTATAAATTAATTGAATAAAAAAATCAATTGTTAATTATATAATAAAATTTCTACAATTGTATACTCACAAATGAATCAAGACTATGGGATTCAAATTTATACCACCTACCTCAAATATGATGAACACATGATATGAATCTAACATCGCTGATGGTGCATTATTCTGATGACTATCGAAGGAGAAAATAAATAAATAAGTATATTTGGTTTAATAAAAATCTGCTCAAAATACTTCATTTACTATGAAATTTTTTTCGATACACACCATCCTCTTATCAAGATGAATCCAATTCCACTGACAGCACATCAAACTGATCAATATCAAAAAAGATAATGATTATTGAAGTCTCGTTCGAGAGGAAATGAAGAACGGATGAACTCCCTAAAAAACGCATGCTATCCACTGATAAATATCTTATAATAACATTATATTTATTTATCATGTAATAATTCCATATTATTTCTTTATAAATATATTTTATATTATTACATGAATACAACAAAATGATAATTTTTGAAAGATTATTTTATCAAATCATACATTGATAACTTCTTTAAAAAAAATCCATGAAATCACCATTTGAAAAAAAAAATTATTATTTATAAAACAATCCCACCTTTTCCTTTTTTCCATTGATTTTTTTAAAAAGAATTATTATAAAAGGATAGAAATATAGAGTTAATAAAAAAAATAAAAAAAATAAAACAAACATGTTTGGTGCACCAGGTTTAGGTACACAGCAAAATGGCACTTCAAGGGGGTAGCACACCTGGTTTCTGTGGAGGAAGAAGAGGGAGTCTTGGCTTATCCAAGTGACAATAGATGGTATTCGAACATGACCATATCTATCCCGATCAACAACAAATTATTCTTTTATATAGAACTTGAAACCTCATACGGTTCATTCTCTCAAGAATTAAAACCCTATTTTAATCCACTGTTTCAATTGAAAATTGATGATAGAGGGTTTTAATTTACCACATTAATGCGTTGGTGCTTGAAACAGTCAAAAACGTTTGAGAAATGAAGTTTTTGGAATGCTCCATGCGTCAAAAATGGAGGTATCCCGTTGAAGAAGATGACCTTTAAGTTAAAAATAATAATCCAATTTTTTTTAATTAATATAATAAATTAATTATTTAACATAAATATTAAATGTTATCAAACGTCTACTGTGCATAAAATTTATACTTCGTCTAAGGTAAACCCTCCGTTCCGAACACATCAGTGGTCTCAGATTTCCCATACGACACATGATTTGTGAGTTATTAATGATTTATTCTTTAAAAAACGGAATAAATGATTAATTAAAATAAAAGGGTTATTTATTGCGAGCGAGACATCCAAACGCTCGACACATACAAATATTATACCTTGTCTAGGGTAAACCCCTCATTCTTGACCCATTAGTGGTCTTGTATTTCCCATAGGATGAAACATTTGAGAGATATTTAATTATTTTTAATAAAATAATATATAAATATTATTTAATAACTTTAACTCACGAGCGAGACATCAAAATGTTTGAATCCTACATATTTTATACCCTACCTAGGGTAAAAACCACGTTTTCGATATAAAAATGGTCTCATATTTTTCATTAGATGAACCATTTTTGAGTTATTCAATTATTTTGAATAAATTTTCCGCACTTAATATAATATAATTAATATTTTTGTTTCACCTTTTCTGAGGCTTTACAAGCCTCATAATTTGACACTAATCATTATCTGACTCCAAAACAATCCATTAAAAATAACAAAGTGATTACTGGGCATTTTATCTTATATAAAGCCTTTAAACCATTTATTAAATTATTTCACTGATAAAACATTTAAGAGAGAAAAAAAAATTCCCAAGAAAAGGATGTGATCTTACATGAACATATACTTATTTATTGGGGACTTACATGTATTTATTACACATTCCTTAATTTTGGAATAAATTATGATGTCGAATGAATCTATGTGACACACTTAAGCATGAGAATTAAATGATTATGAATGGTGTACCCTGATAGCACTTCAATGCATTGGGTAATGTTTAGTATTATGATATGTTTTGTTGGGATAAGGGTTTACCTGATTCCTTTATGAGACTTTGTCCACCATGGGGTCTTGGTGGGTTTATCCTTGATCTATTAATGATGCAGTGTTCTAAGTTGTTTCCATATTTCCCATGTTATGATTATCATGTTATATCATGCCTTATTATTCATGTTCCTTTTATGCTCCATTGATATACCTATTGTCTAACATGTATTATCTTCCTCATGTTATTCCTTGTTTATTCTCTTAATGGTCTTTATATCTCACCCATTTATTATGTATTTTCTCAGGTTATCCCATGCAATGTTAAGTACGAAGGAACGTTTTGGTCATGTTAAAGAATTTTTCAATAAAGATGTTATTATTTCATGTTTTAAGTTATTATGTAATATACCTATTTTCCCAAATACACTTGACATATCGATCTTTTGAGTTGTATTAAGTGTAATTTTATGTAATAAATCGTTTTTAAATTTTAAATAAAGAGTAGGGTTGTTATATCACATAGGTGGAAAACATAACCATACCACTTCCATGGTGTATCCATGGGCTAATCTGAATCACTTGATGTTTGAGAAAGATCCATTTTCTCTATATGGTATACTTTTACCTTATATGTAAAGAATTAAGTTGAAAGATATATTTGAGTTCAGGGAGGTTTATCTAAGCATGGGGAATTCACACACATAACAAACATCATATGGATGTATAATTTATAATCCTCAAACATACTCCTTAAGTTATTTCATTTATTAAGGAATTTTAATGCATGAATAAATGACCTGACTATCTCGAGTATCAAATGCATGAATATATAAAATTTCCAAATGTTTAACCTTATAAAACAATTTTATTTAATGATATATTATGTGGGTGAAACATAAAATGATAATTATTTATCTTTTTGATGCACTATCATATTTCATAATAATATACCCTATGCATGAAAATTATAATTTTCATGCAATATATATTTCATATAATTATATATAAAAGGATTTAGGGAATATTTCATTCAGTTAATTGATGAATAAAATTATTAATAGAGTAATTGAATCAAATATTAATTAACATGAGAACCCTAAAACCAAATGCAGGATAATCAAATAATGATTTATAATTGATTTAAGTAGTTAAATACTTACATTATGATAAATTTTCTCTTCATTAATGAATTCAAAAATATCTCTACATAATACCATCATTGCATCATAGGAATTAAGTGTAGATTCCCTTTAGTGGTGACCCACATTTTTACCACGAACCTCCAAGCATCACCATAGGAATCTCCGAGTGTTATCATGGTAGATTCTAACATATGTGTCATTCATCTTTGTTCACCATGAGAATCGCTTCCAAGAAGGATTTTCCTTGATCTCTATAGAATGGAGAGGGGTGGTGTAGGGGGATCACTTTTTGTTATTGAGAGTGTTCAAGGAGAGGATCTCTCTAGGGATTGATAGGGTTCTCTGGAGTCATTGTGCACAACCAACACAATGGATAACATTAGGGTTTGAAATAAAATAACTGAGTTTAAATAGTGCTAGGGTTAGAAAATTATAATTGCACATTCACCCTTATTATTTCCTTAATATCCAAGGAACCCCATGTCTGTAATAATAATAATATTTATTAACATGAGAAAAACTAATTAATTAATTAAATATTATTTTCTAAATAAATTATTTAAAATTTATTCAAATAATATTTAATATATATTATTTCTCAACAAACCATTAAACTCAGTTATCCATTCCTTCACAATATTTATCAAACATTTAATAATGACTATTTATTTAATAAATAAATATCACTGCATTATTCACTAAAAAATTAATAATATTATATTAAATAGATAGAAAATAAACATACATTACATATTCTGTTCACAAAATATTCTATTGAATAACTAGTGACTTAATGTATGCGATCAATATAATCATGAATAATTATTAAACCACATAAAATAAAAATTCTTATTCAACATGTTAAATAATAAATTATATTTAATATTTAATTAAATCTTTGGATACAATTAGTGTGTGACTCTATTGTCCTCCTTATTAGTGGCATTAGGTGGAGTCACCTAATGTCCAAAGTTATAATCTATAAACTTTCCAAGAAACCCATAAAGAAATAATTTAATGTCGTAATGAAATACAACATCATAAAAATGATTACCATGTAATGTAATCCATTTATCATGACATCTCAAATAAAGTAGGTTTCATTCTGGTATCATCAACCTATGTGTTAAATGTTTCTTTCTTTGAAATTCTAGAAATGAAATTGACTATAGAACACCATGAACATAGACTTATTTAGGCCATTTCATTCCCATAAAAGGGCTTGAGATATCAACTTTTGTTAAATAATCAAGAGAAAAAAATATGTTCTCATAATATTCCTTAATGAAATATTACTCTTGACACACCCAATGTATCCTACCTCACAAAAAACAAATGTCATCATATTTTCCATCAATACGTAAAAGTACATGACTAATAATATCCATTAATAATAATCTAAAAGTCCAAGGATCAATTCACACATCCACGTATAGTAATATCCAATGACACATATAAATATGAATTTTCTAATGGTGGTTCAAGTTCTCATAATCCCTTTCATTGGAAATTACCAAGGGCATACACCATGAGAAAGTGCCTAAAATTCCTATAAATCTCCACCCCAGATAGATTATATCATTTTTACCCTATAAAATGATATCCTCTGATAATAAAACATATATTTATGAATAATGTTGTGACACTTCGGGGTTCTCATCACAGTAGGTAACTACTATGAACTTTTAGTGTGATGGTTAATCTTTAGGAATTATCATATAATATGTCACAAATAAGAACAATCATGATGTAATAATAAGTTTATTAATATTAAAAACAATGAATACAGTTAATCATAAAGTACATAAGATTTGGTTCTTGGGCACTATTTCCATTAGACTCCCACTTTTACTAGAGCCAACTGCTGAAAATTTTTAGTCTTCTAACTCTCACATGATATTCATTCTTCTATTTAGAAAAGGATTTATTCAAGTTTCTTCAATTTTTTCTTCCATGAAAACTCTACTTACTACAGCTTCACCCATCTGAGAAAAATCTCTCAAGAGGTGATATTTCTAGTGTATATGATTTTTCCTTTCATATAACCTTGGATATTTTTCAAGAGGCATCTTTGTAGTGTTATAACAATATAATGTGATAGGGTATTTACTCCTAGACACTATATTAAAATCATAGATAAATTTTCACATCCAAAAAATTATTTGTCAGTATCAAAATACACTATATACTCAAACTCTACTATATAATTAAAGAAAACTAGCTACTTTGAAATCTTACAGCTCAAAGATCCTCCATTATGACTGAATGTAACACCTCAAGCTTCCACATTACATTTCTCTTTGAATAATGCAGTAGCTTGCGTTGTACGCCACTTGGAGTTTTAACACACCACGACCAATCAAACTAGCCGTTATGAATAGTAATACCCATTTTTTGAAATTTTATAAATTTTAATTTTCAAAATGGACTTCATTTTTGGATTCGGAATATCAAAATTAGCTTAGGGTAAATTTTTGGTATTTTTTTAAAAACATTCAATTTTTGATGAATAGTGAAAAACACTACATTATTGTTAAAACCGACTTTTTATTTAAATAATTAGTTATTTTAATTTAATTTATTTTAGGTCAAAATAGATAAATAATACATATATATGTTCAATTTAATTCATTTAATTCATTTTATAATAAGTTTAGATATATAAAATTTTATTGAACTTTTTACCGTCTTTTACCCACCTTCAAAAAGTATTTGAAAATTTGCATAAAACTTAATTTTACCACTTCTGTGAGTTGAATTTCAAAAATCATAAAGACAAAGTTAATATCATTAAGTAAAATGTGGTTCAATAAGATGTAAATAATTTTTGGTGAATAGTAACTTTTGACTTTTATTTACCACAGTTAAAAGTAAATAGGGTAATTAAAGGTAAAAATGATATTATAATTACCCTAACACATGTCCTAATTCTATTGAATAAGTGTAATTCGACCAAAAACAAACTTAGGAATAAAATATAATCCTTTTGGTCCACTTGGATTAGATTAGGACATTTATTATTATTTTATTTAAAAAAGAGTTAAAAGTGTTAAATTCAAAGTTTAATAACTAAACCCTTTTTAATATAGGGCTACACACAATATAAATTCGACTATAAATATTAATTAGAAATATAAAAATATTTCCTACATAATTATATTCTATTTATAATTTTTTTACATTAAATAATTTAATTTATTTATGACACAATGATGATGCAGTAATTACCATATTAATGAAAAATTAAAATAATTGATATTATAAATATCCAAATAAATGTAAATTGAGACTTATAATGAATTAAAATAATTTTCTAGGTTAATATGAAATTTTATAGTTGATTAAATAAACTTTACTCTAAGTGATAAAGTTTTTATTTCTTTCAAAAAAATCAAATACTAAATAGTGTCAAAATTGACATAATTGAGTTTTTAAAACAAATACTATATTATTAATTAATATAATATTACTAAAAATATAATGTTCAGACAAAGAACTTAGATAAGGTTATATATATTAATAATGAACCACTTGGGGTTCTCTAGGCTTGTTATAGTAAGTTTATTAACCATATAATATAAAAATAAAAAGAGACATGGTAAATGTCAAAATATTTAACTAAGAGTTAAATATAAAAGACAAGGTTAATATGGTGAACTAAACCTATCTAAAACCTATTTATTGAGATTTTTTTGACCCATACCCACCTTATCATTGAACTAAATCATTTTAAAGCCATTATAAACTGAAAATTATTTTATTATAAAATAATATTTCAAGCATTACCTAAATTGACCCTCACCTCTCTTATAAAAAGGTACTTCCCCTTATCCTAATTTCACACCTCCAAAGCCATTTGGATCATCCAAAACCTACCCAAATATCCTCCCAACTTACCTCACATCAACCTAGAGTCCTTACTTTGATTATAAATCCAACCTAAGGATCCCTTTTGATCAACTCAAAAGGAAACACCCGAATAAGAGGTAATAATTTCACCACCTCTTTCAAGTTCTTTTCTTCTTCCACTTCCTCTTTATTTGTTGTTTCCATAAAAAAATAATAAATCCAGTGCATTTTACATAATTTTATGTTATTATAAATATGGTACAACCATATTCGTAATTATTTTTATCTTATAAATGACAAAGTCACCATACGTGCGTACGTACAACTTACCGTCTCCACGTTGTGGTGTAGTTTGTTATTCAAACACTTCATTATTTGGATGGGTATAATAATGAGTATAACTGATGTAAATAATAAATATAAGATGTTAATTATTATTTATATATGATATAACATCCAATTACATATGATTTCACCATCAATATAATGATATTGTCGCTCGTGCTTACGTATGGATTACCGTCTCCATGAACGCGATTAGATTCATTCCCCATCATAATAATTCAAGAATAATTTTCATTTTATGATTAAAAATAATGTTTATGAACATAATATAATTTTTTATATGAATCAAATACATCCCATACATAACAAACATGGCTTACGTAACCGAGAATATAAAGGAAAATGAACCAGTTAACACCCGAAACGATGATACTACTGAAATATTATTAACAAAGCAATATTAGAGGATCATATATGATATCATATTTATGTATATAGTTCTTGTATAATTTAATAACAATTTTTTAACTATAATATAGGATTTTAACATACCATAGACTAATGAAAAGTACAAGGTAAAGGTTATTTCTACAATCTCTTTACTTGTCCAAGGTTGTTAATACGTAAGTATCTACTGGGACCTATTTATCATCCACATCTGTGTTTTCTTAAAAATGTAATTCAAATCATTTGTAATATTTACGAGACTATGGGTTAAAGTCATTTATACCTTTATTTTACCATATATGTTTTTAATGGAATCTTTCCACCATTTTCCAAACAAGGTACTTTATGACCTTTTCGACAAAACTAAGGTAAGAATGTCTTTTTTTAACTTATACAGCAGGTGCAGCTATTTTCTTCCATTTTAACATCGTCGAAGCTTCCCATACAAGCTTATAATAATATTTTCAAAATAAATGTTTTCTTTTATAATTATATAACTTTTAAATTATTTTAAAATAGAAATATATATTTCTCTATAAATGTTTTGATTTCATCTATGTAAACAACCTTTAATGGATTTTAAGCTTGTTTGAAGTTGATTTATTATGATACAAAACTTCTATATTGTATTGAAGGTTTTGTGATATGTTTGACTGTGGATGTTTTATTTTTACACCATTCATGGTTTATGGATAAAGTATTGACATTTAGTATGCTAGTTTTAATACGAATGTTTATGTTATGTTTAAACCTTTTCATATGAGGAATGCATTGGACTTAGCAAGTGACGGGTGGAGCCCGCTATAGCTCTTCGATGAATCGGTATGTCTTATGAGACAAACTAGTGTCTTAGAACAAGGCCTTAACAAAATATTATTTTTAGTCTTGGCACAAGGGCTTGACTATGTGTTTATGAAGTCTGGCATTATGCATTCTGTCATTATGAAATTGGCTATTGATATTGCATGTGATTATTCAACTAGTAGAATATCCATGTGAATAAGTAAATGGAATTATTTGATTTATATTGGCCATATTATGCAAAAGTTTATGTTTAAATGGCTTATGTTTTAGTCTTATACATTTCCTAAAATGTTTATACTTATTTATGGAAGTTTTTGCTATATTGTTATCCTTACTGAGCATCTGAGCTCACCCCTTTATAAGTTTTATTTTTCCTAGGATGTGAAGAAGTATATTATGACTGACCTGCAGGGATATTCTATGGGATATGAATATGGTCAATGGAGACAAAAATTTTTTGTTGTTTTTTATTTTATAATGTAATGTAAAACAAATGAATGTATCTATTACTTCCTATGCTACTAAACTGATCGGTCTTTCAGGATTTGATCCCTTGTGATCATGCCAATGTTTTTTAATAATGCACCGAATCTAGGTAACTGGGGTCGAGACATTATAGTTGGTATCAGAGGAAGTTTATTACAAACCTTGGAAACTAGATTTAGATAAACTCTGATTAGAGAACATTACCCTAAGATAGACTTTGAGGATCAGTATAGAAGAACTTCATAGAATTTTGGTAATGTAAAGATTTGGTATATTTTCTAAGAAATACATTCCTGTTTGGATAAGAGCAGGTAGAGGTGGCTCTGAAATAGATGTACCTAGGGGTAAAACCCAAAAAACACCACTTTGATCTAGACTCAAACGAGAACTGGTGCAGGAAAATGGGCCTTGCTGCACTCTTGGTTACGACACTCCCGGGGGATATGCTTAGGATAATTCAAATTTTCTTTACAAACCATTATGAAGGATTTATGAGTATATAATTTCTCAAAGAAATAATTTTTTATGATTATGGACTATATCCATAAACTGTTCAATTTATGTTAAGTGTTTTACAAGTTTGGAATTATGTATTGTGATTCATAAACTAATCTATTATATGAAATTGTTTATAAATGGTGCATAGTGGAAGGAATGGAAACCATATCAATGCACGTAATTCCTATAGGGATTTCCCTCCTACTCAAGATAATTATAGTGGAGGTGGTGATGCAACTAGTGCTGATAAGCTTATCACCATACTGGGACATCTCACTCTGGTTATGAATAATAACTTAACCTGTATGGAGAACCCTAATCCACAACGCGGAGGATCAATGTTAGACCGATTTATGAGGCAACAACCACCAACATTCAATGGGAGTACAAATCCATTAGTATCTAAGCAATGGATAAATTCCTTAGATAAAATATTTCATGCTTTGGGGAGTAGCGAAAGGGAAAAAGTTGTCAGGGCAGTTTATCACCTCACGAGAGATGCAGATCAATGGTGGTCATTAATCCAAAACACAAAGGAAGATGAAGAAGTATAGAACATAGAATTAAGGGAGTTTAAAGATATTTTCTTAGAAAAATACTTTCCTCATGAACATCAAGTAGATATGGAAATAAAATTTCTGAGTCAGAGGCAAAAGAAGGATGAGAATGTCGCAAAGTATGAGGATAACTTTACAAGGTTAGTAAGGCATGAAAAAGAATATATACGTAACCCAAAGAGTAATATTGATCGATTCTTTGATGGGTTAAAACCATTTATCTATCGAGAATTAGTCTCACAATCCTTCTCATCATACGAAGATATTTTCTCATGTGCTATCAAGACAAAAAAGGAATTCTCTAATTCATATGACTTTAAAGCAAATAAAGAGAAGAAGAGATCTATTGAACACTCTGGAAATGGAAATAAGAGGAAGAAGGGAAAATTTGAATATCCATCCTGCAGTAAATGTGGGAAAAACACCTCGGTACTTGCATGAAGGGAATGGGAGTCTGTTACAAGTGTGGTGAAAAAGGCCACCAATCTCGTGATTGCAAGGAAAAGAAAGAGGTTGTCAATGTTAAATGCTACAGTTGTAAAGAAATGGGGCATTATGCAAATTAATTTCCTAAGTGTCAGGGAAACTTACCTCAAGAAAGGCTAAGGGATCAAGGCCAAGCTTATGTGATTACTATTGTTGTGGTTGAATCTCCAAAAAACATGGTGGCGAGAAATTTAATGGTTTCTTCAAGTTTATCCAATGCTTTATTTGATTCTGGATCATCGCATTGTTTCATATCTTTGAATTTTTCCAAGAAAATTAGATATTTTCAATTTGACTTAAAAAGGGAGTTGTCAGTCAAAACACCTAAGGTAAGTATCATTGCAACAAAGTTTTGTGAATCAGTTCCCATTAGGTCATATAAATGTTCTTTATCGGCTGATCTCATCATCATACCCATGATTGAATTTGATATAATCTTCATAATGGATTGGATTTTGAACCATGATGTGAAAATTTATTGTAAGAATAAGGAGGTTATAATTTTTGATGATGATAAGGAGTACCTTATCTTTAGAGCATAAACATCACCACCTGATTCTTATCTTGATCCACCCCCAATAGCTCTGCTAAATTCAATTATTTTGGAATAAGAGAATTAAATAACTATGGGAGAGGAAAAGAATGTTTGAATAGTGTACATACCTATTGTGCAAGAATATGTTGATGTGTTTCCATATGATTTACCCGGACATCCTCCAGAACGAGAAATTGAGTTTTCCATTGATTTAATTCCAAGTTAAAGGCCTATATTGAATACCCCTTATAGAATGGCCACTGTGGAATTAGTGTAACTAAAGAAACAACTAGAGGTATTGAGTGAAAATGGATTTATTCACCCTAGTTTTTCTCCATGGGAAGCCCATGTCCTTTTTGTTAAGAAGAAAGAAAAATCTATGAGGTTGTGCATTGACTACAGGGAGATCAATGCTATAAAAATAAAGAACAAGTATCCCCTACCTCGCATTGATGATTTATCCGACCAACTTCATAGAGCTCAATATTTTTCAAAGATTGAACTTCGATCTGGATATCATCAGTTGTGTGTGAAGAAGGAAGACATTCTGAAAACCGCATTTCGAACCAGGTACGGGCATTACGAGTTTATAGTAATGCCTTTTGGATTGACTAATGCACCCTCTATCTTCATGGATCCAACGAATAGAGTTTTCAAGGAATATCATGATGACTTTGTAGGGGTATTTATTGATGATATATTAGTATACTCAAAAATCTATAAAGATCATGAAAATCACTTGCGCACTATTCTGAAAACCCTTAGAAGAAATGAATTATATGGGAAGTTTAGAAAGTGTGAATTATGGCTTCAAGAGATTTATTTTCTTATCCATATTGTCTCTAAGGATGGGATCCCTGTTGATCCTTCAAATACCAAGGAAATCCAAGAATGGCCAGCACCGATGAGTATAAATGAGGTACGCGGTATTATTGGTTTAACAGGTTATTATTGACGTTTCATCCATAATTTTTCCCGGTTGTCCAACCCATTAATCAAGCTCACACGTAAAGGGGTTAAATTTGTTTGAAAAAAAAGAGTGTGAAGAATATTTTGAAGAACTAAAGAGAAGATTATTCAATGCTCCTATCTTGACTCTACCATCTGGGAACGATGGGTTTGTTATTTATAGCGATGCTTTAAAGAAAGGACTTGGTTGTGTCCTTATGCAGAATGATAGAGTTATTTCCTATGCATCACTGCAGATAAAAATTCATGATCAAAACTATCCTACTCATGATCTTGAGTTAGCAGCTGTAATCTTTGTCTGAAAATATGAAGACACTATCTCTATGGTAAAAAATGTGAGATATTTACCAATCAAAAGAGTTTAAAGTATATTTTCTCATAGAAAGAACTCAACATGAGGAAAAGGGGATGGATTGAACTACTCAAGGATTATGATTTCACTATACACTACCACCTGGGTAAGGAAAATAAGGTAGAAGATGCTTTGAGCAGAAAATATTGTGGAGCTTTGAACAAGATGAGAGTTGAAAGGGATCATATTTTCATAGATCTAGTAAATATGGATATGGGAATAACCATGGAAGATGAAACATCAATACTCTTTCAAATGGTTTCCAAACCATATTTACTAGAAAGGCTAAAAAGTTCTCAAACTGATGATGAGGAGTTTCAAAAGAAGATTAAAGCTGTGAATGAAGAGAGATTGAGTAACTTTGTATATGAAGATGGAATTTTGAAATTTGTGAAGAGACTTTGTGTTCTCGATATACCTAATCTAAAAATGGAATTTTTGGATGACGCTCATAGCTCCAATTTCTCTATACACCCTGAGAGCACCAAGATGTATAGAGATTTGAAGGAACATTTTTGGTGGGACAACATGAAGAGGGAGATTGTTGATTTTGTGTCAAGATGTATGGTTTGTCAACAAGTGAAAGTTGGAAGGAAACAACCTAGAGGAGTCATGCAAAATATTCCCATACCTGAGTGGAAATGGGATAATATTACAATGGACTTTGTCATAGGGTTACCAAAGACTCCTCGAAGGAATGATGCAATATGGGTCATTGTTGATCATCTTACCAAGTCAGCACATTGTTTTGCTATAAGAGAAGATTTTCCACTTGAACGTCTGGAAAGAATATATATTAATAAAGTTTTAAGACTCCATGGTGTACCCATATCAATTGTTTCTTATCGTGATCCCCATTTTACATTAAGATTCTGGAAAAGTCTTCAAAAGGCCCTAGATACTGAACTTCGTTTGAGAACTGCCTACCTCCCTCAAATCTATGGACAATCAGAACAAACTATTTAAACCTTAGAAGACATGTTGAGATCTTTCTCACTTCACTTTCAAGGTATGTGGGATCAGTATTTACCTATGGTAGAATTTTCCTATAACAATAACTTCCATGAAAGTATTCAGATGACACTATATGAAGCATTATATGGAAAGAGATGTCGCACACCAACTTGTTGGGATGATGTTGGTGAAAGAAAACTTGTAGGACCTGAACTTGTTAAGGAAACAATGGAAAAGGTGAAGATTATCTAAACCAAAATCAAAGCATATCAAAGTAGGCAAAAGAGTTATGCCGATAATCAGAGAAAGGATTTAGAATTTCAAGTAGAAGATCATGTTTTCTTGAAGGTATCTCCATGGAAGGGTGTTATATAATTCGGTAAGAAGGGTAAATTGAGTCCCAGGTATATCGGACCTGTCAAAATTCGAGAACAAATTAGACTTGTAGCTTATCATTTTGAAATGCCTCTATGTCTCTCCAAAGTTCATGATGTGTTCCACGTATCACTGTTGAGAAAATACATGCCTGAACCAATGAATGTACTCACCTATGAGGAAATTGAACTGGAACCTGATCTGTCTTATTATGAAGAGCCTGTCAAGATTCTTGATACAAGAGAACAAGTGTTGAGAAACCAGACGACTCGTCTGGTGAAAGTTCTATGGAGAAACCATAAGATGGAAAAGGCAACGTGGGAACCCGAGGAACTTATGACGAAGAACCACCCGAATCTTTTTATGTAGTAATATTAAAGAAATTTCGAGGAATAAATTATTTTAAGGAGGGGATAATGTAGCACCCCAAGCTTCCACGGTACGTTTCCCTTTGAATAATGCAGTAGCTTTCATTGTATGCCAGTTGGAGTTTTAATGCACCACGACCAATCAAACTAGCCGTTATGAATAATAATATCCAGTTTTTGAAATTTTATAAATTTTAATTTTCAAAATGGGCTTCACTTTTGGATTCGGAATATCAAAATTATCTTAGGGTGAATTTTTGGTATTTTTCTAAAAACTTTCAATTTTTGATGAATAGTGAAAAAACACTACATTATTGTTAAAACCGACTTTTTATTTAAATAATTAGTTATTTTAATTTATTTTATTTTAGGTCAAAATAGATACATAATACATGTATATGTTCAATTTAATTCATTGGAATCATTTTATAATAAGTTTAGATATATAAAATTTTATTGAACTTTTTACCGTCTTTTACCAACCTTCAAAAAGCATTAGAAAATTTGCATAAAACTCAATTTTACCGCTTCTGTGAGTTGAATTTAAAAAATCAGAAATACACGGTTAATATAATTAAGTAAAATGTGGTTCAATAATATGAAAATAATTTTTGGTGAATAGTAACTTTTGACTTTTATTTACCACTGTTAAAAGTAAATAGGGTAATTAAAGGTACAAATGATATTATAATTACCCTAACACATGTCCTAATTCTATTGAATAAGTTCAATTTGACCAAAAAAAACCTTAGGAATAAAATATGATCCCTTTGGTCAACTTGGATTAGATTAGGACATTTATTATTATTTTATTTAAAAAAGAGTTAAAAGTGTTAAATTCAAAGTTTAATAACTAAACCATTTTTAATATAGGGTTACACACAATATAAATTCGACTATAAATATTAATTAGAAATATAAAAAGTTTTCCTACATAATGGTATTCTATTTATAATTTTTAGACATTAAATAATTTAATTTATTTATGACACAATGATGATGCAGTAATTACCATATTAAGGAAATATTAAAATAATTGATATTATAAATATCCAAATAAATGTAAATTGAGACTTATAATGAATTACACTAATTGTATAGGTTAATATTAAATTTTAGGGTTGGTTAAATAAACTTTATTCTAAGTGATAAAGTTTTTATTACTTTTAAAAAAATCAAATACTAAATAGTGTCAAAATTGACATAATTGAGTTTTTAAAACAAATACTATATTATTAATTGATATAATATTCCTAAAAATATAAGGTTCAGCAAAAGGACTTATATAAGGTTATATATATTAATAATAAACCACTTGGGGATCTCTTTTCTTGTTATTGTAAGTTTATTAACCATATAATATAAAAATACCAAGAGACATGGTAAATGTCAAACTATTTAACTAAGAGTTAAATATAAAAGATAATGTTAATATGGTGACATAAACCAGTCTAAAACCTATTGTTTGAGAGGTTTTAGACCCATAAAAAATTTATCCAATAAATAAATCATTTTGGGGTCATTAGAAACCGAAAATTATTTTATTATAAAATAATATTTCAAGCTTTTCCTAAAGTGACTCTCACCTCTCTTATAAAAGGGTACTTTCCCTTCTCTTAATTTCACACCTCCAAATCCATTTTTCTCAACCAAAACCTGCCAAAATATCCTCCCAACTTCCCTCAAATCAATCTATAGTCATTAGTTTGATCATAAAGCCAACCTAAGGATCCCTTTTGATCAACTCAAAAGGAAACACCCAAAGAAGAGGTAATAATTTCACCACCATCTTTCAAGTTCTTTTCTTCTTCCAATTCCTCTTTCTTTATTGTTTTCATACCAAAATAATAACTCAATTAACTTCTACATACTATGATGTTATTATAAATATGGTACAACCATATTCGTTATTCTATCCATCCTATAAATGACAAAGTCACCATACGTGCGTACGTATGGCTTACCGTCTCCACATCGTGGCGTAGTTTGTTATTCAAACACTTCATTATTTGGATGGGTATAATAATGAGTATAACTTATGTAAATAATAAATATAACATGTTAATTATTCTTTATATATGATATACCATCCAATTACATATGATTTCACCATAAATATAATGATATTGTCGCTCATGCGTACGTACGGATTACCATCTCCACGAACGCGATGAGATTCATTCCCCATCGTAATCATTCAAGAATAATTTTCATTTTATGAATAAAAATAATGTTTATGACCATAATATAATTATTTATATGATTAAAATACATCCTATCCATAACAAACATGTCTTATTTAATCAAGCCTATAAAGGAAAACGATTCAGTTAACACCCGAAACGATGATACTACTGAAATATTATTAACAAAGAAATATTAAAGGATCATATATGATATAATATTTATGTATATAGTTATTTTATAATTTAATAACAATGTTTTAACTATAATATAGGATGTTAACATAACATCGACTAAGTAAAAGTACAAGGTAAGGGTTATTTCTACAATCTCTTTACTTATCCAAGGTTGTTAATACGTAAGTATCTACTGGGACCTCTTTATCATCCATATCCATGTTTTCTTAAAAATATAATTTAAAACATTTGTGCTATTTACAATACTATTGTTTAAAGTCATTTATAACTTTATTTTACCATATATGTTTTGAAAGTAACCTTTCTGTCATTTTCCAAATAAGGTACTTTATGACCTTTTCGACAAAATTAAGGTAAGAATGTATTTTTTTATCTTATACAGAAGGTGTGGATATTTTCCACAGTTATAACATCGTCGAAGCTTCCCATACAATCTTATAATAATATTTTCAAAATAAATGTTTTCTTTTATAATTATATGACTTTTAAATGATTTCAAAATAGAAAGAGATATTTCTCTAAAAAGTTTTGATTTCATCTATGTCAACATCCTTTGATGGATTTAAACTTGTTTGAAGTTGATTTATTATTTTACAAAACTTCTATATTGTATTGAAGGTTTTTTGATATGTTTGATTGTAAATGTGTTATTTTTACACCATTCATGGTTTATGGATAAAGTATTAAAATTTCGTATGCTATTTTTAATACGAATGTTTATGTTATGTTTAAATCTGTTCATATGAGGAATGCATTGGACTTAGTAAGTGACGAGTGGAGCCCGTTATAGCTCCTCGATGCATCTATATGTCTCATGAGACAAACTAGTGTCTTCTAACAAGGCCTTAACAAAATATTATTTTTAGTCTTGGCACAAGGTCTTGACTATGTGGTTATGAAGTCTGGAATTATGCATTCCGTCATTATGAAATTGGTTATTGATATTACATGTGATTATTCAACTAGTAGAATATCCATGTGAATAATTAAATGGAATTATTTGATTTATATTGGCCATATTATAAAAAAGTTTGTGTTTAAAAGGCTTATGTTTTAGTCTTATACATTGCCTAAAATTTTTATGCTTATTTGTGAAAGTTTCCACTATATTGTTATCCTTACTGAGCATCTTAGCTCACCCCTTTCTATGTTTTATTTTCCCCTAGATATGAGGAAGTATATTATGACTAACCTGTAGAGATAGTATAAGGGATATGAATGTGGTCAATAGATACAATTTTTTTTTGTTGTTTTTCATTTTATAATGTAATCTAAAACTTATGAATGTATCTAGTACTTCCAATGATACTAAGCTGATCGATCTTTCAGGATTTGATCCCTTGTGATAATGCCAATGTTATATAATAATGCACCGAATCTAGGTAACTGGGGTCGAGGCGTTACACTGAATACATATCATGATTGCGACTTTAGATAATTCTAATCTATTTGAAAGATAGAGTCAATATAATACCTGATGACTAGCTCCTTATCTCCTCCATACACCAAGAACATATCCTCAGTTATTCTCAAATACTTAAAGATATACTTAAAAACATACCAATATTGTTCAGATAAATCAACTTGATATTTTCCTACCATAATCAAGGAATTGGTAACATCTAGCCTATTACATAACATTACATACATGATTGATCCTATTACATAAGTATATGAGATCCTACTCATTCTATCTTTCTCCTCTTCTGCCCAAGGACACATTTTCTAATAAAGATTTATAACATGTGACCCTAAAACCAATATTATATTGGATTGTTCTATACTAAATATATTTTGTATTTGGTCAATTTATATACATTGACTCAGTCCAAGAAGCCTCTTGGATCTATAATGAATGATCTTGATCCCTAGAATATAGGTTGATTCATTGAAGTCTATGGAGAAGAACTTATTTAAAAAATACTTAACTGAATATAATATTGGTATGTCATTTCCAATAATTAATATGTCATTGATGTATACTACTAGGATAAAAAACACACCCACTATCCCACTTATAAAAACATTTCTCATATTCATTCTTAATGAAACTAAATTATTTTACAACTTCATCAAACCAAATGTTCTATGACCTAGATTCATGTTTTAATCCATAATATATATATGAAACATGTAAAACTTTTTGGAATTAGTCGGATTCACAAACCCTTATGGTTATATCATATAGGAACCTTCCTAAAGGTTCCCATTAAGGAAGGTTGTTTTGACAGCCATCTACCAAATTTCATAGTCATGGAAAGCTTCTATAACAAGTAGAATTCTGATGGATTGGGATATAGTAACTCGAGAAAAGGTGTCATTGTAGTCAATTCCTTGATGTTGTTTAAACATGTTAGAAACTTGTAATTCTTTGTAGGTACTTAATTTACCTTCCATATTGATTTTTCTCTTTAATATCTATTTACACCCAATAGGATTTACATCAACTTTTAGATCAATCAGAACCCAAACTTGGTTATGATACATGGAATCCATCTCAAAATTCATGGATTCTTTCCATATTGCAGTTTCTGAGCACTCTATCACCTCTTTGTAGGAGAGAGGTTTATTATTTTCAACCAATAACGAGTCACCATATTCAGTGACTAGAAAGTCATATATTTTTAGTTCTCTTACCTCTTTGGTGCCCCTACATTGTACTTGTTTTTTAGGAATAACTTCTTCAATGGGGACCTGTAGAATTTATTCATATATTGAATCATGTATATCATGAGCATAAACTCCATTGAATCCAATGTTTCTCACACAATCCTTCTTGAGTATGTTCTCCCTCTCAAGAAATATGTATTGACTTGTGGTAGTCACTTTCTTATCTGAGGGGTTATATAGATAATATCCATTTGTTTCCTTGGGATATACTATAAATATACAATTCATTCCTCAGGGTGATGGTTTGTTTCCAAATGAGGTTATAACAAACACTTCACATCCCTATACATGTGCATGTGATAAAATATGTTTTCTTTCACTTCATAATTTGAAGGGAATTTCATTTGTCTCCTTAGTTGGTACTCAGTTTAGTGTGTATTTCATGGTTTGTAATTCATGTCCCCAAAAGTATAATGGAATGTAAGAACCCGATTCTTCTTCTTGAGGTATGGGTTTCTTCTTTTTCTTTTACCTTAAGTGTTTTTGAGAAAATATGGAAAATGGAGAAAATCCAAAAATTTGTGGGTATACGCCGTGTACTTTTCCACAAACTGTGTACTTTGGTCGTGTGGGATGAGTACACAAGGTGTGTAGGCTTGTCAACGATGAAGGGTGTAAAAACTAACTACAAATCGTGTACTTAGTAATAAACGCCGTGTACTCAGCTGGAAGGTGAACAGTAAGGCGGTGGGAGTAGACGCCAACGGAACAATAGTACACACTGTGCACTTAGAAATACATGTCATGTAATCATGTCGACTGATGAATAGTGAGGCGGTGGAAAGTAGCCTCTAGAGGAACAGTTAAAAAATGAAAAGTACACACTGTGTACTTGAGAGTACACATCATGTATTTGTGTTTTTTTATAAATGGGCAGTAGCCTCCTCATTCGATAGAGGTGGCAATGGGTTCGTTTGGAGCGCGGGAGAGACGACCAGATCTTGGAAGAGCTCCCGACCGCACACCGGGACTCCGATTCCTTCGCCGACGATCTCGTTTGAACCGCGCAGGTGGGTTATTCTCTATTTTTTTCTTTCTTGAGGGGAAGTTATTTATGTTCGAATGGGTGAACATTTATCCCATATCTACGCCATTCTCAGTTGATTCAGGAGGCATCGTTCATGTATATCAATCAGAGGAGATCGAGGTAGGTGGTTTGGTGTTTATTTCCAACTGTCGAGTTGTTTTTGTGTACCGTTGTGCTATGTGCCCATGTTGGGGTGTTGTATGGCTGAGGCTTTGACTGCTAAGATACCTAAAATTGATTAGGTAATTTAATGAACAAGTATAAACTGCTGTTTGGGATCGTTGCCTTGATCTAGGGCCACCCCGTGGGTTTGCTTCCCTTGTTTAGCTATTTGGCCAGGATACCCATTGGTATGTCGTGATTATATCATGCTTTGAGTTTTCTTGAGAGAAAATGTATAAATAATTGCTTTTTTATGTGTAGAGATTAGCCCGAATACTTGTTAGCCCGAGGTAAGTGTTTTGATTAGCCTAAGGGCAATGTTTCGTTTAGCCCGAGGGCAACTTTTCTTATGCCTATGGGTAGTAGCCTCCATGCCTGAGTGAAATATATCGTATGCCTGTGGGCTATATTCCTTATTCCTATGGACAGTCACCTGCGGGTTTTGATTCTACTTACCTGAGGGTAAGGATTACATGTCTGAGGATAATGCTTACTTTGAGTATTCACTGTGGTAATTTCTTATGTTGTACCTGCCAAGCTAAAGCACAAGCTTGGAATTGTTAAATAATTAATAAAATGGAAATGTAATTGATAGAGATGGTTACTTTGAGTATTTCCTAGTTTACTGCATTTTTTTAATGCACACTGCTGTTGCACATTTTCACTGACAGTTGGGAACGAGCCTTTGGTGGTTGCCTACTGGGATTTATTTCTCACACCCTGTTTGAGTCATGTCTTGGGCCCAAACAGATTATATTTCTGCAGGTGTTGATAAGGGAAAGGGTCCCTATACTGGTGTTTGATTGTTGCAGAGGAGTAGGAGAGAATGAGACCAAGGTTAGGCTTGAGATACTTCTGAGTTCCTGTTGCACTGTTTTAGTTTTGCTTTGCTATACTTGGTACTTATGCTGTATTGTATTTGATTGCAGTGTATCTTATTTTGAATGCTTTCTTAGAAATAGGACATATTGCACCATCATATATGTATGACTATTGGTTATCGTTTGATTCAGTACCATTGTCCTTTCAGCTTTGTATTGTTTACTACTTCCACTTTTGCGTGTGTTTATATTTTTCTGATGCGCTACACTTTGAAAAATGAGGGCATAATTTCCCCACTATCAGACCTTGGCCCTCACTACTAGTCCGCAGCTTCTGGCGTTTGGGGAAATGCGCTTGAGGTCATGTGACCAACTGGGTTTGGGGCACCGTCATGGGGCACCCAGATCTGGGACGTTACAAAGTGGTATCAAAGGGTTTCTTTTCTTTGACTTACTATTTGGAGCCTATATTCAGGGATAGGATGAAATTGGTATTTGGTAATAAGCTCTGCTTGAGAGTAGCTTACCCGTGTACAGGGAAAATCCAATCTACCTCATTTAATTGCAATTTATCTGGTTTTGCAATTTTACAGTTGATTTGATTTTCACCGTTGGGTGACACACTTGTGGTGTGCTGTTTATATTTTTATACTGGGTTAAATTTAATTGCGACCCGATGAGATGAAGGTATTCCATCTCATGCATCATTTAGGCACATGTTATAATCACATTCCATGCATATCTTTCATGCCATGTAGGTGCATTAGAAATTGCATGTTGTTGTGATAGATGTTGTGATAGAAAATGCATGCTGTTGTGTTAGGTATCTTGACAGATACGCCAACTATTGAGAGGGTATTGGTACATGTTATGGTTGGGTTTATGGATGCTAAACTTTGGTTCCTAAGAAGTATGGGCTCTCTTGGACCGGAATTTAGCAGATCATGATCCAACATTTTTAGTGGCGTTTTGTACTATAATATGAAAGGTCAAGTCCTAAGCTTTGGTTCGCGGGGAGTATGGGCCCCCACAGATCGGAATTTGGCATAACAATGCTTGAAATTTAAGGAAAAAGGGGCTCCGGAGTAGTTTCTGAGGTCTACTGTCCGGAAACCCCGACAACACGGTGTGTGGTTCTATGAACACACGCCATGTACTCTTCTGTTCGGGAAGAAATGCAAAATTTTTAAGTACACACCGTGTACCCTATGTACACACCATGTAGTTTCTAACTGTGTCATAGGTCGTGTAGGAAGAAACACGGGATTGGAAAACTCTAGAGGGAACACGCTGTGTACCGTTTATACACGCTGTGTCATGTTGACCTTGTGTCCGTCGTGTCACTAACAAGACAGATGGAGAAAACTTTTCTTAAACACACCATGTCAATGTCCAACACGCAGTGTAGTTTAATCTGGGAATCCGGCTGTGTAACTAACAACACGGGTCGGTGTTCTCCTTTCTAGTACACCTCGTGTACCTGTGGGACACAACGTGTAGTCTTGAATGTTGAAAGACCATGTGGACTTAGCTGTGTGGCTGGGGAAACAGGGTGGTGTACATGCCGTGTGCGGGTGTAACACGCCATGTTGTGTTAGCCGAGTAGCTGACCGCTTCAGTAACAACATGGGAAGTTGGAATCTAAGTCGTACACGCCGTGTCTATCTGGAACATTCTGCGTAGTGTGAGCTATGTACTCGGCCGTGTCTCAGACAACACGGGTCGGTGAAGATCGTCTAGTAAACGCCGTGTAGACCTTATACATGTTGTATAGTGTCGTTCAAAAGGGAGCAGTGTGTCTAATCCATGTAGAAGGACTCGGGCAGGGGAAGAAAATTCAAGTACATGCCGTGTGTGTGGACAACACCCCGTGTGTTTGGGGTGTTACACAACCTGTGCTAGAAAAGTACACACCCATGTGAAATATTTAAGGGAACACACCGTGTAGTTATTATACATGCTGTGTAGTCTTGTTTAGTAAAACTTTAATGTTTTCTTTCTCCTGTTCCCTCCTTACGCTTCTAGTTCTTAGTGCTTGGTTATCTTAATCTAAGGCATGTTTTTGACATTATAGAGTCATGCCGTCGAGACGACCACAAGTTGTTCACCAGAAGAGAGACAACAATTATACTCTAGAGATGGTAGGCCATGGGCTACTGATGGATCCTCCAGCAAAGAAAGATGTGATGCCAGCCGTTATACCAAACGTAGGCATGGATGCACAGTTTCGTGAAGGCTTCATGCGGTTCATGCAGACCTTCCAGGGAGCACCGCCGGTTGCCACATCTATGGAATAGATGACATGTATATTTCAGCAGCAACATCTACCTAC
This sequence comes from Viscum album, assembly GCA_963277665.1. Taxonomy (NCBI): domain Eukaryota; kingdom Viridiplantae; phylum Streptophyta; class Magnoliopsida; order Santalales; family Viscaceae; genus Viscum; species Viscum album. The sequence goes on from OY728133.1 coordinate 1,735,666,746, forward strand.
GTTTTCAGGGGATGATGGACAACAGGATACGGAGTCTTGGCCGGGTTCTGTGTAGACTATCTTCGAGCATCTTGAGACGCCTCTTGGGAGGAGGGTCAAGTTCGCTACTTACATGCTGCATGATTCCTCCAAGAGATGGTGGGAAGTTACCACCCAGACTGAGCATCACAGAGACATGGTGTGGGAAGATTTTCAGGTAATCGTCTATGAATTTTTCTTTCTGGAGACATTAAGGGAAGATCAAGATCTAGAGTTCATGAATCTGCAGCAGGGCGCCATGTCAGTGATGGACTATTCTACCCACTTCACCGAGCTACAATGTTTTGCACCTGTTCTAGTGGGTGAAAAAATGTTGAGGGCTAGACGCTTTGAAGATGGTCTTCAATATGACATCCGAGCACTGATGAACATTTTCAGGTTACCTATAGTGCATGCTATTGTGAAGCAGGAGTTGATTACTGAGCAGAACCTGTGGGAAGCTAGTGGTGTAGGCCAGGGCAGTTCAACACCGGTTTCTGGTACTATTTCTACCGAAAAGAGGAAGAGGCGGATGGATTTCTCTCACGATGGCAGTACTAGCCAGAAGAATTCTTCAGGTGGCCAGGTCATGTGCTACCAGTGTGGTAAGGAGGGGCACAATAGACCTCAGTGTCCTCGTGACCCAGTGGAGTGCCAAGCTTGCGGCATGATGGGTCATCTCCAGCATTTTTGTAGGGAGTTTCCACCAATGACTAGTGGGAGGGGTTCTGTGCAGACTCCACATGCGGGAGCAAGGCCATCAGCTTCTTACCAGTCAGGGAATTGGAATACGTCAGGACGTTCAGACCGAGGTGGTGGTCATGGCCATGGTAGCCAGACACCAGGATCTCAGAGACAACAGGAAGGGTCAGCTCGGGGTAGCTAGGCTGTGTCGCAGGGCCGCGACACTGGGCAGGCATATGCAGTGCAACAGACCCAACAAGAGTAGGATCTTGGACCTTCCACTATCAGAGGTACTATTCTAGTTGCTTCTGTTTTGTCTTCAGTACTTTTCGTTACTTGTGCTACACATAGCTTTATATCTGTGCCCGTTGTGGAGAGCCTTGGGCTCTCTGTTCCTTATTCTTATGATTTTATGATTCTAGACACTCCATTGGGGATTAGAATGGCAGGTGTGCATCAGTAAAAGGAGTTCCCCCTAGAGATTGGAGGTTATCACTTTCTATGGGACCTCTATGTCTTAGAGATGATGATCTATGATATAATTCTTGGGATGGAATGGTTGGTACCCTTTCGATCCTTTGGGGATTTCTATCATCACAGGGTGAGTTTCACGTCACCAGAGGGCGGAGAGTTTCTATACAAGGGCAAATGGGATGTCCAGGTGAGCTGAGATGGACCAGAGTATCGTGGGCGAGGTGGAGTGACAACCTAGATTGTGAGTTTATATCTAGATGACCAGGGAATGTGTCAGAAGGATTTCCCTCCAATGGTTGATCATTTCAGGTATGTCTTTCCGAATGACTTTTCAGGTCGACCTTGCGAGCGAGAGGTGGATTTCTCTATTGAGCTTGTTCCAAGAACAGTACCAGTGTCTATTCCTCCTTATAGGATGGTTACACCAGATTTGTAGGAGCTCAACAAGTAGTTAGAGGAGTTGTAGGCAAAGGGTTTCATCCGACCTAGTATTTATCCTTGGGGTTCGCCTGTCCTGTTTGCAAAGAAGGTGGATGGTACCCTCAGACTTTGTGTGGATTATCAGAAGTTGAACCAGTTGACGGTTAAGAAATGATATCCCTTTCCAAGGATTGATGATCTTTTTAATCAACTTCTAGGAGCACGAGTGTTCTCGAAGATTGACTTGAGATCCAAATATCATCAGTTGCGTGTTAGACCATCAGACATACCGCTTACAGCCTTTCGGAGCAGATATGGTCTATACGAATACTTGGTTATGCCGTTCGCACTCACAAACGTGGCAGCAGTTTTCATGGATCTGATGAATCATGTGTTCCACCCATATCTGGATTCTTTTGTGGTAGTCTTCATGGATGATATCTTGGTGTACTCTCACACTCAACACGTCCATGTTACCCATCTTGAGATCGTACTGAGTACACTAAGAGAGCATCATCTATATGCTAAGCTCTCAAAGTGCCACTTTTTGATGGACCTGATACACTTCCTGGGTCATATTATCTCAAAGGAAGGAGTTTCGGTAGACCCAGAGAAAGTGAGGGAAATAGTTTCCTAGGAGCATCCTAAGAACGTGTTTGAGATATGGAGTTTCTTGGGGATGGTTGGTTACTACAAGTGCTTTATACAGGACTTCTACCGCTTAGCAGCACCGTTTAAGGGTTTGACTAAGAAGGGTGAGAAGTTCGTTTGGTCAGAAGCTTGTGAAACAACCTTTTAGGAGATGAAGGGAAGGTTGACATCAGTACCAGTCTGGATACTTCTAGAGCTAGGGAAGATATATATATTTTACTGTGATTCATCAGGTATTGGGCTGGGAGTAGTGTTGATGCAGGGCGATCAAGTAGTTGCGTACGAATCTCGGTAGTTGAGGCCGCATGAGAGAAATTAACCGACACACAATCTCAAGGTGAATGCATTTGTTCAAACATCACACTTTTGGAGACATTATCTCTTGGGAGAACATTTTGTGGTGTTTACGGACCACAAAAGTTTGAAATACATCTTTACCCAATGTAACCTGAATTTGAGACAGCGAAGGTGGGTTGAATACATTCAGTCCTTCGACTTTGAGCTTGTGTAACATCCCAAGTAAGTAATTAATAATAAGAAATTATTATCTATGTCTATTTATTAATTAGATAGTCTTTTAGAGGCTTAAAACGAGAATAAATCCAATCTTAAGCATGAAATACACTAATATTTTTAAAAGATTGTTTTACTTCCTTTTGATGGAAAACCATTTTTAAATCAAACTTTTGACAATTTTATAAGCTCTATTTGTCAAAATAAACTTATTATTTATTATTGGGACATTGAAAATTACTTTGGATAAATTTTTGGTATTTTTCTAACAATGTTCATTTTTTAATGAATAGTGAAAAATACTGCATTTTACATCAAAACTGTTTTTTCATCTAATTTAATTATATGTTTAGATTATCTTTTTAATTGGTATTAAAGTGAAATTAGAATATATTTTACCATCTAATCCAATGGTGTTCATTATAACTAATTTCACTTTGGAATTGGGCATAAACAAGTGCCAAACTTTTCATAGATATTGTTTCAAAAAAACCCGCTATTTGTTTTGACAACGGGAATTATTTTTAAATTAATTATTTCAATTTCTATGTTTTGAATTTGGTAAAATTGATTCCATATTTGGAATCATAAGGTCCAAATTATCTAATTAAGATGGTTTTGTTTTTGGACATTATGAATAGTAATGACGATAATTATCTTTAATTATATTGATTAATTAGTAATCGGGTAGTTAAGGACAATAAAATAATATCATAATAATAAAAAATGACCCCAAAATGTGTCCTAATGCTACTGGTTTTGTCATGACCGAACATGGGATGCCTTGTTCCAAACTTAGGGACCCCATGGAATCACTTTTGGTTGAATGTGACACTTTATCTTTTTATTTTTAAAGAAAGGAGAATATCACTAAAGAAGGTATCACTTGAGTAAAACATTTTTAATTTTGTCTAAATAAATGATCTGTTGTACTATAAATAGTCATTGGAAATATAAAATAATTTCCTACATCATAGTATTTTTTTTTATAATTTTTAGACATTATATAAATTAAATTATTTATGACATCATGGTGATGCAACGATTACCTCATTAATAAAGGATTTAAATAAAATGAAAATATAATGTTAAAACCAAGACTTACACTTTTCAAAGACCTATTGGATGAGTATATTTAGAACCCTTATCACCTTATCCAAGAAATATATCAATTTGGGACCTTTTAAATCCGAAACTCTTTTTAAAACAATGTAACATTTCTTAACTTTCCAAGAGTGCTCCTCCTCTCCTCTTATAAAAGGCCCCCACCTCTACCTATTTACCCACATTTATCAAGCCATTTTCTAGGCAAATATCTGCTCATTTTATCTCTCCACACCCCTCTATTCATACTATAAGCCTTACCTTATGTAGAAATCTCTTCAAGAAACCCTTTTGGTTCAAACCAAGAGGAGTTACCCGATTTAAAGGTAATGTCTTCACTTGTGTTCTTGTGTTTTATTTTGCTTCTCCAACCACCTAAACTCTTTTTATTCATTTATTTTGTAACAACACCAGTATTTTAAATATACTAGGATGTTTTTATAATAATTATTCAAGCTAAACTTACACACACCTACATCTAATGGTTAAAGAACATACTGTTTCCGTGGATGGCGAATTTCTGCCTCACGAAACGATGATTGTTCAATATTCTTTTAACACCATTAAAGGTGGCCATTAAGATGTCACTATATTTATATATGATATATAATATGTTTATGTTTTCCTTAAGCTTCTGTATTTTTCATTTATGGCATACCTTCCTGGCTTCCATTATGGGTATACGCGATATCTTCATTTTAGGAAGTGCGAACTACTGCCCCCTCAAAGTGATTTGATTCCATAATGCCATATATGGGATGTATAAAGGATGGAATTAATGATATTATATATGATATTATAATTTAATTATAATATACCTTCATATCATTATGATTTCATTCCATAAAATACGAAATAGAATTGAAAGTAGCGTTAATGCTTACGTACGGCTTACCGTCTCCATGAACGGTGCATTTCATTTCTTACCTCTAAATGTTATGTAATATTATAAATTCATGAATATACTGGATATGTATGATATATATGATATCTACATCATTAATATAATTCTGTATATAATGGATATTTTACCACATGAACAACTTGTAATTATAAAGAGTTTATTTTTGACTCAAGTACCAATGATCGACAAAATGACCATTATCTATATAAATAATTACATAGTGTTCATAACATGGTAATAAGTGATATAAAAGGAATAATGAATTTGAAAAAGGTTCTTAAGCAAGTAGAAATTAACTCAAGTTTATTATTCAGGATGTTAAAGAACGATCAAGTCAAGTCGGACCCGAGGTAAGGGACTTCGTCTCAATCTACTTTCATTTAGGCATATATTGTTTTATACACCACTTTATTTTATACTGTGTATAAACCCCTTTGAATTTTACGTTTATTCAAAAGGAATCTTTTTTATACGAAGCGTTTACTAAACGACAAAGGGAATGTTTTTTTTGTCGTACGTATGCGGCGACAACGACTTCTCCGCCGCCGTGACCATTATTTGAGATTCGACTTCCTCTACAAGCCATAAACTTTTTTTTAAAAAATGAAAAATAAATACCATGTTGTACTTTTCTTTTATTTTGGGATTGAAAATGGTTTTCATAATGTTTTTATATCAATGTGTTGTATTGATATATTGTGATTGAAAAGAGGAAATGTTATGTTTCCTTTATGCAAGTTTTATGTGATACAATTATGTTATGGTTCTTGGGAATTATTATGAAGATGGGTGGTTCCGTGATAAACTAAGGGTGGGTGAGCCCGATATAGATCTCCAATGCATTGGGTAACGCGAAGGGGTTAAACGTTAAGGTTTCTCCGAAGAGATTTAGATAATATACTATGATGGGTATTCCAAACGTAACCATGAGGGTTACTCCCTTCGTAAGAATGATATGAATGCCTCAAGTTACATTTATGTCTTATGATTTCTATGATTTATTCATGATTTGATGAGGTATGTTAAAATGCTTATGTTTTATGAGTAAATTATGATTTCATACATGGACTAATGTTTTCATTTCGTACTTTTATATCCCTTACTGAGCTTTTTATGCTCATCCCAAGTTTTTGAAATGTTTTTCATAGATCAAGGGAAAGGTAAATGATGTGATGATAGGGTCAAGGAAGTGTCATGAAATAATCCATGTTTTGTTTTAAATATGTTTCCATTGATGGGAAAATAATGAATACTATCTTTTATGTAACCACTTTGTTTAAATGTGGAATGTAATGCATGATTTATGATCTAATTCTCTGAAACTCTAAACCTGAAAAGATCCTCAATGTGTAATCTTGTAATAACTCAAGATTAAGTAATGTTTAAGGCTGGGGCCTTATAGTTGGTATCAAAGGTCGGTTTAGATAACTTTAGGAGTTAAAATTCTATTAAATGATTATCCAAAAATATATTTTTTTGTTATGGTTAAATTGAAATGATATAGCATTTGAAGATTACCATGTTGCTTCATCTAAGACATGTTTGTTCAGAATGGTTTTCTACAGAGGAAACAGGGAAGCAGTGCTAGGAAGGCATACAGAAGGAAATGACTTTCCGAATCAACATCCTGAAATGGTCGAAATTAGAACTGAACAGTTTGTTGCAGTAATGGTGCAGTTGACTCAAGCGATAAATTGTGGTGGTATCCATGCACGAGATCATCCAGATCAACCACAGAGGAACATTTTAGTGGTGGAACATTTCATGAGGAAACATCCCCCATCATTCAGAGGATCATCTAACCCTGTGATAGCTGAAGGGTGGATTAAAGCACTGGAGAAGATTTTCAATGTCATGGGGTGTTCAGAAAATCAAAAGGTTAGTCTTGCAATTTACCCTTTGGAGGGTGAAGCAGATCAGTGGTGGTCGATGGTTAAAAATATCAAGGATGCTGATGAGATTGATGCTCTCGACTGGGATGAATTCAAAGGTATGTTTCTTGAGAAGTATTTTCCTAAGGCTGTTCGACTTAGGATGAAAAAACAATTCCTGTAATTGAGGCAATAGGAAGACTCAGTGGATGATTATGAAGAAAGGTTCACTCGATTGGCAAGGTATTCTCCAAATTTTATCCGAGACCTTGATAGTAAAATCAATTGTTTTTACTCAGGATTAAAGCCAAAATATCAAAGGGATTTGGCTTCTCGTGAGTTCAAAAGTTATGAAAAGATTTTTCGATGTGCTGAGAAGGTGGAAATGGAGTTTGCCGATGATCAAGTGTTCTATAAAAACCAGTAGAAGAAGAGACCTAGGTGACAGGAGAAAGGGAAGAATTCTTCAAAAAGGTCTGACGGTAAGAAAACTAAGTTTCCAGTTTGTGATAAATGTGGTAAAAGGAATGCTGGGGAATGTCTTCTGAATTCTGGAAAGTGCTAATGATGTGGTAAGATGGGACATAAGGCTCGTGATTGCACTAAAAAAGATCAGGGTGATGGTAAGACCAAATTTGATTTACAGTTAGTGAAATGTTTTAAGTGCAATGAGATGGGTCACTATGAAAACGAGTGTCCGAAAAAGAGCTCGAGTGATGGGAAGCAGTTAGACTACAAGAAGAAAGGGGTGGTGAAATCCTTTGCAACTACTTCAGCAGATGTCAGGCCATCAAATGAAGTTTTATCAGGTACTTTGTTTGTTTTTTCAGATTATGCCAGTGTCTTGTTTGATTTGGGGTCTACACATTCTTTCATCTCTAAAAACTTTTCTATTAAAATGGGAATACCATCTCAAGAAATGACTCGTGAACTTGTGGTAAAAACACCTGGGGGAAATGTTGAGGCAAAAAGAATTTATAAGAATCTTCCTATCCTTATCCGTGGAAAGAACCTACTTGAAAACATTTTACCTCTAGTAGAGCTTGATGCTATCCTGGGTATAGATTGGCTCTCTATTTACCATGCTAAGATTGAATGTAGATCTAAAGAAGTTTCTTTTCAGAAATAATTTCAGTTTGTGTACAAGAATGAACCCTTACTGTTGATAACATATGTTTTCGACGCTTTCACCGGGGCACGCGCATCCGTCTGTGGAGGACGCGCAACTGTTGCCCCGCATTCCCTCTTTCCACTGGCAGGCGGCAATCGTTCCTTATTCAGGTACGTTTTCTCCTTGATCGAAACGAGATGATGGGATGTCGGTTCTTCCTTCCGTGGATTCCTCCTCGGAACTCGTCACCTAGTCTGGGTCTCCCTCATAGATTTAATACGTTGTTCGTGAATCTCATTCCCGGTTCCATATATTCATGGACACCGGTTAATTAAATTACTTCTGTCAAGACATTCTATAGGGTCTTGACATGGTAGAGACCTTCGGTCGGAGTAGACGGCAACATCAGGCATGTCGGGGCATCTCTGGGTGCGTGGACATAGGGGAACCTGTATTCTTCCTCATAAGAGGGCATCTCAAGGGTGCAGAACCCGAGGCATGTATCTGATGTCTTCCTCAGCTTCCCATGTTTAACATAGGGTATTCCGCGAGTTTAACGTCTTACGGAGATGGTTACGCCAAAGGCATGTCATCCGAGGTTTTCCTCAGGCATCTCATGTTTATCACGAGGTAGGCCGTGAGTTTAACGTCTTACGGAGACGGTATGAGGGTGATTAGAACGTCCCATAGGGGCAGATCAGATTGGTACATCCCAATGGGGAATACCTAGAAGATGGATAGATTAGGACGCCCAATGAGGATGGATCCGAGGTGGTGCGCTTCTAGGAGGGGGGATGTCACACCGTAATGGCTGATCTGAACACCACTGAGGGCGGATCAGGGGAAGTGCACCCTAGGATGGGGTACACCATGGATTACCATTGGTTGGGATTGAACCTCTTGGTGGTTTCCTACGTACCCTGTGTAGAGGACAAGGATCAAAACCCACGTAGTTCGAAGGGGTGATGAATCAGGGTGTACACAGAGGACAACGACCTGGAGATATGCTGGGGCTTACATGTGGAAAGCGGCCCATGCGCCGCTAGGAGCAGTGAGGAGATGGATGACATGATCCAACCTGGATGTGGCGGCCCGGGTGAGAATCAGGATGGGTGATGTATGGATGAATGAATTGGAGGGGGAATGAAACGAGACCATCGCAAGGGCGATAGTAAAGTTGGGCTTGAGTCTCGAAGAGACCTCCTACGTATCCCTGTGGAAGGGAATCAAATTCCGCGTAGTTCGGGATGGTGCCGGCGAGCCGACGTGAAGGTGGACCTTGGCCTGATGGATGTTGGGCTTGAACCTCGTGAGGTTTCCTACGTACCATGCCTTGACATGGATCAAAGTCCTCGTAGTTCGGGTTGGTGCGCCGAAGGACCGACGTGAATGTAGACCTTGGTCCGATGGGTGTCGTCAGTGAACCGACGTGAAGGTGGACCTTGGTCCGATGGAAATCGTCAGTGAACCGATGTGAAGGTGAACCTGGGGGTCCACCGGATGGTGTCGTCAGTGAACCGACGTGAAGGTGGACCTTGGTCTGAAGGGTGTTGGGCTTGAACCTCGTGAGGTTTCCTATGTACCATGCCTTGACATGGATCAAAGTCCTAGTAGTTCGGGTTGGTGCACCGGAGGACTGACGTGAATGTAGACCTTGGTCCGATGGGTGTCGTCAGCGAACCGACGTGAAGGTGGACCTTGGTCTGATGGACATCGTCAGCGAACTGACGTGAAGGTGAAACCGGGGGTCCATCGGTGGTGGGCTTGAACCTCGTGAAGGCTTCCTACGTACCATGACTTGACGTGGATCAAAGTCCCCGTAGTTCATATTGGACGTTGGAAGGCCGACGTGAATGAGGAGGACCAGGGAGGTCCCAGTGGTGGTGGGCTTGGACCTCGTGGAGGCTTTCTACGTACCATGCCTTAGCACGGATCAAAGACCACGTAGTTTAGGTTGGTCACAACGACTTGCCGCGGGACCAGATTGTAGTTTAGCGTCGTGCGGGACGAAGATGAACCCTGACATGAATAAACGGAGAGAGGTGGGCTTGAGCCTTATAGAGGCTTCCTACGTACCATGCCTTGACATGGATCAAAGACCTTGTAGTTCAAAGGGGGCTTCGTCGGTGAACCGACGTGAAGGTGGAACTTGGTTCGATGGGTGGTGGGCTTGAACCTCAGGAAGGATTCCTATTTACCATGCCTTGACATTGATCAAAGTCCTCGTAGTTCGATTTTCATCGGTGAACCGATGTGAAAGTTGACCCAGGGGTCCATTAGTGGTGGGCTTGAACCTTGTGAAGGCTTCCTACGTACCATGCCTTGACATGGATTAAATTCCTCGTAGTTCAGAGGGTGGGTGTCGGCGAACCGACGTGAGGAAGGGACTTTGGTCGGATGGGAGATGGGCTTGAACCTCAGGGAGGCTTCCTATGTACCGTGCCTTGACATGGATCAAAGACCTCGTAGTTCGGGTTGGTCACAATGGATTGCCGTCAGACTGGAATTGCACTTTAATGTCATGTTGGACGAAGGTGGAACTTGACGTGAATAAATGATGGGTGGACTTGAACCTCAGGGAGGCTTCCTACGTACCATGCCTTGATATGGATCAAAGACCACGTAGTTCAAAGGGTGTGCGGTTTAATGTCATGCGGGACAAAGGCATACAGTTTAACGTCATGCTGGATGAGGGCATACAGTTTAACGTCATACTGGACGAAGGTATTTCCATGGCCGATGCTCACTCTAAGCCCACGTGAGTCATGCTTGGTGTGAGAAACAAGAGGCAGCAAGGACCTGATGATCACGTCGCAATGGGTGCGTCCGTGAGAAGTGAAGAGGGGATTATGCGTTAGGCGGCCCATGGTGTTGGGACTTACTTCAGAATGGAGGACCGAAGAAAAGGATGACGATGGTTTTAGGCTTGAGCCTTGAAGAGGCTTCCTACGTATCCCCATGGTAGGGAATCAAAATCCGCGTAGTTCTCCTGATGACGGCTTACCGCCGATTGGTTGGTTTCAACGGCTTACCGTTGGATTGAGTCACAACGGCTTACCGCTGGATAAGGATCACAATGGATTACCACTGGATGGGATCACAAGGTCTTACCGCTGGATGGGATCACAACGGCTTACCACTGGATAGGTCACAACGGCTTACCGTTGGATGGGATCACAATGGCTTACCGCTGGATCGGTCACAACGGCTTACCGCTGGATGGGATCACAACGGCTTACCGCTGGATGGGATCACAACAGCTTACCGCTGGATAGGTCACAAAGGCTTACTGTTGGATGGGATCACAATGGCTTACCACTGGATAGGTCACAACGGCTTACCGTTGGATGGGATCACAACGGATTACCGCTGGATCAGTCACAACGGCTTACCGCTGGATGGGATCACAACGGCTTACCGCTGGATAGGTCACAACGGCTTACCGCTGGATGGGGATGTAAACGGCTTACCGTTTAATGGGGTCGCAATGGCTTACCGCTGAATAAAGATGCAACGGCTTACCACTGCATGGGGTCGCAACGGCTTACCGCTGGATAAAGATGCAACGACTTACTGCTGCATGGGGTCGCAACGGCTTACCGCTGGATTGGGTCACAACAGCTTACTGCTGGAAAAGGATGTCAATGGCTTACCGCTGCATAGGATCACAACGGCTTACCGCTGATTGGGATCACAATAGTGGATGGGGCTTACACGAGGAAGCTGCCCGAGTGCCGCTATGGAGCGACAATGGTGAATGGGGCTTACGCAAAGAAGCTGCCCGGGTGCCGCTATGGAGCGGCAATGGTGAATGGGGCTTACCCAGGGAAGCTGCCCAGGTGCTGCTAGGGAGCGACAATGGTGCATGGGGATTAAGCAAGGATGCTGCCCAGGTGCCGCTAAGGAGCGGCAATCGTGGATGGGGCTTACGCTAGGAAGCTGCCCGGGTGCCGCTATGGAGCGACAATGGTGAATGGGGCTTACGCAAGGAAGTTGCCCGGGTGCCGCTATGGAGCGGCAATGGTGAATGGGGCTTATGCAGGGAAGCTACCCAGGTGACGCTAGGGAGCGACAATGGTGAATGGGGATTACGCACAAAATCTGTCCGGGTGCCGCTATGGAGCGGCACTGGTGAATGGGGCTTATGCTAGGAAGCTTCCCGTAATGTCTTCCTCATGTCTAGCCATGAGGGCATCCCAACTCACTGGTGGGTTGAGGTTTATGATTCTACACCTATGCGCTAGTTCACAAGTGGGATAACACCAAGGGGTGTTGGAATTATGCCAGTGTAATCATGGCATTAGGCGTCTTATGCTTGTAGTACAAGGCATCTCTTGTTTAGAGCTAGAGGAATCCTATGTTTGGAACATAGGGATTACTACAGTTTAAATTCATGTAGATAGGACTGTTAGCATCTCATGCTTGGAGCATAAGGAATCTCTCGTATAGGGCAAGATGCATCCTATCATTTGTTAGACAAGGGGAACTATAGTTTAGAGTCATGTAGATAGGACTGTTGGCTTCTTATACTAGGAGCATAAGGCATCTCTCGTTTGGAGTAAGAGGCATCCTATGATTGGCACATAGGGTGTGCTACAGTTTAGAGTCATGTATATAAGACTATTGGCATCTCATGCTTGGAGCATAAGGCATCTCTCGTATAGGGAAAGAGGCATCCTATCATTTGTTAGACATGGGGAACTACAGTTTAGAGTCATGTAGAAAGGAATATTGGCATCTCATGCTAGGAGCATAAGGCATCTCTTATTTGGAGCAAGAGGCATCCTATGTTTGGAACATAGGGCATACTACAGTTTATAGTCATGTAGATAAGACTGTTAGCATATCATGCTAGAAGCATAAGGCATCTCATTCTTGGATAAAGAGGCATCCTATCATTTGTTAGATAGGGAGTACTATAGTTTAAACTCATATAGATAGTACTGTTGGCATCTTATTCTTAGAGCATAAGGCATCTCTCGTATAGGGCAAGAGGCATCCTATCATTTGTTAGATAGGGAGTACTACAATTTATAGTCATGTAGATAGGACTATTAGGCAGAAGGTGCCTAGAAATGGTTGGTGTTGGGACTTATGCAAGGGCGGCCCATTGTGGTTCAACCTGGCATAGGAGCCAAGTGATAGGGTTAGGAGGAGTTTCCTGAGGAATGGTTCGACTCATGGTACTTGGGGAATTGATGATGAGAACCTCAACTCATGACATAGGAAACGAACCAATAGGAATACATCAACTCAAGGTGTTTCATGGTGTGTGGAGGAGTATCTCTAATCATGGTATTCCATAGGTGGAAGGTGGGAGCGCATAAGTGTGCAATGGAAAATCCCGACGTCCCGGCCCGAAAAGTTCACGGTGCGACTCTCCATTTTTCATGGGGGTCTGTAATGGTAGTGAAGGGACCGGCCCGGAGGGTCGGGACTGAAGCCCGACATTGCCCCCGAGCGGGGGTGCGGGGCACAACCCTCGCGGTATGGACCGATGGGCGTGAAGGTAGGATCCTCGCAAAGGATAGGTCTTCGTGAAGTAGCTTCATGGAGCATGGCCTCGCGGAGAAATGGTCTCCCGCGGAGCAAAGGGCTATCGCAGAGCAAAGGGCTCTCTCGGAGTAAAGGGGTCTCGTGGATCAAAGGACTCTCGTGGAGCAAAGGCCTCTCGCGGAGCAAAGGACTCTCACGGAGCAAAGGGCTCTCGCGAAGCTTGGTCTCGCAGAGCAGCACCGCGGAGCATAGGCTCATGGAGCATGGACTCACGGAGGATGCTCTTGTAGAGGATGGTCTCGCGGAGCAGCATCACAAGACATTGGCTTGCGGATCATGGAATCACGGAGCCTCAGCTCGCGAAGCAGCAACGCAAAGGAAGCTGCTTACGGAGCCGCAATGCGGAGCTCCGCTCGGCCGCCCAAGGGGGCGAAGTGGCTGTGGCCGTCCGTTGAGAGAGGGGGGTGAGCTGGGTATTTATAGGCAGGGGCTCCGTGAAGCAAAGATCGCTCGACGTAAAGATGGAGCTTGCTCCACGGCGGATCTTCGCGGCATGTCGCGAACGTCAAATCACATCGTGGAGCCGTCCCGCCTCCTTTGCTTCACGGCGGGTTCGCGAATGTCAAATTTGTTCATGGAGCATCCCGCCTCCTGTGCTTCGCAGCGGGTTCGCGAATGTCAAATTCGTTCGCGGAGCATCCCGCCACCTGTGCTTCACAGCGCGTCTTTGCTGCGCATCGCAAACGTCAAACAGGTTCGCGGAGCTTCCTGCCTCATTGCTTCGCAGCGGGCTCGCGAACGTCAGGCCGTTCATGGAGAGGTACCGCCTCCGGGGCTTCGCGGTGGGCTCACGAACATCAGGCCATTCGCGGAGAGGTACTGCCTCCGGGGCTTCGCGGCGGGCTCGCAAACGTCAGACCTTTCATGGAGAGGTACCGCCTCCGGTGCTTCGCGGCGGGATCGCGAACGTCAAATTCGTTCACAGAGCATCCCACCTCCTCTGCTTCGCGGTGCGTCGCGAACGTCATATGGGTTCACGGAGCCTCTCGCCTCATTACTTTGCGGCGGCGCTCCGCGATCATAGAGGGGGCTTCGTGAATGGGCTTCACGAACCAGATTTCCAGCCAAACTTCAAATGTCCATAATGCCTAATCTGTAACTCCGTTCGGGACCTACGACCTACCAAATTGAAGCTTGCGAAATGGAATACGATCTTGGATCATGTATGGAAGCATTTGGAAAATTTTGGGGATGCATTTTCCGGGCTCTACAACATATCAAGAGGCCGAGAAAATTGTAAAAGATGGAAATGAATGCTACCTTGCACATATCGTTGAAAACAAGGGAACTGTTCAGATTAATGATGTTCCAGTGGTAAATGAGTATCCTGATGTTTTTTCTGATGAGTTTCCTGGAATAATACCAGATCGGGAAGTTGAATTTACCGTTGACTTAGTTCCTGATGCTAAGCCAATTTCAAAACCCCCTTATCAAATGGCTCAAATTGAAATTTTAGAGTTGAAGGAGAAATTGCAAGATTTATTAGAGAAAGGTTTCATTCGACCTAGAACATCACCATGGGGTGCTCCTGTTTTATTTGTTAAAAAGAAATATGGTTCAATAAGACTTTACATTGATTATAGAGCCTTAAATAACATCACTGTTAAGAACAAATATCCTTTGCCTCATATCAATGATTTGTTTGATCAGCTCCAGGGAGCTCAGTTTTTTTAAAAGAATGACCTGAGATCGGGGTACCATCAGTTTAAGGTAAAGGAAGAATATATTCCGAAAACTGCGTTTCGTACAAGATATGGACATTATGAATTTGTAGTAATTCCTTTTTGGCTAACCAATGCACCTACTGTATTCATGGACCTAATGAATAGAATTTTCCATGAGTTCTTGGATAAGTTTGTGGTTGTTTTCATTGATGATATTTTGGTGTTTTCTAAAAGTAAAGAAGAGCATGAAAGACATTTAAGGGTTATTTTGAAAACCTTAAAATAAAAGAAATTGTATGGGAAATTCAGCAAGTGTGAGTTTTGGTTGCAACAAATTTCTTTTCTTGGTCACATTGTTTCTAAAGATGGGATAACTGTTGATCCTAAAAAAACAAAGGTTGTTGAAGAATGGCCAAGACCCACAAATGTAAATGAGATTCATAGCTTCCTTGGTTTGGCAGGATATTACCGAAGGTTTGTTAGAAATTTTTCACAGTTATCTAGTCCAATGACTAAGCTAACTCGGAAGGGTGTTAAGTTTATCTGGACAAAAGAATGTGATGATTGTTTTCAGGAACTGAAAATAAGATTGGTGAATGCTCCAGTTTTGGCACTACCTTCGAGGAATGGTGAGTTTGTTATGTACAGTTATGCTTCATTGAAAGGACTTGGTTGCATCCTAATGTAGAATGATCAGGTAATTGCTTATGCTTCACGACAGTTGAAAACTCATGAGGTAAATTACCCTACACATGATTTGGAATTAGCTGTTGTTGTTTTCACTTTAAAAATTTGGAGGCATCATTTGTATGGAGTAAAGTCTGAAATATATACTGATCACAAAAGTTTAAAGTATATATTCACTCAGAAATAATTGAACATGAGATAGGGGAGATGGCTATAATTAATCAAGGATTATGATTGTACGATTCATTACCATCCGGGAAAATAAAATAAAGTGGCTGATGCTTTGAGTCAAAAAAGTAATGCTTCATTAACAATATTGCATTTGGAATGTGATCCTTTGGTTAAGGATTTGATGAACTTTGGCATAGAAGTTGTTGGTGCAGGATGTTCTTCTGTTTTGTTTCAGGTATCAGTGAAATCTTCTCTATCAGACAGAATTAAGCATGCACAGAAGCAAGACAACGAGTTGCAGAAAAAGGTAGAGCTGGTTCAGAAGGGTAAGTTTCCTAAATTCAACATTGATAATGATTATGTTTTGAGATTTGGGAGGAGATTTTGTGTGCCATGTGATTCACAGTTGAAGAGAGAGTTGTTATGTGAAGCTCATAGTTCTCCGTTTTCAGTTTATCAGGGTAGTAATAATATGTATAGAGATCTTTGGGAGTATTCCTGGTGGGACGGAATGAAAAGAGAAATTACTGATTTTACTGTGAAGTGTTTGAATTGTCAACATGTTAAAGAAGAGAGGAAGTTACCAAAAGGGATGCTTCAGCATTTACCAGTGCTAGAGTGGAAATGGGAGAATATATCCACAGACTTCATTGTGGGATTTCTGAAGACACCTTGAGGTAATAATGCAATCTGGATTATTATTGATCGCTTGACTAAATATGCTCATTTCCTTGATATACGGGATACTTTTTCGCTAGATCAACTTTTCCATTTTTATCTTAAAGATATGGTCAGGTTAAATGGAGTTCCTCTCTTCATTGTATCTGAGTGTGATCCCATGTTCACTTATAACTTTTGGAAAGGCCTTCAGAAGTCATTGGGTATTGAATTAAATTTTAGTACATCTTTTCATCCTCAATCAGATGGGCAGTCAGAACGAACGATTCAGTCTTTGGGGGATATGCTATGTGCTTGTTCGATGGATTATCAGGGAAGTTGGGATCAAAATATTTCTTTGGTTGAGTTTTATTATAATAACAGTTTTCATTCCAGTATACAAATGGCACCATTTGAGGCATTATATGGGAAGCAGTGTCGAACTCTAGATTTTTGGGATGAAGTAGGTGAAAGGAAGTTGATGGGACCATATTTGGTAGAAGAGTTTGCAGAAAAAGTTCAGATGATATAGAAACACATGAGAACAGCTCAGAGCAGGCAGAAGAGTTATGCAGACAACAGGAGGAAGGATCTTTCTTTTGATTTAGGTGATCATGTTTTTCTCAAAGTTTCACCATGGAAAAGTGTGATGTGATTTGGTAAGAAAGGAAAACTGAGTCCAAGGTTCATTGGACCATATGAAATTTTGGAGAGAGTTGGATAAGTTGCATATCGAGTGGATTTACCTCTGATTTTATCTCAGGTACACAATGTTTTTCATGTTTCAATGTTAAGGAAGTACATGCCAGATCCATCTCATGTTTTGAGTCTAGAGGTAGTTAAGCTGGAAGAGAATCTATCTTATGAGGAACAACCAGTCCAGATTCTTGACCATAGGGAAAAAATGTTGCGGAATAAGGTGATTCATCAAGTAAAGTTTTTGTGGAAAAACCACATGATTGAAGAGGCAACATGGGAATCTGAAAATGCAATGAGGGATAAATACCCCCTCTTATTCAATAAGTAAATAAATTGCGGGGAAGCAATTTTCTAAAGGGGGGAAGGATGTAACATTCCAAGTAAGTAATGAAAAATAATAAATTCTTATCTATTTCTATTTATGAATTAGATAGTGTTTTATAGGCTTAAAATGAGAATAAATCCAATCTTAAGCATGGAATACACTAATATTTTTAAAAGATTATTTTACTTCCTTTTGATGGAAAACCAGTTTTAAATCAAAATTTTGACAATTTTATAAGATCTATTTTTCAAAATAAACTTATTCTTTATGATTGGGACATTGAAATTTACTTTGGATAAATTTTTGGTATTTTTCTGACAATGTTCATTTTTTAATGAATAGTGAAAAATACTGCATTTTACATCAAAACTGCTTTTTCATCTAATTTAATTATATAGTTAGATTATCTTTTTAATTTGTATTAAAGTGTAATTATAATATATTTTTACCATCTAATCCAATGGCGGTCATTATAACTAATTTCACTTTGGAATTGGGCATAAACAAGTGCCAAACTTTTCATAGATATTGTTTCAAAAAAACCCACTATTTGTTTTGACAATGGGAATTATTTATAAATTAATTATTGCAATTTATATGTTTGTAAATTGGTAAAATGGATTCCATATTTTGAATCAGAAGTTCCAAATTATCTAATTAAGACTCTTTTGTTTTTGGACATTATGAATAGTAACGACGGTAATTATCTTTAATTATCTTGATTAATTAGTTATCGGGTAGTTAAGGATAATAAAATAATATCATAATAATAAAAAATGACCCCAAAATGTGTCCTAATGCTACTGGTTGTTTCATGGCCGACCATGGGATGCCTTGTAACAAACTTAGGGACCCCATGGAATCACTTTTGGTTGAATGTGACACTTTATCTTTTTATTTTTAAAGAAAAGAGAATATCACTAAAGAATGTATCACCTGAGTAAAACATTTTTAATTTTGTCTACATAAATGATCTATTGGATTATAAATAGCCATTTGAAATATAAAAAAATTTCCTACATCATAGTATTTTTTTTATAATTTTTAGACATTAAATAAATTAAATTATTTATGACATCAGGGTGATGCAGCGATTACCTCATTAATAAAGGATTTAAATAAAATTAATAGATAATGTTAAAACTAAGACTTACACTTGTAAAAGACATATTGGATGAGTATATTTCTAACCCTTATCACCTTATACTATAAATATATCGATGTGGGACCTTTTAAATCAGAAACTCTTTTAAAATAATGTAACATTTCTTAACTTTCCAAGAGTGCCCCTCCTCTCCTCTTATAAAAGGCCCCCAACTCTACCTCTTTACCCACACTTCTCAAGCCATTGGATCAGCCAATATATGATCATTTTATCTCTCCACACCCCTCTATTCATCCTATAAGCCTTACCTTATGTAGAAATCTCTTCAAGAAACCCTTTTGGTTCAAACCAAGAGGAGTTACCCGATTTAAAGGTAATGTCTTCACTTGTGTTCTTGTGTTTTATTTTGATTCTCCAACCCCCTAAACTCTTTTTATTCATTTATTTTGTAACCAAAATAGTATTTTCAATATACTATGATGTTTTTATAATAATTATTTGAGCTACACTTACACACACCTACATCTAATGGTTAAAGAACATACTGTTTCTGTGGATGATGAATTTCTGCCTCACGAAACGATGATTGTTCAATATTCTTTTAATAGATTCAGATGTGTCCATTAAGATGTCACTATATTTATATATGATATATAATATGTTTATGTTTTTCTTAAGCTTCTGTATTTTTCATTTATGGCATACCTTCATGGCTTCCATTATGGGTATATGCGATATCTTCATTTTAGGAAGTGCGGACTACCGCCCCCTCAAAGTGATTTGATTCATTAATTCCATATGTGGGATGTATAAAGGATGGAATTAATGATATTATATATGATATTATACTGGAATTATAATATACCTTCATATCATTATGATTTCATTCCATAAAATACGAAATAGAAATGAAAGTAGCGTTCATGCGTACGTACGGCTTACCGTCTCCATGAACGGTGCATTTCATTTCTTACCTCTAAATGTTATGTAATATTATAAATGAATGTATATACTGGATATGTATGATATATATGATATCTACATCATGAATATAATTCTGTATATAATGGATATTTTACCACATGAACAACTTGTAATTATGAAGAGTTTATTTTTGACTCAAGTAACAATGATCAACAAAATGACCATTATCTGCATAAATAATTACATAGTATTCATAACATGGTAACAAGTGATATAAAAGGAATAATTAACTTGAAAAAGGTTCTTAATAAAGTATAAATTAACTCAAGTTTATTATTCAGGACGTTAAAGAACGATCGAGTCAAGTCGGACCCGAGGTAAGGGACTTCGTCTCAATCTCCTTTCATTAAGGCATATTTTGTTTTATACACCACTTTATTTTATATGGTGTATAAACCCCTTTGAATTTTATGTTTATTCAAAAGGAATATTTTTTATACGATGCGTTTACTAAAGGACAAAAGGGAATGTTTTTTTGTCGTACGAATGCGGCGACAACGACTTCTCCGCCGCCGTGATCATTATTTAAGCTTAGACTTCCTCTAAAATCCATAGCCTTTTTAAAAAAAAAAGAAAAATAAATACCATGTTTTACTTTTCTTTTATTTTGGTATTGAAAATGGTTTTCATAATATTTTTATATCAATGTGTTGTATTGATATCTTGTGATTGAAAAGTGGAAATGTTATGTTTCCTTTATGCAAGTTTTATGTGATACAATTATGTTATGGTTCTTGGGAATTGTTATGAAGATGGGTGGTTCCGTGATAAAGTAAGGGCAGGTGAGCCCGATATAGCTCTCCAATTAATTGGGGAACGCGAAGGGGTTAAACGTTAAGGTTTCTCCGAAGAGATTTAGGGAATATACTGTGATGGGTATTCCAAACGTAACCATGAGGGTTACTCCCTACATAAGAATGTTATGAATGCCTCAAGTTACCTTTATGTCTTATGATTTCTATGATTTATTCATGATTTGATGAGGTATGTTAAAATTCTTATGTTTTATGAGTAAAGTATGATTTCATACATGGAATAATGTTTTCATTTCGTACTTTTATATCCCTTACTGAGCTTTTTATGCTCATCCCATTTTTTTGAAATGTTTTTCACAGGTCAAGGGAAAGGTACATGTTGTGATGATAGGGTCAAGGAAGTGTCATGAAAGAATCCATGTTTTTTTAAATATGTTTCCGTTGATGGGAAAAAAATTAATACTATCTTTAATGTAACCACTTTGTTTAAATGTGGAATGTAATGCATGATTTATGATCTAATTCTCTAAAACTCTAAACCTGAAAAGATCCTCAATGTGTAATCTTTTAATAACTCAAGATTAAGTAATGTTTAAGGCTGGGGCCTTATAGTTTTCCTATACACCTGGTAAGGGTAACACAGTAGCTGATGCACTAAGTAGGAGGACTCAGATACATGCAGTGCAGGAGGCCAATGGTGAGTGGTAGTGGATGGTTTTGTTCTCTTAGATACATTTGGTGGTGCACGATAGTCAGGGGGTGCACTAGTCTTTCATCCTTACCTGTGACTTATACCCTCTTGGATAGAGTGAGGATGAGACAACTATCAGATTCAGAAATCCTAGTTCTACGAGAGTCGGTGGTAAGTGAGGACCCTCCTCCTTGTTAGACGATAGGCGATGATGAGGTACTGCGTATCCATGGATGAGTGTGGGTTCCAGGGGATATACGTGCGCAGTTGATGTGGGAGTTTCATGCTTCATCTTGTTCAGTGCATCTAGGAGTTACCAAAATTTACCATGACTTGAGACGTCAGTATTGGTGGTCAGGTATGAAAAGAGAGGTAGCTGGTTTTGTTACGAGATGTCCACCTGTCAGCAGGTGAAGGAGGAGCATCAGAGACCGGCTGGACTGTTACAAAAGTTACCCATTCCAGAGTGGAAATTGGATGATGTCACAATGGACTTCGTAACCAGGTTGTTGAGGTCACCTCGAGGCAGTGATGCCGTATGAGTTGTTGTGTACAGACTTATGAAGGTAGCTCACTTTTTGCCGATATAGGAGACCTTTGGTGTTGATGATCTCAGGAAGTTGTATATCCAAGAGGTGGTACGTCATCACAGGGTCCCTCTTTCTATCATTTCAGATAGGGAAATATTCTTTACATCTTGTTTTTAGCAGAGTTTTTCAAGGGCACTGGGTACACAGGTGATTCTGAGCACAACTTACCACCCTCAGACCGATGTCCAGTCAGAGCGTACGATATAGGTGCTAGAGGACATGCTTCGTGCATGTGTCCTAGACTTTGGGGGCTATTGGGAGAGGCACATACCCCTGGATGAGTTTTCCTACAATAATAGTTTTGAGAAAATATTGAGATGGCACCTTACGAGGATTTATATAGTAGGTCATACCGATCACCTTTGTGCTGTTTGGAGGCAGGTGAGGTAGCTAAACTAGAACCACGTCTCGTGCAGGAGACTTCAGAGCAGGTCCAGTTGATACAGAAGCAGATGGCTACTGCACAGTCTCGTCAGGAATCTTATGCTAATCGTTGTAGATGACCCTTGGAGTTTGTGGTCGGGGATCTGGTTTTCCTGCATGTTTCACCGAGGTTGGGACACAGGCGGATTAGGAGACAGGGTAAACTTTCACCGAGGTATGTGGGGACATTTGAGATTCTAGAGAGAGTTGGGAAGGTTGCCTATCGGTTGCAGTTACCATAGAGGTACTGGGCCATGCACGATATCTTCCACGTATCTTATTTGCGCCATTGTCACTCAGACCCGTCTCATGTTTTTCAGCCTGAGGAGGTTGAGCTTCATGTCGATGCATCCTTTGTGGAGCATCCGATTCGTATTGTTGATAGGAGCATAAAGGTTCTCTGAGGCTGGTCAGTTTCTCTCTTACGGGTGATATGGCAGTATGGCCGAGTGCAGGATGACACCTGGGAGCAGGAGACCGATGTACGTGCTCATTGGCTAGAGTTTTTCTCAGATTTATCTTCACCACCCATGGAAGGGAAATTCAAGGACAAATTTCTTTAAGGGGGAAGTTTGTAAGAACTCGGTTCTTCTTCTTGAGGTACAAGTTTCTTCTTTTTCTTTTTTCCTTAAGTGTTTTTGATAAAATATGGGAAATAGGAAAAAATCCCAAAATTTGTGGGTACACGTCGTGTACATTTCCACATGCCGTGTACTTTGGATGTGTGGGATGAGTACACAAGGCGTGTAGGCCTGTCAGTGACGAAGGGTATAAAAATGGACTACATGCCATGTAATTAGTAATACAGGTCGTGTACTCAGTCGACAGGTGAATAGTAAGGCAGTGGGTATAGACACCAGTAGAACAACAATACACGCCGTGTACTTAGAAATACACACCGTGTAATCATGTCCACTGATGAGCAGTGAGGTGGTGGAAAGTAGCTGCCAGAGGAACAATTAAAAAATGAAAAGTACACGCCATGTACTTGAGAGTACATGCCTTGTAGTTTTTTTGTTATAAATAGGAATTAGCCTTCTCATTCGGCATAGGAGGCAGTGGGATTGTTTGGAGCGCGGGAGAGACGACTGGATCTTGGAAGAGCTCCCGACCGCAAATCGAGACCTCGAATCCTTCGTCGACAATCTCGTTTGAACCGCACAGGTGAGTTATTCTCTATTCTTGAGTGTTTCATTCCAATTATTTCTCGAGGTGAATTTATTTATGTTTGAATGGGTGAAAATTTATCCTAGATCTACACCGTTCTCAATTTATTCGGGAGGGTTCGTTCACGTATATCGATCAGAGGTGATCGAGGTAGGTGGTTTGGTGTTTATTTCCAACTGTCGAGTTGTTTTTGTGTACTGTTTTGCTACGTGCCCATGTTGGGGTGTCTTATGGCTGAGTCTTTGACTGTTAAGATACCTAGAATTGATTAGGCAATTTAATGAACAAGTATAAACTGTTATTTGGGATCGTTGCCTTGATTGAGGGCCACCCCGTGGGTGCATTTCCCTTGTTTAGCTGTTTGGCTAGGATACCCATGGGTATTCCATGATTATATAATGCTTTGAGTTTTCTTGAGAGAAAATGTATAAATAATTGCTTGTTTATGTGTTGGGCTCAGCCTAGATACTTGTTAGCCTGAGGGCAGTGTTTTTCTTAGCCCGAGGGTAGTGTTTCGTTTAGCCTGAGGGAAAGTTTTCTTATGCCTATGGGTAGTAGCCTCCATGCCTAAGGGAAATATCTCATATGCCTGTGGGCTATATTTTTTATGTCTGTGGGCTTTCACCTACAGGTTTTGATTATACTTACCTCAGGGTAAGGATTACATGTCTGAGGAGAATGTTTACTTTGAGTATTCACTGTGGTGATTTCTTATGTTGTACCTACCATGATAAAGCACAAGCTTGGAATTGATAAATAATTAATAAAATGAAAATGTAACTGGTAGAGATGGTTACTTTGAGTACTGCCTAGTTTACTGCATTCTAGTACTGCACACTACTGTTGCACATTTTCACTCATAGTTGGGTACGAGCCTTTGGTGGTTGCCTACTGGGATTTATTTCTCACACCCTGTTTGGGTCATGTCTTGGGCCCAAACAGATTATATTGCTGCAGGTGTCGATAAGGGAAAGGGTCTCTATACATGTGTTTGATTGTTGCAGAGGAGTAGGAGAGCATGAGACCGAGCTTAGGCTTGAGATGCTGCTGAGTTCCTGTTACACTGTTTTAGTTTTTCTTTGTTGTACTTGGTACTTGAACTGTATTGTATTTAATTGTAGTGTATCCTGTTTTGACTGATTTCTTAGAAATAGGACATGTTGCACCATCATATATGTATGATCGTTGGTTATTTCTTTATTCAGTATGGTTGTCCTTTCATATTTGTATTTTTTTCTGCTTCTGATTTTGGGTATGTTTATATTTTTTCGCTGCTCTACTCATTGAAAAATGAGGGCATAGTTTCCTCACTACCAGCCCTAGGCCCTTGCTGCTAGTTAGCAACCTCTGGCATTTGGGGAAATTCACTTAAGGTCATGTGACCAACCGGGTTTGGGGCACTGTTGTGTGGCACCCGGATCTGTGACGTTACATGGAAGATCTACACGATGCATCCTTGAACTTACTATTGGTCGAGGTGGAAACTCAAGAGGGGGGTGAATTGAGTTCCTAATTAAAATTTCTGTTAAAAACTTTATGATAAAATCCCCCAATTTGAAACAGACCAATTAATTAAGGTAGTAGAGATATAAATTTTCAATTTCACAATAAGTCTCTCAAAGGTTGATTATTCTTAAGTTGAATCAATGTAAAAAATTATCTCACTTTTGAAATAGGTTCACTAAATTAAACACATATACACACCAACCAAAAATAACTATCAAAGTTAATGTAAAATGGTTTTCTATCTTTGAAATTATAAGCAGCGGAAAAATAAGAAAAATAGAGTATTACAAAATAAAGTACATAACAGAATTAAACAAGAGGTTCAATCTCAAGCTGAGACATAATTGTCTCCACTTGGAGATCACCTACCACCAAGAAGTTTATATTAACAATAAACTTGATACACAGCCTGTATCGGTCTTTACAATAGTTTTCACAAATTTTCTAGGTCTCAAAACCTCTACCACATTTCTTCATGGTAAAAACAAACAACTAGGACACACATGCCCCTTTACAAAATTATACATGGGAAATAAAAATGTAAGGAATGTTTGATGTGAGGATTTTCAGTATCCTTCAGTTTAAGCATAGGATACAATGTGTGTGTAACAGACAAACACACAGTGCTTAGAAATGTAAGATAAAGAAAAAAATAGAGCTAATGTTATGAGGATTTAGTGTAGAAGTCTCTATGTGTTTGCAGTTCAGATCTGGACTCCTTGGTGTGATGAAATTGCAGTTTGATTCCTTCTCTGGAAGTTGTCTCTAAAACAGAGTGTTGCAACTTCAGGTTCTGTATTTCAGGTACTGAAGTGTTCAACTTCTTGGTTTGAAATAGATTTGATGAATCACAGCAAGGCAGCCTTGAATTTGTTCTCCCAAATGATCTTCATGAAGATCTTGGGTTCACAGAGTAAGTGATGGTGTGTTCTCCTCCTTTAGGTATGTTGTGTAATGTCTCTCTCTCATCATTTTCTTCTATTTCTATATCTTCTATTTTATTCTTGAGATCCGATAGTATGAATGATCAATCCACGTGTGGTCTTTCTCTTACGTTGTACAGTCTCCAGATATGTCTACAAACAACATTAATTAATGTCAGAAGTATTAAATTTACCAAATATGACCGTTAGAATAATCTTATGAAAATTGAAAAAGTATAGAGTAGATGAGTATATGTATCGATAGACTGGTAGCGGTAGACTTCTCAATGACATCTTCTCAATGGTATCTTCTCAATGGTAGCTTCTCAATGGTAGTCTTATCAGTGGTATCCTTGCAACGGTAGGCTTTATTGGTAGGCTTATTAGTAGTATCCTTGTGAATTCCAAAGGTTCTTTAAGCAGTAACCTTTCATTAGTAGACTTCCAGCGGTAACCTCATAACAACAACCATGTAGTAGTAAGATTAAAATGTTAACATTCTAAAAGTAACCTTTTAGTGATGAATTTAGTAAGATTCTAGTGGTAGGCTTCCCATCATCGACCTTGTACCTATAACCAATAGCGGTAGCTTTACAAAAATATCCTTTTAGCAGTAAACTCATAGCGGTGAACTAGCATTGGTAACTCAGCGGTAAGGTTCATTAGCGATAAAATTATAGAGGTAACCTTCTGGGGGTAACCTTCTGGTGGTAACCTTCTAGCAGTAACCTTCTAGCGGTAACCTTCTAGCGGTAACCTTCTAGAAGTAAACTTCTCAACAGTTTCCTCAACCGGTGACTTTAAATAGAAGGCTCTTAATAGAGACCTTCATATCAGTGACCTTTTACTTAGAAAATTTTACACTATAAACTTAATCAAGAGAGAAGTGAGATTAAAAATACATAATTTTTACATGATAAAAACTATAAAAACTAATGAAACATTATTATCATATAAATAAAACATAATTTTGGATGATCAAAATAGGTGAGTCTTATAATATCCCCCTTTTTGATAATCACATATTATGGTAGTGACATTTAGAATAATTATTATTTTATTAGAGTTAAGTACATTTTATAATCTCTTCAGTGGTATCAATATACATTGTATCAGGGATAAAATAACATAAAATTTAACTAGTTGTATTTTTTAAAATATATTAGAGCATAAATGTATAGGAATATCATATATGTAGGAATGTCATATATGAAAGGGCTACAATCTGAAAAAATACCCCCCATTGGGATTATAAAAAAACAAAAGGAGGCAAACAAAGATCTTTGTATTAATAAAACAAGAGTACATTATACAAAAAGATTACAACAATCCCTATCAAATAAGATATCCAACATTCAATCCACTTCAGAGATTTCTAAGTGAGCTTTGTCTTTGGGAGTTGAGGAGGTAGGTTCAGAAGATGGAGGTACATGCCGAGGTATATCGGTAAGCAAGGTTGGAGGAGATACTATAGAAGCATCAGTAGACCGATAATTAGTAGATATCTGTGGAATCATAGGAGTTAAGCTTCTGATGGCCTACGCAAGAGTCAGTAAAGTAGCAATATTGGTAGATCCTGATGTAGCTGAGGAAGAAGGCAAGGACGAAGGGACAATAATAGGAGTACAATCCACATGGAGAAATAGCAGAAGGAGATTCCTGAAATCCATATTGATGCTGCCTCCTCATTCCATAAATAAGATGAAATAATCCCTATTCTTTATGAACTTTTCCAAAGTAGGAGTCAACTCTCGAAGCCTGCTAACTTGATCCTTAAAGGCCTGATTGATAGGAGGTATCCTCAAGTTATTCAATAGCAACTTGAAATGACTATCCATCTTATGCTTAGTATAAACCTTTTTATAATAGAAGTCAATATTCTATTTGATTTTTTTATGATCTTGGGTAGCCTCTCTTAGGTAATCACCTACCAGCTTATGAATGTCTCTAGTAGTGGAAATGACCTGAGTCAAAGACTGAGTATCTGAGGTACTTTCACTATAGAGCTTCTCCATTTCTTCTCTAACAATGGATCTAAAGGATGTATGATCAACATGAGGAGAGGCAGATGAGGAAGAAGGTGCACAGAGAGGTGCCATGGTAAAAGACACTGTCTCCTTAAAAGACTTTGTCAATCCACTGATCAATCTCTTCACATCATCATCCTGACCAATCATATGCACTTCCATATACTTCTTAAATTCTTCAAACATAGTTACCATTTTCTAAACAACACTCTTAAAATACTTAATGTATTTTTCCACTTGAGCTCTAGAATCCATAGATGAGTCTAAAATCA
The DNA here is from genome assembly GCA_963277665.1 of Viscum album. Lineage (NCBI taxonomy): Eukaryota > Viridiplantae > Streptophyta > Magnoliopsida > Santalales > Viscaceae > Viscum > Viscum album. The sequence goes on from OY728133.1 coordinate 1,735,694,698, forward strand.
CAACTGATTGTTTCACAGTCTCCACAGATTCTTCCCAAGTTCTTAACTAATTTTGGCATTCCTTCACTTCATGTATCCGATTTTATTGAAAGCTAGACAACATTATTTCCAAAACAGATGCCACGAGCTCTTGATTTAGAGCCACTATTCTCTCTATCGCAATGTATCTTTCATCAAAGTATCTCTATAAATATGATTTCAATGACCCAAGGTCATCCTTCTTTACATAATATTGAGGAAGAAGAACCCCTGGTTACACTATAGTGGTCTCTGAAACAGAATGAACTGGAGGTCTTCTAGTAGGATTTTCATCTTTATAGTCTTCATAGCCTAAGCACAACACAATAAATCCAGGGTCCTCTGACCAATTTTCTATCTCATGACTAATAGAAACTGAACCTATGGCCACAGGTTCCTCCCCCTCACTTGGATCTTTCTCCTAGATAGTTGCATTCTCCTCTTCCATTCTTCTTCGATCAATTGAATGATCAGTAGAGTCAACTGTTACTTCTTCTACATAATCTTCAACCATTTCCATTTCATTTATAGCTTGAAGAGATTAAACTTTCTCTTCCTTTTCATTCTATACCATTACTGTATGTCCTATAAAAGGACTAAGACTTAGGCATTCTTATTCACATTCATCATCATCATCAGCTTTTTCACACTCCTCATTATAAGATTCAACTTCATCCTCCTCCTCTAAGGTCTCTTCAACAGTAATGTATCTTAAGACATTCTCCTCACATTCTTCTTTAGTGGTTTCCTCATCATAATTGTCCCTTAGAAGAGTCTCTCTTTTGGGAAATTTTCTTGGTGGACTAGGCTCACCAAATGATATAGCACCGACATGAGGACTTGATGGAAGATCAAGATCACTCCTGTCATCTACAGGAGAATCCTCTCTTTCTTGCACAACAAAAACCACTTCTTATTCATCTAAATATACTGGTTCCACTTCATTAGGTTTTAAAACCGGATCTCTTTTATCATTTGGCCAAGTAGGATTGAAAACAGGGTTGAAGTCCTCATATAGCTTAACCACATCATTCACCCATTCCCTTTTCCAAGAGTTCCAGATTATCATCATACACTTGCAAATCAATTTGGTAATACAGAAGCTATCCTTTACAACTATGGTTTCTTCTTTATTTCCAGCAACGCCTTTCACTTTCAACATACAAGATATCAACTTGGAATAAAACAAGTCATTTGACTTGGAATTAGGCCTACTCATATCCTCTAATTGAACCATAAAAAATACGCAAATCTTTAACCTTTGTCCATGCTTCAAAAAATACAACAAAAATATGTCATGATATTTCAAACTATAAAAGTCCCCTCTCCTGGGACTCAAAACATGTTGGATAAAATTTAACAGTAATCTGTTTTCCCCATCCATCTCAGAAGCTATTACCTTCCTAGGGATTCCACTTATTTTCAGTTCAGCAAGAGCCTCTTCATAGCAGAAAAACTCACTAGTGGGAGGCATCACTCCAGAATAATTGTCGAATATTCCTTCATGTGGGACTCTTAAACAGTCATCCCATTCAACAGAAGAGAAGCTCACACCAACTCCATTTATCTTATAAATCATTAGGTTCTCATCCTCAGATTTTTTGAACTTCATAAACTCATAAAACCCATTTATTAGCTTTGAGTAATATGGTCCATTGTTGTTTGTAAATAATTATACCCAATCTTGAGCTTTGAGTGCCTTAAGCCCTAGAGATTTTCTCCAAAACATCCACTCTAAACTTAATTCTTTCTCGACCATGATTTCCCTCTTCAAAAAATGAGGATTGATCAACTTTTCCACAGCCTTGATTCCACCACTAGACTCATCTCAAGGTCTCTTAGGGGTCGGCACATCTTCTTCATCATTAACCATCAGTCTCTTTACTCTTTCCATTGCGATTTGATGTGGTTTGAGGGTTTTAGTAGAAGTTTAGGTTCAAGGCTTAGAGAGAAAAATGTTCGGAAGAGGATTGAAGAGGATCGAAATGTGACTTAGCACTTTGTTTTTATCATTTAGGGATCAAAAAACAAATTGAGTAAATGAAATGAATAAAAATTAAAACATTTCAAATTTCAGTAGAAAACATGAAGTCCAGAACCTACCAGTAAGGTCGACTAGCGGTAAGATGCCAACAATAAGGTCCATCGGTGAGGTCCAATAGTGAGGTTTCCTAAAAGTGAGGTCCAATGGTGAGGTATCCTAAAAGTGAGGTCCAATAGTGAGGTGTCTTAACGGTGAGGTTCAACGGTGAGGTGTCCTAATGGCGAGGTCCAACGGTGAGGTCCAACAGTGAGGTGTCCTAACGATAAGGTCCAATGGTGAGGTATCCTAACGGTAGGGTCCAATGGTGAGGTATCCTAATGGTGAGGTCCAACAGTGAGGTGTCCTAATAGGGAGGTCCAACGGTGAGGTTTACAAATGGTAAGACGTCCTAACAAAATTTAATCATACCTAATTCATGTTTGATATAATTTAACCTCTCATAATTCAAAGGCTTTGTGAATATATCAGCCAATTGATGTTCAATGCCAATTAATTCAAGAGTGATATCACCTATTTGATAATGATCTCATGAAAAGTGATTTCTCACATCAATGTGATTTGTCCTAGCATGAGATACTATATTTTTAGAGATGTTAATAGCACTTGTATTATCGCAATTTATAGAGACAGTTTTGAATTTATATCCATAGTCTATTAAAGTGTGTTTCATCCATAGAATTTGAGCACAACAACTACCAGAAGCTATATATTCATCTTCGACAATGGATAATGCAAATAAATTATATTTCTTACTACCCCATGATACTAGCGACTTTCCCAAAATGTGACTTGTTCTAGAGGTTCTCTTTTTATCTAACTTACAACCATAAAAATCAGCATCTGAATAACTTATCAAATCAAATGATTTTCCTCTTGGATAAAATACTTCTAATTTGGTAGTATACTTGAGATATTTAAAAATACTTTTAACAATAGTTAAATGATATTCTTTGGGATTGGATTGAAAATAAGCACACACACATACATTGAACATAATATTAGGTTGGATAGTAGTGAGGTAGAGTAGAATTCCAATCGTACCTCCGTAATTGGTTTGATCCACGAATTTACCAGTTTCATCAGCATCCAACGTACAAGTGGTACTCATTGGTGCATCACTACCTTTATTATTATCCAAACCAAATGTTTCAAAATATCCTTAGTATATTTACTTTGATTTAAAACAATACCATTTTTATTTTGAAAATTTTGAAATCCAAGGAAAAATTTAAGCTCCCCCGTTAGACTCATTTCAAATTCATCTTGCGTTATCTTTGAAAAATCAGTACATAAATAATTTTTAGAGGATCCAAAAATAATGTTATCTATATAAATTTTAACGATTAAAAAATCTTTATAAACCCTTTTTATAAAAATAGTAGGATCATATATCCCTTTATTAAAAACTTTTGAAGTAAGAAAAGAACTGAGTCTATAATACCAAGCTCTAGGATCTTGTTTTAGACCACATAAATCTTTAGAAAGTTTAAAAACATGATTTGAAAAATGGGGATTTTTAAATCCATGGGGTTGTTAAACAAACACATCCTCAACTATATACCCATTTAGAAATGCACTTTTAACATCCATTTGATAAAGTTTGAAATTCAGATGAGCTGCATAATCAAGTAGTACCCTAATGGCTTCTAGTCTGGCTATAGGTGAAAAGGTTTCCTCATAGTCTATTACTTATTCTTGACTATATCCTTGTGAAAATAATCTAGTCTTGTTTCTAACTATATTTCTAGGCCCATCAGCTTTGTTTCTAAACACCCATTTAGTGCCTATAGTCAAAGTGTCCTTAGGTATTTCTACTAATTCGCAAACTTTTTGTCTTTCAAACTGATTTAATTCTTCTTGCATAACTATCACCCAAAATTCATCATTGATAGCATCATTAATATTTTTGTGTTCAACCTGGTTTCTTAGAGAAGCTCTAGTTTGTGTCCCTCTATTTATATCACCTACTATAACATCTAAAGGGTGATTCTTGAGAGTTCTAATACCTCTATAAAGGGTTGGACTAGAGTCCTAATGGTTTTCTATAGGTTTAGATTCAACAGGCTCAGATTCTAGAAAATTTCTAGAACTAGTTGTTTTCACTGGGGGTTCAATATTTTTATCATTAAGGTCTAAAATTGACATATCTTTTTCGAGATATTCAAGAGAGGTTTCAGGTTCACGTGGATCTGTCTCATAACATTTTACATGAACTGATTCTTCCACACATTTGGTTCTCTTATTGAATACTCTATAGTCCTTACTAGAGATTGAGTAACCTAGGAAAATTCCTTCATCACTTTTGAAATAAAATTTGTCAAGATTATCCCTAATGTTAAGGATAAAGACTTTGAAACCAAAAACTCTAAAGTAATTAACCTTAGGCTTCCTATTATTCCATAGCTCATAAGGGGTATTCTTAAGAACGAGTCTAATAAAAACTGTATTGATGATGTAACAAGTTGTATTTACAGCTTCAACCCCAAAAAATAGATAGGCAGGTTATACTCATTAAGAATAGTATGGGAAATCTCTTTAAGTGTCATATTTCTTCTTTATACAACTCCATTTTGTTGAGGTGTTCTAGGATCAGATAAATTGTGATTATATCCATTATGTGATAAAAAATATTGAAACTCATGATTTTCAAACTCATGGCCATGATCACTTCTCAAGACCTTAATTTTAAGTCCACTAAAATTTTCCACAGATTTGGAATATTTATTGAAGTAAGAACATGATTAAATTTTGTGAGCTAGAAAGTATACCCAAGTGTATCTAAAAAAATAATCTACAAGAACATATACATAGTGATTCCCATTTAAACTTGAAACTATAGATGGTCCAAACAAATCCATGTGAACCAACTCAAGTGGTTTAGAAGTTGAAACTTCTTTGTTTGGTTTGAAAGAAACTTTCTGTTATTTTCCATTTTGACAAGGTTTACATATTTTGTTAAGTAGGAATTCTAATTTAGGTAAGTCTCTAACTAAACCTTTCCTAGTTAATTTACCAAGTGAGTGCACATTGTAGTGTTCTAATCTTCTATGCCATAACCAAGATTCCTTATGAAAATCATTTAAACAAGAAACATTTTACTTAGCTAAAGAGTTTAAATCAATATCATATACATTTTCATTTCTACGAGCAGTGAATATTAAATAATTCTTAGAGTTAAAAACATTTCATGCATCATTTTAAAAATCAACATTAAAACCATCATCACATAATTGATAGATACTAAGTAGATTGTACTTTAACCCATAAAAAAGTACTTTTGAAATTAATATAGTATTAGGGTTACCAATCTGGCCTAAGCTGACGATCTTTCCATTAGAATTATCACCAAATGTAACATGTCCACCATAAACTTTGATTAAGCTCTTGAAGTCTGAATAGTCTCCTATCATATGTCTTGAACATCCACTGTCCAAGTACCATAGGGTTTTACATGAACTCTTTAGACAATTTTCCTAAAAAATAGATTAAGCATAGGGTAACTTTGGTACCCAGATTTTCTTGGATCGAGAGAGGTTAGAAAGTAAAGGTTTGGGAACCCATATTTGTCTCATAGGTTTCGTATAATCAACATACATGTTTTGATACATAAAAACTTTTTTAGGTCCTTCAGAAATTTGTTTTTCAAGAGATGATCCTGAACTTGAACTAGCAATGAACTCTCTGTATTTTGGAACAAATTTGTTTTTTATAATCTTTCTCTATCCTGGTTGATATCCTAGACCAGTTGTGTATTTTGAAGTTATTTTTTCCCTAGAAACTGAGTCAAGGTATCCCTACCATCAGTAAACTTCTCAAGATCTCTTTTTGATTGCTCATTTGATAATTTAAGTTTAGTATTTTCTTTTTAACAGTTGAGCAAATTTTTCCTTCTCAATATCCAAATCATACTTATAATTAGCATTTAAAGAAAGTTGTCTTTTTAGTGATTTATATTTATCCTTGAGCACATTAAAGGTATCCTCAAGCATTCCACAGTATTCAAACAGTTCATCCTTAGTCATATTTTCATTATTATTTGATTCACTCTCATTCACAGAATAATAATCATTATGTATAGGAGAATTAAGTGTTACCTCAGATGTTTTTGTCATGAAACACAAATTTTCATAATTGTCCTGTTCAATATTAGAAGTGTCAGATCCACTAAAGCTATCTTCTGAATCACTCCAAGTATATTTCATAGCCTTTTTATATCCCTTGCCCTTGTCTTCAAATTTCTTCTTGAATTTTAGCTTGGGAAAATTAACCTTCACATGACCTTTTCATTTACACTCATAATAGATTATCTCATTTGTGTTGTTATTCCATTTTCTATCCTTTTTCCAATGTCCTTTACTATCATACCTTCCTCTAGAGTTTCACTTTCTAAATAACTTCTTCTTTTGGTAGAAATTTTTGAATCTTCTAGCAAGATGATCCATCTCCTTATCACTATCAGAATCTGAATCTTCACTGGTGGAACTGTCTATAAAAACTTCAACCTTTTCCATGTCTTTGCTCTTTGAGGTTTCCGTCTTGAATGATACAGATTTATTTCTTGGTTCTTCATCTGCTTCTTGATTCACCTTAATATCTTCTTCGTACATCATGAGTTTTACAATTATTTCCTTCACTGGTAGCTTGCTTATGTCACAGGATTCTCGGATAGAAATAGAAGTTTCTCTCCATATGTCAAGTAGGAATCGAAGAAATCTCATAATTTGATCATTGTTGTCCACTGGTTTCCCAATAAGACTCATGGTATTTACTATTTCATTGAACCTAAGATACATTTCAGAGATAGGTTTATCAGGATTCATTTTAAAATTATCATATTTAATAGTATAAGTATTTAATCTCATTTCTTTAACATTGATTGTTCCCTCATGGGAAACAACCAAAGTATCCCAAATTTCATATTCAGTTTTACAGGAAGATTTTATATTGAATTATTCATCACCTAGAGAAGAGTACAATGCTTTCATTGCTTTATAGTTATTATTATATATAGATTTAGTCAACTGACACCATGTGTCTATAGTAGTAGTAGGTAATGCATGTTGTTATTCAATTATGTCCTAGATTTCAGGACCCATGCACTCTAGATACATTTTCATTTTCAATTTTCACTAAGCATAGTTATTTCCATTAAATAAAGGTGGCCTATTGGTAGTCGCACCCTCAACTCGGTTATCCATAGATAATTAGAATTTAAACAACAAAAATTTTAAATATGAATTTTTTTTAAGATCTTTACGATACAACTAAAATCACAGTTGAAAATAATTTGAAAATCTTGAAAAAAAGTTCCGATGGTATCAATAAACACCCTCTAATACCAAATGTTGGTTGAGGTGGAAACTCAGGAGGGGGGTGAATTGAGTTCCTACTTAAAATTTCTGTTAAAAACTCTATGATAAAATCCCTCAATTTAAAACAACCCATTTAATTAAGATATTAGAGATATAAAAGTTCAATTGCTCAATAAGTCTCTCAAAGGTTGATTAGTCCTCAATTGAATCAGTGTAAAAACTTACCCAAATTTTGAAACAGGTTTACTGAATTAAACACATATACACACCAACCAAAACTAACTATCAGAGTTAATGTAAAATAGTTTTCTATCATTGAAATTATAAGCAGTGTAAAAATAGAAAAATAGATTATTACAAAATAAAGTACACAACAGAATTAAACATGAGGTTCAGTCTCAAGTCGGGACTTAATCATCTCCACTTGGTGATCACCTACCACCAAGTAGTTTATATTAACAAAAAACTTGATACACAACCTGTTTCAGGCTTTAAAACATTTTTATCAAACTTTCCAGGTCTCACAACCTCAACCATAGTTCTTCATGGTAAAAAGAAACAACCAGGACACACATGGTCCCTTCCAGAGTTATACATGGGAAATAAAATTGTAATGAATTTTTGGTGTGAGGATTTTTAGTATCCTCCAGTTTAAGCACATGAGACAATGTGCGTGTAATATAAAAACATACACTACTTAGAAATGTATGATAAAGAACACAATAGAGCTAATGTTATTAGGATTGAGTGTAGAAGGATCTATGTGTTTGCAGTTCAGCGCTGGACTCCTTTGTGTGAAGAAATTGCAGTTTGAGTCCTTCTCTGGATGTTGTCACCAAAACAGAGTGTCACAACTTCAGGTTTTGGCTTTCAGGTACTAAATTGTTCAACTTCTTGGTTTTAAAGAGATTATATGAAGCATAATAAGGCATACTTGAATTTGTTCTCCCAAATGATCTTCATGAAGCTCTTGGGTTCATAGAGTAAGTTCTAGTGCATTCTCCTCGTTCTTTAGGTCTTTCGTGTAATGTATCTCCCTCAACCTTGTCTTCTCTAGCTCAATCTTCTATTTTATTCTTAAGATATGACAGAAGGAATGATCAAGCCACGCGTGGTCTTCCTCGTACCTCGTACGATCTCTAGATATGTCTACACACAACATTAATTAATGTCAAAAGCATTAAATTTACAAAATATGACTATTATAATAATCTTAAGAAAATTGAAAAAGTATAGAGTATAAGATTATAGGTATCAGTAGACTAGTAGTGGTAGATTTCTCAACGTTAGCTTCTCAATGGTAGCTTCTCAACGGTAGGCTTATCAGTGGTAGCCTTGCAATGGTAGGCTTCATTGGTAGGATTATCAGCGATATCCTTTCCAATTACAAAGGTTCTTCCAGCAGTAACCTTTCATAAGTAGACTTCCAATGGTAACCTCATAACAACAACATTGTAGCAGTAAGCTTAAAACGGTAACTTTCTAACAGTAACCTTTTAGCGGTGAATTTTTTAAGATTCCAGCGGTAGACTTCCCATCAGCGACCTTGTACCTGTAACCTCTAGCAGTAGCTTTACAATAGTAGCCTTTGTGCGGTAGACTCATAGTGGTGAACTCGCATTGGTAACTCGACGGTAAGGTTCCTTAGCGGTAACCTTCTAGCGGTAACCTTATGGGGGTAAACTTTTGGCGGCAACCTTCTAGCAGTAACCTTCTAGCGGTAACCTTATCAACAGTTACCTCAACCAGTGACTTTAAATAGAAGGCTCTTAATAGAGACCTTCATACCGGTGAACTTTTACTTAGAAAATTTTACACTGTAAACTTAATCAAGAGAGCATTGATATTAAAAAATACATAATTGTTACATGATAAAACTGTAAAAACTAATGAAACATGATTATAATTTAAATGAAACATGATTTGGGATTATTAAAACATTTGATTCCAACACTTACCATGTATATCAAGGTAACTGACACCATTATACTATTGTATATAGGGTGGAGTGAGTTTAGATAGAATCCCAAACTCCTGTAAAAAGTCAAAAAACATTTTGGTTTATATATTCACCACCTCAATTAGATTGAAGCTTCTTTATCTTCATACCAAGTCGATTATCTATTTAATTCTTGAGTTATTTGAATTTCTCAAATTTCTTAGACTTATACCTCATTAATTAGACATATCCACATCTACTCAAGTCATTAATAAAATTTATAAAGTAAGAACATCCATATTTATCTTGTACTAGAAAAGGTCGACAAACATCAGTGTGTACTAATCCTAGAATCTTTGTGGAACTTTCACCCTATCCATCGAATGGTAGTTTGGTCCTTTTACCTTGAAAATAGTAATGGAATATTTCAAGTGGTTGTATCTCAAAGGAGTCTAAATAACCATCTTGATAGAGCTTTGTCAAATGCTTCTCATTTATATAACCAAGACAGTGATTCCACAACTGGGTATCATATGAGTCATAAAAACATGACGCATTATCTATTTATAGCACTTTTTTTTCATATTTTAATACATAAATATAGTTATTTAGTAGTTCCATACTATAAAAATGTTTTATTTGTAAAAGAAATGTTCTTTATTTCTAAATTTTAAGATAAAACCATCCATGTCAAGGAAAGAAAAGAAGATGATATTCTTAATAACACTTACAACAAAATAAAAGTTTTTTAAAACCAAAATCATTCTTGTTGGCAATGGAAGGTGGAAGTCTCCTTTAGCCAAAGTAATGAGTCGTACTCTATTGTATGCTTGAAGATCCACCTATCCTCTAGAAATCACATGAAATATACTTGGTTCCTGATTTTGGATATTGATTTGATGTCATGAACCATCCCCAATCGACCCTGAACCGGTCACCCGAGTTGGTCCATGACATGTACCGAGGGGTGTTCTTGATTCCCCTGGTATGGAAACCAGTGTTGGGAATCAAAAAATACATATGGGAACTATTTAAGCCCAAAATAATTAACCAGGACTAGATAAAAAGATAAAACAGTCTAAAAGCGCATCAACATTAAACAACTGAACCACAAAAAATAATAATCAACTAGTTCAGATACAAGATAGAGTTAAACAAACTGAGCACTAAAACAAGAAAACCAAACTAAAACATGATATCCATGTGACCTTGAGGTCGCCACCTACCATAAGACCAAACCTTTTCCAACATTGAGCAGCTAAACCAAGAACTTGCAAAAAGGTTGGACATGATACTAAAAATATAGGATAGGTGTGATCACAGAGATGCTCAATAGGGTTGCCAAGATAAACCCCAGAATCCAATGTTCCCCCTCCCAAAACAATCCAGAAACACCAGTTTGAAATATAGGTATGAAAGTTGGGTTTTCATTTTCAGGTAAACAACATCATTTCCCCATTTAAAAAAATCCAACTCACGCCATACTCCATTTTCAAAACAGTTTACCATTTTATAAACAAGCTAACAGGTAATACAAAGGTTGTGCTAAAAGAAATAAATAGTACAAGTTGCAAATAAACTAACTTGTATAGCTGAAATTAAAAAAGCAAATCAAGAAATAACCAGGAGTGATCCTAAAAATCCCTATAAGAACCCTGGACATACTTGGTTCGGAACCACCTACTGACGTATGGTGAAGCCCCTATGTCCATAACCAACTAGCTACCCTAACCCGGCCTCACTTGTGGCACATCCCTCCTGGCCTGTCTACAACTCCAGGGGGTACTAACCCATCTAATCAGGACTAGAAATCAACCACCACTCGATCATCTAAAAGACACCTAGGAACCCATGGTACAACAATACTATGTAATTAGGGGGCCCTTGCACATGTGACTCACCTTACCTGCCATCACCGCACTTGCCTACCCCAAACACAAACACACTATATGATAACCCATAAAGGGATAACCCCTATAGAGGTTCCCCATAAACGCACATATACATTTCAAAATTCAACGTTCCAATTGAGACCCCATACCATATAATCATTCAAAAAATTTCGTAAAACATTTCAGATTGCCAACTGGGCACACATTCTTGTCAAACAACAATTCTTTCTAAAAGTTCATACAAACCTCACCTTTGAATTGAAAGTAACAAATGGGCCTTTGAGTCGACATGACCAAAAAAATTTCCCAATGTCACACAAATACTGCTTTTACATTTTCAATGCCAAAAATCCCCTTAAGATCCAAACAAACACACCCAAACTATTCAGGTTGACCAAAGGAGCCTTTAACTCACCAAAAAACATTTAAAATCCAAATGACCTAATCTAAGGACCCATTAAAATCCATTTTTTACAAGACACTTGAATAAATACACCATAAAATCTCATTTGAAACCTTCTTTAGAAAACCCACATGAGGTACAACTTGATTGGAAAATTAAAAGCCATTTTTAGAACCCACAAGAATGACCAAACCTCGTCTAGAAAAATAAGAACCATTTAAAAAACCAATATTTCAAAAAAACCCAAGCATAAGGCATCACCTTCATCTTATGAAACATCCATGTGTGCACCTAGTGCACCCATGGATGTGCCAACATCAAGTGACACACCAAAAACCAATAAAACACTCAAAAACTATTTATATAAAACACCCATTTCCTTAAAGGTCATAAGAAACAAGAAAACAAGAAAACACCATTTGCACACATAAAGGCCACAAGAAACAAGATAACACCATTTGAGAACTAATCATTTCACATGAAGATCATTGAAACCTATTTTTATTAAATTCAAACAATGATAAAAAACCATTTGCACCTACCAATGGGTATAATAGAGGCACGAACGACATTTCAAAATTAATTAAAACATGCAAGTGCTAAAGGATCATTCTGGAAAGGAAAGATTAGAAATGCCTACCTCAAGGAATTGGTCGAGCCAATGATTTCTAACTCAAACCACCACCTTCTCACATACACACACTTCCAAAAAATCATGAGCACTTGAAATTGTTCGTAACACCCTACAACAATTGATCGACACCCCAAATTAGTGGGTAAAGGACCAACGCACAACCAATCCAATGCCATAGACTCACTTAAAACATAAGACTCTAAATAAAGAAGCAAAAAAAAATTTAGCAGGTTTATAATCTTATCCGAAACAATGGAGAAAATGAAAATTGGGTCCCAAGACACTGTTCACATATCTAGAAGGGGAAACCGCACACAACAGGGGAGGTGGAGGCACTACGTAGGGGTGTTTGGGCTACACGAGAAATCCATCGGACAGAATGCATGTAGAGGGTTTGGGATGGGGGTAACGCGCGCACAAGGGAGTGGTCAGGGGAAAGAAAGAGGAGGTAGGGCTGGTTTGTGCTGGTTGGGTGTGTACAAAAAGAAGTAGGGGGAGAGGTGCTATTGGGTAGGACTTCCGGTTAGAGCTGGGGAGTATATAAGAGGGCAGCTGAGTGGGATGAGGAGGGCGACTCTGGGTCGTCAGCTTGCTGTAGGTTGAGTGGGAGAAGGAGAGGTGGCCGTCGTGAGCTAGTTAGGGAGAACAGGGGCCGCTGGATGGGATGGAAAGGGAGGGGGTGCACTAGCAGATTAAGGGGAGGTGCGCCTCACGGATGAAGAAGGGGGGGGGGAGGGTGCGTGTTCAACAAATAAAAGTAGAGAAGTGGGGTGATGACCCCCTAGTGTTTTGCCTCTTTTTATAAAATTATACGACTAATAATAATAATTTCAATATTAATAATAACATAATTACAATAATAATAAAAATAATAAAAATAATAAGAATACTAAAAATAATAATTTTATTCTTTTTTTTATTAAAATATTAACAAAATGTGACAACATTAATAATTTTCATAATAATAATTATAATAATAATAATAATAATAATATCTACACAATATTATTGTTATTATTATTACAATGCAAATTTTTAACCCATTTTTTTTATATATTTTTTACTTTAAACATTAGATAATAACACAGGCACCTGGGCTGATTGCGCGGTCACTGCCAGTCGTGTGGTGTCCACACATTGTTCTGAAACCCATCAAAATTATTAAACATAAAAAAATTTAGACCATCACTCAACCCGCATCTTGGAGAGGATAACCGAAACCATGAAATAATAAAATAAATAATTTAAAAAGGTTGGGTTGTGACAATTCTTCCCACCACAAAACTTTCTGCCTTGAGAAAGTCACCAAGCCAACTGTTAACACAACTTCGAGTCCATGCCCAGGAAAAACCAATGGAAGCTGAGAGCCTCGGGGTGACTATTCCCAACACACATCACACCTGACCAATTTAAACAAAACCACTATCCAAGATTCAGGGGAGAACACAGAAGGGTTCTACCCACCATAAGAATTCACCAACACGAAAACCTTGAAACTCGAACACACCACCCCGAGGGGGGAAACGTGGGAACTCCCAAACCAAAATCATTTAGTTTCTCTGCATGAACTGAACAAAACCCCAGAGACTTAAATAGAAATCTTTCTATGAAACGACCCAACATCCTAAGGATTAGAAATTAACTAAACACCTCCTACACTGAGTGAATAAAATCCTCACCGCCACTAGAGACTACTAAATTCCTAGCCTGAACTCAACCCACTTTCTCAAGGCTAATAGAATAACTCAACCACTAGGGTTAAAACCATTAAGGGGAAAACTGGCACACTTGGGCACTAGGATGGAGGAATCCCATACATAACCAAAACACATTAGAGGAAAACCCATGGAGAGGTGCCTGAACTAAGAAGGGGCCCAGAAACACCACGCATTAATATTACAAAACCAAACATTCCCCTAACAAACACAATAGAGACCAAATTAAAAATTAGAAGGGGTCTGTTTATTCATGGGCCCAACACCCATCAATGAAAACAAATGATTTTAAAGCCACACTAAAAGCAGATAAGGCCACTTGGATTGTGGTATAATGAGCTCATCAAACAACCACAATAAGGGTGAGTTTATGAAAATGAAAAGAATAGAACAAGGAAACTTTGGATATCACCATCCCAAATCTAAGAACATGATCCGAACCGAGGTTCCACAACCTCGGAAACTCCTGACTATGCGTGAGCTTCACCTAGAGACCTATAGTAGGGGCCCTAATGGATGAAGCATCTCTTGCCTCATAGTCATGCATTTGCATCCTCCAGTCCCAAACTCCTTCCTACCGATGATTAAAATGACCAAAATGGTGGTATGTTTTCAAAGGGATGCAGGACGATGGCTTAGAATGCCTTAAATGGCCATACTAGTGGGACACAAGATAATGGTCCGACAAACTCGGAGCTGGAACCAATGAATAATATTCTTCAAAAATAGGTTCCTATGGAACACCCCACTCTCCAGATGGGGAACCCTCATGAAAACCAATTACCCTTTAACCACACCCCAAATCCTAATGATGATGAGGCACCCAACCTCTAATATTCCAAAATTTGACCCTTCATTAAATCCGAGACAAAACAGACTCTAAAAAACCTGGGAGTTCCCAACCACCTGAGGACATGCTATGCACCTATAAAACCACTCCCCTAATTCTAACAGACCTCAAATGCTTCAAATGAAAAGAAACACCCGAGAGGAACTAGAAACTGTGCATGACTCACTGGAAACTTTATCAACCTTTCTGGGTGGCATACTCATAAAAATAAGAAAAAAAAAACTGAAATCAGTATCAATCCAGAACTCAATCAAATCAATATCCCAAGCCAAGGGCAACAGGCACATAATCCAAACATATACAAACACAAGAAAAATTACTTTTCAAAAAAACACCATTTCTCTTAAATTTTAAAACTCACCTATGGAACCTTATGAACCATCACATTTGCATTCATCCAATCCCACTTACATCATCCATAGACAAGTGCCCCCATGAAATCTCCGTACATACCCACACACATGTGACCCTCTATAAAGAGTGCCAAGGTTCAAACATTTAACTTTTTTATCAAATCCAAACACATACGAAATTTTCAAAATCGAAAAACTTCCTCTTTAAAAACCCACTTTACCCATTTAAAACCATTTTAAATAAACCTTTTTTACATTTAAAAGCCTCTCTCATTTTTAACACATACTCACATCAACTGAGATCAAAACAAAACACAACCAACAAGAAACCACCAGAATGAGGAACTAGTTCCCGTGCCTAACTTGGAGACATGGTGGTGGGACATGCCTTAAGTAAGGAATAACACTAAGAGAACTTTGAACCAGGCACTTAGAATCCACATGGGTTACCACCCCACATGATGCCACAACATAACCCGATTCACCTCCATTTTCATCCCTCAATCCAAAAAAACTCAAGAAAAAAGACTTAAATCCCAGACTACCCCTAGCAACTCAGGTCTGGTCACAAGTGGTGGTGATCGGACACCGACCCATAACCTACCTCCTGAGCCCCAAATATCCTAATCTCCATCTACAAGACACCCCAAATATCAAGGGCCTCCTTTGATACCATTTTATCACGAAACATTTCCGATCGACCCTGAACGAGTCACCCGAGTTTGTTCGCAACATGCCCCGAGGGGCGTTTCCGATCCCCTCAGGATGGAAACTAGTGTCGAGCATCAAAACATACATATGGGAATGATTTAAGCCGAAAATAATTAATCAGGACCAGATAAAATGATAAAATAGACTAAAAGTGCAACAACATTAAACAACTGAACCACAAATAAATAACCAACTGGTTGAGATACAAGATACAACTAAAAAAACTAATAACTAAAACAAGAAAACCAAACAACTATAACATGATCTCCATGACACCTTGATATCTCCACCAACCATAAGACCGAACCTATTCCAACACTAAGCAGTTGAACCAAGAACCTACAAAAGTCTAGACCTACAACTAAAAAGATAGGATAGGCGTGAGCATCGAGATGCTCTGTAAGGTTTCCAAGATAAACCACAGAATCCAATGGCTCCTCTCTTAAAAAAATACAGAAAAACAAGTTTTAAATACAAGTACAAAAGTTGGGTTTTCATTTTCAAGTAAACAACATCATTTTTCCCATTAAAAAAAAATCCAACTCATGACACACACCATTTTCAAAACAAAGTACCATTTTATAAACAAACTAACATGTAATACAAAGGCTTTGCTAAAAGAAATAAATAAATAGTACAAGATGAAAATAAAATAATAGTTATAGTTGAAAGTAAATAGGAAAAGTAAGAATTAACCATGGGTAATCCTAAACATACCTAGAATACCCCTAGACGTACTCGGTTCGGAACCACCTATCGGTGTATGGTGAATCCCCTAAGTCTATAACCAACTAGATGACCTAACCTGGCCTCACTAGTGGCACATCTCTCCTAGCATGTCAACAAATCTAGGGGCTATTAACCCGTTTAATCGGGTATCATAAGTAACCACCACTCGATCAGCTAAAAGACGCACAAGAACCCATGGTGCAACAATACTGTGTAAGTAGGAGGCCCTCGCACGCGGGACTCAACTTACCTTCCATCACCGCACTTTCTTACACTAACCATGGATAAAATATATGATAACCCATAAAGGGATATCCCCCTATTGAGACACCCCATAAACACACATATAAATTTCAAAAATCAAGGGGCCAATCGGGCTTCCATACCATATAATCATTCAAAAAATTTCGTAAAACATTTTGGATTTCCAATCGAGCACACATGTTTGTCAAACAAAAATTCTTTCTAAAAGTTCATACAAACCTCACCTTTGAATTGAAAGCACCAAACGGGCCTTTGAGTAGACATGACCGAAAACATTTCCCAATATCACACAAATACCGATTTTACATTTTCAATTCCAAACGACCCCTTAAGATCCAAACACACACACCCAAATAATTCAGGTTGACCAAACTTGCCTTTAGCTTTTTTAAAACTCACACCAAAACATGTTTAAAATCCAAATGGACAAATCTAAGGAATCATTCAAAGCCCTATTTTTCCAAGACACTTGAATTAATACACTATAAAATATCACTTGAAATATTCTTTAGAAAACCCACAAGAGGGATAACTTGATTGGAAAAATTAAAATCCATTTTTAGAACCCACAAAAAACACCCAACCTCATCTTGAAAAATAAGAACCATTTATAAAACCAATATTTCATGAAAACCCCAACTTAAGGCATCACCTTCATCAGATGACACATCCATGGGTGCACCTAGTGCACCCATGGATGAACCAACATCTAGTGACACACCAAAAAATAATAAAACACTCAAAAACCATTTATATAAAACACCAATTTTTCTAAAGGTCACAAGAAACAAGAAAACCAGAATACACCATTTGCACACGTAAAGGTTATAAGAAACAAGATAACACCATTTGAGAACTAATCATTTCACATGAAGATCATTGAAAACTATTTTTAATATATTTGAACAATGAGAAAACACCATTTTCACCTACATATGGGTATAAAAGAGGTGCGAATAACATTTCAAAATTAATTAAAACATGCAAGTGCTAAAGGATCATTCCAGGAAAAAAATATTGGAAATGCCTACCTTAAGAAATTGGCAGAGTCAATGCTTTCTAAATCAAACTGCCACCTTCTCAGGTAAACAAGCTTCCACAAAAGCATGCACACTTGTAATTGTTTGCAACACCCTACAACAATTGATTAGAACCTAAAACTAGTGCGTAAAGGACCAATGCACAAGCAAAAAAATACTAGGGACTCACTTAAACCATAAGAATCTAAATTAATTGGTGAAAAACTAATTAGCGGGTTTAGATTCTTACCTGAAACAATGGAGACCAAGAAAATCAAGTCCCAAGATGCTATTTTCATATCCATAAGGGGAAACCACACACCGTAGGGGAGACAGAGGTGCTGTGCAGGGGGTTTTAGGCTGCACCAAAAAGCTGCCTGACAGGATGCACATAGAGGGTTCGGGCTGGGGTTTGCACACGCACAAGGGAGCGGCAAGGGGAAAAAAGGGGAGGAAGGTATGGTTTGTACTAGTTGGGAACATATAGTAATAAGTAGAGGGAGAGGCATTTCTAGGTAGGAGATCTAGCCGGAGTTGGGGAGCGCACAAGAGGGTGGCTGGGTGGGATGAGGAGGGCAGTGCTGGGTCACCGGCTCACCACAGGTCGAGTTGGAGAAGTAGTGGTGGACGTCACGAGCTGGGTAGGGAGAACATGGGCTACTGGATGGGATGGAAAGGGAGGGGGGCATGCACTAGTAGGCCGAGAGGAGGTGCGCCTTATAGATAGAGAAGGGGGGAAGCTATGTGCGCCGAGAGCAGGAGCACAGAAGGGGGGCGATGCCCCCTTGTGTTTTGCCTCCTTTTTTAATAAAATGATGATGATAATAATAATAATAATAATAATAATAATAATGTCAATATTAATAATAAGATAATTATAATAATAATAATAATAAGAAGACTAAAAATAATAATTTTATTCATTTCATTTTTTTATCTTCAAATATTAACAACATTAATAATAATGTAACAACATTAATAATTTTCTTAATAATAATAATAATAATAACTCATTTTAAATAATCAAAAAATAAATAATAATTTAGTCATAAAAATATTATGAACACTTTTAACAACCATTTGATATTAAAAATATTAATAAAAATAATAACACTTCTAATAATTATAATAATAATAATATCTACACAATAATATTATTATAATTATTACGAAACAAACATTTAACCCATTTTATTTTTATAATTTTTTATTTTAAATATTAGATAACTCCATGGGCACCTGGGCCGACCGCGTGGTCACCTCCAACTGTGTGTTGTCCGTTCACCGGTCCGAAACCTATCAAAATTATTAAACATCAAAAATTTTAAACTAGCTAGAAAGGATAACCAAAATCAAGAAATAATAAAATAAATAATTTAAAAAGGTCGGGGTGTGACAATTCTCCCCACCACAAAACTTTCTGCCCCTAGAAAGTCACCAAGCTAACTGTTAACAAAACTTGAGTCCATGCCCTGGAAAAACCAACGGAAACTGAGAGCCTCAGGGTGACTATTCAAAACACATGTGACACCCAACCAATTGAATAAAAACCATTGCCTGAGATTGAGGGAAGAAAATGGATGGGTTCTCCCCACCACAAGAATTCATCGACATAGAAACCTTGTAACTCAAACACCCCCTGGGGGGGGCAACATGGGAACTCCCAAACAAAACTCATTTAGTTTCTCTACATGAACTGAATAACACCCCAAATAATTAAACAAAAATCTTTCTAAGAAATGACACAACAACCTGAGGATGAGAAATTAACTCAACACCTCACACACCGAGTGAATAAAATTCTCACCACAACCGAAGACTAGGGAATTATTAGCCCGAACTCACCCACTTTCTCCACGCTAATGAAACAACTCCACCACCAGGGTTAAAACCATTATGGGGAAAATCAGAAAACTGAGACACTGGAATGGATGGATCCCCTATATAACCGAAACACACTAGAAAAAAACCCATAGAGAGGTTCCCTAACTAAGAAGGGCCCCAGAAACACCACCCATTAATTTCAGGAAACCAAATATCCCCATAATGAATACAACTGAGACCAAACTCAAAATTAGAATGGATTTGTTTATTCACAGGCCCAACACCCTTCAAGGACAACGAATGATTTTAAAGCCACACTAGGAGCAGATAAGTCTACTTGGATTGCAGTAGAATTAGCTCATCACACCACTACAATAAGGGTGAGTTTACGATGATAAAAATAATGGAACAAGGAAACTTTGGATATCTCCATCCCAAAGTTGAGAACATAATTTGGACTGAGGTTCCACACACCCTCAGTAACTTCTGACTGTGCGTGAGATTCACCTCGAGACCTATGGCTGGGGCCCTGATGGCTGAAGCATCTTCTGCCTCATAGTCAGGCATTTGCTTCCTCCAATCCCCATCTCATTCTTCCTCCTGATGATTCAAATGACCACAATGGTGGTACATTTTCAAAGGGATTCAAGAAGACAACTTAGAATTCTCAAACTAGCCATTCTAGTGGCACACAAGAGAATGGTCTGACACACTGGGAGCCGACACTGATGAAGAAGATTATCTAGAAATAGGTTCCTCTGGCACACCCTGCTCACCAGACAGGGAACCCTCATGGAAACTGACTACCCTTTAACCACACCCCAAATCCTAATGATGATGAGGCACCCAACCTCCACTAGTCCAAAACCAGACCCTCATTTAAATCCGAAACAAAATAGACTTTAACAGACCCGAGAGTTCCCAACCACCCGTAGATATTCTCTGCTCCTATAAAAACACTCCACTACTTATAACAGACTGCAAATGCCTGAAAGGAAAAGCAACACCTGAGAGGAACCGAAAAATAGGCATGACTCACTAGAAAAATTAGAAACCTTTCTAGGTGGCATACTCAGAATAACATGAAAACACAATTGAAATCGACATCAATCCAAAACTCAATCAAAGAAATAACCCAAGCCAAGGGCAACAGACTCATAAGCCAAACATATACCTACACAAGAAAATTTACTTTCCAAAACCACTATTTTTATAAAATTTTAAAACTCACCTATGGAACCTTATGAACCATCACATGTGTGTTGATCCAATCCCGCTTACATCATCCAAAAACTAGTTACCCCATGCACTCTCTATACATACCCACACACATGTGAACCTCCATAAAGAGTTCCAAGGTACAAACATTTCTTTTCCTTATCAAATCCAAACACATTCCAAATTTTCCAAATCAAAACACTTCCTCTTTGAAAACCCACTTTACCCATTTAAAACCATTTGAAATAAACCCTTTTTACATTTCAAAACCACTCTCATTTTTAAAACATACTCACATCAACCGAGATCAAAATGAAACACAACCAACAAAAAACCACCAGAATGGGGAACTAGTGCCCTTGCTGAACTTTCTGACATGGTGGTCATGCCCCAAGTAGGGAATAACAATAAGGGGACTTTGAACTGGTCACTTGGACTTCACATGGGTTACCACCCCACGTGAGGCCCCAACATAACCCAATTAAACTCCATTGTCAACCCTCAATCCAAAAAAACCTAAGATAGAAGACTCAAATCCCAAACTACCCCTATTAACTCAGGTCTTATCACGAGTGGTGATGATTAAGCACCGACCTATAACCCACCTCATGATCCCCAAAAATCCTAATCTCCATCTACCAGACACCCCAAATATCAAGGGCCACCTCTGATAGAAATTTCTCATAAACAAGTCCTGGTCGACCCTGAACCAGTCACCTGAGCCGGTCTATGGAATTTCTTGAGGGGCATTCCCGATCCCCCCCAGGATGGATACTAGTGATGTTCCTCAAAACATGCATATGGGAATGATTTAATCCCAAAATAATTAACCAGGACTAGATAAAAATATAAATAGACTAAAAGTACAACAACATTAAACAACTAAACAACAAAAAAATAACCAACTGGTTTAGATACAAGATATAACTAAACAAACTAAGAAATAAAACAAGAAACCAAACAACTGCAACATGATCTCCATGTGACCTTGAGGTTGCCACCAACCATAAGACTGAACAGGTTCCAAAATTGAGTAGCTAAACCAAGAACCTGCAAAAAGGTTGGACCTACAACTAGAAATATAGGATAAGTGTGAGCACCAAGATGCTCCATAGGGTTGCCAAGATAAAACACAAAATCAAACGTCTCATCTCCTAAAAAATCCACAAGAACTAGTTTGATATACAAGTACGAAGGTTGGGTTTTCATTTTCAAGTAAACAACATCATTTTTCCTATTAAAAAAAATCCAACTCATGTCACACACCATTTTCTAAAAATTTTACCATTTTATAAGGAAACTAACTGGTAATACCAAGGTTGTGCTAAAAGAAATAAATAAATAGTACAATCTATAAATAAACTAATAGGTATAGCTTAAAGTAAACAGGAAAAGAAAGCAATAACCATAGGCAATCCTAAACATCCCTAGAATACCCTTGGACATACTCGGTTTGGAACCACCTACCAACGTATGGTGAAGACCCTAAGTCCATAACCAACTAGCTACCCAAACCTAGCATCACTAGTGGCACATCCCTCTTGACCTATCTATAACTCCATGGGGTACTAACCCGTATAATCGTGGCAAATAATCTACCGTCACTCGATCATATAAAAGACACCCAGGAACCCATGGTGCAACAATACTATGTAATTAGGAGGCCCTTGCATGCGAGACTCACCTTACCTACCGTCCCCACACTTGCCTACCCCTACCACAAACACCCTATACGATAACACACAAAGGGATATCCCCCAATAAAGGTGACCCATAAACGTACATATACATTTAAAAAATCAATGTGCCAATCAAACTACCATACTATATAATTATTCAAAACATTTCCTAAAACATTTCGGATTGCCAACCAGACACACATGCTTGTCAAACAAAAATTCTATCTAAAAGTTCATACAAACCTCACCTTTTAATTGAAAGCACCAAACATGTCATTGAGTCAACATAACCAAAAAAATTTCCCAATATCACACAAATAACACCTTTTCATTTTCAATGAAAAACGGTCCCTTAAGATCCAAAAAACACACACCTAAATAATTCATGTTGACCAAACACTACAAGAGAAACACCATTTAGCGAAGGTTTACAGAAACAGCTGCCTAATACGGCGTCACCAATCTATTAGCGGCGGTTATTTCCATTTTGTGGTGGTTTAAAGAAAGCATCGTACCTGCCTCATTTCACGGATATTTTACTGAGTTTAGATGCTGTTTTTTACGAGCCCTTGATATCAGTTTATTCATGGAAGTTATAACCACCACGAATAAAATCAAATCCAGCAGCCGTAAAACCGCCGCTGAAGTCACGAGAACCACTGCAGAATGATGCAGCTACGATGCGACTATGTAGCGACGGTTAAAACCGCCGCAAAACGTAATTTTTTTTACGTTTCACGGTGGTTTTATCCATTAATCGGAGGTTTAAACCGCCGCCAATGTACATTTCACGGCAGTTAAAACCGCTGCTAAAAGCTGACCAGAAAAAAAAAATAATTTTTTTGCTTCCGCTGCACCACTGCCCTGAAAAACAAATAAAACCAAAAATACCATATTGTACATACCAACAGACAACAAGAAACATCAACCTAGGAAATCAATATAGAATAAATTGAAAAAAATAAGTAAACATTGACATGCTATATAAGAATGAACCATATTTTACATACCAACATACAACAAGAAACATCAACCTACGAAATCAGTATAGAATAAATTGAAAAAATATATTTGATAGAATCAACTATAAAACATAGGTCCATTATTTGAATACTCTCCAAACATACATCTAGATGATCCTTCTTGATCCCCCATAATATATATCACTTGAAAATGAAACATTAGATCTATATGTGTGTCGGTGTTCCCATATAGGGAGTGAGCATAAAACACAGTTGGGTATCACCTAGTGAACCTCATATCACCATACTATAAACTGTATAAATGTATTATAATATAAATTATTCATCAATATATAGCATGAAAACAATCACTTTTTGTTATTGTGTTCTAACTAAAACACAGAGATTCTAGACCTCACATTCATCGTCCAATATTGAAAGAGAAGGCATCCCACTATACAAACCCAAACGGGTACCCTATAGCTTAGTGTAGGGTCCCATAACTGAGTCTCAACCTCTACCCTCTCACTTAGGGTACATTCTCGTACAAAATAATGATCTCACATCAAGTCTCATACTAATATTGTCATACTCAGTGTAAGGTCCCATACATTATCTCAAACTAAATCTCATACCTCTACCTTGCCACTTAGGATGGGGCCATAGAACAAGTAATGTATTACATCCCACAGCTCTAACCTCCACTAAAGGTTATTTGTTACATTATATCAAAAACCTCATCTAAAACCATATATCATACTACCATGCTCTCAATTAGGGCGAGGTCTCATCCCATACAACATTCCACGTCCCAACTTAGCTTTCTCTGAGAGGGTAACACATACAACAAAAAATAACCACCCTTACAAATCTCATCAACCAAAATAATTAACATAATACATATCTACACAACACTACCAGTCATCCTAGGTCCATAGTTCATACCCACAAAACTAGTATGACCCAAAGGTCACACCTAGACACATTAAAAACACAAAACCTATCATGCAGGTCAATTACCACTCAAAAGGGCCTCCCAGTAAGACAAATTACAAGGGCCTCACCAAAGTGTCCACAACACTATCCCCTTGATCACTATGAAATGACCCAATTTGTTCAACACATCAACAATGGGTTTAAATCATAGTCATCCAAAATCTCGACTACCAATTCAAACAAAGGCCTAAATGGAATGATGTATACCACACTTGAGAAATCAAGACATAAAAAGAAACATCAGAAATCAATAAAATGCATAAAAGGAAACATGAGAAATCAAGGAAATTTTAGGACATGAAAATGTTTGGTGGAAACTATGTGCCACAAATGTTACATATACAAACCAACTGTTCCCATATTTTTTCAACACATCAACAATACAACTACTCACGGTCCGATGATGCATCGTCACCCTCTCCACCTTCATCTCCAATTTCTGCTGTCACCTGTAAGAACATTATATTGAAAATTAAATACGGTTGCATATTTATATTAAAAATTAAAAACAATGAAAGTTAGAAAACTAAATGATTTTGATTTTTTGTTATTTACCAGCATACCACCAGTCGAATCACTACTACCGGGGGAATATCTTCTCATATGCTGACATATTTTAGTTAACTCTTTCTACAAAGCAGATATCTGATCCCCCTACTGGTGAACTGTGTTTCATAGAGAAACAATCTCTTTCTGAGAATCTCCGGTTATGGGATGACTAAATATAGGAGTAGATGCGGCTGCCATCCCCAGTGGCATGCTAAAAACCTCAGATGGTACGGGTCCCAAACCCATCCCGCGCACTCTACCAGGATGCTCCTTCCCAAGGACTTTAGCAACCGGGTCATCCTGGGAGACTGAGTAGGACTGCGCATCATTGACATCCCATAGTTTTTTAATTTTTACCTATAAATAAAATATCAATATATATTAACACAGTAAAAACTGATAATAATTTATTATAATAAAAAATTGACTTCATACCCCAACTTCTTTAGCACTCTCATTAAAAAAACTTCCATCTGATTTATTGTGAACATCCAATCACAGTTCAGTTCGGGATGCTTCGTGCCCTAAAATCTGTGACTGAATTAAGCAAAGATAAATCAACAATTCAATATATTAAATAGATAATATTGTCTTATAAATATTTAAACTAATTAAAAGATTACCAATGTCGTTCGGCTTCTAGAAAAGCTTTTTGAGCCCCGTAGTGTGAGGGATGACTTGCTTAGCCCGGTTTGATGCATTCTGTCATGAGAGATCCTGAAATAAATAAAAAGAAATTTAATAGTAATTTATTCAATGTCATGTCCTCTTTATATACATGTATAAATATAAAATGAGGATAATATAATAATATATATTTCAATACCATCTTCTTCTCATCAGGATGTCTGTCAACAAAAACTTTCTATTGTTCTTTCAGTACCTCACTGGGTAGCTTCTCATACATTTTTTGCACAGTCAACAAAGTATCGTTGACATCACACCACAATCTCAATTTTAAATCTTTCCATTTCTTACCTAGATTTCTCAATGTCCACTTCCGTGCAATCACATCAGCAACTATAAAGTGGAAGAACATCTGTATACAGAAATTCATTTTCAACATATTAGTAACATGAAATTTAATTAAACCATAATGTAATAAATTTACCTTTATTTGAGAATCAAAAACTTCATTTTTCCAGATTGGAGGCATATGTATCCAATCATCATAAGAAATAGGAAGGGAAATGGCCTCTGCTGCCAGATGGCCTAGAATCTGGCCAAGTAACCCCAAGACGTCATCCGTAGGGACCCCATAAGAATCAAATGGCACTACTATCTTTTCACCAGTCATATTCCAAACATCTGAACTTTTTATGTTTTTCTCCACGGTTTCATTTTTTTTATCTTCAATGAGCAAACAATTAGTATAAATAAAATGCAATAAATTTATTTAATTAAAAATTGTACCTATGACAGTGACACTCCAGTATGCCCATGATGAACTAGAAGGGGCGTGTCGCTACCCCACTGTTGAGGCTCCTGAAGGGGGAGTCAACGACTCAGCCTCTAATGGGACATCCACAGATGGTGTAAGAGATGGTGCAGGGGTGTAGGCAGCTAGTGCCTCAGATGTCATGGGGAGGGAGCCAGATGGATCGTCATCTGCCGCAAAACTAGATGAAATAGTGTACTGATTCCTCCTTGGCATTCATGTCATTTAATCAAATAAAATTAATTTTAGAATATATATATCAAAAAAATTATGTAGAAAAAAAATTAAAAATTAAAAATGATAATAGATGCCTAGTACTAACAGACAAAATATATATAACAATGATAATGAATGACTGCAAAAATGAAACAAGTGGTTGCTGAATAAATAAATAATTGTACATACAATCATTTTACCCTTCAATCATGTCGGTTTCCTACTCCATTGATTAATCCACTTCATTCATCCTTTCTAGACTAATATTTTCAATATCATGATGGACAAATAATTCTACTTCCTCTTGTTGATTAAATTCAATTTCAGAGGTCAAATTTTCCACTTCATCACCCATATCATACAAATCTATTTGTATTATGTGAGCAAATACACTCCACCTGTAACGCCCCGATCCCAGTTACCTAGAGTCGGTGCATTATTACATAACATTGGCATGATCACAAGAAAGATCAAATCTCGAAAGACCGATTGGTTTAGTATCCTTGGAAACACTAGATATATTCATAAGGTTTTACATTTCATAATAAAGTAAAAAACTACTACAACAACATATTGTCTCCATAGTATACACTATTATCCCCTCATAATATCCCTGCAGGTCATTCATAATTTACTTCTTCACATCCTGGGAAACATAAAACATAGAAAATGGGTGAGCTCAAATGCCCAGTAAGGATAACAATATAGCGGAACTTTCATAAATAAGAATAAACATTTAAGGCAGTATATAACTAAAAAAAAGCCTTTTAAACTTGAACTTCAATATAGTATGGAAAAAATAAAATGAAATAATTCCATTTACTTATTCACATGGATATTCTACTAATCAAATAATCACATACAATATCAATAACCACTTTCATAATGATGGAATGCATAATGCCAGACTATCATAACCACATAGCCAAGGCCTCGTTCCAAGACTACAAATAATATTTTTCCAAGGCCTTGTTCCAAGACACTAGTTTGTCTCATGAGACCTACCGATGCATTGAGGAGCTATATCGGGTTCCACCCATCACATATTAAGTCCAGTGCATTCCCATATGAAATGGTTTAAACATAACACAAACATTCGTATTAAAACTAGCATATGAAATGTCAATACTTCATCCCTAAACCATGAATGGTATAAAAATAGCACATCCACAGTCAAACATATCACAAAACCATCAATAAAATATGGAAGTTTTGTATCATAATAAATCAACTTCAAATAAGCTTAAAATCCATCAAAGGATGTTGACATAGACGAAATGAAAACTATTTTTAGAGAAATATCTCTTTCTATTTTGAAATCATTTAAGAGTCATATATTTATAAAATAAAACATTTTCTTTGAAAATATTATTATAATATTTTAAGGGAAGCTTCGATGATTTTATAATGGTGGAAAATAGCCGCACCCGCCATATAAGTTAAAAAAAAAATTCTTACCTTAATTCTGTCGAAAAGGTTAAAAAGCACCTTGTTTTGAAAACGGCAGAAAGATTCCTTTATAAACTTCTTATAAAAAGTCAAACAAGGGTATAAATGACTTTAACCCATATTTTTTAAAATAGTAAAAATGTTTTGAAATACATTTTTAAGAAACATGGATGTGGATGATAAAGAGATCCCAGTAGATTATTACGTATAAACAACCTCGGATAATGAAGAGATTGCGAAATAAACCCTTACCTTGTAATTTTCCTTGGTTGGGGGTAGGTTAACCTCCTGTATAATATTGAAATAATTGTTATTAAATTATACAAGAATCATATATATTAATATGATATCATACAAGATCTTTTAACATTTCTTTGTTAATAATATTTTAGAATTATCGTCGTTTCGGGTGTTAACTTACTCATTTTATTTTATATGTTTTGTTATGTAAGACATGTTTGTTATGGATAGGTTGTATCTTATTCATATCCATATTTATATTAAGTCCTTAAAAATTATTTTTAAATCATCAAATGATAATTATACTTGAATAGATACGATGGAGAATGAATCTCATCACGTTCGTGGAGACGGTAGTCCGTACGTACGCACGAGCGACAATATCATTCTTTTGATATTAAAATAATAAATAATTGGATGGTATATAATATATAAATAATTATTATCATGTTATATTTATTATTTACATGAATTATAAATCATTATTATAGCCATCCAAATAATAATTTATTGAATAACAATTACACCATGACGTGGAGACAGTAAGCCGTACGTACGCACGTATGGTGACATGTTATTCAAAGGATGGATAGAATAATGAATATGGTTGTACCATATTTATAATAGCATCACAATATATATAAGATACTAGATTTATTATTTTAGAATGGTAATAACAAAGGAAGAAGAAGTGGAAGAAGAAAGGAACTTGGAAAAGGGTGGTGAAATCATTACCTCTTCTTCGGGTTCTTCCTTTTGATTTGATCAAAAGGGCTCTTAGGTTGGCTTTCTTACTAAAGGAAGTCCTCTAGGATGAATTGAGGGAAGTTTATAGAGTATCCGGGAAGAGTTTGGCAGAGCCAAAAGGCTTTGAAGGTGTGAGTTAATGAGAAGGGAGATTTCCCTTTTATAAGAGGGGTGAGGGGAACCTTTGGAAAAGATAGAAATATTATTTTATAATAAATTCATATTCGGTTTATAATGGCTCCAAAGTGGATTATTTAAATTTTAAGGTAGGGATAGGTCTAAAACCACTGAACCAATAGAATTTAGATAGGTTTGGGTCATTATACTAACCTTATATTTAAGTATTAACTCTTAGTTAATTAGTTTCACTTTTACAATGTCTCTTTGTATTTTTATATTATATGGTTAATAAAATTAATATATACATCCAAGAGACCCCCAAGTGGTACATTAATGATACACCTATCATTATATAAGTCTCTTTTCTGAACATTAGATTTTTAGGAATTTAATATCAATTAATAATATAATATTTATTTTAAAAACTCTTTTATGTCAATTTTGACACTATTCAATAATTGATTTTTGTAAAAATTATAAAAGAATGATTACTTCGAAAAAAGTTAATTAAATAAATCCCAAGATGTAATATTATACTATAAAATTAGTTTAATTCATAAAAAGTCTCAAATTATATTTATTTGGGTATTTATAATATCAATTATTTTAATTGTTCACTATTATGGTAATTACCGCATCATCATTATGTCATAAATAAATTAAATTATTTAATATATAAAAATTATAAATAAAATATAATTATGTAGGAAATATTTTTATATTTCTAATGAATATTTAAAATATAATTTATATTATGTATAACCCTATATTAAAAATGTTTTAGTAAATAAACATTGATTTTAACTCTTTTAACTCTTCTTTGAATTAAATAATAATAAATGTCCTAATCTAATCCAAGTGGACCTAAATGATAATATTTTATTCCTAAGGTTGTTTTTGGTCAATATACACTTGTACAATATAATTAGGACATGTGTTAGGGTCATATTAATATCATTTTTACCCTTAATTACCCTATTTACTTTTAACCGTGGTAAATAAAAGTAAAAAGTTACTATTCACCAAAAATTATTTTCATCTCATTGAACCAAATTTTACTACTTGATATTAACTGTGTTTCTTGGATTTTTGAAATTCCATTCACAGAAGCGGTAAAATTAAGTTTTATGAAAAATTCAGTTTTTTAACTACCACTTAGTGGTTTCACTATTCATCAAAAATTGAAGTTTTTCAGAACAATGCCAAAATTTTACCCTAAGCTATAATTGGTATTCCAAATTCAAAAATGTTGTCTATTTTAAAAAATTCCAAACATATAAGTTTCATTAATTAATTTTATAATTAATTCCCACTGTTAGAACAAATAGCGTGTTTTTAAGAAACAATATATATCAAAAGATTGACAATTGTTTATGTCCAATTTCAAAGTGAAATTAATTCTAATGAACACCATTGGATAAAATGGTAAAAATATATTCTAATTATAATTTAAAACCACTAAATAATATAATTTATTGCTATAAATTATTTTGATTAAAAAAGTTGTTCTTAAGTATTTTTCACTATTCATAAAAATTGGAAGTTATCAGAAAAATACCAAAAATTCAACTTAGGATAATTTCGATATTCCGAATCCAAAAATTAAGTTCATTTTGAAATATAAAATATATATAATTTCAAAAAAGTAGGTATTACTATTCATAACAGCTAGTTTGATTGGTTGTGGTGTGTTAGAACTCGATGTTGCGTACAACACACGCTATTGCATTATTCAAAGGGAAACGTACCGTGGAAGCTTGGGATGTTTCATTGTAAATTTTTGATGTCCCCATTCTAAAAAGTAAATTTATTTAGTCTAATTGAATATATAAAAGTTTAAAATATTGTATTTAAAAAGGGTTCACTATTAAAAGTTTGAAAAAGTGCAATACTGAAAATGAATTTGTTCTTACATTGTGTCTAAGAAACTCATAATATGGATTCTAAAATTATAAGGATTATATAAAGTTTAAAATTTAGTTAATACTATTCATAATCTCTTTTGAACGGCTTTTTTAGTAAGTCATGGTGCGCTAGAACTCGGTGTTGCGTGTAGTGCAAGTTATTGAATTATTTTGAAGAAATAACACACTATGAAATCTTGGGGTGTTACATTCTACCCTCCTTCAATAAATTGCGTCCTCGCAATTTGAAATTGTTCTTTGAAAATAAAAGGTTGAATATAGAAAATATCTTTGTGGGAAAACCCACATCGGAAATTGGGTTAATAAAATTTAGTCTTAATAAGATGAAAAGAGAAATGAAAGGGTCACCACTAAATTATGATCTCTATTCGGAGAACATTGGTGGAAATTAGAGACATATAATTGGAGGAAAAACATAAATATTTATAGGTAGTGATTGAGGTTATCAATCACAAACAAGTGTAAAATTGAGGGCCTTAAATTCATCAATCTATGATGATTTAAAATACCATCGGTTCAGCAAAACATATGGTATTAGGATAACACATTTTTTGTTTTAAGATCCCTTCACTACAGTATAAGAATTAATTTCTTCATTGAATAAGAGAAGAAGAAAATTATATACTTGACAAGTAGAGTCTCATCCTTTAACTAAGTTCTACCACAAACTCATCTTTCACTCTAAAATATAATAGAACTTAAAAATAATATTCTATTTATCATATTCGTATAGGGTTAAAAATGAATTTATAATTCATCTAGCAGAACCATTAAAAAAACGACATTATTCAATCCAGAACATCACGTGGGTCAGTGGTAGGTGATACACCCTTGTCGCCCTTCGGTTGTGGGTTCAAGTCTCTTGGCCTTGCCGGACGCGACGGGTTGCCGCCCGACCTCCGGGTTGTCCTTTTATGGAAATCCAAAATAATCCAAACTAGAACTATCCAAAATACTTCAGTCCAAAATTTATAAGGAAGGTAAACACAATGAAGATCTTTTTTTTTGCGTAATAACATGTGAACACCTTCATCATGTATTCTTTTAAAAAACTCCAACATCCCGAATTACCATAAAACCTTATTGATTACATTCATGATCCCTTATTCCTTAAAGAAAAATGGATATACTCCTTCAATCCAAAAAAGTTATACACCCCAACAATGATGGAATATAAAAATCATTAATCAGTTTCAAGGCAGTCAAGAATATCCAATATAATTTATCCAAATCAATCATGTATTATTCTAAAATCACTACCTCGGTATCAGAACCATATTATGGTTTACCTTTCTCTCAACCATATATTTTACAAAAATTTAACCTGCTATTGAGTCACTTTTCTTTGTTCCACACAATCTCAAGTCCTTAATGAAATGGTACTGCAGTACAATCCTTATATACTCTATAATTATTATAACAAGTACATTGTTGATACAACACTCAAATGACATAATCAACATAAGAACTCTAATCATTCCTATTTATCCGTGGAAGTATAATAACTTGATTATTATCCAATAGCATCATTTGCGGCATAGTCTGATGACTGGGACATAGGTTCGCGTAGTGTCCAAACTCCTTGAAAATGAAGCATTGTACATTTGAAACCATTTTCTTACCCTTGCAGTCACGTACTTTGTTCCCTTTTCCTCCACACTTATAATAAACTCCATTCCTTTCAGGCAAGTTCCAGGGTGTTTCTTCCCACAGTTATCACATATGGGAAAATTCTTCTTTTCCCTCTTCCCTTTATCCATCTTTCCCTCTTCCATCCTTTTCTTCTCTTGCTTCCCTTCAAAGCCGTAGGACTCAGTAAACTCTTTACTTATCTTATCAACACATGATATTATTTCTTCATATGATGATAATACATGGAAGACTATTTCTCTTATAAATTCTGGCTTAAGACCATGAAAGATATGATCCTTCTTTCTCTTTGGAGCATG
The DNA here is from genome assembly GCA_963277665.1 of Viscum album. Classification (NCBI taxonomy): domain Eukaryota; kingdom Viridiplantae; phylum Streptophyta; class Magnoliopsida; order Santalales; family Viscaceae; genus Viscum; species Viscum album. The sequence continues at coordinate 1,735,727,893 of OY728133.1, forward strand.
TGCTTTGCTGGAGTTTTCATTCCTTCTACTGGGCGCTATTTCTAAACAATGGCATACACTAGGTTAGTTTATGAATAACAATACCTAATCCCAAACTTGTAAAACACATAACATAAATTAAATAGTTTATGGATATAATCCATAATCATAAAAATGTCTCCTTTCAGGAAGTATATACTCATAAACCCTTCATAATGGTTTGTAAATAAAATGAGAATTATCCTAAGCATATCCCCCGGGAGTGTCGTAACCAAGAGTGCAGTAAGGCCCGTTGTCGTGCACCAGTTCCCGTTCGAGTCTAACTCAAAGCGGTTTTTTCGGCTTTTACCACTAGGTACATCTGTGCCAAAGCCGCCTCTACGTGATCATATCCAGACAGGGATGTATTGCTCGGAAAACTCACAAAATCTCTACAATACCAAAATTTTAGGAAGTTCTTCTATACTAATCCTCAAATTCCATCTTACATCTATGTGCTCTAATCAGAGTTTATCTAAATCTAGCTTCCAAGATTTGTACTAAACTTTTTCTGATACTAACTGTAACGCCCCGACCCCAGTTACCTAGAGTCGGTGCATTATTACATAACATTGGAATGATCACAAGAAAGATAAAATCTCAAAAGACCGATTGGTTTAGTAGCCATGGAAACACTAGATATATTCATAAAGTTTTACATTTCATCATAAAGTGAAAAACTACTACAACAACATATTGTCTCCATAGTCCACACTATTATCCCCTCATAGTATCCCTGCAGGTCATTCATAATTTACTTCTTCACATCCTGGGAAAAATAAAACATAGAAAAGGGGTGAGCTCAAATGCCCCGTAAGGATAACAATATATCCGAACTTTCATAAATAATAATAAACATTTAAGGTAGTTTATAACTAAAACAAAAGCCTTTTAAACTTGAACTTCAACATAGTATGGAAAAAATAAAATAAAATAATTCCATTTACTTATTCACATGGATATTCTACTAATCGAAAAATCACATGCAATATCAATAACCACTTTCATAATGATGGAATGCATAATGCCAAACTATCATAACCACATAGCCAAGGCCTCGTGCCAAGACTACAAATAAGATTTTGCCAAGGCCTTGTGCCAAGACACTAGTTTGTCTCATGAGACCTACCGATGCATCAAGGAGATATAGCGGTCTCCACCCGTCACATATTAAGTCCAATGCATTCCCATATGAAAAGGTTTAAACATAACCCAAACATTCGTATTAAAACTAGCATACGAAATATCAATACTTCATCCATAAACCATGAATGGTATAAAAATAGCACATCCATAGTCAAAAATATCACAAAACCATCAATAAAATATGGAAGTTTTGTATCATAATAAATCAACTTCACATAATCTTAAAATTCATCAAAGGATGTTGACATAGATGAAATCAAAACTCTTTTTAGAGAAATATCTCTTTCTATTTTGAAATCATTTAAGAGTAATATATTTATAAAATAAAAAATTTTCTTTGAAAATATTCTTATAAGCTTTTAAGGGAAGATTTGATGATTTTATAACGGCGGAAAATAGGCGCACCCGCCGTATAAGTTAAAAAAAACATTCATACCTTAATTCTGCCGAAAAGGTTAAAAGCACCTTGTTTTGAAAAAGGCGGAAAAATTCCTTTATAAACTTCTTATAAAAAGTCAAACAAGGTTATCAATGAATTTAACCCATATTCTGTAAAATAGTAAAAATGTTTTGAAATACATTTTTAAGAAACATGGATGTGGATGATAAAGAGATCCCAGTAGATTATTACGTATAAACAACCTCGGATAATGAAGAGATTGCGAAATAAAACCTTACCTTGTAATTTTCCTTGGTTGGGGGTAGGTTAACCTCCTGTATAATAGTGAAATAATTGTTATTAAATTATACAAGAATCATATATATTAATATGATATCATATATGATCTTTTAACATTGCTTTGTTAATAATATTTTAGAATTATCGTCGTTTCGGGTGTTAACTTACTCATTTTATTTTATATGTTTTGTTATGTAAGCCATGTTTGTTATGAATAGGTTGTATCTTATTCATATCCAGAATTATATTAAGTCCTTAAACATTATTTTTAAATCATAAAATGATAATTATACTTTAATGGATACGATGGAGAATGAATCTCATCGCGTTCGTGGAGACGGTAGTCCGTACGTACGCACGAGCGACAATATCATTATTTTGATATTAAAATAATATATAATTGGATGGTATATCATATATACAGAATTATTATCATGTTATATTTATTATTTACATGAATTATAAATCATTATTATAGCCATCCAAATAATAATTTATTGAATAACAATTACACCACGACGTGGAGACGGTAAGCCGTACGTACGCACGTTTGGTGACATGTTATTCAAAGGATGGATAGAATACTGAATATGGTTGTACCATATTTATAATAGAATCACAGTATATATAATATACTGGAGTTATTATTTTATAATGGTAATAACAAAGGAAGAAGAAGTGGAAGAAGAAAGGAACTTGGAAAAGGGTGGTGAAATCATTACCTCTTCTTCGGGTTCTTCCTTTTGATTTGATCAAAAGGGATCTTAGGTCGGCTTTCTGACTATAGGAAGGACTCTAGGATGAAGTGAGGAAAGTTGAGAGAGTATTTGGGCAGATTTTGGCCGAGCCAAAAGGCTTTGAAGGTGTGGGTTAATGAGAAGGGAGAGTGCCCTTTTATAAGAGGGGTGAGAGGCACCTTTGGAAAAGCTAGAAATATTATTTTATAATAAATTCATATTCCGTTTCTAATGGCTCCAAAGTGGATTATTTAAATTTTAAGGTTGGGATAGGTCTAAAACCACTCAACCAATAGAAGTTAGATAGGTTTGGGTCATTATACTAACCTTATCTTTAAGTATTAACTCTTAGTTAATTAGTTTCACTTTTACAATGTCTCTTTGTATTTTTATATTATATGGTTAATAAACTTACTATATATATCTAAGAGACCCCCAAGAGGTCCATTAATGATACAAATATCATGATATAAGTCTCTTGGCCGATCCTTAGATTTTTAGGAATTTAATATCAATTAATAATATAATATTTGTTTTAAAAACTCTTTTATGTCAATTTTGACACTATTCAATAATTGATTTTTGTAAAAATCATAACAGAATGATTACTTCCAAAAACGTTAATTAAATGTATAATAACATGTCATATTATCCTATAAAATTAGTTTAATTCATAAAAAGTCTCAAATTATATTTATTTGGGTATTTATAATATCAATTATTTTAATTGTTCACTATTATGGTAATTACTGCATCATCATTGTGTCATAAATACATTAAATTATTTAATATCTAAAAATTATAAATAAAATATCATTATGTAGGAAATATTTTTATATTTTTAATGAATATTTACAATCTAATTTTTCTTATGTATAACTCTATATTAAAAATGTTTTAGTAAATAATCTTTGATTTTAACTCTTTTAACTCTTCTTTGAATTAAATAATAATAAATTTCCTAATCTAATCCAAGTGGACCTAAATGATAATATTTTATTCCTAAGGTTTTTTTGGTCTAGATAAACTTGTCCAATATAATTAGGACATGTTTTAGGGTAATATTAATATCATTTTTACCCTTAATTACCCTATTTACTTTTAACCGTAGTAAATAAAAGTAAAAAGTTACTATTCACAAAAAATTATTTTCATCTCATCGAACCAAGGTTTTACTACTTGATATTAACCGTGTCTCTTGGATTTTTGAAATTCCATTCACAGAAGCGGTAAAATTAAGTTTTATGAAAAATTCAGTTTTTTAACTACCACTTAGTGGTTTCACTATTCATCAAAAATTGAAGTTTTTCAGAACAATGCCAAAATTTCACCCTAAGCTATAATTGGTATTATGAATTCAAAAATGATATATATTTTACAAAATTTCATATATATAAGTTTCATTAATTAATTTTATAATTAATTCCCGCTGTTACAACAAATAGTGTTTTTTAAGAAACAATATATATCAAAAGATTGACAATTGTTTATGTCCAATTTCAAAGTGAAATTAATTATAATGAACACCATTGGATAAAATGGTAAAAATATATTCTAATTATAATTTAAAACCACTAATAATATAATTTATTGCTATAAATTATTTTGATTAAAAAAGTATTTTTTAAGTATTTTTCACTATTCATAAAAATTGGAAGTTCTCAGAAAAATACCAAAAATTCAACTTAGGATATTTTCGATATTACGAATCCAAAAATGAAGTTCATTTTGAAATATAAAATATATATAATTTTAAAAAAGTAGGTATTACTATTCATAAGGGCTAGTTTGATTGGTTGTGGTGTGTTAGAACTCGATGTTGCATACAACACACGCTATTGCATTATTCAAAGGGAAACGTACCGTGGAAGATTGGGATGTTTCATTGTAAATTTTTGATGTCCCCATTCTAAAAAGTAAATTTATTTAGTCTAATTGAATATATAAAAGTTTAAAATATTGGATTTAAAAAGGTTTCACTATTAAAAGTTTGTAAAAGTGAAATACTGAAAATGAATTTGTTCTTACATTGTGTCTAAGAAACTCATAATATGGATTCTAAAATTATAAGGATTATATAAAGTTTAAAATTTAGTTAATACTATTCATAATCTCTTTTTAATGGCTTGTTTAGTAAGTCATGGTGCGCTTGAACTCGGTGTTGCGTGTAGTGCAAGTTATTGAATTATTTTGAAGAAATAACACACTATGAAATCTTGGGGTGTTACACCACCCTTCATCGAAAACATTATTCACATAATATACCATTTTTTCTTGCGATGCTAAGATATATGGATCATGCAGTTCACGATCACCAACATCCATCAAGCGAGAGAAGTTCACAGAAGTAAATTGCAAGGAATATCTTTTGACACCTCTGAAAATATCTACCCATTTTCATTTGAATAAAACAACAGAAAAATGTCTGCAGTAGTTTAATTCAACAATATCTTGTAACTTTCCATAGTATTCCACTTCATCAAATGTAAATATACCACTATTCTGTGTTTTCAAACCCACTTCTCGATTGATTGTATGAAATCTAAATCCATTCACATTATAAGCATCGGACTTTCTAACTTGTTTTAGAGGAACTCTAGTAAGAAACTTCAAATCTTCTGACACCTCTGCTCGAGTATCAGTATTCATGATCTGAAAAAAGAAATATACTTTATTAGATTTACAAAATGTATGTGTCAAAATAATATTCATATTTATTGCAATATTTATGAACTTACACGTCGTGCAAACCATTCTACAAGCTCTTTATTAACAGCTTTCATTATATCATTATCATTTCGTGTTAGGCCTCTCATTCATCTCTTTGTTTGTATCCTCAACTCTTCAATAGATGGATCTGCAATTTCACTATTCAATAGCACAAATCTCTGTGCCTGTGATAATTCCAATTCAGTCAGTGTCACATTTGAGGTCCTCCCAACTGATCGGCCAATAGCAAGAAATAGTTTGTATTTCTGATGTATTTGATATTGAGTCGATGTTTTATCAACACATCCAACTCGATTAAATCTTGTCTCAATATCATCCAAGTATCGAGAACAAAAGGTAAGACACTCCTCAGCCAAATAGCCTTCAGCAATAGAGCCTTATGGTTGAGCTTTATTTCTCACGTATGATTTCAAATTTCCCAAGATATCTGTGAAATAAAATAAAGATAATTATGAATTTAATTAAGTACAAAAACTTGTTTACTTAACTGAAAAACATATAAATAAAGTACCTCTCAATTAGATACATCCATCGGTAATGAACGGGGCCTTCTAATTTAGCTTCCTCAACCAAATGCACAGTTAAATGCATCATTACAGTAAAAAATGACGGAGGAAAGATTATCTCCATTGCACAAAGGTTCAATACAAACCTCTCCTGGAGGTTTTCAAGCTGAAATGGATGTAGATATTTCTCATATAGTTGTCTGAAAAATGTGAAGAATTTGAGTGCAACAACAGTAATTTTTTCAGGTAATAATGTACACAATGCCAATGGTAGTAACTGTTGTAACAAAATATGTGAATCGTGACTTTTCAATCCATGTAAAAGTCAACACACCTCAAGATGTTACTTTAATACCCATTAGATACCTTAACATTCTTTAAAATTCAAAGGAATGCATCTTTATCCCTATTTTTCATTTCAAAGATTGCCGGAGGATACTTTTCATTATCATCTGGTCAGATATTGCGTTTTATGTTCATTGCTTGTAAGTCTTTATGAGCATTGAGATGATCCATTGACTTTCCATACTCCTTAAACAATGTGAAAATCAAATTTTCACAGACATTCTTCTCAATATGAATCACATTAAGATTATTCCGCAACAAATTAAATTCCCAATACGGAAGTTTGAAGAATATACTTTTTTTCTTCCATTGTTGCATTCTAATTTCACTGACGATGCACTTCAGACCCGTTTTACACTATCATTCAAATGATGAACCTTCCCAAATTCTGTTTCAACATTTTCAAGCTGTGTCAATATTTCAGAACCAGTTAACAACTTTAGAGGTGGTCTACGATCAATGGAACCATTAAATTTTGATCTGTTCAGTCGAAATCTATGAGATGCATTGAGAAATATTCGATGACACAAGAAGCACCATTTTCTACTGTGAAGTAGCTGTTTGGGCTCAAAATCAAAGTTACAAACGGGACAAGCCAAACCTGTGTAAGTGTTTCAACCAGATAAATTCTCAAGCCCAGGGAAGTCACTAATGGTCCACATTAAAGCAGCATGCATTTTGAACATTGTTTTAGAAGAAGCATCAAATGTATCAAAACCATTGCTCCATAACTCCTGCAATTCGTCATTCAAAGGCTGCAAGTACACATCAATATCATTTCCAGGCATTTTTTTCCAGCAATAATCATCGAAAGAATAAAATATTTTTATTTCATACACATCCACGGAGGCAGATTATAAGGGATCAAAACAACTGAAAAAATGCTATAACTGGTACTCAAAGTTCCAAATGGGTTGAATCCATCGGCAGCCAATACCAATCGAATATTCCAAGGATCAGCTGAGAAATATAGATGTAATGAATCAAATGTCTTCCATGATTGGGAATATCATGGATGTCTCATTAACCCATCATTGTTATTATCTACAAAATTCCAATTCATGTATTCAGTGGTTTTTGATGAAATGAATAATATTTGCAATCGAGGCTTCAAAGGAAAGTAACGCAAAACCTTTGCAGGTGTGTTCCTTTTCTTCTTCTCTATGAAATTATGTTCATTCAGACTTCCAACAACACCCTTTGCCTGCCATCTAGAAGAATAACATTTCTTGTAATTCTATCTACTTGAATCCTCTCCCCAATAAAGCACACAATCATTGGGACATGCATGTATTTTTGTATAATTCAGACCAATCTTGTTAACAACTTTTTTCATATCATAAAAAGATTCTGGGATTTTTGCTTCAGGAAATTCATCACGAACCAATTCCAATATCATGTACATTTCCTTATTTGTAATTCCACATAGACATTTGATATGGTACAAATTCAGCAGAAATGAAAGCTTTGAATATTTAAAACACCCACTATACAACTCTTGATTTCCATCGTCAACTAAATCATGAAACACATTTTCCTCAATGAAGTTTTCTCTTATATTTGGATCCACAGAATCAAGATGAGGATCCAATGATATGTTACAATCTTGATCTGCCTGTGTTACAGTCTCAAAAACATCACTTGTCATGTTGCAATTTGTAGCACCCTCTTCTAGTTGTTCTGATATGTTTTGATGCTGATAGTGGTGTCTTGCAGTGCCGAATGCATCATTTATGAGGTTTTGCATTTCATTTTCCATTTTCAATGAACTTGGGACCTCATTCTATGGATTAACATCAGTGCTCAATCTTTCTGTAACGTTTGATTCTCCATACCAAATCCAACACAAATATTGACCAGGGAATTGCTTCAGTATTAAATGTTCATAAACTTCATCTCTCTTCAACCATGTTCTAAATTTACATTTAGGACAGGGAAATTTTATTCTCCCTTCAACGGATCGATTAGAAATTGAAAAATCTAAAAAATCATTCAATCCCTTAACATAATGAGGTGTGTTCCTCAGTAATGTGATCCAGCTTTTATCCATGTATATCAAAATGTGCCTATGCAATAAAAAAAATTAAAACACATAGTTAATACTAAATAGAGAAAGATATTCATATATACGATAGTATAAGATTACAGAAACATAATATAATAAATATGAGCCCCTAATTTAGATATGAACCCTCTAGTGTTTAGGATAGGGGAAGTTTCTTTGGTAAAGAGAAATAGTGTTCTAACAACGTGGTAGCTAATTTACCATGAAAACAAAAGCACATTGTTAATTTGGAATAACCCCAACCTAAGTTCTATATAGATTCTTCATATAAAACTCTAATATCGAATAAATCTATTATAAATAATGTTTAGGGAAAACCTTATGATGCTTACAAAACTCAACACATTGTTAATTTGGAGTGACAAGAACCACATGAGGGATGGTAGTCTTGAGGCATGATAAGTGGTGGTGTTCATGGAAATGCATGATGAAATAACCTGGGAGATTAGGTTTTGAGGTTCTACGAACCTTGTGTGGATTAAATTCCTAGACCTCTCTTTGGTGAATTCACATAGAAAAGAGTGGTGGTGTGACTTGAGGTTGATTTGGATCATATATGTGTTAGTGATCATGAGTGGAGAATTATGGTTAAATGGGATGATCGAGGATCGGACCATGGAGTTGAACTAAGATTCAGATTCAGACTTCAGTGTGGGAATTGAACATTTTTGTTATTCCTTGAGTTTTAAGGCATCATGGTCGGGATATGATAGCGCATTGGTGGGTGGGATTGAGCACCTTTGGTATAATTCATCTAGAGAAGGACTTACTAGTGTTGTTGCATAAAAATTGATGTGGTAAGGTGGAGACCACATCAGAAATGGCATTCAAGATGCGGCTGATGTGGTTTGGGGATCAAACTGGGGTATTTTAAGAATAGTTTATGTGTTTGGGATAGGTGTTTGGAGTTTCATAGTAGAATAATGTCAGGAATTTGGAGATGAAATGTGGGGTGTTGGTACGATCATCCAGGAAAACATAATAAGATAATCAAAATCACATAGGTGGAAATAGACCCCAGAAGGAATTATCTCTAATCATTATATTCAAGAACTTGGAATAATTATATTCATCCAAACCACTACAATAAGTTAGAATGAATTCAATACCATTCACTTCAACACACAAAATAATTTTATGCAAAGTAAAGGGATTCTATGCTTGAGTAACATATGTTTGATGGACTCCTTGATCGAGTATCAAAAGTATAAGGAACTCCATACCTAAGTGTCATAATTCATTATAGTCAAGTAGGCCTTATAAATAAATAGGTTATCCATTTCAAAAAATAATGAAAAATAAAAAGATACATATTCAATGAAAGTGATTACTTTCATCCAAGACTATACATATTAATGAAAAATCATCTACTTTGGATAACATATAGATAGAGAAAATACAAATAAAATTTAAATACAAAATAAACGTAGCTGAACTATCTCACAATAAAATTTCCCCAAAAAAGTCACAACCATATTCACAACTCAAAACATCTCCATGTGATCCCCGAAAAGTCACAACATTCCAGTATAATATTGAAACACTTTTTCAATGTCACATTTATTTATCATTAAGGCATCACTTAAAATCTTTATCCTATAATAAGTAAGAAAATAAATATCCTTCTAGTAAAATTGATGAATATAGATCGATAGGAAAGTAGTTAGTGTGATTTAACAAAACTACACTTATATAAGGATAAATATATTATAAATAATGTTTAGGGAAAACCTTATGAAGCTTAAAAAACTCAACACATTATTAATTTGAGTGACAAGAACCACGTGAGGGGTGGTAGTCTTGAGGCATGATAAGTGGTGGTGTTCCTGGAAATGCATGATGAAATAACTTGGGAGATTAGGTTTTTAGGTTCTACCAACCTTGTGTGGATTGAATTACTAGACCTCTCTTTGGTGTATTCACATAGAAAAGAGTGGTGGTGTTACTTGAGGGTGATTGGGATCATATATGTGTTAGTGCTCATGAGTGGAGAATTATGGTTAAATGGGATGATCAAGGATCTGACCATGGAGTTGAACTAAGAGTCAGATTCAGACTTCAGTGTGGGAATTGAACATTTCTATTATTCCTTAAGTTTTAAGGCATCGTGGTCAGGATATGATAGCGCATTGGTGAGTGGGATTGAGCGCCTTTGGTATAATTCATCTAGAGAAGGAATTACTAGTGTTGTTGCATAAAAATTGATGTGGTAAGGTGGAGACCACATCAGAAATGGTGTTCAATATTCGACTGATGTGGTTTGGGGATCAAACTAGGGTATTTGAAGAATATTTGATGTGTCTGGGCTTGGTGTTTGGAGTTTCATAGTAGAATCATGTTGGGAATTTGGAGATGAAATGTTGGGTGTTGGTACTATTATCCAGGACAACATAATAAGATAATCAGAATCACATAGGTGGAAATATATCCGAGAATGAATTCTCTCTAAACATTATATTCAGGAACTTGGAAGAATTATATTCATCCAAACCACTACAATAAGTTAGAATGAATTCAATACCATTCATTTCAACACACAAAAGAAATTTATGCAAAGTAAAGGGATGCAATGCTTCAGTAACACATGTTTGATGGACTGCATGATCGAGTATCAAAATTATAAGGAACTCCATACCTAAGTTTCATAATTCATTATAGTTAAGTAGGCCTTATAAATAAATAGGTTATCCATTTCAAAAAATAATAAAAAATACAAAGATACATATTCAATGAAAGTGATTACTTTCATCCAAGACTATACATATTAATGAAAAATCATCTATTTTGGATAACATATAGAGAAAGAAAATACAAATAAAATTTAAATACAAAATAAACCTATTTGAACTATATCACAATAAAATTTACCCAAAAAAGTCACAACCATATTCACAACTCAAAACATCTCCATGTGATCCCTAAAAAGTCACAACATTCCAATATAATATTGAAACACATCACATTTATTTATCATTAAGGCATCCCTTAAAATATTTATCCTATAATGAGTAAGAAAATAAATATCCTTCTATTAAAATTGATGAATATAGATCAATAGGAAAGTAGGTAGTGTGATTTAACAAAACTACACTTGATTGTCATCATCTTCATGATGAATCCAGAGTGGCACTTATATAGGTGTAAACCTAGTCATGTTCAGGTAATAAATTCACATAGAAGTTTTCCACAAGATAACATATCAAATATAAAAGAAGAAAAAAATCTCAATAGGTTCAAAATAGAATAAAGAAAATCATTTATAATATATCATTGTAATTCCAAGACTATCCATCCTGTGGTAGTTCATTTATCACATGAAAACAAGCACATAAATCAAATCCTCATCACTATATAATGCTTTCACCGATCCAATAGAATTTTATAATTAATGATATAAGTACTAATTTTAGACAATATATAATTAGTGTCCTTACATAGGAATGAATCAACTATCACAACATATACTGGATTATCTAGCCTATAAGGCTAAACTCTAATACCTCTAACACAACTACACTAGTTTTAATAAAACAACCAAAATATCATTAGTAATTAACTCTAATACCTCTATCATGACTCGATTCTTCAAGAACCCAACTAGGGTTGGAAATGAAATTGATTTTGAAAAAGATTCAAAAAATCTTATTTCAAACCTTAGGGTTCGTATAGGTCGTCAGGGTCACGGGGGGCTGGGGGAAGCGGGGTTGCCGGGGTCACGGGGTCGCTGGGGTCGCGAGGTCATCGGGGTCACGGAGGGCTGGGGTCGTGGGGTGCGGTCGGGGTGGGGGGTGGGGGAAGTGTTGGCGTTGTAAAAAAAAATGTTTTGCGGCGGTTTATTATAAACCACTGAGAAAACATTTTTAAAAAAGGTGTAGCGGCGGTTCCCAGAACCGCCGCTAGACTCAATTTTTGTTGTAGTGAAACATGCCTTTACCTTTTTAGAACTCACACCAAAACACATTTAAAATAAAAAATTCCCAAATATAAAGACTTATTCAAAGTAATGTTTTTTCAAGATACTATTGGATCGGGATATACCAAATACGCACAAGACGGGGGGTGAATTGTGTCTTACAAATTCTTCATGAATCGTGATGAAGACCGAGTTTGTCCTTTTTTCTTTATCAGGTTGTTTGTGCTATAGAAAATAAGTAGTTAAAGAACACAAGGATGTATAGTGGTTCGGGGAACAGAAGGTCCCTAGTCCACTCCACCAACGCTTTACTCCATGAGCTTGGTGATTTTCACCATCTGGTCCTCTTATCATCGAACTGTCCACAACTGAGTGATGACAGTTGACACCTTTACAAGTTAAGGATAAAAACAGATCCTTCTGGATTATACACAAAACAGAATACACAACTTAGTATGAGAATCTAGTTACTCAAAATAAAAAGAGCATTTGTCTTGAAATACTTTCCAGTTGATCTTCATAGTTGCAACAACACGCAACTAACAGAAGATAGATTGTCGTCTTCAGAAAATATGTTCTTCAGATAAGGGAAGTTTTGAGTCGATCCAGTTGCAATAGATATAGAAATAAATTCAGCAACTCTAACAACAATGGATTCATGAAAGATATTCGATGCAGAAATGGTGAATCGTAAAACGTGTTTCTTCTTATTCTTCAGAAAAATAGAGTTTTATAGATATTGGTAGTAGCAAATCTGTAAATCTCGAATGACTCGGTAAAATTGTAGTCATGAAGAAATCAATATATTGTTATATATTTTCTTGATGATTCACCCTCTCCTTGTAATACAAAATATCATAGATATATATATAATAATGAAGAGTGTTTTCCTTAAAAATTTAGATCCACAAAAGTCGCCTTTAGAATCTAGATATTCAAATGTTTGAATAACAGATCAGTTATAACTACCCTGAATATTCTGCATTAAAATATCCTCTTAAATCTATCCTTTGAATCACAAATAAATGGATTTAAATCATATAAATACATGCTTTAAAATTGGGCTTTGAATTTGGCTTGAAATCAGCCTAATAATCTGCATAAAGACCGTTGCTCAATAAAGTCATAATTTAAATCTCCGACGCCAAAAGTAAGGTTGAACTGCATAGCATACATTCTCTAAATGTAAGGTTCACAACTTAAGGTTCACAATTTAAGGTTCACAACGTAAGGTTGATTTCAAAAGTAAGGTTGATGAACCATACTTTTATCAGCTACTAAATGTAAGGTATATGATCCATACTTTTTGATAAAACGTAAGGTTTTTTTCAAAAGTAAGGTTGGTGAACCATACTTTCGATAAACAAACATAACGTTCCATATTAATGTAGGGTTCTTCTTCTATACTTTTTTGATATTCAGAATGTAAGGTTCTTTCCAAACATAGGGTTCTTCTTCCATATTTTTGCCTATAACGTATGGTTGCTTAACCATACTTTTCCAATATGTCGTAAAGTAAAAAATGGATTCCATCCTTATGCTACGCTCCTCAATGTAGGGTATGAACAATATTTTTAGAACATGAAAAAGTGATTTTAGAACACATAGAGCATGAAAAGTGTTTCCAGAACATGCTAATATGCAAAAATGATTTCTGAACACTTTTTCAAATATTCCTCGCAGATTAAATGCTTTAATATTATTCCTAAATAGAGAAATAAAGAATATTAATTTCCTAAAATATACTCAAATTAAAATCATTAGAATAACAAATAAGGGTATTTTTGAACATCAAAATCATCATAAAGAGATAGAGCATTTTCCTCAATGATCTCCCCTTAATAAAATAGAATGTTTTTTAAAACAAAACTTGCTCAAAAATATCCCCCCTTGTGATGATCATAAAAACCATGAAATAACCAATGAAATTATCTTACAAAATTAATTATATATAGATTAGAATTTTGAAAAGATAAAAAAAATATTTTATTTTAACAAAATTATTTCTTAATTATTAATTTTTTACCTCTTTATAATGTAAAATAATATCTCCTTCTTTATAAATAAGGAAAATAAAATTTTTTGTTTATCCAAAAATTTATTCTTTTAAAAAAAACTTTAAGAAATTTCTCCCCTTAAAATGAAAATTTTTCTTTTCTCCCTCCGAGTAAAAGACTTATATAAAAAAAATGTTGTGTTTATCCATATTTCTCCCAAAAAAATAACTTGTGTTTATCCATATTTCTCCCAAAAATATATATGTTGTGTTTGTCCATATTTATCCATAAAAAAATATGTTGTGTTTATCCATATTTCTCCCTAAAAAAATATATTGTGTTTATCCATATTTATAACCCTTTTTGTGATATCAAAAAAATAATAGAATAAATAATATAACATATTTTAATGTAGCACTGAACTTAAGTAAATGCTATGATAAATTGTTTATCAATATGTGAAGCTGGATTACTGGAATTTTAACATAGACAATATAGTAAAACAAATAAAAACATATGAAAATGAGATGCAAGTATATTTTATTGAAAATATAATTACATGTACATTAATGAAAATGAGAATCAAGGTTGGGCTAAAAGGGTTTGGGAAACAGGTTTCAGCACCTCTGAATGATTTCCTTGAGCTCTGACATCTGTAGTCGCAACCTTTTCATCGGTCCATTACCTAACTGGACTATGAGATCCCTTTCTTCCTGAGTCAGATGGATATATTCAATAAAATTGACTCTAAAAAACTCATGTAACCTATCTTCCTTCTCTATAAACTGATTAAGCTTCTCTGGGAATCTATTCAATAGAACTTTGACCCTTGGTTCATCTAAGGTAAGCTGGTCAACAAGATGATTTTGATTATCCAATAGAATAGATAATGGGGCACTGTTACACTGTAAGTCATGAAATCTATCATTCATATTGCTCATTACTACTATAATGGCTTGAAATCTTCTTATCAGATCAGACGAAGTACCTGAGGTACCTGACTGACTATCCCTGACAGTTGCAAACTGTTGCTCCATGAAAGTCTTAAAATTTTCCAAATCTGATTTCATTACCATTTCAGATTTCATTTTTCCAAATTCAGCTAACATTTACTTCTTAAAAACTTCCACTTCTATTTTTGAAATTGAACTATCTTTCAAGTTCTGAAATTTCTATCTCCCCTTTTCTAATGCTCTTCTTAAAGAAGCATTTTCGGCTTGAACTTTATTATATTCTCGGATTAACTCCTCCACATGACCATTATTAGAATCAGAGGCACCTTGTGCGTGATTCTCAAATTAATTTAATAAATTTAAAGGCAAATATTGAGCATCAGATCTCTAATCCGTAGCGTTCTCCGCTGGTTTCTCAACACATTTTTCCCAAGAGACATGAACTAACTCATCCATGAAAATAATTTCATTAAGAACTTCAGTATGAATCTCAGAAGGATTATCTTCTAAATTCACACCTGTATGATGTTTCCCTTCCTGAGCATCTTCTTCATTGAGTTCCTCCAAGACTAGATCCTCTAATATAGGTTCCTCATGAGCTAATTCCTCTTGAACAATCTCAGTAGGCTGTATAGTTTGAGTAGATTCAGTTCCATCCACTTTAACTTCTCCAGGTTTTTCAATAGTTTGAGGCACAATTTCTTTTTCCACTTGAGGAGTCACCTCAATCTGGGAAACTATTGTTTGTTCAATTTTCTATACTGCAGGTTCTCTAATAAATCTGTAGCTCAGAAGAAGTTCAGTTGCATTAGCAGTTTCTTGAACAGGATCCTCACCAATTGGATCCACTCGATGTCTTTTCCTCAAAAGTCCCTCTTGGCTTTCCTCATCTGCAGGTGGATCAACTGCTTCAAATATAAGTCTTCTTGAGGTTCCACTTGCTCTTGATTCAGCCATGCCTTCCTTAGACTTAGCAGGTTGCTCCCCCTAAGCCGAGTCCTAGTCTTCCTCCACTCTAACTGGCATAATATTGCCTTTCACAGTACTCTAGAAGAATCCAATCTTCCTTAGAGTTCCTGCATTGAAAATATTTCTATGATGGAATCTTACTCTGGAATCTATTAATCTTACCATATCCGAATTAAACAGTAATTTTGAAATGAACCTTCCATAGGGATAGGAGTTCATTCTAACCTCTAGTTTACAATATTATTAGAGATATCTTATTATATATTTCATAAAATTCAACTTTATTTCACTCATAAGCAAAAACATTATGTACATGTCAGGAAACAAAATCTTCTCCATCTCTGACATCCTAGGTGCAATCCCTGTTTGCACAAACATAGCAAGAATCTTCTGATTAGGTTCTAGACCCTTCACTAAATTTTTTCTTATACTTGTAGATCCAAATAAAAATGATGTAATTTCCTCTGACTTATGTTCATCATCTCCAATATTATTTAAGTTGAAATAATAAACTCCCTCACGAGGGCAGTTTAAGATTCTAGCTATTTCTATAGATGAAATTGAAAAATTCCGATCTTCAATTTTTGAAAATATGGCGTCCTATGTATCTTTAAGATTGAACTAAACGTATTTGAAAAGTAACGGAGCTCTAACTCATATAGAAACTCTTTATTTTTTCCACTGAAAGTTTGCTCGAGATTCTAAAAACAAGGGATTACCGCAATATGAGATCCTTTTGATACAACCATTCCAGGTCGATTAGTTTCCCTGTAGAATCTTTCTTCCTACCGTGCGCTGATGCTTGGCATTACTAGCTTCTCCTTGCTCAATTCCCTATGTCTTTTCCATTTTTATTTCAAAGTTCTGAAGTCTTGAAGGTTTATGGTTTCGAAGTTTTAGCCAAAGGTAGATGAAGGAGGTAAGGGTTTTTGGTGTTTCCAAAGGTTTGGAGAAAAATGAACGGGTTTGGAATTTGTTACAGTTTCTGACATCCTTGTTTTCCATGTCATTTAATTACATAATAATCATTACATTATTTAAATAAAATAAAACGTATGCCGAAAAAAATGAATTTGTAAATTATTCTGAAAATAAATAATTAAATTATTTAAAACAGTGAAGATAAAAAAATAAACGTGTAAAAATTAAAATTAAAATTTCTTTTAAAATTAAATAAATCTAGCTCCCCCTTAATAAAATCAAACCACACAGTGGTAAGTGGTTTAGTAAAAATATTAGCTAATTTAATTTCAATAATTACAAATTCTAAGAATATATCCTTTTTAAGAACATTATCTCTTAGAAAATGATGTCTGATATCAATATACTTAGTTCTAGAATGATTAATAGAGTTTTTTGAAATATTTATAGCACTTGTATTATCACATAAAATAGGCGTGTTATTAAAATTTAGTCCAAAGTTCATAAGAGTGTTTTTCATCCACAAAACTTGTGCACAACAACTGCCTACAGAGACATATTTTTCCTCGGCTGTTGACAGGAAAACTGAGTGTTATTTTTTACTAGACCATGACACTAAAGATTTTCCTAAAAAGTGACAAGTCCCTGAGGTGATTTTCTATCTAATCTAAAACTTCCAAAGTCAGCATCTGAATATGAAATTAAATTAAAATCAGAAGTTTTTGGATAGAGAAGATATTGAAAAACAGTTCTTTTAAATATCTAAAAATTCTTTTAACAACACTTAAGTGAGATTCTTTAAGATCAGATTGAAATCTTGCATAAATACATACTTAATACATTATATCCAGGCTACTAGCAGTAAGATATAATAAACTACCAATCATACTTCTATATAACTTGTTGTCAACTGATTTTCCAGTTTCATGCAAATCAAGTTTTATATTAGTACACATAATAGTTGTACATGTCTTGTTGTTTTCAAGTCCAAATTTCTTTAGTAAATCAGTAATTTATTTTCTTTGATTTAAAACATTTCCAAAATATTTTTGATAAATTTGAATTCCTAAAAAGAAATTTAATTCTCCCATTACACTCATTTCAAATTATTTTTTCATAAAATTTGAAAACTCATGATTTTTTTTTGTTTTTTGAACCAAAAATTACATCATCAACATAAATTTGAACCAATAAAATATTAGAGTTAATAGTTTTCTTAAAAAAATTTGGATTTTCCATCCCAACAGTAAAATCATTTTTCAAAAGAAAAGAGCTTAATATTTCATACCAAGCTCTAGGTGCATGTTTAAGGCCATAGAGAGCTTTAGTAAGTTTAAAAACAAAATATGGTTTTTGTGAATTTTCTAAACCCAGAGGTTGCTCAACATAAAATTTCTCCAATAAGTAACCATTTAAAAAGGAAAACTTAACATCCATCTGAAATAATTTAAAGTTCATATGAGATGTATAGGCTAAAAGGATTCTAATAACTTCTAATCTAGCTACGGGTGCAAAGGTCTCATCATAATCTATACCTTCTTCCTGATTATATGATTTAGCTACTAGTAATTCTTTATTTCTAGTTATTATTCCTTGATCATCTTGTTTATTTCTAAAGACCCATTTAGTTCCTATAACTTGATAGTTCTGAGGTCTTTCAACTAAATTCCAAACTTCATTTCTCTTGAACTGGTTTAGTTTTTCTTACATTTCTATCAACCAACTTTCATCAACTAAGGATTATTATAATGTCTTAGGTTCTAATTGGGATAGAAAGGCGGAGAATTCAACAAGATTTTCTACATTTATTGTAGTGTCTAGGTCTCCTATAACAGTTTCTAAAGGGTGATTCTTTAGGGTTCTAAGCTGTCTAGGTAGTACACTATTGGGTTCTTCAATGTCACATTCTTCTGAACTAGACTGAATTTCATTTAAATATTTTTCAAAATCATCTTTTAAGTTCTCAAGTATCATGTTATCATTAGAGTCAAATTCATCAATTTGGTCTTTCCCTTTTCCAAAGGGATCATATTCATCAAATTTTACATGAACCGATTCTTCAACAATCCCTGACTTTTTATTAAAATCTCTATAAGCTTTAGAAGTAGAAGAATATCCTAAGAAAATGCCTTCATGAGATTTTGGATCAAACTTACCAAGATTTTCCCTGGTGTTTAAGGTGAAAACCTTGCATTCAAAAACTTTAAAGTAATTTACTTTAGGTTTTCTGTTATTCCAGAGTTCATAGGGTGTCTTTTTAAAAATTGGTCTGTTTAAAACTCTCTTCATTATGTAGCAGTTTGTACTTACAACTTCTACCCAAAAATAGGTAGGAATACTGTACTCATTTAGCATAGTCCTAGACATTTCTTGAATAGTCCTATTTCTTCTTTCAACAATTCCATTTTGTTGAGGTGTTATCGGTGCAAATAAGGTTTGTTCATTACCCATATTTGAGAAAAAAGGAATTAAATTACATATTCTTAAATTCTATAACATGATCACTTCTTAATGAAATTATTTTAAAACCTGTTTCATTTTGGACAACTTTGCAAAAACTTTCAAATATAGTAAAATCTTTATTTTTATATTTTAGAAAATAAATCAATGTAAATCTAGAATAGTCATCAAATAAAACATATACATATAATTCACCAACCAAGAATGCTATTCTTGAAGGTACAAAAAAATCCATATGGATAAATTCTAGAGGTTTATATGTAGCAATTTTGTTAATAGATTTGAAGGATGATTTAGCAGTTAAGAAGTTTACTTTTTGTTTACACAAGGAATTTAAGTCTAGAGTATAAACATTATCAATTCTGGGTGCTCTAAATATATGCAATTTATCTTTAAAAACAAAACTTTAGTTGTTAGAAAAATCAGCAAAATAACCATCATCACAAAGTTGAGAGATACTTATCAGGTTGTGTTTCAATCCTTGTACACGGAGTACTTTATTAATTGAGACACCTTCTGGATCTTCAACAGTTCCCATGCCAATAATTTTACCTTTGGCATTGTCACAAAATGTGACTAATCCTCCAACCTTTTGATTTAATATTTTAAAATTCAATGAATTCCCATTCATATTCTTGGAGGAGCTACTCTCCATATACCATATTTCAATTCATCTTCTGTGACCTTCTTCTTACAATGGCATTTAAACAAAGGTTTGTTTTGGTACTCATATTTTGTTGGGTCCAGCAGTGTTAGCCAGTAATGTCCTGGGAATCTAAAAGTGCTTTGTTTTTCTATAATCAATAGAATCATATAAACTATTTGCAATAAATTCTTTCTTAATCCCACTTATTTTTGGTTTCCTTAAATAACAGTTTTTAGATATGTGAACTTTTGTTCCACAATAGTTTCAAATTTTACCTTTTGTACTTGGAAGAAAATAGTTCTTATACAATTTGAGTTTCTCACCTTTACTACCTATTCTATATCTTTCCTTCTTAATCACATTATTTCCAAGAATTTCATTTAGTGTATTTTCTCCTTTTGTAAAAACAAGAGCTGTACTTTTTTATGTTTTTACTTTTGTTTATAGTGTTTTTATTTTATTTTCATTACCATTAAAATTTATGTTTGATGAGTTATATTTTTCAATTAACTCTTGATATTGTTTTAGCAGAGTGTCTCTTTCTTTAAAAACAATAGTGTGAATATTTTTCAGTGATTTATATTTCTTATATAAGGAATTATATTTTTATTCCAGCATGTTGCAGTAGGCTCCAAGTTTATTATTTGAACAACTAGAACTAGAATTAGAATCAGATGAGTAATAATATTGTAACTCATCAGCTTCTTCCATAAAGCACATATTTGCTTTTAGATTTGATTCTTATTTTTCTGAGTTATACTTTTATGAGCTTATGGAGTCTTCTGAAACACTCCAAGTAGATTTCATTTCTCTTTTGTCTTTCTTCTCATAATCATTGTTTTTGAAAAATTTCTTTTTCTTTTATCCTTTTAATTGAGAACAGTTAGGTCTAATGTGACCCATCTTCTTGAATTCATAGCATCTGACTTACTTTGGTTATTTTTCATCCTTTTTGAAGGATTTTAAGAATCCCTTCTTCTTTCTGTAGAATTTACTGAACTTTCTGGCTAGTTGAGCTAGTTCTACATCTAAATTAGATGAATCAAAATTCTTTGATTTCATTTTGATTTATTTATTCATCTTTCTGCTCATCTTTTGGGATGTTACTTTCAAAGTAGTGTTTTCTATCTTGATCAAGACTTTATACTCATTTTCTTCATCTTGAATGTCCGTTTCATACATCATTAGAGTTCCAATTAATTCTCTCATAATAAGATCTTTGACTGGTGATGATTTTCTAATAGCCACTAATATCCCATTCCATCTAGGTGGTAGTACTCTCAGTACTTTTAGGTATTGATCTACTTGTTTGATATGATCTCCCAAGGTAGTGATGTTATTAAAAATTTATGAAAGCCTTCCATTCATCTGGGTGATGATTTCTCCTTCAAACATTTTTAATGTGTCGAATTTCAATTTAGCTGTGGCATACCTCATTTGTCTGACATTGTCAGTTCCTTCATAAGAAACTACAATTGTCTGCCACATTTCATGAGAAGTCGGGCACTGAGATACTCTGTTGAATTCATTTGGTCCAAGGCCAAAGATGATAGCATTCATAGCTTTTGAGTTTATGTCGTACTATGCTTCAATATCAGCACTCCATGTTTCATGTTTCTCTGTAATCACATAGGGAGTTAAAATTTTTGAGTAGACTTTGTATCCAAGGTTCTTTAAGTAAATCACCATCCTTGATTTCCATCATCCATAATTTTCACCGTTGAAGTTGAGAGATCGAACCATTTACATACCCTTTCCTGTATCAGTCATTGTGCTCTATATAATCCAAGAACTTTCATCTCTTTATAGGTTTGAACAAAGCTCCTCCTTTGATACCAATTGTTGGATTAGGTTATACCAAATACGCACAAGAGGGGGGGGGGGGTGAATTGTGTTTTTTACAAATTCTTTACAAATTTTGATGAATCCTAAGTCTATCCTTTTATATTTATTAGGTTGTTTATGTAGCGTAAAATAAACAGTTAAAGAACACAAGGATGTATAGTGGTTCAGGGAACAGAAGCCCCCTAGTCCACTCCACCAATGTTCTACTCCACAAGCTTGGTGATTTTCCCTATCTGGTCCTCTTATCAATAGATCATCCATAACTGAGTGCAGGCAGTTGACACCTTTACAAGTTAAGGCTAAAAATAGAGCCTTATGGTTCATAGACAGAATAGAATACACATCTTAGTACGAGAAGCCTGTTACTCAAAATAAAAAGATTATTTGTCTTGAAATACTTTCCAGTTGATCTTCAAAATTGCAACAACACACAACTAAAAGTAGATAGATCCTCATCTTTAGAAATGATGTTCTTCAGATAAGGGAAGTTATGAGTCGATCCAATTGTAATATATATAGAAATAAATTCAGAAACTCCAACAACAATGTATTCATGAAAGATCTTCGATGTAGAAATGGTGAATGTTCAACGTGTTTCTTCTTCTTTAGAAAAACAGAGTTTGATAGATCTTGGTAGCAGCAGATCTGTAAATCTCAAATGACTCCGTAAAACTGTAGTTGTGAAGAACTCAAGATCTTGTTATATATTTTCATGATGATTCTCCCTCTTTTTTTAGTAAAAAATATCACAGATACATATAGAATAATGACAAGAATTTTTCATAAAAATTTAGATCCACGAAAGTCGCCTTTAGATTCGCGATATTCAAATGTTTGAATAACAGATCAGTTGTAACTCCCCCAAATATTCGGCATGAAAAGCTCCTATTTAATCAATCCTTTGAATCACAAATAAATGGATTTGAATCAGTCAAAGACGTGATTTAAAGTTGGGATTTGAATTTGTCTTGAAATCAGCCTAATAATCTGCATAAAGACAGTTCCTCAATAAAGTCGTAATTTAAATTTCCAACGCCAAACGTAGGGTTGAACTGCATAGCATACATTCTCTGAATGTAAGGTTTACAACGTAAGGTTCACAATTCAAGGTTCACAACGTAACACTGATTTCAAAAGTAAGGTTGATGAACCATACCTTTATCAGCTTCTAAAAGTAAGGTATATGATCCATACTTTTTTGATAAAACGTAAGGTTGTTTTCAAAAGTAAGGTTGATGAGCCATAATTTTGAGAAACAAACATAACATTCCATATTAATGTAGGGTTCTTCTTCTATACTTTTCTGATATCCTGAATGTAAGGTTCTTTCCAAATGTAGGGTTCTTCTTCCATACTTTTGTCTACAATGTATGGTTACTTAACCAAGCTTTTCTGATATGCTGTAAAGTAAATGAAAAATTCTATCCTTACGCTACACTCCTCAACGTAGGGTATGAACAGTATTTCTAGAACACGTGAAAGTGATTTCCGAACATGTAGAGCATGGACAGTGTTTCCAGAACATGCTAATACTTAAAAAACGATTTTCATACACTTTGTCAAATATTCCACGCAGATTAAATACTTTAATATTATTCCAAAATAGAGAAATACATAATACTAATTTCCTGATATATACTCAAAGTAAAATCATTAGAATAACAAATAAGGGTATTTTTGAACATCAAAATCATCATAAAGAGATATAGTATTGTTCTTAATGATCTCCCATTAATAAAATAGAGTGTTGTTGCAAACAATACTTTCTCGATATACACTTGAAGCAATACACTATAAAATCTCATTTTAAACCTTATTTAGAAAACCACAAGTGAGACAACTTGATTGGAAAGTTAAAATCCATTTTTAGAACCCACATGAAAGACCCAACCTCATCTTGAAAAATAAGAACCATTTATAAAACCAATATTTCACAAAAACCCCTACTTAAGGCATCACCTTCATCTGATGACACATCCATGCGTACACCTAGTACACCCATGGATGCTCCAACATCTAGTGTCACACCGACAACCAATAAAACACTCAAAAACCATTTACATAAAACACCAATTTTCCTAAAGGTCACAAGAAACAAGAAAACAAAAAAACAAAAAAACACCATTTGCACACATAAAGGTCACAAGAAACAAGATAACACCATTTGAGAACTAATCAATTCACATGAAGATCATTGAAACCTATTTTTAATAAATTAAAACAACAAAAAGACACTATTTTCCCCTACCTATGGGTATAATAGAGGTGAGAATGAAATTTCAAAATTAATTAAAACATGCAAGTGAAAAAGGATATTTTTGAAAAGGAAATATTGGAAATGCCTACCTCAAGGAGTTGGTTGAACCAATGATTTCTAACTCAAACCGCCACGTTCTCATATACATGCACTTCCACAAAAGTGTGCACACTTTGAATTATTCACAACACCCAAAATTTGTGTTGCAAGGACCAGTGCACAACCAAACCAATACTAAGGACTCACTTAAACCATTAGACTATACATTAAGAAGTGAAAAACCAATTAGAGGGTTTAGAATCTTACCCAAAATAATGGAGGCAAAGAAAATCCGGTCCAAAGACACCGTTCGCATATCCGGAAGGGGAAACCATGCACCGTAGGGGAGGCAGAGGCGGTGCGCAGGGGTTTCAGGCTTCACCAGAAAGCAGGGCAGACAGGATGCGTGCAGAGGTTTTGGGATGAGGAGGGTGGCGTTGGGTCATCGACTCACTACAGATCGAGCGAGAGAAGGAGAGGGAGCTGTCGTGAGCTGGGTAGGGAGAACTTGGGCCGCTGTACGAGATGAAAAGAAGTGGGGGGGGGGGGCACCAGCAGGCCGAGGGGAGGTGCACCTCGCGGATGAAAAATGGCGGAGGCTGCGTGCACAGCGCGCATGAGCAGAGAAGGGGGGCGACACCCCCTAAGGTTTTTCCTCCTTTTTTAAAAATAAAATTATATTATTAATAATAATATCAATATTAATAATAACTTAATTATAATAATAATAAAAATAATAGGAAGACTAAAAATTATAATTTTATTCATTTATTTTCTTTTCTTTTCTTTAAATATTAACAACATTAATAATAATGTAACAAAATTAATAATTTTCTTAACAATAATAACTCATTTTAAATAATCATAAAATTAATAATAATTTAATCATAATAATATTAAGAACAATTTTAACAGCCATTTAATATTAAAAATATTAATAACAATAATAACACTTCCAATAATAAAATTATTATTATTATGGCACAAATGTTTAACCCATTTTATTTTTATAATTTCTTTTATTTTAAACATTAAATAACTGTATAGGCACCTGGGTCGACCGCACGGTCACTGCCAACTGTGCGATGTCTGCGCACCTGTCCAAAACCCATCAAAATTATTAAACAAATTTTTTTTAGACCAGTGCTCAACCCACATCTTGGTGAGAATAACCGAAGCCAAGAAATAATAAAATAAACAATTTAAAAAGGTCGGGGTGTGACATTTGAGCACCACAAGTTGTATATAATACACAATTTGTAGATATAGGAAGATTACACTTGATAATAAACTCTCCTTTAGCTTCCCCTCGCTTCTTGATGAAGTTACTCTTCCAGTGGCCTAACTTTCCTTATTTAAAAGATACTTCTTCTTCTTCTTTCCCTTACCTTTGGATATTCTTCTTCTTGGAAGGATTGTGCTCAGGAACTTTAGACTTGGAGTGAATCTTGGACGTCTTTGTCTTGTTCTCCCTTTTCTTATTCACCATAAGGACTGTAGGTTTTTCATGTCCCATTTCCTTGTCAACTTGGCGAATGAGATCAATAGGTTACGAAAGAGTCTTCTTGCTATTGCTCATGTTGTAATTCACAATGAATCTAGAGAAGTATTTAAGTTGTGAGGAAAGGATGAGATCTATGCATAATTTATCAAAGAACTTAATTCCTAAAATGTCCAAACACTCTATGTATCAAATCATCTTGACTATATGAGGCCCAACTGGAGCCACCTCTCCAAGATTTCTTGTAAAATGTGCATTGGATATCTCATATCACTCTTGTCTCGCCTTCTCTTGATATAGATCATAAAGGAGATACGTCATACTATACATATCCATATCCTCATGTTTCTTTAGAAGCTCATTGGATAAGGATGATAGAATAAAACATTGGATATTTGTGACATCATCCCAATGTTTTTCATATATAGATAATTCTTCCTCACTAGCTTTTTGTCCAAGTGCTTATGGAATGGGATTTTACAGCACATAAAATTTACTTTCAAGGTGTAAAATAGTTTTCAAGTGCCTTTTCCATTCTTATAAATTAGTTTTAGTGAGAATTTTATCCTTCTCAATTATAGATTACAGTAATATGTTTGAATTCATGTGTATTTCCATTTCTATAATTAAGAAGAGCATAATTTTAGTATTTATCTGATAAAATTAGATAAAAAATATTAAATTTATCAATCTACCACTATTTTATCAAAACTTAATAGCCCCCCCCCCCATTGGTTTCAAAATAAATCATTGCTTGGATATTCTAGTGGCAATAACCCCTATTCCCCTTTTCATAACCAAGAATTTTCCCTAATAATCTATTTGAAGTGTTTTAGGTGGGAATAATATTTCCAACCACATCAACTCATAGTTACTTGATCTATTTAGTGGACTCCCCAATCTTAAAATCATTCATTTGGATTTCCTTAACCCTTGCCTCCAAGGTACGCCAAGTCATGATTTGGAAATAAACCTTTGATGTGAAATAACTTAAGTCAACCCAAAACCAAAGTTAGAATTCACCTATAATTGAAAGTACCTTGAATTTGGACAATCAAATACTTTGAATTATAGTTGAATTTGAACTTAATTAGTATAAGGATATACCAAATTAATATATATAATTGATTAATTTTTTATCTTTATGTGTAAACTACCCATTTTTTCATATTTATTACATGCTTGTTAATATTAAGTGTATTTACTTAAGTAATCAACCATGTCTTAGATAAAGTGTACTCATAATACAATTTATTTTTGTTTTATATTGATTACTTATTAATTTATTAATTCATTTGATCACAACAAAACATCCATAATGAAATTAACCATGAAAATTGACATAAATAAAACAATAAGAGTGATATGATCATCAGATTTTACCAATGGTTATATTATCTAGTGGATGATAAAGTAAGAATTTCCCTAGGGGAAAACACCTAAACTTGAACCTCATCCACTCAATTTGGATCTCCATCCATTATATAAGCTTTTACTCACATGCTGGTGAGGGGAACTAAATGACTGGCTAAGGGGTTTTACATAAAAGGAAACCATGGAAACACATTCCCTTACAAAATGATAGGCGGGATGAAATAAATGATATCAATTTAATTTACTAATAAATTACAATGAAACAAAATCAAATACAAAGGTTTGGTCTATTCTCATGATCATCCACATATATGTAATAAATTACGCATTTAATAAAATATAATTCAATCCAAATAGTTCATACTTAAGATAAATCATGCTCGAATAAATTAATTATCTTCTATAATCAATCAATTATTTTATATTAATTCTCATAAAAAATTTCTTGATATTCTCATCTAATCCAATTTTTATAAAAATTAAGTAATGTTAATTAAAACTGACTATTTAAAAAAAATGTACCTTGGAGGCAATATAATGAGTACCCATCCGAATTTCCCAGTGTGTATGATATTCAAATAATATATACTCATGTGGAATGTAGAATACATGCCTTATCACGTAATTTCATGGAATGTGAAAGTCGACTGAATGAAACATAAAACAGATGTTATTTATTCGTATCATGACTTATACATGATATGCAGTTCTTAATATTACAAAGAAAATAATTACGCTTTTAATATATATATACACATATATAAAACCCATCACATGGAATGTATGAGTTAATTGAATGAAACATAGAACACATGGTGATAAGGTTTAAATAGTATAATAAAGTAATTTTTAATTCTGTATGCATAGGTAGTATACATGGCATGTACTAGCTAGCTAAACATCATGTATAATTATTCATCGTCTATATGCAACACACGCCTAGGGACTGGGCATGTTGTCTTCCTAGAAAAATTATTGGAGTACACAACTTGTACGTGGTGTAAACACCTTATGGTCTTCAAGTTACAAAGTTACCATCACACATTCCATGTGAAAACACATGAATTGTCTTTGACTAATGGACTACACGTCATGTACGCAAGTTACACATAGTGAAGTTTGACTAACTATATGCCAGGATGGTCCCATTAACATGTGGTTTATTAAATACACAACACATGAATTAAATGAGCACACTGATAATTAATTTTGAGTTGTCTTGGTTCATTGAACACGAGTAAACAAAATGTACCAATGGGCTACATGTTGTGTACTCTTCTTCTATCTAGTTAGAATCCTTTAAACCTCTATTTGAGTTTTTCAAATGTTTTTTTTGTAATTAATCCATTTCTATTATATCTATGAGAGATAAGAGGATGAATATGAGAGCTCATGATTTTTATTTAAAGAATGATCAAACCAAAATTTAAAACTACTTATAAATGTGTAAATCAATCAAAAATCTTTAAATAATTATAAATCATCACACAACTGATTTGATACCACTTAAAGTTTCTGAGTGAAACAAAAGTGCCAATGGGGAATTACCAACTCATTTTTTGTTATAATAAATGATTAATCTGAGATGTACATCGATAAAGAACATTTTGACTAATGGAATTGAATAAAATATTAATTAACATGAGAATACCAGAACCAAATGCAGGATCATCACATAATTATTTATAATTAATTTTAGTGGTTAAGGAATTACCTTATGATAAATTATTTCTTCATTGATGAATCTGAAAACATATCTACATTATACCATCATTGCATCATAAGAATAAATTGTAGATTTCCTATTGAGGTGATCCACATGTGTACCACAAACCTCCAAGTATCCCCATTGGAATCTATGAGATAAAGTGCAGTAGATCCTAATTCTTAAGTTGTTCATCCTTGGAAGAGGAGGATTTCTTTCCATTCTTCAGAGTGTTCTTGGAGAGGGTTTCTCTAAGGATAGAGAGGATTGTACATATTCATTATGCACAACCAACACAATGGATAGTGTTAGGATTGGAAATAGTAAAATTGGGTTTAAATAGTTCTAGGGTTAGAAAATAATAATTGAAAATACACCCTTATTATTTATTTAATCCCCATGGAACCCCATATCTATAATAATAATAATAATAATAATAATAATAATAATAATAATAATAATAATATTTTTTACCAACATGTGAAAAACCCGTGAATTAATTAAATATTATTTATTGAATAAATTGTTTCAAATTTATTCAAATAATTTTTAATATATATATTATAAATCATTGAACCATTAAACTCAGCCTGCCATTCCTCCAAAACATTTATTAGGCCTTGAATAAGGAATATTTATTTAATAAATAAAAACCACTACATTATTCACTAATAAATAAATAAATATTTACTAAATAACAAATAAATATTTATTAAATATCCTGCTAAAAAAATATTCTCTCAAATAACTACTGACTGAATATATATGATCAAGATAATCATGAAAAATTATTAAAACACATAATGAAATAATATTTATTCAACATATTAAATAATAAATAATATTTAATATATAACTCAAACTCTAGATACACTTAGTGTGTGTTCCTCTAGGCCTCTTTCTCAATGGTATTAGGAAGAATCGCTTAAATTACAAGGTTAAAATCTAGCAATACGCCAATTCACCCATAAATAAAGAAGTTAATGTCACAACGACATACAACCTTATAAAAATACTTATTATGTAATATAATATCTTTATTATGATATCTAAAATCAAACAAGTTGCATGTTGGTATCATCAACCTATGTGCTCGATGCATCTTTCTTAGATTTTCCCAAAATGAAATTTCCCACAGAACACCATGGTCATGGATTTATTTCGGTTATTT
The DNA here is from genome assembly GCA_963277665.1 of Viscum album. Classification (NCBI taxonomy): domain Eukaryota; kingdom Viridiplantae; phylum Streptophyta; class Magnoliopsida; order Santalales; family Viscaceae; genus Viscum; species Viscum album. The sequence continues at coordinate 1,735,757,870 of OY728133.1, forward strand.
AATTCCCCTAAAAGGGCATGGGATATAAACTTCCATTAAATAATAGAATATAAAAATCCTTGCTTGAATTATTCATCAATGAAATATTAGTCATGATGCACCCAATGTAACCTACCTTTCCAATAACATAGTTTGTAACAGTTTTCATCAATTCATCAAAGTACAGACTAATAATATCCGTTAATAATAATATTAAATTATAAGGATCAATACACATGTTTGTAGATATGAATATCCAATGAGACATATAAATGTGGATTTCATAATGGCGGGTCATGTTCACATAATCTAATGTATGGGAAATTACCAAGGTCATACACCATGAAAAAGTACCTCAAAGTCCTATGAGTCTCCACAACTGATAGTCTGTATCATTTATGTCGTATAAAATGATATCATTTGGATATAAAAACTACATTTAAGAATAAATTCATGGCACTTTGGGGTTCTTAGCATAGTGGGGAAATGTTATAACCTTTAATCATGAAAATTTCTCTTTGAACATTATCACATACTATATCACACATAAGAATGATAATAATTTAATTATAAGTTTATTAATATTAAAAATAATGAATACAGTTAATCATAAAGTACATAGAAGTTGGTTATAGAGAACTAACTCTAACAGTCCTGACCCACATGTTGGTAATGCGGGGAAAATGACACTTGAAGAAGGATTGGGATTTGAAAAGAGAGCTCTAAAAGAGTATCAAAATAAGGCATCTCAAACATTAAGATCATAATTGATGGAAACAAATTATTTCTTAGTGTTAATATTTCGGTGCAATCATGGGGGATTGACTCAGGTGCATCATTCCACTCAATGGGATAACATATATGAATGGAGAATTATGTGTTTGGAAAGTTTATAAAGATACATTTGGGGAATGATGAATCTATAGAGATCATGTAAAATAGTGATGTTAATGTTATAATTAAGAATGAGAGTGTCTTAAAGCTAAAAGAAGTTATACATATCCTAGGGCTATGGAAGAACTTAATTTCACTACCACAAAACTGGGCAAGGCCAGCGCCACCCCTTTATCAGCGCTAACAAAAAAATGCTGATAAAGGGGGGGAGGGCTTTATCAGCCCTAAAAAAAGAACTGATAAATGGTACCTTTATCAGCGCTAAAAAATGCGCTAATAAAAGTACCCCTTTATCAGTGCTTTTTTTAGCGCTGATAAAGACCCCCCCTTTATCAGCGCTTCTTTAGTAGCGCTGATAAAGGGTTCGAATTCAAAAAAAAATTATTTAAAAATAATATATTAATATATTAATATATAATTATATAAATATTTTTATATTTATGTAAATATAATATATAATTTTTAAATATATTTTAGATAAGTATAAATATACATTTACACTTATTATACTTAATATATAAGATATTTAGTGAAATTGGATTATAAAAAAATTAAAAAAATATTTTTAATTAATAATTTTCAAATTATTATGGATTAATAGTCATTTAATAACAATTTAAAGACTAAAAAAATAAAAAAAATTAAAAAAAGATCCAAAATATGTTGAAAACGCAACTCAAACTTCAAACGACCATAACTTTTGATCCGGGAGTCCGCTTGAGATCTACCACATATCAAATCAAATCCTGCGATGTGATCTACATTTCTATGACCAAGGGGATCCTGGTAAAGGGTTTTTCGAGACCAAAAGAGGCCGAGAAGGCCTCCAAAACTGAGTTTTTAGTCGGGGTACCCCGATTTTTTAACATTTTGTGGATTTTCATTCTCATTTAAGGGGGTATTATTGGCTTTTTTTGGTGGGGACTGAATTTATTCCAAGGTATTACATTCATATTGATATTATGTATTTGAAATTTTATCATTTTTTATAATGCACTACTATTTATAATCAAATATATAACTATATGTACATATATTCATGCCTAAAAATTAATTTTTTTTAAATAAATAATTAAACATATTTACATATAAAATATATTAGCTTTATCTAAATAATAACTAATATCCATTTTATTTAAAATACTAATATATTAATATTTATATAACTATATATTAATATAACTATATATATATTAATATAAATATATATTACTATACGAATAAATATAACTAAATATATATATAAATAAATAGATATATCATAAATAAGAGAAAAAATCAATATAGGGGAGTGGCAAAGTCTTTAGGTGCGTAGGGAGGAGGTCTCGAGATCAAATTCGGGTGGAGGTAGGGGCACGCGCGCAAGTCTGATTTAGAGGGGCTAGCACTGATAAAGGGTGTAGGCGGTGCGTGCGTGCGCTGGAGGGTGCGGGGAAAGTTCTGATAAATGGGGGCTCAAGCGCTGTAAAAAGCCCCCCCACAAGATTGGAAGTATTTTTTTTAATTTTTTTTTTTAATTTTTATCAGTGCTCAAAAAAAGTGCTGATAAAAGGGGTCTTTTATCAGCGCTAAAAAGAAAGCGCTGATAAAAGACCCTTTTATCAGCGCTTTTTGGAGCACTGATAAAGGAGACCCCCCTTTATCTTCGCCGGCTTTAATAGCACTTTTTCTAGTGCTGTTAATGGCCATTTTTAGCGCTGATAAAATCCATATTTGTAGTTTCCATCGGAAAACTTGATGAGGCATGCTATGAGAATAGATTTCCATCAGAGTTTGGAAGGTTACCCAAGAATACATGGTGGTTGAACATGGAGTAAAGGATGAGATTCAATCTCTAAATGAAAAACTAAAGGGACCTGTAGTTGTCAATTTTTCAATGTTTGATAGTCCTAAGTTATGAAATTACTGAATTAGAAATCCCTATGATAAGAACATGAAGGTTATAATAGCTAAAGTAATGTTAAATCTTGATCACATAAACTTTGTATGGTGTGAAATTTGTGTGTTTGTAAAAAAATAAAGGTGTCATTAAACTTTAATAGGAGGAAGCCCAAATATTGGAAGTTGGAACTAGTTCACTCAGACGTTTGGGGACCTTTCCCTACCTGATCAAATAATTGGTCACTTTACTGTATAACATTTATTGATAATGATACGAGGAAGGTATGAGCTTAATTTCTAAGGAAAACTTTGATGTACTTTAAGAATTAATTTAATGGAAATCCATAGTGGAGAGGGAATATGATTGGGATAAGAAATTATTAAGGTCCAATAATAGCGGTGAATACAAGAGACACAACTTTTGGGAATACTGTTAGAAGAAAGGGATCAAGATAGAGAATACCTTTATTAAAATACCAAAGTATAATGGTTTTCATAAAAGAATAAATCAATTTTTTACTAAGATGGAATGAATCATGTGGTTTCACTATAGAACCCCTAAGTGTATTTGGGTTGAAGTAGTGAGTATAACAACTTACCTTTTCAATAGGAGTCCAACATCAGTGGTAGGGCATAAACTTCCAATGGAGATATGGTAAGGTAAATATATAGACGTCATCCATCTCATAATTTTCAGCAATATAGTTTATGTCAACACTAATGATAAGGATAGGAACAACATAGAATCAAAATCCAAGTCATTCTTCATTTTTGGATATGGAGTTGTAAATTTTGGATTTAGGATATGGGATGATGATAGGTGAAAATACATGTGAATCCAAGATGTTATAATCATTGATAAGGTTCTATAAAATAACCTGAATTGGAGGTGAAACAAGGTGGATTAAACAAATATAGCATTTAAGTCCAAGTTGATTCGAGTAAGGGCATTGGACACTGAAAAGGTCTTGAGAACTCATATGGAATCCCCAAAGGTTTATAGGTGAGACTAGTGGAAGACATGCCAGAATGTTCAAGGGATTCTAAATATTGAGTGCGAGCACTGAATGGTATAATTATAATATAAATAGCACCAAACAATGTATAGTTGAAAAAAATAGCACAAGAAGTCCATTTGAGGAGATACAATGGGCTTAGAAATCTAGTTTAAAGGTTTGAAGATAATATAAACTTTCTTCCACTTATGAATAGTGGATATCCAGAGAGATCAAAAAAGGTAACCACACTCAGTGACTCTAATTTGTGGAAGTCACATATGGAAAAAGAGATATCTTCATTGAAGTCTAATGAAACCTGGGATCTAAATGAGTTACCATAGGGAAAGAACTTACCAGAAAAGAAGTTTTTTTCCAGTTGAAATGAGAGGATGATGGAAATAAATGGTTCAAGGTACCACATGTGGTGAATGGATTTCAATAAATGGAAGGATTTTATTTTTGGTATATTTTATTACTGATATTTAAGAATGATACTATCTAGATATTTCTGATTATGGTTTCATCATAGGATGTTCACATAGAACAAATGGATGTAAAGATTATATTACTTCATGGAAATTAAGAGAAAGAGATTTATATTAAGAAACTAATGGGTTTCAAAGATGATAGATATCGGAACATGGTGTGTCAATTTAAGAAGATAATATATTATGAAATAGGTTCCAAGGTAGTATAATCAAAAGTTCAATTCCTTTTTGGTTGTGGAAGGATTTATGCATAGAAACGTAGATTATTATTACTACCAGAAGTCTTGGGAATATGGGAGTTATATCATCTTTCTTCTTTATGTTGATAAAATGTTGCTATTTGGACCAAATGCTAGAGTGATTGGAAGATGAAATGCAATTTTTTCAGATGGTTTGAGATGAAAGATCTTGTATAGGCTAAGAAGATTTTGGGGATGAAGATCTAGAGAGACAGGAGATCAATAACTTTGGTTCTATCTCAAAAGGATTACATCCAAAAGCTCATCGAAATATCATGATATAAGTCTCTTGGACGAACCTTAGATTTTTAGTAATTTAATATCAATTAATAATATAATATTTGTTTTAAAAACTCTTTTATGTCAATTTTGACACTATTCAATAATTGATTTTTGTAAAACTCATAAAAGAATTATTACTTCTAAAAAAGTTAATTAAATCAATCCTAACATGTCATATTATCCTATAAAATTAGTTTAATTCATAAAAAGTCTCAAATTATATTTATTTGGGTATTTATAATATCAATTATTTTAATTGTTCACTATTATGGTAATTACTGCATCATCATTGTGTCATTAATAAATTAAATTATTTAATATCTAAAAATTATAAATAAAATATCATTATTTAGGAAATATTTTTATCTTTCTAATGAATATTTAAAATCTAATTTATCTTATGTATAACCTTATATTAAAAATGTTTTAGTAAATAAACTTTGATTTTAACTCTTTTTACTCTTCTTTGAATTAAATAATAATAAATGTTTTAATCTAATCCAAGTGGACCTAAATGATAATATTTTATTCCTAAGGTTGTTTTTGGTCGAGATAAACTTTTCCAATATAATTAGGACATGTGTTAGGGTAATATTAATATCATTTTTACCCTTAATTACCCTATTTACTTTTAACCGTAGTAAATAAAAGTAAAAAGTTACTATTCAGAAAAAATTATTTTCATCTCATTGAACCATGGTTTTACTACTTGATACTAACCGTGTCTCTTGGATTTTCGAAATTCCATTCACAGAAGCGGTAAAATTAAGTTTTATGAAAAATTCAGTTTTTTAACTACCACTTAGTGGTTTCACTATTCATCAAAAATTGATGTTTTTCAGAACAATACCAAAATTTCACCCTAAGATATAATTGGTATTCTGAATTAAAAAATTATGTCTATTTTACAAAATTTCAAACATATATGTTTCATTAATTAATTTTATAATTAATTCCCGTTGTTACAACAAATAGCGTTTTTTTAAGAAACAATATATATCAAAAGATTGATAATTGTTTATGTCCAATTTCAAAGTGAAATTAATTCTAATGAACACCATTGGATAAAATGGTAAAAATATATTCTAATTATAATTTAAAACCACTAAATAATATAATTTATCGCTATAAATTATTTTTATTAAAAAAGTATTTTTTAAGTATTTTTCACTATTCATAAAAATTGGAAGTTCTCAGAAAAATACCAAAAATTCAAATTACGATAATTTTGATATTTTGAATCCAAAAATGAAGTTAATTTTGAAATATTAAATATATATAATTTTAAAAAAGTAGGTATTACTATTCATAACGGCTTGTTTGATTGGTTGTGGTGTGTTAGAACTCGATGTTGCGTACAACACATGCTATTGCATTATTCAAAGGGAAACGTACCGTGGAAGCTTGGGATGTTTCATTGTAAATTTTTGATGTCCCCATTCTAAAAAGTAAATTTATTTAGTCTAATTGAATATATAAAAGTTTAAAATATTGGATTTAAAAAGGGTTCACTATTAAAAGTTTGTAAAAGTGCAATACTGAAAATGAATTTGTTCTTACATTATGTCTAAGAAACTCATAATATGGATTCTAAAATTATAAGGATTATATAAAGTTTAAAATTTAGTTAATACTATTCATAATCTCTTTTGAACAGCTTGTTTAGTAAGTCATGGTGCGCTTGAACTCGGTGTTGCGTGTAGTGCAAGTTATTGAATTATTTTGAAGAAATAACACACTATGAAATCTTGGGGTGTTACACCACCCTTCATCGAAACCATAATTCACATAATATACCATTTTTTCTTGCGATGCTAAGATATTTGGATCATATAGTTCATGATCACCAACATCCATCAAGCGAGAGAAGTTCACAGAAGTAAATTGCAAGGAATATCTTTTAACACCTCTGATAATATCTACCCATTTTCATTTGAATAAAACAACAGAAAAATGTCTGCGGTAGTTTAATTCAATAATATCATGTAACTTTCCATAGTATTCCACTTCAGAAAATGTAAATATACCACTATTCTGTGTTTTCAAACCCACTTCTCGATCGACTGTATGAAATCTAAATCCATTCACATTATAAGCATCGAACTTTCTAACTTGTTTTAGAGGAACTCTAGCAAGAAACTTCAAATCTTCTGACACCTCTGCTCGAGTATCAGTATTCATGATCTGAAAAAAGAAATATACTTTATTATATTTACAAAATTTATGTGTCAAAATAATATTCATATTTATTGCAATATTTATGAACTTACACGTCGTGCAAACCATTCTACAAGATCTTTATTAACAACTTTCATTATATCATTCTCAATTCATGTTAGGCCTCTCATTCATCTCTTTGTTTGTATCCTAAACTCTTCAATAAATGGATCTGCAATTTCACTATTCAGCAACAGAAATCTATGTGCCTGTAATAATTCCAATTCAGTCAGTGTCACATTTGAGGTCCTCCCAACTGATCGGCCAATAGCAGGAAATAGTTTGTATTTCTGATGTATTTGAGATTGAGTCGATGTTTTATCAACACATCCAACTCGATTAAATCTTGTCTCAATATCATCCAAGTATCAAGAACAAAAGGTAAGACACTCCTCAACCAAATAGCCTTCAGTAATAGAGCCTTATGGTTGAGCTTTATTTATCACATATGATTTAAAATGCCTAAGATATCTGTGAAATAAAATAAACATAATTATGCATTTAATTCAGTACAAAAAATTGTTTACTTAACTGAAAAACATATAAATAAAGTACCTCTCAATTGGATACATCCATCAATAATGAACAGGGCCTCCTAATTTAGCTTCCTCAACCAAATGCACAGTTAAATGCATCATTACAGTAAAAAATGATGGAGGAAAGATTATCTCCATTGCACAAAGGTTCAATACAAACCTCTCCTGGAGGTTGTCAAGCTGAAATGGATGTAGAGATTTCTCATATAGTTGTCTAAAAAATGTGCAGAATTGGAGTGCAACAGCAGTAATGTTTTCAGGTAATAATGTACACAATGCCAATGGTAGTAACTGTTGTAACAAAATATGTGAATCATGACTTTTCAATCCATGTAAAAGTCAACACACCTCGAGATGTTACTTAAATACCCATCAGATACCTTAACATTCTTTAAAATTCGAAGGAATGTATCTTTATCTCTATTTTTCATTGCAAAGATTGCCGGAGGATAATTTTCATTCTCATATGTACAGAGATTGCATTTTATGTTCATTGCTTATAAGTCTTTACGAGCATTGAGATGATCCTTTGACTTTCCATACTCATTAAACAATGTGAAAATCAAATTGTCATAGAAATCCTTCTCAATATGCATCAAATTAAGATTATGCCGCAACAAATTAAATTCCCAATACGGAAGTTTGAAGAATATACTTTTTTTCTTCCATTGTTGCATTCTAATTTCACATGACAATGCACTTCGGACCCGTTTTCCGCTATCATTCAAATGATGAACCTTCCCAAATTCTGTTTCAACATTTCAAGCTGTGTCAATATTTCAGAACCAGTTAAAAACTTTGGAGGTGGTCTACGATCAATGGAACCATTAAATTTTGATCTGTTCAGCCGACATCTATGAGATGCATTGAGAAATATTCGATGACACAAGAAGCACCATTTTATACTATGAAGTAGTTGTTTGGGTTCAAAATCAAAGTTACAAACGGGACAAGCCAAACCCATGTAAGTGTTTCAACCAGATAAATCCCCAAGCACAGGGAAGTCACTAATGGTCCACATTAAAGCAGCATACATTTTGAACATTGTTTTAGAAGAAGCATCAAATGTATCAAAACCATTGCTCCATAACTCCTTAAATTAGTCAATCAAAGGCTGCAAGTACACATCAATATCATTTCCAGGCATTCGTTTTCCAGGAATAATAATCAAAAGAATAAAAGATGTTTATTTCATACACATCCACGGAGGCAGATTATAAGGGATCAAAACAACTGAAAAAAATGCTATAACTGGTACTCAAAGTCCCAAATGGGTTGAATCCATCAGCAGCCAATACCAATCGAACATTCCAAGGATCGGTTGAGAAATATAGATATAATGAATCAAATGTCTTCCACGATTTGGAATCTCGTGGATGCCTCATTAACCCATCATTTTTATTATCTACAAAATTCCAATTCATGTATTCAGCGGTTTTCGATGAAATGAATAATATTTGCAATCGAGGATTCAAAGGAAAGTAACGCAAAACCTTTGCAGGTGTGTTCCTTTTCTTCTTCTCTATGAAATTATGTTCATTCAGACTTCCAACATCACCCTTTTCCTTCCATCTAGAAGAATAACATTTCTTGAAATTCTATCTACTTTAATAATCTCCCTAATAAAGCATACAATCATTGGGACACACATGTATTTTTGTATAATTCAGACCAATCTTGTTAACAACTTTTTTCATATCATAAAAATATTCTGGGATTTTTGCTTCAGGAAATTCATCACGAATCAATTCCAATATCATGTACATTTCCTTATTTGTAATTCCACATAGACATTTGATATGGTACAACTTCATCAGAAATGAAAGCTTTGAATATTTCAAACACCCACTATACAACTCTTGATTTCCATCGTCAACTAAATCATGAAACACATTTTCCTCAGTGAAGTTTTATCTTACATTTTGCTCCACAGAATCAAGATGAGGATCCAATGATATGTTACAATCTTTATCTGCCTGTGTTACAGTCTCAAAAACATCACTTGTCATGTTGCAATTTGTAGCACCCTCTTCTGGTTGTTCTGATATGTTTTGATGCTGATAGTGGTGTCTTGCAGTGCCGAATGCATCGTTTATGAGGTTTTTCATTTCATTTTCCATTGTCGATGAACTTGGGACCTCATTCTGTGGATTAACATCAGTGCTCAATCTTTCTATAACGTTCGATTCTCCATACCAAATCCAACACAAATATTGACCAGGGAATTTCTTCAGTTTTAAATGTTCATAAAAATCATCTCTCTTCAACCATGTTCTAAATTTACATTTAGGACATAGAAATTTTATTCTCCCTTCAACAGATCGATTAGAAATTGCAAAATCTAAAAAATCATTCAATCCCTTAACATAATGAGGTGTGTTCCTCAATAATGTGATCTAGCTTTTATCTATGTATATCAAAATGTGCCTACGCAATAAAAAAAATTAAAACACATAGTTAATACTAAATAGAGAAAGAGATTCATATATACGATAATTTAAAATTACAGAAACATAATATAATAAATATGAGCCCCTAAGTTAGATATGAACCCTCTAGTATTTAGGATAGGGGAAGTTTCTTTGGTAAAGAGAAATAGTGTGCTAACAACGTGGTAGCTACTTTACCATGAAAACCAAAGCACATTGTTAATTTGCAATAACCCCAACCTAAGTTCTCTATAGAGTCGTCATATAAAACTATATTATCGAATAAATCTATTATAAATAATGTTTAGGGAAAACCTTATGATGCTTACAAAACTCAACACATTGTTAATTTGGAGTGATAAGAACCACATGAGGGATGGTAGTCTTGAGGCATGATAAGTGGTGGTGTTCATGGAAATTCATGATGAAATAACCTGGGAGATTAGGTTTTGAGGTTCTACGAACCTTGTGTGGATTAAATTCCTAGACCTCTCTTTGGCGAATTCACATAGAAAAGAGTGGTGGTGTGACTTGAGGGTGATTTGGATCATATATGTGTTAGTGCTCATGAGTGGAGAATTATGGTTAAATGGGATGATCGAGGATCAGACCATGTAGTTGAACTAAGAATCAGATTCAGACTTCAGTGTGGGCATTGAACATTTTTGTTATTCCTTGAGTTTTAAGTCATCATGGTCGGGATATGATAGCGCATTGGTGTGTGGGATTGAGAACCTTTGGTATAATTCATCTAGAGAAGGACTTTCTAGTGTTGTTGCATAAAAATTGATGTGTTAAGGTGGAGACCACATCAGAAATGGCGTTCAAGATGAGAATGATGTGGTTTGGGGATCAAACTGGGGTATTTTAAGAATAGTTGATGTGTCTGGGCTTGGTGTTTGGAGTTTCATAGTAGAATCATGTCGGGAATTTGGAGATGAAATGTGGGGTGTTGGTACTATCATCCTGGAAAACATAATAAGATAATCAGAATCACATAGGTGGAAATAGACCCCAGAAGGAATTATCTCTAATCATTATATTCAAGAACTTGGAAGAATTATATTCATCCAAACCACTACAATAAGTTAGAATGAATTCAATACCATTCACTTCAACACACAAAATAAATTTATGCAAAGTAAAGGGATTCTATGCTTGAGTAACATATGTTTGATGGAATCCTTGATCGAGTATCAAAAGTATAAGGAACTCCATACCTAAGTGTCATAATTCAATATAGTCAAGTTGGCCTTATAAATAAATAGGTTATCCATTTCAAAAAATAATGAAAAATACAAATATACATATTCAATGAAAGTGATTACTTTCATCCAAGACTATACATATTAATGAAAAATCATCTACTTTGGATAACATATAGATAAAGAAAATAAAAATAAAATTTAAATAAAAAATAAACGTAGCTAAAATATCTCACAATAAAATTTCCCAAAAAAAGTCACAACCATATTCACAACTCAAAACATCTCCATGTGATCCCCGAAAAGTCACAACATTCCAATATAATATTGAAACACTTTTTCAATATCACATTTATTTATCATTAAGGCATCACTTAAAATATTTATCCTATAATGAGTAAGAAAATAAATATCCTTCTAGTAAAATTGATGAATATAGATCGATAGGAAAGTAGGTAGTGTGATTTAACAAACCTATACTTATATAAGGATAAATCTATTATAAATAATGTTTAGGGAAAAACTTATGATGCTTAAAAAACTCAACACATTGTTAATTTGGAGTGACAAGAACCACGTGAGGGATGGTAGTCTTGAGGCATGATAAGTGGTGGTGTTCATGGAAATGCATGATGAAATAACTTGGGAGATTAGGTTTTTAGGTTATACGAACCTTGTGTGGATTTAATTACTAGACCTCTCTTTGGTGTATTCACATAGAAAAGAGTGGTGGTGTGACTTGAGGGTGATTGGGATCATATATGTGTTAGTGCTCATGAGTGGATAATTATGGTTAAATGGGACGATCGGGGATCTTACCATGGAGTTGAACTAAGAGTCAGATTCAGACTTCAGTGTGGGCATTGAACATTTCTTTTATTCCTTAAGTTTTAAGGCATCATGGTCAGGATATGATAGCGCATTGGTGGGTGGGATTGAGCGCCTTTGGTATAATTCATCTAGAGAAGGACTTACTAGTGTTGTTGCATAAAAATTGATGTGGTAAGGTGGAGACCACATCAGAAATGGTGTTCAATATTCGGCTGATGTGGTTTGGGGATCAAACTAGGGTATTTGAAGAATAGTTGATGTGTCTGGGCTTGGTGTTTAGAGTTTCATAGTAGAATCATGTTGGGAATTTGGAGATGAAATGTGGGGTGTTGGTACTATCATCCAGTACAACATAATAAGATAATCAGAATAACATAGGTGGAAATAGATCCCAGAAGAAATTATCTCTAAACATTATATTTAGGAACTTGGAAGAATTATATTCATCCAAACCACTACAATAAGTTAGAATTAATTCAATACCATTCACTTTAACACACAAAAGAAATTTATGCAAAGTAAAGGGATGCTATGCTTCAGTAACACATGTTTGATGGACTCCATGATCGAGTATCAAAAGTATAAGGAAATCCATACCTAAGTGTCATAATTCATTATAGTTATGTAGGCCTTATAGATAAATAGGTTATCCATTTCAAAAAATAATGAAAAATACAAAGATACATATTCAATGAAAGGGATTAATTTCATCCAAGACTATACATATTAATGAAAAATCATCTATTTTGGATAACATATAGAGAAAGAAAATACAAATAAAATTTAAATACAAAATAAACCTATTTTAACTATCTCACAATAAAATTTCCCCAAAAAAGTCACAACCATATTCACAACTCAAAACATCTCCATGTGATACCTGAAAAGTCACAACATTCCAATATAATATTTAAACACATCACATTTATTTATCATTAAGGCATCCCTTAAAATATTTATCCTATAATGAGTAAGAAAATAAATATCCTTCTAGTAAAATTGATGAATATAGATCAATAGGAAAGTAGGTAGTGTGATTTAACAAACCAACACTTGATTGTCATCATCTTTATGATGAATCCAGAGTGGCACTTATATAGGTGTAAACGTAGTCGTGTTCAGGTAATAAATTCACATAGAAGTTTTCCACAAGATAACATATCTAATATAAAAGAAGAAAAAAATCTCAATAGGTTCAAAATAGAATAAATAAAATCATTTAGAATATATCATTGGAATTCCAAGACTATCCATCCTGTGGTAGTTCATTTATCACATGAAAACAAGCACATAAATCAAATCCTCATCACTATATAATGCTTTCATCGATCTAATAGAATTTTATAATTAATGATATAAGTACTAATTTTAGACAATATATAATTAGTTTCCTTACGTAGGAATGAATCAACTATCATAACATATACTGGATTATCTAGCCTATAAGGAAAAACTCTAATACCTCTAACACCACTACCCTAGTTTTAATAAAACAACCGAAATATCATTAGTAATTAACTCTAATACCTCTATCATGAATCGATTCTTCAAGAACCCAACTAGGGTTGGAAATGAAATAGAGTTTGAAAAAGCTTCAAAAAATATTATTTCAAACCTTAGGGTTCGTATAGGTCGTCGGGGTCATGGGGGGCTGGGGGAAGCGGGGTCGCCGGGGTCACGGGGTCGCTGGGGTTGCGGGGTTATTGGGGTCATGGAGGTCTGGGGTCGCGGGGGAAGTGGGGTCGCGGGGTGTGGTCGGGGTAGGGGGAAGTGTCGGTGTTGTAAAAAAACATGTTTCACGGCGGTTTATTATAAACCGCCGAGAAACCATTTTTAAAAAAGGTGTAGTGGCGGTTCCCAGAACCGCCGCTAGACTCAATTTTTGTTGTAGTGAAACATGCCTTTACCTTTTTAGAACTCACACCAAAACACATTTAAAATAAAAAATGCCCAAATATAAAGACTTATTCAAAGTCATGTTTTTTCAAGATACTATTGGATCGGGATATACCAAATACGCACAAGACGAGGGTGAATTGTGTCTTACAAATTCTTCATGAATCGTGATGAAGACCGAGTTTGTCCTTTTTTCTTTATTAGGTTGTTTGTGCTACATAAAATAAGTAGTTAAAGAACACAAGGATGTATAGTGGTTCGGGGAACAGAAGGCCCCTAGTCCACTCCACCAACACTCTACTCCATGAGCTTGGTGATTTTCACCATCTGGTCCTCTTATCATCAAACCGTCCAAAACTGAGTGATGGCAGTTGACACCTTTACAAGTTAAGGATAAAAACAGATCCTTCTGGTTTATACACAAAACTGAATACACAACTTAGTACGAGAATCTAGTTACTCAAAATAAAAAGAGAATTTGTCTTGAAATACTTTCCAGTTGATCTTCACAGTTGCAACAACATGCAACTAACAGTAGATAGATTGTTGCACAAGATCCTCAGCCCAGTTGGTGAGGACTCGCTAGGTGCATCCAAGAGACCCAGGATCAAATCCTGGTGGAGGCATATTTCCGGGTTACTGTAGCAGTACTGTAGCAGTACGGTAGTAGTACTATAGCAGGAACTGTAGCAGGCACTGTTCGGTACTGTAGCAGTCGGAACTATTCATCCATCTGGGCCTTCGGGCCACTGGTTTGGTTCTCGGGTCCTGAAAGGCTTTCGGGCCACCCAAGGCCTTCGGGCCACCTTAAGGACTTAGGGACACCCCAAGGCCTTCGGGCCACATGAATGCAGGCCCAGACACACTACAAAAAAAGGAGCAGCCTCAGAAGGGGATTCAGAGCAGGTGCACTCACCATAGCAGATCCAAATGGATTGTCAGAATGAGAGGGTATGGCTATGCCATTGGTACCAGCCTGTGCTTGCACGGGAAGCCTAGCCAGACGGTCATGCAAAGGTGGAGAACTACTATCAAGATGCAGATGCTGGGGAGGGGCAGTTCCTTGTAGATAGTCTGGTTGAATTCCCTTAAGACCTTCGGGTCATGTAATCTCTTAAGCCTACGGGCCATGTAACATCTGAGCCTACGAGCATTGTAAGGGTTCCCTCTCATCCCTTGAAAGAGGGGTTATCAAAATAAATAAAAAAATGAAGGACTTCGGGCCATTCAGGAAGGCAGTAGATAGATTGTCGTCTTCAGAAAATATGTTCTTCAGATAAGGGAAGTTTTGAGTCGATCCAGTTGCAATAGATATAGAAATAAATTCAGAAACTCTAACAACAATGGATTCACGAAAGATATTCGATGTAGAAATGGTGAATCTTAAAACATGTTTCTTCTTCTTCTTCAGAAAAATAGAGTTTTATAGATATTGGTAGTAGCATATCTGTAAATCTCGAATGACTCTGTAAAATTGTAGTCATGAAGAAATCAATATATTGTTATATATTTTCTTGATGATTCACCATCTCCTTGTAATACAAAATATCATAGATATATATAGAATAATGAAGAGTGTTTTCCTTAAAAATTTAGATCGACAAAAGTCGCCTTTAGAATCTAGATATTCAAATGTTTGAATAACAGAGCAGTCATAACTCCCCTGAATATTCGGCATGAAAATCTCTTCTTAAATATATCCTTTGAATCACAAATAAACGGATTTGAATCAGTCAAATACATGCTTTAAAATTGGGCTTTGAATTTGGCTTGAAATCAGCCTAATAATCTGCATAAAGACCGTTGCTCAATAAAGTCATAATTTAAATCTCCGACGCCAAAAGTAAGGTTGAACTGCATAGCATATATTCTCTAAATGTAAGGTTCACAATGTAAGGTTCACAATTTAAGGTTCACAATGTAAGGTTGATTTCAAAAGTAAGGTTGATGAACCATACTTTTATCAGCTACTAAACGTAAGGTATATGATCCATACTTTTTGATAAAACATAAGGTTGTTTTCAAAAGTAAGGTTGGTGAACCATAATTTCGAGAAACAAACATAACGTTCCATATTAATGTAGGGTTCTTCTTCTATACTTTTTTGATATTCAGAATGTAAGGTTCTTTCCAAACATAGGGTTCTTCTTCCGTACTTTTTCTTATAACGTATGGTTGCTTAACCATACTTTTCCAATATGTCGTAAAGTAAACAATGGATTCCATCCTTACGCTACGCTCCTCAACGTAGGGTATGAACATTATTTTTAGAACATGAAAAAGTGATTTTAGAACACATAGAGCATGAAAAGTATTTTCAGAACATGCTAATATGAAAAAATGATTTCCGAACACTTTTTCAAATATTCCTCGCAGATTAAATGCTTTAATATTATTCCTAAATAGAGAAATAAAGAATATTAATTTCCTGAAATATACTCAAATTAAAATCATTAGAATAACAAATAAGGGTATTTGTGAACATCAAAATCATCATAAAGAGATAGAGAATTTTCCTCAATGATCTCCCCTTAATAAAATAGAGTGTTTTTTAAAACAACACTTGCTCAAAAATCTCCCCCCTTTTGATGATCACAAAAACCATGAAATAACCAATGAAATTATCTTACAAAATTAATTATATATAGTTTATAATTTTGAAAAGATAAAAAATATATTTTATTTTAACAAAATTATTTCTTAATTATTAATTTTTTACCTCTATATAAAGTAAAATAATATCTCTATCTTTATAAATAAGGAAAATAAAATTTTGTGTTTATCCAAAAATTTATTCTTTTAAAAAAAACTTTAAGAAATTTCTCCCCTTAAAATGAAAATTTTTCTTTTTTATCTCCGAGTAAAAGACTTATATAAAAAAATGTTGTGTTTATCCATATTTCTCCCAAAAAAATAAGTTGTGTTTATCCATATTTCTCCCAAAAATATATATGTTGTGTTTGTCAATATTTATCCCTAAAAAAATATGTTGTGTTTATCCATATTTCTCCCTAAAAAAATATATTGTATTTATCCATATTTCTAACCCTTTTTGTGATATCAAAAAAATAATAGAATAAATAATATAACATATTTTAATGTAGCACTGAACTTAAGTGAATGCTATGATAAATTTTTTATCAATATGTGAAGCTGGATTACTGGAATTTTAACATAGACAATACAGTAAAACAAATAAAAACATATGAAAATGAGATGCAAGTATATTTTATTGAAAATATAATTACATGTACATTAATGAAAATGAGAATCAAGGTTGGGATAAAAGGGTTTGGGAAACAGGTTCCAGCACCTCTGAATGATTTCGTTGAGCTCTGACATCTGTAGTCGCAACCTTTTCATCAGTCCATTACCTAACTGGACTATGAGATTCCTTTCTTCCTGAGTCAGATGGATATCTTCAAAAAAATTGACTCTAAAAAACTCATGTAACCTATCTTCCTTCTCTATAAACTGATTAAGCTTCTCTGGGAATCTATTCAATAGAACTTTGACCCTTGGTTCATCTACAGTAAGCTGGTCAACAAGATGATTTTGATTATCCAAAAGAATAGATAATGGGGAACTGTTACACTGTAAGTCATGCAATCTGTCATTCATATTTCTCATTACTACTATAATGGCTTGAAATCTTCTTATCAGATCAGACGAAGTACCTGAGGTACCTGACTGACTGTCCCTGACAGTTACAAACTGTTTCTCCATGAAAATCTTAAAATTTTCCAAATCTAATTTCATTACCATTTCAGATTTCATTTTTCTAAATTCAGCTAACATTTCCTTCTTAAAAACTTCCACTTCTATTTTATGAATTGAACTATCTTTCAAGTTATGAAATTTCTATCTGCCCTTTTCTAATTATATTCTTAAAGAAGCATTTTCGGCTTGAACTTTATTATATTTTCGGATTAACTCCTCCACATGACCATTCTTAGAATCAGAGGCACCTTGTGCATGATTCTCAAATTAATTTAATAAAGTTAAAAGCAAAGATTGAGCATCAGATCTCTAATCCGTAGCGTTCTCCGCTTGTTTCTCAACACATTTTTCCCAAGAGACATGAACTAACTCATCCATGAAAATAATTTCATTAAGAACTTCATTATGAATCTCAGAAGGATTATCTTCTAAATTCACACCTGTATGATGTTTCCCTTCCTGAGCATCTTCTTCATTGAGTTCCTCCAAGACGAGATCCTCTAATATAAGTTCCTCATGAGCTAATTCCTCTTAAACAATCTCAGTAGGCTGTATAGTTTGAGTAGATTTAGGTCCATCCACTTCAACTTCTCCAGGATTTTCAATAGTTTGAGGCACAATTTCTTTTTCCACTTGAGGAGTCACCTCAATCTGGGAAACTATTGTTTGTTCAATTTTCTATACTGCATGTTCTCTAATAAATCTGTAGCTCAGAATAATTTCAGTTGAATTAGTAGTTTCTTGAACAGGATCCTCACCAATTGGATCCACTTGATGTCTTTTCCTCAAAAGTCCCTCTTGACTTTCCTCATCAGTAGGTGGATCAACTGCTTCAAATATAAGTCTTCTTGAGGTTCCACTTGCTCTTGATTCAGCCATGCCTTCCTTAGACTTAGCAGGTTTCCCCCCCTACGCCGAGTCCTAGTCTTCCTCCGCTCTAACAGGCATAATATTTTCTTTCACAGTACTCTAGAAGAATCCAATCTTCCTTAGAGTTCCTGAATTGAAAATATTTCTATGATGGAATCTTACTCTGGAATCTATTAATCTTACCATATCAGACTTAAACAGTAATTTTGAAATGAACCTTCCATAGGGATATGAGTTCATTCTAACCTCTTGTTTACAATATTATTAGAGATATCTTATTATATATTTCAT
The DNA here is from genome assembly GCA_963277665.1 of Viscum album. Taxonomy (NCBI): domain Eukaryota; kingdom Viridiplantae; phylum Streptophyta; class Magnoliopsida; order Santalales; family Viscaceae; genus Viscum; species Viscum album. The sequence goes on from OY728133.1 coordinate 1,735,776,626, forward strand.
AAAATTCAACTTTATTTCACTCATAAGAAAAAACATTATATACATGTTAGGAAACAAAATCTTCTCCATCTCTGACATCCTAGGCGCAATCCCTATTTGCAAAAACATAGAAAGAATCTTCTGATTAGGTTCCAGACCCTTCAATAAATTTTTTCTTATACTTGTAGATCCAAATAAAAATGACGTAATTTCCTCTGACTTATGTTCATCATCTCCAATATTATTTAAGTTGAAATAATAAACTCCCTCACGAGGGCAGTTTAAGATTCTAGCTATTTCTACAGATGAAATTGAAAAATTCTGATCTTCAATTTTTGAAAATGTGGTGTCCTATGTATCTCCAAGACTGAACTGAACGTATTTGAAAAAGTAACGGAGCTCTAACTCATATAGAAACTCTTTATTTTCTCCACTGAAAGTTTACCCGAGATTCTGAAAAGCGAGGGATTACCGCAATATGTGATCCTTTTGATACAACCATTCCAGGTCGATTACTTTCCCTATAGAATCTTTCTTCCTACTGTGCGCTGATGCTTGGCATTACTAGCTTCTCCTTGCTTGATTCCCCGTGTCTTGTCCATTTCTATTTCAAAGTTCTGAATTCTTGAAGGTTTAGGGTTTCAAAGTTTTAGCCAAAGGTAGATGAAGGCGGTAAGGGTTTTTGGTGTTTCCAAAGGTTTGGAGAAAAATGAGCGGGTTTGGAATTTGATATAGTTTCTAACAACCTTGATTTCCATGTCATTTAATTACATAATAATCATTACATTATTTAAATAAAATAAAACGTACGCCGAAAAAAAAATGAATTTGTAAATTATTCTGAAAATAAATAATTAAATTATTTAAAACAGTGAAGATAAAAAAATAAACGTATAAAAATTAAAATTAAAATTTCTTTTAAAATTAAATAAATCTAGCTCCCCATTAATAAAATCAAACCACGCAATGGTAAGTGGTTTAGTAAAAATATTAGCTAATTGAATTTCAATAATTACAAATTCTAAGAATATATCCTTTTTAAGAACATTATATCTTAGAAAATGATGTCTGATATCAGTATACTTAGTTATAGAATGATTAATAGGGTTTTTTGAAATATTTATAGCACTTGTATTATCACATAAAATAGGTGTGTTATTAAAATTTAGTCTAATGTTCATAAGAGTGTTTTTCATCCACAAAACTTGTGCACAATAACTACCTACAGAGACATATTTTTCCTCGGCTGTTGACAGGAAAACTGAGTGTTATTTTTTACTAAACCATGACACTAAAGATTTTCCTAAAAAGTGACAAGTCCCTGAGGTTATTTTTCTATCTAATCTAAAACTTCCAAAGTCAGCATCTGTATATGAAATTAAATTAAAATCAGAAGTTTTTGGATAGATAAGATATTGAAAAATAGTTTTTTTAAATATCTAAAAATTCTTTTAACAACACTTAAGTGAGATTCTTTAAGATCAGATTGAAATCTTGCACAAATACATACTGAATACATTATATCCAGCCTGCTAGTAGTAAGATATAATAAACTACCAATCATAATTCTATATAACTTGTTGTCAACTGATTTTCTAGTTTCTTCCAAATCAAGTTTTATATTAGTACAAATAATAGTTGTATATGTCTTGTTGTTTTCAAGTCCAAATTTTTTTAGTAAATCAGTAATTTATTTTCTTTGATTTTAAACATTTCCAAAATATTTTTGATAAATTTGAATTCCTAAAAAGAAATTTAATTCTCCCATCACACTCATTTAAAATTATTTTTTCATTAAATTTGAAAACTCATGAAAATGTTTTTTGTTTGTTGAACCAAAAATTACATCATCAACATAAATTTGAACCAATAAAATATTAGAGTTAACAGTTTTCTTAAACAATGTTGGATTTTCCATCCCAACAGTAAAATCATTTTTCAAAAGAAAAGAGTTTAATATTTCATACCAAGCTCTAGGTGCTTGTTTAAGGCCATAGAGAGCTTTAGTAAGTTTAAAAAAAAATCTGGTTTTTGTGAATTTTCAAAACCCGGAGGTTGCTCAACATAAACTTTCTCCAATAAGTAACCATTTAAAAAGGAAAACTTAACATCCATCTGAAATAATTTAAAGTTCATATGAGATGTATAGGCTAAAAGGATTCTAATAGCTTCTAATCTAGCTACGGGTGCAAAGGTCTGATCATAATCTATACCTTCTTCCTGATTATATCCTTTAGCTACTAGTAATGCTTTATTTATAGTTATTATTCCTTGATCATCTTGTTTATTTCTAAAGACCCATTTAGTTCCTATAACTGGATAGTTCTGAGGTCTTTCAACCAAATTCCAAACTTCATTTCTCTTGAACTGGTTTAGTTTTTCTTACATTTATATCAACCAACTTTCATCAACTAAGGATTATTATAATGTCTTAGGTTCTAATTGGGATAGAAAAGCAGAGAATTCAACAAGATTTCCTACATTTATTCTAGTTTTTATTATAGTGTCTAGGTCTCCTATAACATTTTCTAAAGGGTGATTCTTTAGGGTTCTAGACTGTCTAGGTAGTACACTGTTGGGTTCTTCAATGTCACATTCTTCTGAACTAGACTGCATTTCATTTAAATCTTTTTTAAAATCATCTTTTAAGTTCTCAAGTCTCATGTTATCATTAGAGTCAAATTCATCAATTTGGTCTTTCCTTTTGCCAAAGGGATCATATTCATCAAATTTTACATGAACTGATTCTTCAACAATCCCTGAATTTTTATTAAAATCTCTATAAGCTTTAGAAGTAGTAGAATATCCTAAGAAAATGCCTTCATGAGATTTTGGATCAAACTTACCAAGATTTTCCCTGGTGTTTAAGGTGAAAACCTTGCATCCCAAAACTTTAAAGTAATTTACTTTAGGTTTTCTGTTATTCCAGAGTTCATAGGGTGTCTTTTTAAAAATTGGTCTGATTAAAACTCTCTTCATTATGTAGCATTTTGTACTTACTGCTTCTACCCAAAAATAGGTAGGAATATTGTACTCATTTAGCATAGTCCTAGAAATTTCTTGAATAGTCCTATTTCTTCTTTCAACAATTCCATTTTGTTGAGGTGTTCTCGGTGCAAATAAGGTTTGTTTAATACCCATATTTGAGAAAAAAGGAATTAAATTACATATTTGTAAATTCTCTAACATGATCACTTCTTAATGAAATTATTTTAAAACCTGTTTCATTTTGGACAACTTTGCAACAACTTTCAAATATAATAAAATATTTATTTTTATATTTTAGAAAATAAATCAATGTAAATATAGAATAGTCATAAAATAAAACGTATACATATAATTACCAACCAAGAATGCTATTCTTGAAGGTCCAAAGAAATCCATATGGATAAATTCTAGAGGTTTAGATGCAGCAATTTTTTTAATAGATTTGAAGGATGATTTATGCAGCTTTCCAAGTTGACATGCATCATAGAATCTATCACTTTCAAATTTGAGACTAGGAAAATAAAAAACTAATTATTTCTTAGATAACTTATGTAAATCATATACATTGTAATGTACAAGTCTTCTATTCCAAATCCACGATTCATTTATCTTAGTAGTTAAGAAGTTTACTTTTTGTTTACACAAGAAATTTAAGTCTAGAGTATAAACATTATCAGTTCTGAGTGCTCTAAATTTATGAAATTTATCTTTAAAAACAAAACTTTAGTTGTTATAAAAATCAGCAAAATAACCATCATCACAGAGTTGAGAGATACTTATCAGGTTGTGTTTCAATCCTTGTACATAGAGTACTTTATTAATTGAGACACCTTCTGGATCTTCAACAGTTCCCATGCCAATAATTTTACCTTTGGCATTGTCACCAAATGTGACTAATCCTCCAAACTTTTGAGTTAATGTTTTAAAATTCAATGAATTCCCATCCATATTCTTGGAGGAGCTACTCTCCATATACCATATTTCAATTCGTCTTTTGTGACCTGCTTCTTACAATGGCATTTAAACAAAGGTTTGTTTTGGTACTCATATTTTGTTGGGTCCAGAAGTGTTATCCAGTAATGTCCTGGGAATCTAAAAGTGCTTTGTTTTTATATAATCAATAGAATCATATAAACTGTTTGCAATAAAGTTTTTCTTAATCCCACTTATTTTTGGTTTCCTTAAATAACAGGTTTTAGATATGCGAACTTTTGTTCCACAATAGTTTCAAATTTTACCTTTTGTACTTGGAAGAAAATAGTTCTTATACAGTTTGAGTTTCTCACCTTTACTACCTATTCTATATCTTTCCTTCTTAATCACATTATTTCCAAGAATTTCATTTAGTGTATTTTCTCCTTTTGTAAAAACAAGAGCTTTACTTTTTTATGTTTTTACTTTTTTTATAGTGTTTTTATTTTATTTTCATTACCATTAAAATTTATGTTTGATGTGTTATATTTTTCAATTAACTCTTGATATTTTTTTAGCAGAGTGTCTCTTTCTTTTAAAACTACAGTGTGAATATTTTTCAGTTATTTATATTTCTTATATAAGGAATCATATTTTTATTCCAGCATGTTGCAGTAGGCTCCAAGTTTATTATTTGAAAAACTAGAACTAGAATTAGAATCAGATGAGTAATAATATTGTAACTCATCAGCTTCTTCCATAAAGAAAATATTTTCTTTTAGATTTGATTATTATTTTTCTGAGTTATACTTTTATGAGCTTATGGATTCTTCTGAAACACTCCAAGTAGCTTTCATTTCTCTTTTGTCTTTCTTCTCATAATCATTGTTTTTGAAAAATTTCTTTTTCTTTTATCCTTTTAATTGAGAACAGTTAGGTCTAATGTGATCCATCTTCTTGGATTCATATCATCTGACTTCCTTTGTTTATTTTTCATCCTTTTTGAAGGATTTTCAGAATCCCTTCTTCTTTCTATAGAATTTACTGAACTTTATAGCTATTTGACCGAGTTCTACATCTAAATTAGATGAATCAAAATTCTTTGATTTCATTTTGATTTCTTTCTTCATCTTTCTCCTCATCTTTTGGGATGTTACTTTCAAATTAGTGTTTTCTATCTTGATCAAGACTTTATACTCATTTGCTTCATCTTGAATGTCAGCTTCATACATCATTAGAGTTCCAATTAATTCTCTCATAATAAGATCTTTGACTGGTGATGATTTTCTAATAGCCAATGATATCCCATTCCATCTAGGTGGTAGTACTCTCATTACTTTTAGGTCTTGATCTACTTGTTTGATATGATCTCCCAAGGTAGTGATGTTATTAAAAATTTCTGTAAGCCTTCCATTCATCTGGGTGATGCTTTCTCCTTCAAACATTTTGAATGTGTTGAATTTCAATTTAGCTGTGGCATATCTCATTTGTCTAACATTGTCAGTTCCTTCATAAGAAACTGCAATTATTTTCCACATTTCATAAGCAGTCGGGCACTGAGATACTCTGTTGAATTCATTTGGTCCAAGACCAAAGATGATAGCATTCATAGCTTTTGAGTTTATGTCGTACTCTGCTTCTATACCAGCACTCCATGTTTCATGTTTCTCTAGAATCACATAGGGATTTAGAATTTTTGAGTAGACTTTGTATCCAATGTTCTTTAAGTAAATCACCATCCTTGATTTCCATCATCCATAATTTTCACCATTGAAGTTGAGAGATCGAACCATTTACATACCCTCTCCTGTATCAGTCATTGTGCTCTATATAATCCAAGAACTTTCAGCTTGTTATAGGTTTGACCAAAGCTCCTCCTTTGATACCAATTGTTGGATTAGGTTATACCAAATACGCACAAGATAAGGGGGGGTGAATTGTGTTTCTTACAAATTCTTTACAAATCATGATGAATCCTAAGTCTATCCTTTTATATTTATTAGATTATTTATGTAGCGTAAAATAAACAGTTAAAGAACACAAGGATGTATAGTGGTTCAGGGAACAGAATCCCCCTAGTCCACTCCACCAATGTTCTACTCCACGAACTTGGTGATTTTCCCTATCTGGTCCTCTTACCAACAGATCATCCACAACTGAGTGCAGGCAGTTGACACCTTTACAAGTTAAGGCTAAAAATAGAGCCTTATGGTTCATACATAGAACAGAATACACATCTTAGTACGAGAAGCCGGTTACTCAAAATAAAAAGATTATTTGTCTTGAAATACTTTCTAGTTGATCTTCACAATTGCAACAACACACAACTAAAAGTAGATAGATCATCATCTTCAGAAATTATGTTCTTCAGATAAGGGAAGTTATGAGTCGATCCAATTGTAATAGATATAGAAATAAATTTAGAAACTCCAACAACAATTTATTCATTAAAGATATTCAATGTAGAAATGGTGAATCTTCAACGTGTTTCTTCTTCTTTAGAAAAAAAGAGTTTGATAGATCTTGGTAGCAGCAGATCTGTAAATCTCAAATGACTCTAAAACTATAGTTGTGAAGAACTCAAGAGATTGTTATATATTTTCATGATGATTCTCCCTCTCCTTGTAATACAAAATATCACAGATATATATAGAATAATGACAAGAATTTTTCTTAAAAATTTAGATCCACAAAAGTCGCCTTTCGATTCGCGATATTCAAATGTTTGAATAACAAAGCAGTTGTAACTCCCCCAAATATTCAGCATGAAAAGCTCCTATTTAATCAATCATTTGAATCACAAATAAATGGATTTGAATCAGTCAAAGACGTGATTTAAAATTGGGATTTGAATTTGGCTTGAAATCAGCCTAATAATCTGCATAAAGATAGTTCCTCAATAAAGTCGTAATTTAAATTTCCAATGCCAAACGTTGGGTTGAACTGCATAGCATACATTCTCTGAATGTAAGGTTTACAACGTAAGGTTCACAATGCAAGGTTCACAACGTAAGACTAATTTCAAAAGTAAGGTTGATGAACCATGCCTTTATCAGCTTCTAAAAGTAAGGTATATGATCCATACTTTTTTGATAAAACGTAAGGTTGTTTTCAAAAGTAAGGTTGATGAACCATAATTTTGAGAAACAAACACAACATTCCATATAAATGTAGGGTCCTTCTTCTATACTTTTTTGATATCCCGAACGCAAGGTTCTTTCCAAATGTAGGGTTCTTCTTCCATACTTTTGTCTACAACGTATGGTTACTTAACCATGCTTTTCTGATATGCTGTAAAGTAAATGACGAATTCTATCCTTACGCTACACTCCTCATCGTAGGGTATGAACAGTGTTTCCAGAACACGTAAAAGTATTTTCCGAACATGTAGAGCATGGACAGTGTTTCCAGAACATGCTAATACTTAAAAAATGATTTTCGTACACTTTGTCAAATATTCCACACAGATTAAATACTTTAATATTATTCCAAAATAGAGAAATACATAATACTAATTTCCTGAAATATACTCAAAGTAAAATCATTAGAATAACAAATAAGGGTATTTGTGAACATCAAAATCATCATAAAGAGATATAGTATTGTTCTTAATGATCTCCCATTAATAAAATAGAGTGTTGTTGCAAACAATACTTGCTCGACAGACACTTGAAGCAATACACTATAAAATCTCATTTGAAACCTTATTTAGAAAACCCACAAGTGAGACAACTTGATTGGAAAATTAAAAGCCATTTTTAGAACCCACATGAAAGACCCAACCTCATCTTGAAAAATAAGAACCATTTATAAAACCAATATTTCACAAAAACCCCAACTTAAGGCATCACCTTCATTTGATGACACATCCATGTGTACACCTAGTACACCCATGGATGCTCCAACATCTAGTGACACACCGGAAACCAATAAAACACTCAAAAACCATTTACATAAAACACCAATTTCCTTAAAGGTCACAAGAAACAAGAAAACAAGAAAACAAAAAAACACCATTTGTACACATAAAGGTCACAAGAAACAAGATAACACCATTTGAGAACTAATCAATTCACATGAAGATCATTGAAACCTATTTTTAATAAATTCAAACAACAAAAAGACACTATTTCCCCCTACCTATGGGTATAATAGAGGTGAGAATGAAATTTCCAAATTAATTAAAACATGAATGTGCAAAAGGATATTTTTGAAAAGGAAATATTGGAAATGCCTACCTCAAGGAATTGGTTGAACCAATGATTTCTAACTCAAACCGCCACGTTCTCATGTACATACACTTCCGCAAAAGTGTGCACACTTTGAATTATTCACAACACCCAAAATTTGTGTTGCAAGGACCAATGCACAACCAAACCAACACTAAGGACTCACTTAAACCATTAGACTATACATTAAGCAGTGAAAAACCAATTAGAGGGTTTAGAATCTTACCTAAAATAATGCCGGCAAAGAAAATCCGGTCCCAAGACACCGTTCGCATATCCGGAAGGGGAAACCATGCACCGTAGGGGAGGCAGAGGCGGTGGGCAGGGGTTTCAGGCTTCACCAGAAAGCAGGCCAGACAGGATGCGTGCAGAGGGTTTGGGTCGAGGGTTGTGCATGCATAAGGGGAAAGTAAGCTGGGTAGGGAGAACATGGGCGGGTGGGATGAGGAGGGTGGCGTTGGTTCATCGGCTCACTACAGATCGAGCGAGAGAAGGAGAGGGAGCTGTCGTGAGCTGGGTAGGGAGAACATGGGCTTCTGTACGAGATGAAAAGAAGTGGGGGGCGCACCAGAAGGCCGAGGGGAGGTGCACCTCGCGGATGAAAAATGGCGGAGGCTGCGTGCACAGCGCGCATGAGCAGAGAAGTGGGGCGACACCCCCTAAGGTTTTGCCTCCTTTTTTAAAAATAAAATTATATTAATAATATTAATATCAATATTAATAATAACTTAATTATAATAATAATAAAAATAATAGGAAGACTAAAAATTATAATTTTATTCATTTATTTTCTTTTCTTTTCTTTAAATATTAAGAACATTAATAATAATGTAACAAAATTAATAATTTTCTTAATAATAATAACTCATTTTAAATAATCATAAAATTAATAATAATTTAATCATAATAATATTAAGAACAATTTTAACAACCATTAAATATTAAAAATATTAATAACAATAATAACACTTCCAATAATAAAATTATTATTATTATGGCACAAATGTTTAACCCATTTTATTTTTATAATTTCTTTTATTTTAAACATTAAATAACTACATAGGCACCTGGGTCGACCACGCGGTCACTGCCAACTGTGCGGTGTCTGCACACCTGTCCAAAACCCATCAAAATTATTAAACAAAATTTTTTTAGACCAGCACTCAACCCACATCTTGGTGAGAATAACCGAAGCCAAGAAATAATAAAATAAACAATTTAAAAAGGTCGGGGTGTGACATTTGAGAACCACAAGTTGTATATAATACACAATTTGTAGATATAGGAAGATTACACTTGATAATAAACTCTCCTTTAGCTTCCCCTCGCTTCTTGATGGAGTTACTCTTCCAGTTGCCTAACTTTCCATATGTAAAAGATACTTCTTCTTCTTCTTTCCCTTACCTTTGGATATTATTCTTCTTGGAAGGATTGTGCTCAGGAACTTTAGACTTGGAGTGAATCTTGGACGTCTTTGTCTTGTTCTCCCTTTTCTTATTCACCATAAGGACTGTAGGTTTTTCATGTCTCATTTCCTTGTCAACTTGGCGAATGAGATCAATAGGTTCTGAAAGAGTCTTCTTGCTATTGCTCATGTTGTAATTCACAATTAATCTAGAGAAGTATTTAGGTAGTGAGGAAAGGATGAGATCTATGCATAATTGATCAAATAACTTAATTCCTAAAATGTCCAAACACTCTATGTATCAAATCATCTTGACTATATGAGGCCCAACTGGAGCCACCTCTCCAAGCTTTCTTGTAAAATGTGCATTGGATATCTCATATCACTCTTGTCTCGCCTTCTCTTGATAGAGATCATAAAGGAGATACGTCATACTATACATATCCATATCCTCATGTTTCTTTAGAAGCTCATTGGACAAGGATGATAGAATAAAACATTGGATATTTGTGACATCATCCCAATATTTTTCATATATAGATAATTCTTCCTCACTAGCCTTTTGTCCAAGTGCTTATGGAATGGGATTTTACAGCACATAAAATTTCCGTTCAAGGTGTAAAATAGTTTTCAAGTTCCTTTTCCATTCTTATAAATTAGTTTTAGTGAGAATTTTATCCTTCTCAATTATAGATTACAGTCATATGTTTGAATTCATGTGTATTTCCATTTCTATAATTAAGAAGAGCAGAATTTTAGTATTTATCTGATTAAATTAGATAACAAATATTAAATTTATCAATCTACCACTATTTTATAAAAACTTAATAGCCCCCACCATTGGTTTCAGAATAACTCATTGCTTGGATATTCTAGTGGCAATAACCCCTATTCCCCTTCTCATAACCAAGAATTTTCCCTAATAAGCTATTTGAAGGGTTTTAGGTGGGCATAATATTTCCAACCACATCAACTCATATTTCCTTGATCTATTTAGTGGACTCCCCAATCTTAAAATCATTTATTTGGATTTCCTTAACCCTTGACTCCTAGGTACGCCAAGTCATGATTTGGAAATAAACCTTTGATGTGAACAAATTTAAGTCAACCCAAAACCAAAGTTAGAATTCACCTATAATTGAAAGTAACTTGACTTTCGACAATCAAATAATTTGAATTATGGTTGAATTTGAACTTAAGTAGTATAAGGATATACCAAATTAATATATATAATTGATTAATTTTTTATCTTTATGTGTAAACTACCCATTTTTTTATATTTATTACATGCTTGTTAATATTAAGTGTATTTACTTAAGTAATCAACCTTGTCTTAGATAAAGTGTACACATAATACAATTTATTTTTGTTTTATATTGATTACTTATTAATTTATTAATTCATTTGATCACAACAAAACATCCATAATGAAATTAACCATGCAAATTGACATAAATAAAACAATAAGAGTGATATGATCATCAGATTTTACCAATGGTTATATTATCTAGTGGATGATAAAGTAAGAATTTCCCTAGGGTAAAACACCTAAACTTGAACGTCATCCACTCAATTTGGATCTCCATCCATTATATAAGCTTTTACTCACATGATGGCGAGGGGAACTAAATGACTGGCTAAGGGGTTTTACATAAAAGGAAAATGTGGGCACACATTCCATTACAAAATGATAGGTGGGATGAAATAAATGATATCAATTTAATTTACTAATAAATTACAATGAAACAAAATCAAATACAAAGGTTTGGTCTATTCTCATGATCATCCACATATATGTAATAAATTACGCATTTAATAAAATAGAATTCAATCCAAATAGTTCATACTTAAGATAAATCATGCTCGAATAAATTAATTATCTTCTATAATCAATCAATTATTTTATATTAATTCTCATAAAAAATTTCTTGATATTCTCATCTAATCCAATTTTTATAAAAATTAAGTAATGTTAATTAAAACTGTCTATTTAAAAAAAATGTACCTTGGAGGAAATATAATGAGTACCCATCCGAACTTCCCAGCGTGTATGATATTCAAATAATATATAATCATGTGGCATGTAGAATACATGCCTTATCACGTAATTTCCTGGAATGTGAAAGTCAACTGAATGAAACATAAAACATATGTTATTTATTTGTATCATGAATTATACATGATATGCATTTCTTAATATTACAAAGAAAATAATTACGCTTTTAATATATATATATATATATACATATATAAAACCCATCACATGGAATGTATGAGTTAATTGAATGAAACATAGAACACATGGTGATAAGGTTTAAATAGTATAATAAAGTAATTTTTAATTCTGTATGCATAGGTAGTATACATGGCATGTACTAGCTAGCTAAACATCATGTATAATTATTCATCGTCTATATGCAACACACGCCTAGGGACTGGGCATGTTGTCTTCCTAGAAAAATTATTAGAGTACACAACTTGTACGTGGTGTAAACACCTTATGGTCTTCAAGTTACACAGTTACCATCACACATTCCATGTGAAAACACATGAATTGTCTTTGACTAATGTACTACACGTCATGTACGCAAGTTACACATAGTGAAGTTTGACTAATTATATGCCAGGATGGTCCCATTAACATGTGGTTTATTAAATACACAACACATGAATTAAATGAGCACACTGATAATTAATTTTGAGTTGTCTTGGTTCATTGAACACGAGTAAACAAAATGTACCAATGGGATACATGTTGTGTGCTCTTTTTCTATCTAGTTAGAATCCTTTAAACCTCTATTTGAGTTTTTCAAATGTTTTTTTTGTAATTAATCCATTTCCATTATATCTATGAGATATAAGAGGATGAATATGAGAGCTCGTGATTTTTATTTAAAGAATGATCAAACCAAAATTGAAAACTAATGATAAATGTGTAAATCAATCAAAAATATTTAAATAATTATAAATCATCACACAACTGATTTGATACCACTTAAAGTTTTTGAGTGAAACAAAAGTGCCAATGGGGAATTAACAACTCATTTTTTGTTATAATAAATGATTAATCTGAGATGTACATCGATAAAGAACATTTTGACTAATGGAATTGAATAAAATATTAATTAACATGAGAATACCAGAACCAAATGTAGGATCATCACATAATTATTTATAATTAATTTTAGTGGTTAAGGAATTTTCTTATGATAAATTATTTCTTCATTGATGAATCTGAAAACATATCTACATTATACCATAATTGTGTCATAAGAATAAATTGTAGATTTCCTATTGAGGTGATCCACATGTGTACCACAAACCTCCGAGTATCCCCATAGGAATCTATGAGAGAAAGTGCAGTAGATCCTAATTCTTAAGTTGTTCATCCTTGGAAGGGGAGGATTTCTTTCCATTCTTCAGAGTGTTCTTGGAGAGGGTCTCTCTAGGGATTGAGAGGATTGTACATATTCATTATGCACAACCAACACAATGGATAGTGTTAGGGTTGGAAATAGTAAAATTGGGTTTAAATAGTTCTAGGGTTAGAAAATAATAATTGAAAATACACCCTTATTATTTATTTAATCCCCATGGAACCCCATATCTATAATAATAATAATAATAATAATAATAATAATAATAATAATAATAATAATAATAATAATAATATTTTTTACCAACATGTGAAAAACCAGTGAATTAATTAAATATTATTTATTGAATAAATTGTTTAAAATTTATTCAAATAATTTTTAATATATATATCATTTATCATTGAACCATTAAACTCAGCCCGCCATTCCTCCAAAACATTTATTAGGCCTTGAATAAGGACTATTTATTTAATAAATAAAAACCACTACATTATTCACTAATAAATAAATAAATATTCACTAAATAAAAAATAAATATTTATTAAATATCCTGCTAAAAAAATATTCTCTCAAATAACTACTGACTGAATATATATGATCAAAATAATCATGAATAATTATTAAAACACATAATGAAATAATATTTATTCAACATATTAAATAATAAATAATATTTAATATATAACTCAAACTCTAGATACACTTAGTGTGTGTACCTCTAGGCCTCTTTCTCAATGGTATTAGGAAGAATCACTTAAATTACAAGGTTAAAATCTAGCAATACGCCAAGTCACCCATAAATAAAGAATTTAATGTCACAAAGACATACAACCTTATACAAATACTTATTATGTAATATAATATCTTTATTATGATATCTAAAATCAAACAAGTTGCATGTTGGTATCATCAACCTATGTGCTCGATGCATCTTTCTTAGATTTTCCCAAAATGAACTTTCCCACAGAACACCATGGTCATGGATTTATTTAGGTTATTTAATTCCCCTAAAAGGGCATGGGATATAAACTTCCATTAAATAATAGAATAGAAAAATCTTTGCTTGAATTATTCATCAATGAAATATTAGTCATGATGCACCCAATGTAACCTACCTTTCCAAGAACATAGTTTGTAATAGTTTTCATCAATACATCAAAGTACAGACTAATAATATCCGTTAATAATAATATTAAATTATAAGGATCAATACACATGTATGTAGATATGAATATCCAATGACACATATAAATGTGGATTTCATAATGGCGGGTCATGTTCACATAATCTAATGTATGGGAAATTACCAAGGTCATACACCATGAAAAAGTACCTCAAAGTCCTATGAGTCTCCACAACTGATAGTCTGTATCATTTATGTCTTATAAAATGATATCATTTGGATATAGAAACTACATTTAAGAATAAATTCATGTCACTTTGGGGTTCTTAGCATAGTGGGGAAATGTTATAACCTTTAATCATGAAAATTTCTCTTTGAACATTATCACATACTATATCACACATAAGAATGATAATGATTTAATTATAAGTTTATTAATATTAAAAATAATGAATACAGTTAATCATAAAGTACATAGAAGTTGGTTATAGAGAACTAACTGTAACAGTCCTGACCCACATGTTGGTAATGCGGGGAAAATGACACTTGAAGAAGGATTGGGATTCGAAAAGAGAGCTCTAAAAGAGTATCAAAATTAGGCATCTCAAACTTTAAGATCATAATTGATGGAAAAAAATTATTTCTTAGTGTTAATATTTTGGTGCAATCATGGGGGATTGACTCAGGTGCATCATTCCACTCAATGGTATAACATATATGCATAGAGAATTATGTTTCTGGAAAGTTTATAAAGATACATTTGGGGAATGATGAATCTATAGAGATCATGTAAAATAGTGATGTTAATGTTATAATGAAGAATGAGAGTGTCTTAAATCTAAAAGAAGTTATACATATCCTAGGGCTATGGAAGAACTTAATTTCACTACCACAAAACTGGGCAAGGCCAGCACCACCCCTTTATCAACGCTAACGAAAAAGCGCTGATAAAGGGGGGGGGGCTTTATCAGCCCTAAAAAAAGCACTGATAAATGGTACCTTTATCAGCGCTAAAAAATGCGCTGATAAAAGTACCCCTTTATCATTGCTTTTTTTAGCGCTGATAAAGACCCCCCCTTTATCAGCGCTTTTTTTAGTAGCGCTGATAAATGCTTCGAATTCAAAAAAATAAAATAAAAATAAAATATTAATATATAATTATATCAATATTTTTATATTTATGTAAATATAATATATAATTTTTAAATATATTTTAGATAAGTATAAATATACATTTACACTTATTATACTTAATATATAAGATATTTAGTGAAAATGACTTATAAAAAAATTAAAAAAATATTTTAAATTAATAATTTTCAAATTATTATGGATTAATAGTCATTTAATAACAATTTGAAGACTAAAAAAATAAAAAAAAAATTAAAAAAAGATCCAAAATATGTTGAAAACGCAACTCAAACTTCAAACGCCCATAACTTTTGATCCGTCTGTCCGCTTGAGCTCTACCACATATCAAATCGAAGCCTGCGACGTGCTCTACGTCGCTATGACCAGGGGGAACCTGGTAAAGGGCTTTTCGAGACCAAAAGAGGCCGAGAAAGCCTCCAAAACTGAGTTTTTAGTCGGGGTACCCCGATTTTTTAACATTTTGTGGATTTTCATCCTCGTTTAAGGGGGGTATTATTGGCTTTTTTTGGTGGGGACTGAATTTATTACAAGGTATTACATTCATATTGATATCTGGTATTTGAAATTTTATCATTTTTTATAATTCACTGCTATTTATAATCAAATATATAACTATATGTACATATATTCATGCCTAAAAATTAAATTTTTTTAAATAAATAATTAAACATATTTACATATAAAATATATTAGCTTTATCTAAATAATAATTAATATCCATTTTATTTAAAATACCAATATATGAATATTTATATAACTATATATTAATATAACTATATATATATTAATATAACTATATATATATTAATATAACTATATATATATATTAATATAACTATATATATATATTAATATAACTATAAATATATATATTAATATAACTATATATATATTAATATAACTATATATATATTAATATAACTATATATATATATTAATATATGAATAAATATAATTAAATATATATATAAATAAATAGATATATCATAAATAAGAGAAAAAATCAATATAGGGGAGTGGCAAAGTCTTTAGGTGCGCAGGGAGGAGGTCTCGAGATCAAATCCGGGTGAAGGTAGGGGCGCGCGCGCAAGGCTGATTTAGAGGGGCTAGCGCTGATAAAGGGTGTAGGCGGTGCGTGCGGGTACTGGAGGGTGCGGGGATAGTGCTGATAAATGGGGGCTCAAGCGCTGTAAAAAGCCCCCCCCATGATATTGGCAGTATTGTTTTTGATTTTTTTTTAATTTTTATCAGTGCTCAAAAAAAGCGCTGATAAAAGGGGTATTTTATCAGCGCTAAAAAGAAAGCGCTGATAAAAGACCCTTTTATCAGCGCTTTTTGGAGCACTGATAAAGGAGACCCCCCCTTTATCTTCACCGACATTAATAGCACTTTTTCTAGCGCTGTTAATGGCCATTTTTAGTGCTGATAAAAGCCATATTTTTAGTTTCCATCGGAAAACTTGATGAGGCATGCTATGAGAATAGATATCCATCAGAGTTTGTAAGGTTACCCAGGAATACATGGTGGTTGAAAAAGTAGTAAAGGATGAGATTCAATCTCTAAATGAAAAACTAAAGGGACCTGTAGTTGTCAATTTTTCAATGTTTGATAGTCCGAAGTTATGGAATTACTGACTTAGAAATCCCTATGATAAGAACATGAAGGTTATAATAGCTAAAGTAATGTTAAAGATTTATCACATGAACTTTGTATGGTGTGAAATTTGTGTGTTTGTAAAAAAATAAAGGTGTCATTAAACTTTAATAGGAGGAATCCCAAATATTGGAAGTTAGAACTAGTTCACTCAGACGTTTGTGGACCTTTCCCTACCTGATCAAATAATGGGTCACTTTACTGTATAACATTTATTGATAATGATACGAGGAAGGTATGAGATTAATTTCTAAGTAAAACTTTGATGTACTTTAAGAATTAATTTAATGGAAATCCATAGTGGAGAGGGAATATGATTGGGATAAGAAATTATTAAGGTCCAATAATAGCGGTGAATACAAGAGACACAACTTTTGGGAATACTGTTAGAAGAAAGGGATCAATATAGAGAATACATTTATTAAAATACCAAAGTATAATGGTTTTCATAAAAGAATAAATCAAATTTTTTCTAAGATGGAATGAATCATGCGGTTTCACTATAGAATCCCTAAGTGTATTTGGGTTGAAGTTGTGAGTATAACAACTTACCTTTTCAATAAGAGTCCAACATCAGTGGTAGGGCATAAAATTCCAATGGAGATATGGTAAGATAAATATATAGACGTCATCCATCTCATAATTTTCAGCAATATAGTTTATTTCAACACTAATGATAAGGATAGGAACAAGATAGAATCAAAATCCAAGTCATTCTTCATTTTTGGATATGGAGTTTTAAATTTTGGATTTAGGATATGGGATGATGATAGGTGAAAATACATGTGGATCCAAGATGTTCTAATCATTGATAAGGTTCTATAAAATAACATGAATTGGAGGTGAAACAAGGTGGATTAAACAAATATAGCATTTAAGTCCAAGTTGATTCGAGTAAGGGCATTGGACACTGAAAAGGTCTTGAGAACTCATATGGCATCCCCAAAGGTTTATAGGTGAGACTAGTGGAAGACATGCCGGAATGTTCAAGGGATTCTAAATATTGAGTGCGAGAACTGAATGGTATAATTATAATATAAATAGCACCAAACAATGTATAGTTGAAAAAAATAGCACAACAAGTCCATTTGAGGAGATAAAATGGGTTTAGAAATCTGGTTTAAAGGTTTAAAGATAATATAAACTTTCTTCCACTTATGAATAGTGGATATCCAAAGAGATCAGAAAAGGCAACCACACTCAGTGACTCTAATTTGTGGAAGTCACATATGGAAAAAGAGATATCTTCATTGAAGTCTAATGAAACTTGGGATCTCAATGAGTTACCATAGGGAAATAACTTACCAGAAAAGAAGTTTTTTTCCAGTTGAAATGAGAGGATGATGGAAATAAATGGTTCAAGGTACCACATGTGGTGAATGGATTTCAATAAATGGAAGGATTTTATTTTTGGTATATTTTATCACTGATATTTAAGAATGATACTATTTAGATATTTCTGAGTATGGTTTCATTATAGGATATTCACTTAGAACAAATGGATGTAAATATTATATTCCTTAATGTAAATTAAGATAAAGAGATTTATATGAAGAAACTAATGGGTTTCAAAGATGATAGATAACAGAACATGGTGTGTCAATTTAAGAAGATACTCTATTATGAAATAGGTTCCAAGTTAGTATAATCAAAAGTTCAATTCCTTTTTGGTTGTGGAAGGATTTATGCATAGAAACATAGATTATTATTACTACCAGAAGTCTTGGGAATATGGGAGTTATATCATCTTGCTTCTTTATGTTGATAACATGTTTCTATTTGGACCAAATGCTAGAGGTATTGGAAGATGAAATGAAATTTTTTCAGATGGTTTGATATGAAAGATCTTGTATAGGCTAAGAAGATTTTGGGGATGAAGATCTAGAGAGACCAGAGATCAATAACTTTGGTTCTATCTCAAAAGGATTACATCCAAAATGTCATAGAAATATTTTGGATGACCAAATGAAAACTAATCTTGAATCCATTGGTTGGACACTTCAATTTATAGAAGGAGCATTCAAGGAGGTCAGACGATGAAGTAGAATTCAAGGAAAAATATTTGTCTTCCTCAATGGTAGGAATTATGATGTATGAGATGAATTTTACATGACCATACATTGCTTTTTTAGTGGGAGTTACTATTCGATTCTTGTAAAATCTAGGAAAGAAACACTGGGAGGATGGGAAATGGATCATACATGACATGAATAACCCACTGGGCCCCCTCTTAGGCTAATGGTAAGTTGGGAGGCCACCCCAAACTCATCTCCAATTGGTCAAGATCTAGTGACTAGTACCAAGTAGGAATATCTCATAATATGGAAGGCTTTACCATATAATAATATATAACTAACACATATCCAATACACAAGATAACCCAAAATATTATTAGGATATATATATATATATATATAATAAACTAAACTATATATAATTCATTAAGGATACAATGAATACAAATACAACTCAGAAAGTAAGTATAGAGGGAATAGAATATTTGATAAGACTCCGAAACATGAAGTATTGAGAAACTCTCTCACATTTCATGTACTCCTGGATCACTTTCCAACCATAGAGGTCACCACTACTATCATGAATCACTATACACCAGAATGCATCACCAAGAATCACCAAGTCTCATCTCCAAATGATCTATTCCGGTTCCATGTTTATCCAACCCATTTATGAATGAGTGTGTTGTATACATAGATACAGAACATGAAAGAACAAGGCCTGTGCAAGGGAAGGTATAAACGTACATAGTAGAATGCCCCAAAAACCTGAAGGAAACATAAATAAAAATATATTCTCAACTCTTGGTGCATGAGGTGACCAGGAGGATGACAATAAGTATAATAAGAATAAAAATTCAGGTCAAATCCCTTGGTACTAAAGAGTGGTCGGATGAATGAACATAAAGAATAATATAGATATGCCCATATAAATAACCCACTAGAGAATGAGGTCCCAAATCATCATATCCAGCTAAAAGTAATTCTTAATGGAATCTAAGATTCTTATCCAACTCCAAAAACCATATCAACATCTTCAAGAACACCATGGGGGTATTTCACACCTCTATGGAATGATATCTTAGCCAGTAAGTGCACCCTCAAGTAGAGGATCTCCTATCAACAAACAAGGGGGATACCTAACCCTACTGCAAGTCTAGATAGAGGATATCATGCCTCAAAAAGTGTAGATGATACCAAAAACCTATTATAATATCACATCGAGAATAGGGGATCTTGCCCCCTTAGGCATAGGGGGTGGATTCCAAACCCTACCTGAAGGTTAAGATAGAGGATCTCACTCATCAACCAATGAGGGAGATATCAAAACCCTGTCTTTTAAAGGGAAATAACCAAAATTAGTACCCAAACATTAGTATCAATGGTAACTTCCTCACACCACCTCACGTTGCACCTGGAATATCAAATAAAATTCCACTATTGTGTAACCTTATAAGAATAAATGGAAAAACCAAACCTCACTAGAAGACACCTCGGTCGAGGGATTTTGACTCACAGATAGAGGATCATGCCCAGGACAACAGAGGATACCTAAAAATATCAGTGTAATGAGAATGAACTGATCACAATTCCCAAAATCATTTGTTGACCCTACAGATCTAAAATTAAAAACTACATATTCTTCTTTGTAAATAGCCTCAAATGTATGAATAGATTATGCTATTATGGTCTACTTTAGAAAAATACTCAGGGTGGGTTATTCATTTTCCCAAAATGAGAACTCGATGATAAAATATACATTTTATCATATTATAGTTGAGAAACATTACATGATGGTACCCAAGACTTATACCAAAAATAAAAAATTAGATACCAAATATTGGTCTTCAATTATTAGTTTCATTGTTAGGGTCATGATACTGTAGACAGATTGTCAATCTGTCACCATACGAAGAAGATACAACCAAAAAAGGATTATTATTATTATTATTATTAATAATATATTTTTTTTGGGATTTTTCTGATTATAACACAATGAACCTGGGGGGGGGGGGTAACGTGCACCCCCCGTTTCTCTCCCTAAGGCATATCACTTTTATTATTATTTTCTAAAATATTTTAGTTTCTTTTCCTTTTATTTTATTTTTTACAAAAAAAGTGCATAGGGAAGGGGTATACTTGTACCTGGGTCATTACTATTGGGTTTGTACTAGAAAAAAATATAAATAATTTATTAATTGTGTCTAGCTAGACTAACCCTCACTAAGCTTGTTTACTAACTAATCCTTGAAAAAAATCCCATTTATTAATCAGGCTTTGAAAAAAGCCTATTTATTAATAAGATATTAATGTACTATTAAGTAAAATAAATTGTATATATAATAATCTTTAATTTGAAATATTAAATACAAAATATTTTATTTTTTTAAAATATATATTTATAATATAACTTAATTGGGTCAGGAGGGTCACATACCGGGCCATTCATTATTGCCCGAGCTTGACCCTATTATTAAGTGGGTTTTAAATTTAGACCTATTTAATAATCGAGCCTAAAAAAGTAAACCATATTAGGTATTTTTATCAAATTTGTCTTATCAGGTCAGGTGGGTCTGCTGACCCATGTACGAGTCTTGGCAAGGGTGAAACCTTACCCCTCCCCCATTTTCATCATGTAAAGTGATGTCCAGATCAACCACCATGACGAAGCCACCCGATGATTGTGTGGAAAGACACTGCCACACCTCCACCATGTTACATTATCATCCCATGATCACCCAATCCACCATTTTTTCCACTTAATACCCTTGAAATTTGGCAAACACATTTGGATATTTCATAGTCAAACCGTGATGAGAATGAAAAGTTAATACTCAAGAGATTGAGAAATGGACATCGGTGGGTGGGAAGCTTTGGACACCTAATAAAAATTATCATAGGAGTACATTGAATAACATAGAACCTTTATTAATATATATTTTTTTTGAAAAAGGGGATATATCAAGTGATGAAATTCCAATAAACATATATTAAGTCAAAACACCAAATTAAATAATTATTATAGATCAAATAATCCTTCAATCCATTTATAATAAACAAATCAATATAGCCACATTATATTTTATCAAATATTTGAATGATATTATTTATAATCATTATAAATTAAATAAATTCCTCAAATTGAAAATATTATATTTATTATATTTATTCAATTCATTCAATTCATTACTCAATTCCATATTCACACCACCAATGAGGGAATTTTCTATGATGAAAAGAACAAAGTGAGATACAATTTAAAAAATAACAATGGTTCGAGCTTATGGTGAATTTGAAAAGATTTAATCCATAATTGGTACAATGATTACATTCATCATCATCACATGATCCATTCATAAATGTGATCATGATTCCATTCTTCGATTCTCGATTCCACAGATTCCTCCCAATCTTCCTTTTCCTCCTTCTCCTATCTCTGCACTCTCTATCTCAAGCTAAGGTTATGAAAGATAAACTACAAATAGATATTAGAGATAATTAAATATATTAGATTAGGGTTTTTCATAATAAATAAAATAAATAAAGAAATTAATTTAATCAATTAATTTAATTAATTAATTTAATTAATTAATCTACCCATGATGATAAACGCCCAAGGGTCCAGATACAAACCAAAGTTATACCATTATCAGGTAATACCCTTATTCTAGACTCAACTATGGAATATATTTCCCCATATGATCCTCTATTCAAGATATATAATCATTTAATAAAAACTAATATGTATAGACTAAAAATAATATAATATATTTATTGTATCATTATCAAAGATCCATAACACTTTCATGCCTATGTTGGCTCAATAATTAATTATGAATTTAAACTTAGAAATATACCCAAGGTTTAAATATTTAAAACCAAGTAAATTTCATCACTACCAAATTCACGAGATAATTATTTATTTTAGTAATAGATATAAAATATATCATAAAATTAAAATGCTTGGAAATTCACCAAAACTCATCTTAGGGGTAAACACCATACCCTGAGATCAATGGGATAATAGAAAAATATTTCTAAGAAAAATCTTGATCACTACGTCCTCCCCAACTTTAAACCTTTTCAACCTTGAAAAGAAAACAACTAAGCCTTACCAAAATGAAGTCACTAAAACAACCCCATCTAGAAACACTCCACCATTGCACACACTTCTTTCACCTCTAAAGGTTTAAGATCCAAAAAAACACGGAATGTAATTCCCTAGAAAGGGATAATCCTTTTCTATCCAAAAAGATATCCTCTCCATAAAACTCAAACCAAGAACTAATCATAAACATGCATCCACTTAATGAGAGTCTTTTTTTGACTTAACACCCAAAACCTTTCTAATTCGAAGGTCATCCCGCCATATAGAATGAAAAAACCATGATTTGTAGACACTTATCCTAAAAAGGATTTGTGAAAATGGTTATCACTAGTGGCAGATCTATTATTACCACCTTTAAAGAGTGTTCTAGATGGTCATTGCTTTAGGACAATGTAACAACATGATATTTCGCTATGTATTTTCCTTAAATAAATATTAGCTCGCTCAACATGAAACACCAAACTAAAACAGGCCACAAAATATTAGATGATTATTATTAATAAATTATAAGTTAAATAAAACCTCTAATAAATAAAAATATAGTAATAAATTAAAATTTATTATATTTATAGGATAAATAATTAATATGAGTTAATATTAAAAGAGATTATTCTTTCTCAAATAAATATTTAAATTATTAATAAATTAAATCATCCAATTTTAAATGATTATTATGATTATATATGATATTAAAACTTATGAACTAATAAATTAACATTATTTAAATTATAAATTGATATGAAATAATATTAAGAACACTTAATGTTTTAAAACACCAATTTTCAATAAAAACAGTTTTCCATTATATTTTGAATTTGAATTTAAAATATAAGTTTATAAATTTTGGATTTTTAATTTTATAAAATTAAATTAAAATTTTAATTACATATATCAATATTATCTTAAGGTTATTTTTCTATATTTTTATGAAATAGTTGATTTTTAGGTGAATAGTGAAAAATACAATTTTTACTAAAAACACATCATTTATGAATATATTAGAAAATAAGTGTAACTTAAAAATTTATAAAAAAATCATGATAAAATATAAAGTCAGGAGTAAATATTTATATTGTTGAAATACTATTCTAAATTTATAAAACCCGTGCCTAATATTTTATAAACATAATCAATATTTTCTAATAAAAGAATTTGTTTTTAGTATTTCATTTTAATTAAATATTATTTTGGTAAAATTTAGTTTTCGATTAATTTAAAATCGACATAACATGTTTTTTATAAAAAAACAATTTGTATCATTAAAATAAAATGTTTTTATAATGTAATCCTATATATAAATTTTAAGATTAAAAATACAACTTTTCTAAAAATGGGTTTTTATGAAATACATGCACTAATGTTAAAATTGATTTTATTTCACATAAAAATATTATATATAAAATGAATTTAACATTTGTAATAATTATTTATAGATTATTTATTTATTTTTGTTTTACTTCTATGAATTAAAAGTAAATTACTTAGGTAAAAATTATTTACTAGAGAAAAACCAAAAATAGAAAATTTGAAAATTCTAAGTCTAAATGAATTAAAAACTATTGGCACCTCATTGTGTGGAGTGTGTTTGGAACTCTATTATTTTAATGATAAAAAACAATGATTCTTTTATTACTAATGTTTAAGATGCTGTATGATAGCATTTATATGATAACATAGCTTCTATGATATTTCTGCTAAGTATTATGGAAAGTCGTCGTTGGTTGGGAGACACCGTTACCACCAAAACGAGATACCACCAAAATGAGCTACCACCAAGATGAGATAACACCAGACCGAGTCAACATCACCTATAATAGGAGATAACACTAGGATGAGATAATATCATACCAAGTCACCATTACCACCGGAGGAGTCACCGCCAGAGGCGAGTCACCGCCAAAGGCAAGTCATCACCAGATGCTGAGTCACCATCAGCTTCTTGTTACCGTTGCTATCTGAGGACTTTGGCGTGAATGGATCAATGGATAAATCTATTCTTGTATAGTTTAAATAAGTCTTAAAGACTTAGTAAAATATAATCTGAGGATTGTGGATCTCCTCCAACCAACGTTGTTATATATTAGCAAAGGATCTCTCTCTCAGATAGAGAACAACAGATACTATTGATAGCTGATATGATCTATTACTGATGAAAAAAACCTACAATGGATTGTGTGATTGAATTTGTAAATTCTCTTGAGATTTATAATTCAAATTTTGTGAAGATCAATGACATAGAAACACATAACCCAGTACCAATATTGATTGATACATCAGAATGAGATCAACTAAAAGATACCTACAGATTTCTATGATCCTCTGTTCTGCTTCAATTTTATAGAACAAAGTACAAACTCCTCACCAATGTAGATATAAGGAATACGAAAATATAGAACACATCAAGCTGAGATTTTTATATTATTATTTGTTCTGTCTATTTTACTTTTGATCAATGTGTTGTTTTTCTATTATCCAATAGACATTGTCTCCTTTACATTCCTAGATAATACTTGTTATTTTATTCTTCCTCAATCTGTTTCCCACTGTGTTTTTGGAATAGTTCCTTGTGTGACCTATGCTATTCTTACATCCCACGAATATCTATGGAAGAGGCTTTTTAGCCTGAAAAGCTTGTTTCTGTTGACTGTATACCTAATCCAAGTTGGGGATTTATTTGATTATATTTATAATCTACTTGACAGCGGGTAATTACCAAGTGGAGGTGATTAAGTATAACCTTGAGACTGAAGTTATTGTGTATTTTGTTGTGTCACTATGTTATTTGTTTTATTTTACTATCATATTCAAGATAAATTTTTATTAACAAAAAAAAAATTCTTTGATAATTAATCTTAACTACTATTTATATATGTTTCTATCTAAGTAAATTGATTTTGAAAGTTAAGGTATTTCTAAACCATATTTTTACTGATAACTAATCCCTCTTAATAAATATTTTAAAATTATAGATCTTATATTGACATGTTGTTTTGATTAATTGGCTAGTTTATTTTATAAAGGGGTTTTTTTGTCTATTTATTTACATAAATTTTTACTGGGAACTCAATTCAACCCCTCTTGAGTTACTCACTATGACCAATATTTGGTATCAGAAGAAGAATTTAAATTAACCTTTTTAATTGTGATTTTAGTTATATTCTAAAGATCTTAAAAAAATTTTAATTCTAATTTTTTTTATGGATAATAGAAAAGAAGGACCTGCTACCAAAAAAACCTCCTTATTTTAATCTTACCCACTATGCTCAATGTAAAATCAAAATGAAAATAAATTTGAAAAGTATAGGTTTTGACATATGGATTGTAATAGAAGATCAATATGAAATACCAAAAACTCCTAGAAGTTAATAGAGTAATGCTAAAAAAACTACTTACAATAGTAATTGTAAACATATGAATGCTTTGTTTTGTGATTTAGGAGATGATTAATTCAATATAATATCTACATGAAAATATGCTTTTGAAATATGGGATACCTTATCTGTCTAACATGAAGGAACATCAAATGTCAAAGAAATGATATTAAATACACACATAATAAATTATGATACTTTTAAGATGAAATCTAATGAACCTATTTCTGATATGTATATCAGGTTCAATGAAATAGTGAATACTATAAACTCTCTTAGAAAACAAGTAATAAACAACGACCAAGTAATGAGACTACTCAGATGCTTACCAGATATATAGAGAGGAAAATATGTGTCAATCAGAGAATCAAGTGATGTAAGTAAACTACCTATCAAGGAACTGATAGGAAAGATGATGATGTATGAAGAAGAGCATAAAGTAAACAAAGAGATTGAAGAATATGAACCAAAAATAAAATCTGTAGCCTTCAAGACTACTACCTCAAGATAAAGAGAAAAGGTACAAACCAAAGATACCAGTAATGAATAATCTCTTGATGAAGGTGATGATGAAATGGAACACATGTCTAGAAGATTTAATAAAATTTATAGGAAAAATAAGTTATTCAAAAAGTCAAATTTCAAAGGAAATTATGACAACAAAGGAAAATGGAAGAAGGATTGGAAAAAGGATGGAACTCAAAATGAAGTTACCTGTTATGAATGGAAGAGTAAAGGTCACATTGAAGATGACTTTCCAAAATTGAAATATAAAAAGAATTATGAGGATAAGGAAAAAAGATATAAAAAATCCATGAAAGAAATATGGAGTGCCTCCTAAGATAGATTAAGTGACTCAGACACTAATCAAGAAGATAAGTCTGACAGAGCCAATATGTGATTTACATCAAGTATATCAAATGTAAAAAATATTCTACCTGTTCCTCCTATAATGTTTCATACATTTTTGAAAATGAAGAAAATAATGAAAATGAGAAAAACATGACCAGTAATGATATGTATGATTACTATAACATGTTGGAAGACACCTTTCATGAGCGGAAAGATGAATATAAGTCTCTTAAGAAAATACACGCCTTAACATAAAATTTTAAAAATAATCTTACTATTTAAAAGGAGAAAAATGACCAACTATTGAAAGAAAACAATAAAGTAAAATTTTCAAATGAATAGTTAAATAAAGGCATAGAAAAATTTACCAATGGTAAGAAAAAATTAACACAAACATTGGGAAAGCAATTTTCACCCAAGTATATAATTGGAATATGTTACCATATAGGATAAAGAAAAATTACAGAAACCATATTTACATCAAGTACCAATTCTGAAAGTTAATATATGTAACATCCCAAGTAAGTAATGAATAATAGATATTTTTATATATGTCTATTAAAGAATTAGATAGTTTTTTAGAGGCTTAAAATGAAAATAAATCGAATCTTAAGCATGGAATACACTAATATTTTTAAAAGATTGTTTTACTGCCTTTTGATGGCAAACAATTTTTGAATCTATATTTTGACAATTTTATAAGCTATGTTTGTCAAAATAAACTTATTCTTTATGATTGGTACATCAAAATTTACTTTGTGTGAATTTTTGGTATTTTTCTGACAATGTTCATTTTTAATGAATAGTGAAAAATACTGCATTTTACATCAAAACTGTTTCTTAATATAATTTATTTATATGATTAGATTGTATTTTCAATTGGTCTTAATGTGTAATCTGAATATATTTTTACCATTTAATCCAATGGTGGTCATTGGAATCAATTTCATTTTGAAATTAGACTTAAACTGGTGTCAATCTTTTGATACTTATTGTTTTATAAAAACACGCTATTTGCTCTGACAGCGGGAATTAATTATTAAATTAATTAATGTGACTTATATGTTCTGAATTTTTTAAAATAGACTTCATTTTTGAATTCGGAATATCAAATATAGCTTAGGGTGAATATTTGGTAATTTTCTGAAAAACTTTCAATTTTTGATGAATAGTAAAACCACTAAGTGGTACTTATAAAAACTGATTTTCCGTTTAAATGAAATTTTTCCATCATTGTGTTTTGAATTTCAAAAATCCGACATAAATGGTTGTAATTAAGAAGTAAAATTTGGTTCAATGAGATTAAAATAATTTTTTGGTGAATAGTAACTTATTAAGTTTTTAATCGCGATTAGTGGTAATTAGTGTAGTTTAAGGTAAAAATAATGCCTTAATAAAATGAGATGAGCTTGACACATGTCCTACCCTCATTGGTTGTGTCATGTACGACCAAGAAAAGACATGGGTCAACTTGGGGACCCCATGGAACCACTTTGGTTGGGAAATGTCATAAATAACTTTTTATTTAATGTAAAAGTAAAAATGACACAAACATAATAGGTTTTACGAAATAAAATTTTACATGGGGTTACAAAGATCAGATTTTTAATTATAAATAGTCATTGGAAAGCTAAAAATATTTCCTACATTATAGTATTTTTTTTATAATTTTTATACTTTAAATAAATTAAATTATTTATGACATCATGATGATGCAGCGATGAACTCATTATTTAACGATTTAAATAAAATGGAAAGATAATGTAAAATCTAAAACCTAAACATGGAAAAAACCAATTGGATGAGTGTATTTCGTATCCTTATCACCTTATCCTCGAATGATATCAATGTGGGACCTTTTTAATCCGAAACTCATTTTAAAATAAAGTAACTTATCTTTATTTTCCAAGAGTGCCCCTCCTCTCCTCTTATAAAAGGCCCCCACCTCTACCTCCTTACCCACACTCCCAAAGCCTTTGGCTCGGCCAACCCCGGCCCATTTTGTCTCTCCACTTCCCTCTCTTACTCCTTGAAGCCTCACTTTTGGAACAAGTCTTCCCAAGTAATCCTTTGAGCTCAAACCAAAGGGAGTTACCCGATTTTAAGGTAATGTCTTCTTTTGAGTCCTTTTGTTTTATTTTGATTATCCAACCCCCTAAAATCTTTTTATTCTTTTATTTTGTAACAACTACAGTATCCTCAATATACTAGGATGTTTTTATTATAAGGATTTGAGCTACACTTACACACACCTACATCTAATGGTTAACGAACATACTGTTTCCGTGGATGGTGAATTTATGCCTCCCGAAACGATGATTGTTCAACATTCTTTTAACACCTTCAAAGGTGGCCATTAAGATGTCACTATATTTATATATGATATGTAATATGTTTATGTTTTCCTTAAGATTCTGTATTTTCCTTTTTGTTCATACCTTTATGGTTTCCATTATGGGTGAACGCGATATCTTCATTTAAGGAAGTGCGGACTACCGCCCCCTCAAAGTGATTTGATTCGTTAAATACCATATGTGGAAAGTATAAAGGATGGAACTATGATATTATATATGATATTATACTGGAATTATAATATACCTTTATATCATTATGATTCCATTCTATAAAATATGAAATAGAAATGAAAGTAGCATTCATGCGTACGTACGGCTTACCGTCTCCATGAACGGTGCATTTCATTTCTTACCTCTAAATGATTATGTAATATTATAAATGAATGCATGTACTGGATATATATGACATATATGATATCTACATCATGAATACCATTCTGGATATAATGGATACATGAACAACATGTAATTATAAAGGGCTTATTTTTGACTCAAGTACCAATGATCGTTAAAACGACCGTTATTAACTTAAATAATTACATAGTGTTAATGACATGGAAATAAGTGATATAAAAGGAATAATGAACTTGAAAAAGGTTCTTAAACAAGTAGAAATTAACTCAAGTTTATTATTCAGGACATTAAAGAACGACCGAGTCAAGTCGGACCCGAGGTATGGGACTTCGTCTCAATCTCCTTTCATTGAGGCATATTTTGTTTTATACACAAACTTCTTTTATACGTTGTATAAACCCCTTTGACTTTTACGTTTATTCAAAAGGAATATTTTTTATACGAAGCGTTTACTAAACGACAAAAGGGAATGTTTTTGTCGTACGTATGCGGCGACAACGACTTCTCCGCCACCGTGACCATTATTTGAGTTTCGGCTTCCTCTACCAGCCATAATTTTTTTTAAAAGAAAAATAAATACCATGTTTTAATTTTCTTTTATTTTGGTATTGAAAATGGTTTTCATAATGTTTTTATATCAATGTGTTGTATTGATATCTGGTGATTGAAAGGTGGAAATATTATGTTTCCTTTATGCATGTTTTATGTGATACGATTATGTTGAGGTTCTTGGGAATTATTATGAAGACGGGTGGTTCCGTGATAAACTAAGGGCGGGTGAGCCCGATATAGCTCTCCAATGCATTGGGTAACGCGAAGGAGTGAAACGTTAAGGTTTCTCCGAAGAGATTTTAGGGAATATACTGTGATGGGTATTCCAAACGTAACCAAGAGGGTTACTCCCTACGTAAGAATGTTATGAATGCCTCAAGTTACCTTTATGTCTTATGATTTCTATGATTTATTCATGATTTGATGAGGTATGTTAAAGTGATTATGTATTATTTGTAAAGTATGATCTCATCCTTATGTATATATGTACCCATGTTTCCTTTCCATATTTTTATATCCCTTACTGAGCTTTTTATGCTCATCCCAAGTTTTTTTGAAATGTTTTTCACAGGTGAAGGGAAAGGTACATGATATGATGATAGTGTCAAGGAAGTGTCAAGAAAGAATCCATGTTTATTTTAAATATGTTTCCATTGATGGGAATGAAGAATACTATCTTTATGTAACCACTTTGTTTATATGTGGAATGTAATGCAAGTTTTATGATCTAATTTTCTAAAACTCTAAACCTGAAAAGATCCTCAATGTGTAATCTTGTAATAACTCAAGATTAAGTAAGGTTTATGGCTAGGGCCTTATAGTTGGTATCAAAGGTCGGTTTAGATAACTTTAGGAGTTAGAATTCTATTAAATGATTATCCAAAAATATATATTTTTTGAAATGATATAGCATTTAAATATTACTATGTTGATTCATCTAAGACATGTTTGTTCAGAATGGTTTTCTGCAGAGGAAACAGGGAAGCAGTGCTAGGAAGGCATACAGAAGGAATTAACCTTCCGAATCAGCATCCTGAGATGGTCGGAATTGGAACTGAACAGTTTGTTGTAGTAATGGCGCAGTTGACTCAGGCTATAAATGGTGGTGGTATCCATGCACGAGATCAGCCAGATCAACCACAGAGGAACATGTCAGTGGTGGAACATTTCATGAGACAACATCCCCCATCATTCAGAGGATCATCTGACCCTGTGCTAGCTGAAGGGTGGATTAAATAACTGGAGAAGATTTTCGATGTCATGAGGTGTTCAGACAATCAAAAAGTTATTCTTGCTATTTACCGTTTGGAGGGTGAGGCAGATCAGTGGTGGTCTATGGTTAAAAATATCAAGGACGCCGATGAGATTGATGCTCTTGACTGGGATGAATTCAAAGGTATGTTTCTTGAGAAGTATTTTCCTAAGGCTGTTCGAATTAGGATGGAAAATAAATTCTTGGAATTGAGGTAAGAGGAAGACTCAGTGGCTACCTATGAAGAAAGGTTCACTCGATTGGCAAGGTATGCTCCAAATTTTATCCGAGACCTTGATAGTAAAATCAATCGTTTTTACTTAGGATTAAAGCCAAAATATCGAAGGGCATTAGCTTCTCGTGAGTTTAAAAGTTATGAAAAGCTTGTTCGATGTGCTGAGAAGGTGGAAATGGAGTTTGTCGATGATCAAGTGTTCTATAACAACCAACAGAAGAAGAGACCGAGGAGGCAGGAGAAAGGTAGTAATTCTTCAAAAAATTCTGATGGTAAGAAAACTAAGCTTCCAGTTTGTGATAAATGTGGAAAAAGGCATGCTGGGGAATGTCTTCTGAATTCTGGAAAGTGCTACCGATGTGGTAAGATGGGACATAAGGCTCGTGATTGCACTGAAAAGGATCAAGGTTAAGGTAAGACCAAATTTTATTTACAGTTAGTGAAATGTTTTAAGTGTAATGAGATGGGTCACTATGCAAATGAGTGTCTGAAAAAGAGCTTGAGTGATGGGAAGCAGTTAGACTACAAGAAGAAAGGGGTGGTGAAATCCTTTGCAACTACTTTCGCAGATGTCGGGCCATCAAATGAAGTTGTATCAGGTACTTTGTTTGTTTTTTCAGATTATGCCAGTGTGTTTTTTGATTCGGGGTCTACACATTATTTCATCTCTGAAACTTTTTCTAGTAAAATGGGAATACCATCTCAAGAAATGACTCCTGAACATTTGGTAAAAACACCTGGGGGGAATGTTGAGGCAAAAAGAATTTATAAGAATCTTCCTATCCTTATCTGTGGAAAGAACCTACTTGCAAACCTTATTTTTGTACCTCTAGTAGAGTTTGATGTTATCCTGGGTATGGATTGGCTCTCCATTTACCATGCTAAGATTGACTGTAGAGCTAAAGAAGTTTCTTTTCAGAAATACTTTCAGTTTGTGTACAAGAATGAACCCTTACTTTTGATAACTTATCAAGAGGCCGAGAAACATGTATAAGATGGAAATGAATGTTACCTTGCACACATCGTTGAAAATAAAGGAACTGTTCAGATTAATGATGTGCCAGTGGTAAATGAGTATCCTGATGTTTTTCCTGATGAGTTTCCTGGAATAATACCAGATCGGGAAGTTGAGTTTACTGTTGACTTAGTTCCTAATGCTAAGCCAATTTCAAAACCCCCTTATCGAATGGATCAAATTGAACTTTTAGAGTTAAAGGAGCAATTGCAAGATTTATTAGAGAAAGGTTTCATTCGACCTAGCACATCACCATGGGGTGCTCCTGTTTTATTTGTTAAAAAGAAAGATGGTTCTATGAGACTTTGCATTGATTATAGGGCCTTGAATAATATCACTGTTAAGAACAAATATCCTTTTCCTCATATCGATGATTTGTTTGATCAGCTCCAGGGAGCTCAGTTTTTTTTCAAAGATTGACTTGAGATCGGGGTACCATCAGCTGAAGGTAAAGGAGGCAGCTATTCCGAAGACCGCGTTCCATACGAGATATGGCCATTATGAATTTTTAGTAATGCCTTTTGGGCTAACCAATGCACCTGCTGTATTCATGGACTTAATGAATAGAATTTTCCATGAGTTCTTGGATAAGTTTGTGGTGGTTTTCATTGATGATATTTTGGTGTTTTCAAAAATTAAAGAGGAGCATGAAAGACATTTAAGGGTTATCTTGCAAACCTTAAAAGAAAATAAATTGTATGGGAAATTAAGAAAGTGTGAGTTTTGGTTGCAACAAATTTCCTTCCTTGGTCACATTGTTTCTAAAGATGGGATAACTGTTGATCCTGCAAAAACAAAAGTTGTGGAAGACAGGCCAAGACCCACAAATGTAACGGAGATTCGTAGCTTCCTTGGTTTGGAAGGCTATTACCGAATGTTTGTTAGAAATTTTTCACGGTTATCTAGTCCAATGACTAAGCTAACTCGGAAGGGTGTTAGGTTTATCTGGAAAAAAGAATGTGATGATTGTTTTCAGGAATTAAAAAGAAGATTGGTGAATGCTCCAGTTTTGGCACTACCTTCCAGGAATGGTGAGTTTGTTATCTACAGTGATGCTTCATTGAAAGGACTTGGCTACGTCCTAATGCAGAATGATCAGGTAATTGCTTATGCTTCACGACAGTTGAAAACTCATGAGGTAAATTACCCTACACATGATTTGGAATTAGCTGCTGTTGTTTTTGCTTTAAAAATTTAGAGGCATCATTTGTATGGAGTAAAGTGTGAAATATATACCGATCACAAAAGTTTAAAGTATATATTCACTCAGAAAGAATTGAACATGAGACAAAGGATATGACTAGAATTAATCAAGGATTATGATTGTACAATTCATTACCATCCGGGAAAAGCAAATAAAGTGGCTGATGATTTGAGTCGAAAAAGTAATGATTCATTAGCAATGTTGCGTTTGGAACGTGATCCTTTGGTTAAGGATTTGATGAACTTTGGCATAGAAGTTGTTGGTGCAGGAAGTTCTTCTGTTTTGTTTCAGGTATCAGTGAGATCATCTCTATCAGATAGAATCAAGCAAGCACAGAAGCAAGACAGTGAGTTGTAGAAAAAGGTAGAGCTAGTTCAGAAAGGTAAGTTGCCTGAATTCAACATTGATAATGATTGCGTTTTGAGACTTGGTAAGAGATTGTGTGTGCCTTGTGATTCACAGTTGAAGAGAGAGTTGTTATGTGAAGCTCATAGTTCTCCGTTTTCAGTTCATCCTGGCAGTACTAAGATGTATAGAGATCTGCGGAAGTATTACTGGTGGGATGGAATGAAAAGAGATATTGCAGATTTTACTGTGAAGTGTTTGACTTGTCAGCAGGTTAAAGAAGAGCGGCAGTTACATAAAGGGATGCTTCAGCCTTTACCAGTGCCAGAGTGGAAATGGGAGAATATATCCATGGACTTTGTTGTGGGATTACCGAAGACATCTCGAGGTAATAATGCAATCTGGGTTATTGTTGATCGCTTGACTAAATCTGCTCATTTCCTTGCTATACGAGATACTTTTTCCCTAGATCAACTTTCCCGTTTGTATCTTAAAGAGATAGTCAGGTTACATGGAGTTCCCCTCTCCATTGTATCTGATCGTGATCCAAGGTTCACTTCTAACTTTTGGAAAGGCCTTCAGAAGTCGTTGGGTACTGAATTAAATTTTAGTACAGCTTTTCATCCTCAATCAGATGGGCAGTCAGAACGAACAATTCAGACATTGGAGGATATGCTACGAGCTTGTTCTATGGATTATCAGGGAAGTTGGGACCAACATCTTTCTTTGATTGAATTTTCATATAATAACAGTTTTCATTCCAGTATACAGATGGCACCATTTCAGGAATTATATGAGAAGCGGTGTCGAACTCCAGATTTCTGGGATGAAGTGGGTGAAAGGAAGTTGATGGGACCAGAATTGGTAGAAGAGATGGTAGAAAAAGTTCAGCTGATTCAGAACCACATGAGAACAGCTCAGAGAAGGCAGAAGAGTTATGCGGTTAACCGGAGGAAGGATCTATCTTTCGAGGTAGGTGATCATGTTTTTCTCAAGGTTTCTCCTTGGAAAAGTGTGATGAGATTTGGTAAGAAAGGAAAGCTGAGTCCAAGGTTTATTGGACCATATGAAATTCTGGAGAGAGTTGGATCAGTTGCATACCGGGTGGCTTTACCTCCGAGTTTATCTCAGGTACACAATGTTTTTCACGTTTTGATGTTGAGAAAGTATATGCCAGATCCATCTCATGTTTTGAGTCCAGAGGTAGTTCAGCTGGAAGAGAACCTATCTTATGAGGAACAACCTGTCCAGATTCTTGACCACAGGGAGCAAGTGTTACGGAATAAGGTGATTAAGCAGGTAAAGGTTTTGTGGAATAACCACATGATGGAAGAGGCAACTTGGGAATCTGAAAATTCAATGAGGGATAAGTACCCCCATTTATTCGATAAGTAAATAAATTGCGGGGACGCAATTTTCTAAAGAGGGGAAGGATGTAACATCCCAAGTAAGTAATGAATAATTGATATTTTTATATATGTCTATTAATGAATTAGATATTGTTTTAGAGGCTTAAAATGAAAATAAATCCAATCTTAAGCATGGAATACACTAATATTTTTAAAAGATTGTTTTACTGCCTTTTGATGGAAAACCATTTTTGAATATATCTTTTGACAATTTTATAAGCTATGTTTGTCAAAATAAACTAATTCTTTATGATTGGGACATCAAAATTTACTTTGTGTGAATTTTTGGTATTTTTCTGACAATGTTCATTTTTTAATGAATAGTGAGAAATACTGCATTTTACATCAAAACTGCTTCTTAATCTAATTTATTTATATGATTATATTATCTTTTGAATTGGTCTTAATGTGTAATCTGAATATATTTTTACCATTTAATCCAATGGTGGTCATTGGAATCAATTTCACTTTGAAATTAGACTTAAACTGGTGTCAATCTTTTGATACTTATTGTTTTATAAAAACACGCTATTTGCTCTGACATCGGGAATTAATTATTAAATTAATTAATGTGACTTATATGTTTTGAATTTTTTAAAATATACTTCATTTTTGAATTCGTAATATCAAATATAGCTTAGGGTGAATTTTTGGTAATTTTCTGAAAAACTTCAATTTTTGATGAATAGTGAAACCACTAAGTGGTACTTATAAAAACTGATTTTCTGTTTAAATGAAATTTTTCCATAATTGTGTTTTGAATTTCAAAAATCCGACATACATGGTTGTCATTAAGAAGTAAAATGTGGTTCAATGAGATTAAAATAATTTTTTGGTGAATAGTAACTTATTAAGTTTTTAATCGCGATTAGTGGTAATTAGTGTAGTTTAAGGTAAAAATAATGCTTTAATAAAATGAGATGAGCTTGACACATATCCTACCCTCATTGGTTGTGTCATGGCCGACCAAGAAAAGACATGGGTCAACTTGGGGACCCCATGGAACCACTTTGGTTGGGAAATGTCATAAATAACTTTTTATTTAATGTAAAAGTAAAAATGACACAAACATAATATGTTTTACAAAAAAACTTTTTATATGGGGTTATAAAGATCAGATTTTTGATTTTAAATAGTCATTGGAAAGATAAAAATATTTCCTACATCATAGTATTTTGTTTATAATTTTTAGACTTTAAATAAATTAAATTATTTATGACATCATGATGATGTAGCGATGACCTCATTATTTAACGATTTAAATAAAATGGAAAGATAATGTAAAATCTAAAACCTATACATGGCCAAAAACAATTGGATGAGTGGATTTCGAAGCCTTATCACCTTATCCTAGAATTATATCAATGTGGGACCTTTTGAATCTGAAACTCATTTTAAAATAAAGTAACTTATCTTTATTTTCCAAGAGTGCCCCTCCTCTCCTCTTATAAAAGGCCCCCACCTCTACCTCCTTACCCACACTCCTAAATCCTTTGGATCGGCCAAACCCTGCCCATTTTGTCTCTCCACTTCTCTCTCTTACTCCTTGAAGCCTCAATTTGGGCAGAAGTCTTCCCAAGGAAGCCTTTGATCTCAAATCAAAGGGAGTTACCCGATTTTAAGGTAATGTCTTCTTTTGAGTCCTTTTGTTTTATTTTGCTTCTCCAACCCCCTAAACTCTTTTTATTCTTTTCCTTTGTAACAAATACAGTATCCTAAATATACTAGGATGTTTTTATAATAAGTATTTGAGCTAAACTTACACAAACCTACATCTAATGGTTAACGAACATACTGTTTCCGTGGATGGTGAATTTATGCCTCCCGAAACGATGATTGTTCAACATTCTTTTAACACCTTAAAAGGTGTCCATTAATATGTCACTATATTTATATATGATATGTAATATGTTTATGTTTTCCTTAAGCTTCTGTATTTTTCTTTTTGGTCATACCTTTATGGTTTCCATTATGGGTGAACACGATATCTTCATTTAAGGAAGTGCGGACTACCGCCCCCTCAAAGTGATTTGATTCGTTAAATACCATATGTGGGACATATAAAGGATGTAACTATGATATTATATATGATATTATACTAGAATTATAATATAACTTTATATCATTATGATTCCATTCTATAAAATACGAAATAGAAATGAAAGTAGCGTTCATGCGTACGTACGGCTTACCGTCTCCATGAACGGTGCATTTAATTTCTTACCTCTAAATGATTATGTAATATTATAAATTCATGCATGTACTGGATATATATGAAATATATGATATCTACATCATGAATACCATTCTGGATATAATTTATACATGAACAACATGTAATTATAAAAGGATTATTTTTGACTCAAGTACCAATGATCGTTAAAACGACCGTTATTAACTTAAATAATTACATAGTGTTCATGACATAGAAATAAGTGATATAAAAGGAATAATGAACTCGAAAAAGGTTCTTAAACAAGTAGAAATTAACTCAAGTTTATTATTCAGGACATTGAAGAACGATCGAGTCAAGTCGGACCCGAGGTATGGGACTTCGTCTCAATCTCCTTTCATTGAGCCATATTTTGTTTTATATACAACCTTCTTTTATACGGTGTATAAACCCCTTTGACTTTTACGTTTATTCAAAAGGAATCTTTTTTATACAAAGCGTTTACTAAAAGACAAAAGGGAATGTTTTTGTCTTACGTATGCGGCGACAACGACTTCTCCGCCGCCGTGACCATTATTTGAGTTTCGGCTTCCTCTACAGGCCATACTTTTTTTGAAAGAAAAATAAATACCATGTTTTTCTTTTCTTTTATTTTGGTATTGAAAATAGTTTTCATAATGTTTTTATATCAATGTGTTGTATTGATATCTGGTGATTGAAAGGTGGAAATATTATGTTTCCTTTATGCATGTTTTATGTGATACGATTATGTTGAGGTTCTTGGGCATTATTATGAAGACAGGTGGTTCCATCATAAACTAAGGGCGGGTGAGCCCGATATAGCTCTCCAATGCATTGGGTAATGCGAAGGAGTTAAATGTTAAGGTTTCTCCTAAGAGATTTTAGGGAATATACTGTGATGGGTATTCCAAACGTAACCAAGAGGGTTACTCCCTACGTAAGAATGTTATGAATGCCTCAAGTTACCTTTATGTCTTATGATTTATATGATTTATTCATGATTTGATGAGGTATGTTAAAGTGATTATGTTTTATGGGTAAATTATGATCTCATCCTTATGTATATATGTACCCATGTTTCCTTTCCATATTTTTATATCCCTTACTGAGCTTTTTATGCTCATCCCAAGTTTTTTTGAAATGTTTTTCACAGGTCAAGGGAAAGGTACATGATATGATGATAGTGTCAAGGAAGTGTCAATAAAGAATCCATGTTTATTTTAAATATGTTTCCATTGATGGGAATTAAGAATACTATCTTTATGTAACCACTTTGTTTATATGTGGAATGTAATGAAAGTTTTATGATCTAATTCTCTAAAACTCTAAACCCGAAAAGATCCTCAATGTGTAATCTTGTAATAACTCAAGATTAAGTAAGGTTTAAGGCTGGGGCCTTATAATATACCCCTAATACCTACTCAACTAAACCAAATAATTTTTTTATCTCTATAATTCTTCAATCTGTTTATAAGAAACTTGTTAGGAAAATGTGGTTACCAAAATCTCTTATTACTAAAATAACTATACCCAAGAGGATTTGGGTACCAAAATTATTTTTGGAATAATTTTTGTGTTGTAGGAAACCTTTTTGAAAACATCCAGCAAAAAAATATGGTATCTAGACAATGGATGTTCGAGACATATGTCTGGTGAGTATTCAAACTTCAAAAATTTGATCAAAGTTGACGGTGGACAAGTCACTTTTGGTGACAATGAAAAAGGTAAAATCATCAACCTTGGCCAAATTTGTAATTCTAATTTAGTATTAATTTCAAAATTTTTATATGTAGGTAGATTGAAATACAACATGTTTATCATATCTCAACTATGTGATGATGGAGTTTATGTAAAATTTAAAAACAATGCATGTCATGTTTTTGTTGATAAAAATGTTTTAATTTTTACTGCCGTAAGAAGTGATAATATTTATTATATTGATTTAAATTATTTATATTTTAAAAATATTTCTTGCTTAAGTGCATTTCAAAAAGAATATTAGCTTTGACATAGGAGACTAGGCTATTGCAATATTCATTCACTTAGAAAGCTAACTAGGAATGAGTTAGTTAGAGACCTACCAACGCTTGAATTTGTAAATGATAGAGTTTTTAATCCTTTCCAAAAAGGGAAACTTCATAATATTTCTTTTAAATCTAAGAAATAAGTTTCAACCTCTCAACCTCTAATGTTAATTCATTTTGACCTATTTGTACCTTATAGAGTCTTTAGTCTAAATGGAAAACTTTATGTCTAGGTCCTTGTAGAAGACTTATCTAGATAGACTTGTGTATACTTTCTAGCTCACAAAAGTGAAGCTTGTTCTTACTTTATTAAGTATGAAAAATTTGTAGAAAACCTTAGTGGACCTAATATTAAATCCTTAAGGAGTAATCATGGTTGATAATTTGAAAATATAGATTTTGAATAATTCTATTATCAAAATGGATATAATCACAACTTTTATGCTCCTAGGACCCCACAAAAAATGGTGTGGTAGAAAGATTAAATATGACTCTTCAAGAGATAGCCTGAACCATATTAAATGAGTTTTTCATACTTGTATAATTTTGGGATTAAGCTATTATTATAGCCTATTATACTATAAATAGATTATTGATTATACATCTTTTCAAGAGAATACAGTATGAGTTATAGAATAATAGAAATAAAAAAGTTAATTACTTTAGAGTTTTTGGTTGCAAGGATTTTATTCTAAATAAAAAGGAT
Organism: Viscum album; assembly: GCA_963277665.1. Taxonomy (NCBI): domain Eukaryota; kingdom Viridiplantae; phylum Streptophyta; class Magnoliopsida; order Santalales; family Viscaceae; genus Viscum; species Viscum album. The sequence continues at coordinate 1,735,817,434 of OY728133.1, forward strand.
AATTTAGACAAATTTTCTTCCAAGAGTGATGAAGGAATTTTCCTTGGGTATTCAACTTCCAGTAAAGCTTATAGACTGTTTAACAAGAGAACTAGAACAATGTAATAATCTATTCACATTAAGTTTGATGAAACTGATACCAATGAATCTAATACTATCTTAGAATACCCTAAGGACGATTTATCAACTATGAATCTCAATTCTAAACCTTATAAATGTTTTTTTAAACAAACAGATAGTTCATCCAATAAACTACTAGAACCTGAATAGGAAGAGGACCTTGAATCTACCAACCCCTCTTCTCAAAGACCCATTAGGACTCATAGACACCACCCTTTAGATAAAGTATTTGGAAAACTAGACAGAGGTACACAGACTAGAGATTTATTGGTAAATCAAATTAAATATCAAGCTTTCTTGTCATAGATTGAACCTAAGAACATCAATGATGAATTTTGGGTAATATCTATGCAAGAAGAACATAATCAATTTGAAAGAAACAATGTTTGGGAACTTGTTGACCGACCTAAAGACACCTTAACTATTGGAACTAAGTTGGTGTCTAGAAACATGGTTGATGAGTTTGGTACTATAGTAATAAATAAATAAAGATTAGTTTCATAAGTTTATAATCAAGAAGAAGGTATTGATTATGATGGAACTTTTACACATATAGCCAAACTTGAATACATTCGGATATTGATTTCCCCTATAGAACATTTAGACTTCAAATATCATAAAATAGAATTTAAAAGGTGAATTCTTCAATGGATTTATAAATAAGGATGTTTTTGTTGAACAACCCCCATGATTTTAAAATCCACATTTTCCAAATCAAGTTTTTAAATTAACAAAAGCTTTGTATAGTTTAAAATATGATCCTAGAGCTTGGTATGATAGGCCTACCTCTTTCTTTATTTGATTTTTTTTTTCAAAAGGTATAGTTAATCCAACACTCTTTATAAAAAGAATTTTAAAAGATATTTTAATAGTACAAATATATGTATATGATATTGTTTTTGGATCTAATAAAAATTCCCTTATGTACTAATTTTTCAAAACTAATGAAAAATGTATTTGAAATGAGTTTAATGGGGGAAACCAAATTATTTTTTGGATTTCAGATTTTTCAAAATAAAGAAGGAATTATCTTAAATTAAAGTAAATAAACTACAGATATTTTAAAACGTTTTGTCCTAGAATATACCAAAAGTAGTGATACTCCCATTAGTACCACCTGTAAACGAGACATTAATAAAGATGGGAAATCAGTAGATCAAAATAGTTATAGAGTTATGATTTGAAGTATTTTATACTTAACTGTTAGTCATCATGATATTATGTTTAGTGTGTGTATGTGTTCTTACTTTCAAGAAAATACAAACGAGTCACATTTATTAGTTGTCAAAATAATTTTTAAATACATCAAGTATACAACCAATTTAGGATTGTTCTATCCAAGAGGAAATGTTTTTTGATATATTTATTTATTAATATGATAATTTTGGTGGCTACAAGTTAGATAGAAAAATAATATAAAAAGAATGTCATTTTTTGGAAAATATCTAGTATCATTATGTAGTAAGAAGAAAAATTATGTTTCACCATCTACTATTGAAGATGAATACATAGCTGTGGGAAGTTGTTGTGCACAAATCTTGTGAATGAAATATACTTTACAAGAATTTGGATACCAATTTAGACATGTACGTATAAATTTTGATAACATAAGTGCAATAAAATTTTCCAAAAATCTAGTATCTCACTCTAGAACAAAACACATTGATGTAAGACATCACTTTTTGAATGATCATTATCAAAAGAGTGATATAACTTTAGGAATGATAAATTTTGGTTTACAAGTCACTATTGTTGAGTCACCGTTGATGAGTCACCGCTAATGAGTCACCATTGATGATTCACCATTGACGAGTCACCATTGATGAGTCAGCGTTGATGATTCACTTTTGATGAGTCACAATTGATGATTCACCATTGATGATTCACTGTTTATGAGTCACCGTTGATGAGTCACCATTGATGATTCACCGTTGATGAGTCACCCTTGATGAGTCATTATTGATGAGTCACCATTGATGAGTCACTATTGATGAGTCACCATTGATGAGTCACAGTTGATAAAGTCACTGTTGAATGAGTCACCATTCCTTTTTATGTTACCATTTCTTTATTACCATTACTATTTTCCTTTACCAATTAAATTTTTATTATTTAAATTTTATTATTATTTATTTAGAATCCCCAAATGATAAAACCATCAGGATAACTCTAAATCAATTCACTACCTCTAACCCTTGATATCCCAAACCTTTACCTTCCTCTCAAACCGATCTTCCTTCTTCCATGTTCCCCCTAAATCCTTTAACCGATCCAAATGGCCCATGTGAAGTGAGTTTCAAAATCAAATCTAGAAGAGATGAGGCATTCTAATAAACAAAAAGTATCTAAAAGTAGTTTTGAAACCGTTTCACTAAACCTGCATCTGAGAAATCATGTAGTCGAAGTAGAAAAGCAAATTGATGCACAATGGCTTCCAACCAGAAATATGCTAGTGTTAAAGGTAATATAAAAATAGGAAGTTCATGAACTATTTTACCTTGAATCATCAAATTTATTATCTAAGGGTAGTCTTTGAATTTTATCAGATAGTGAGATTTATTATTTGAAAGAAAGTTGATAGATTTTGAAGCAGCATAGATGGAGAAGAGATTTATTTCTCTTCGAGAGAATGGAAAAAATGTTTAAAGGTTCCTCATAAAGGAGTATATGAGGATTTATAAGGAATTATATCGAGTGATAGTGAAAATTTAAATTATGAAAGGGCTCTACTACAGTTAACTAGAGATGGAACACTGATAAGACCTACTGATGCCGAGCTTGACGTGGAATGTAAGTTTCTTTTAAAATTTGTACAACATGTTTTATGTCCAAGGAAAGGGGAATTCAATACAATGAGGTATCAAGATGTTTACTTTTTGTGTATGATGAAGAAAGGTAAGAGAATAAATTTTTCTATATTTTTTATGATCTATATGCATGATATTTTCAAGAAGATCTCTAGATCAAACTCCCAAAATTATCCCAAAATGATTTCTTCCATCTTAGATGCAAAGGGTTATGTCAAAGCTAGAGAAGAAGTTGAAGAAAAGTTTGGTGGTTCTTTCCTATCAAAAACAATTTGGAAAAGAGATAAAGTGAGATAGAATTCCTGGAAGGGATGTTGGTTCAGAGACAATGAGAAAGTGTATGATGATTTTATCTCTATTGATCACCCAACTAGACCTAAAGATATAGTCGATATAGGTATTTAATATGATGGGATAGCTGAGTACTCTGTTGTTGATGTTGTTTCTGAAAGAGATGAGCCAATAGTGGAAGAAGTAAAAGTGGAAGAAGAAGAAGAAGAATATATTTCAGTTGAATATGGGATTGATCCAGAGAACATTAAATTTCCTCATAGAGTATCAAGTGTACATGTCAGTTCATCACACTCTCCACCTACCAGAGAAAATATCTTACTTGAAAATGATGATGAATAAGATACTAAAGTTTCTGGAGAAGAACAGTTTAAATTTTCTATCTATAAGACTTCAAGTGATGAGAATGGTAATGGAGGCAATGATATTGTTTCTAAAGAAATAGATAAATAAAATTTAGATATTGAAATGTCTGATGAATCTTTCAGTCATGATGATTAGGATCAGAACGATGAATCTCATGTTGATGAGGATTCATATGATGGAAACAAAAATGGTGTCCTAGATCAATTATATGATAAAAAGTTGTTACTAATCATGAGGAAAGTGATAATAATGGAAATGATCTTAATCCTGAACAAAATATAGTTCAACATCAATCCTCTTAACCCATGGTATCTAGTTCTCATAGAGATAAAAATAAACCAAAGGATACCATGATGAATGATGCTCCAATAGTTCCTATAGAATGTATGGAAGCTACAAATTAATGTGAGAAAAATCTAAATACTCAATCAGAACTTGTAGACAACATGGAAAAAAATTAGACATAAGCTACCCCATTTATAACTTAAGTTAGTAAAAGTTCTCAAATACCTATAAAAAATCCAATTCTTCCATATATAATACCTTCAGTTATCTCCTTTAAATAATGGAAAAAATATGTAGGTTTTGTAAGACTTGGATCAACATACAGTGATTCAAATGAAGAGCCTTAAAATTTTGTTAGAAAAGAAGGATCCCTAGTGGATCAGATTGATCAACTAGAGAAGAATATCCTTTTATACCCATGGAAACTAATAGACCAGATGAGGTTGAAATATCTCATGAGAAAAGAGATCATCCAACTTTTCAACATGTTTTACCTCCTAATGTAGTGACACAATCTGATTTGAATTCTTTTCAGCAGATTGTGAATTCTGATTTGAACACTTGGAGGAATAATTTGGTTTTAGACTTTACTCATGTATTGAACCATCAATCATCACCAACTGCTCATCTAAATGAAGAAAGTGTTTGATACATGGTTGAATTGGTGATATTATATATCCAACCAAGAGTTAGGTTTTATATTCAAGAAATGGAAGTAGTGAATTGAATATTCTCATCTAAGGGAGAAAGTTTAAAATCTTTAGTAGAGATTCTGACATCCTCTTCATTAGAATACATGAAATCTATTTCTCATAAGTTGGATAGTTTAGATACCACTACCTCTACTTCGTATGAACCTCTTACAACTCTAGTAAAAATTGATAGAGATTTGCTATAATAGATAATCAGAGAAGAAATCGGAAATTATATGGGTGATGTGAGCACTCATGAAGAGAAAATTCAGCAGATACATCTTCGTGGATAACATATCCTTGATTTCATAAGAGGATATGCTGGATATCTTAGACAATATAAGGAATTCATAAATAAAACTATCAAGTACTACTTTTCAAGGATCTATACCAAGTATGAAATGTCTGATAATTTCAAATTTCTTGCTTAGAACTTGAGGATACCACCAGTGACAAGATCCTTTAAAGAACAGGTGATTCAACTAAAGTTTGTCCCACTATCTCTTCAAAGATTTATGGATGAGAAGAAAGACTTATTTAATGTGATGGAAAGGAGAGGTTCAATAATTATGGACTTCATCCGTATCATGAAACCCTACCTTAATTTCCATAAAACCACTATAATTTCTAGAGAATAAATCCCTATTTCAAAAATTCTTTCAACCAAATCCATAGACTCAATTCAGTGTAGGACTTCTCTAATCACTCAGTCAGACAGTCTTATACCTCCACCATATTAGCCACTGAGTTTGTCACTAGTTGAAACAATCAGAAAACTTAGACCAGTTCTTCTCTGAGATCCACTTCATCCTACTACCACAATACTATCCATTATAACCTTTTACCTAACATAAACTTATTTAATATTATCACAAGACAGTGAAGAAGATAGAGTTAAAGAAAAAGAGTAGTAAAAAGTTGATCAACCCCCATCTTCTATACAGTGAATCTTCTTTGATGTTATTTTTTTATAGATATTTTTTGTATTTTTCCTTTTATGATTATCTTTTTGTACTCATATCTTTTTTGAACCTAGATAATGAAAACTTCACGTGTTCTTCTAATTTCTCTCTAAGTTTAACAAATGTTTTTAATTTTTGATAATCTCAAAGGGGATATAAATTGTGAATTTAGTTTTATATTGGTAAGTAGATTATTTTTAAACTCAAATAAATCTCTAATCATTTATGATTAATAATTTAGTACATGATTTATAAAATTTCAAGTTTTGTGATCATCAAAAAGGGGGAGAATGTTAGAACCTACTTATATGAAATGTGTTTAAAACTATCTTATTTTAATGATTACAAACTGTTATTCTTTTAGTAATAATGTTTTACATGTTCTATAATAGAATTTTATATGATAAGACTACTTCTATGATATTTTGGCTAAGTATTATGGAAGTCACCATTGGATGGGAGACACCGTTACCACCAAGATGAGCTACCACCAAGACAAGCTACTACCAGGATGAGATACCATCAGACCGAGTCACCATCACTGCCAACAAGAGATACCACCAGGATGAGCTACCACCAGACTGAGTCACCATTATTGGAAAAGGATTTACCACTAACAGAGTCACCACTAGAGGCAAGTCATAACCAAATGCTGATTCATTATCAGCTTCTTGTTACCGTTGTCGTCTGAGGACTTTAGCGTGAATGGATCAATGACTAAATCTATTCTTGGATAGTTTTACCTAGTATTAAAGACTTAATAAAATCCAATATTATTATTGTGGATCTCATCTAACTGAAACTTCTATATATTCTCAAAGGATCTCTCTATCGGATAGAGAACAAAAAATACTAATGATTGCTGATACGATCTCTTACTGAAGAAAAAAACCTACAGTGGATTTTGCGACTGAATTTGTGAATTATCATAAAATTTCTGATTTAAATTATGTGAAGATCAAAAACATAAAAGCACATAAACCATTTCCAATATTTATTGTGATATCAGATAGAGATCAACTGAAACATACCTACAAATTTCTATGATCCTCTATTATACTTTAATTTTTTAGAACAAAGCACCAAATCCTAACTAATGCTAATCTAAGGACTAAAAACATATAGAACACATCATACTGAGAATTTTTCTATTCTTATTTTCTCTATCTATTTTACTTTTGAGAAGTGTGTTGTTTTCCTTTTATCCAACACACACTGCCTCCTGCACATTCCTTGAGAATACTTGTTATTCTCTTCATCCTCAATCTGTTTCCCACTGTGTTAGTGGAAGAGGTCCTTGTGTGACCTTTTCTATTTTTACATCCCACAAATAACAATGGAAGAGGATTTTTATCCAAGATATCTTTTGTTGTTGACCGTATACCTAATATAGGTTATGGATTTATTTGATTATATTTACAATCTTCTATGCATCATGCGATTTCCAAGTGGATGGGATTAAGTCTCACCTTGAGACCAAACCTCTTGTTTATTCCTATATGCCACTGTGTTATTTGTTTTTTTACTATAACATTCAAGATAAATTTTTATTAAAAAATAAAATAATTGTTTCGATAATTAATCTTAACTAGTATTTATATATGTTTCTATTTAAGCAAATTTATTTCAAATGTTAAGGTATTTATAAACTATATTTTAACTGAGACCTAATCACTATTTAAGAAATATTTTAAAAGGATAAATCTTATATCAATATTCTATTTTGATTAATTGGATATTTTATTTTATAAATGGGTTTTCATTTTAGTCTATTTATTTAGAGAAATTTTTATTGGGAACTCAATTCAACCCCTCTTACGTTACTCACTTCGACCAAAAACATATTTAGTTTTTTTTGAAAATGAATTTTTGAGATATTATAAACCTTATCTCATACCTAAACTCTTTATTATACATTTTTTGAGTATTATTTTCATGTGAAAATGTTATCTCTTTATATTAATTTGATATATTTACAAAAATGAAATTCCCTCTACTTATAAAAGGGACATCACACAACCTCTTAAATACCACCCTAAAAATTCATTTTGCTCTTAAAAATATATCCTTTATCCTTAATTTATAATCTTATTAATTTTATATGATCCTATATTCACAATAAATTATCTTAAGACCTCTATCTGCAAGGAATCCTCTAAGGAAATTTTAAAGATTTCAACATAAGCACTCATTTTCCTAAAAAAATTTACTTTCCACCATATTTTTCAATTATAATTTTCTCATTCACATATAATGAAAATGTTACTATTTTTAAAAAAAAATTATTATACTAATGGAAAAAATATTAACCACATTTACCCTTTTATATTCAAAAAAATGAAACTTTCATTGATGCGTTGTGCAGACTATCACCACCACTAAGATAATACATCCATTTTTTCACCACTACCTCTCTTTACTAACTATAAAAGTGAAATTAAAGATTAAATGTTACATATATAATATAATAATAATTATTAAGATAAAAATTATCATCAAACTTCTTTTCTCTCATTCCATGAGAAATGAAAATGTTAACCGTGCGTTGTGTGGATTACTGCCTTCATGAAGTAACATATATCATTTTTCATCTAGTTTATTTATTATTTATTTATATCTCTTAAAATTTGATTAAAAACCTCAAAATTATCTATATAATATAATTATTAATTTATAATGATTATATTATTCCAAAATTAACCATTTTAGTAATCATAACCAGCCATTAACTATGGTATGTTCATGTTTGGGTCGGCCTGACCACCTACTTGAACCATGCTATAAAATAATATAATGGATGACTATGAGAACATAATTATTGATAATATATGATATAAAAAATTAAATAAATATTTTATTTCTGTTATATAATTGTAACACGAATATTAAACTCATTATTTAAGATTCCAACGTCTATTCATTAAAAATCACCGAAACATTCTCATTGTCGATTTCATATTTAAGGATAATAACCAAAAATCCCATAGAATGAAATAATATAATTATAAATAATTATAAATAATAATTTGTAGTACCTTTTATGATATGTTAATGATAAAATTTGATATAATAATAAAGAATAACCACACAAAACTAGTTCAAAACAATCAAGATTACCTACAACCGATTATAAAAATAGATAATAACTAAATAATAGACATGTGGATAATAATTATAAATTGATCTTATAAAAGGTTATATATATATAATTTTCTTGAACAGGTGATTGAGATATTTATGTTTGTTATATAGGATCTTATAGTGCATTCAACTAAGCACGGAAACAAGGTAAGAGATTATTGTCTCAAATTTTCACCCCTTGAGACAAATTTCATATTATATAACATGTTTTATTTAGAATGGTGTGTCTCCTACCTAATTAATGTATTTTAACATATTTATTTAATTAATTGGGTTTGAATATCCATATCATGTTCTCTATTTAAATTAATTTTGATTCAAAGGATACCAAGTTTGTAAGGTTCTTGGTTAACTCAATTCCCTTCATTGAGTTATAATGATTCTACTTGAACTTATTTATTATAAGATGGGATTATTCTAGAAAAATATTTTTTTATTGTAATTTATCTTTCACTCAAGAGAAAAATAATTTTAAACACAAATCATTTACCTTGATGAGTTTCTTTCTAAAAATGTATATCATATTTAAGAATAGACCTTATCCCCTATAATTATGGTTTATCCTCCTTATCTATACCTTCCCTATAATGTTATTATTTATATTTGGAAACATAATTATGTGTTATCTCATGTGACCTTTATCTATCTATTTTCCTCATTTCAAAATTAAGTTTTATTACATATTTTTATGATGTGGGATTTCAAAAAACATATTTTAAATTATTTTTATATAATTTAAAAATAAAATGTTTTATTTCAAACTCCACATTTATTTTGACAACCTTTATGTCATTTCAAGGATACAATGTTGAAATATATTTTTAAAAGTAAGTTTTCTCCAAATATTTCACTTCAAATTTTTGAAACCTTTATGTTTTATAAAGGATCTTTTATTGAAGAATATTTTAAAAAAGTAAAAGTTTTCAAAGTGTTTTATTTCAATTTTTTGAAACCTATATGTATTTTTTAAGGATACTTTATTAAAGATTATTTTTTAAAAGTAAAGGTCTTAAAAATATTTTTACTTTACCCTTTTTAAACCATTATGAATTTTCAATGTTTTATTTTTAGTATTTCTTTCTAAATATTGAATTTTTAAATGATTTATTTTCAATTTATTAAAATTAACCTTTCTAAAAATGACTTTTCAAAGTGACTGCAACTTTATCTTTAATGCCAAAGATAAAATAATTTTCTAAAAACTCTTTTATGGATTTGATACCTTTTCATCTTTATCTCTAAAATATTTATTTCCTTAGAAATTATTATTTTTGAATCAGCCTCTAAATGTTCTTTTGAAATACTATTTTGGAATAATTGAGTTATGGGTATTAATTATTTACATTCTTGAGATAAATTTTAATGATTCGTATAGAAATGTTGAAAAAACCATTTTTCTTTCAATGGTTTCATTATGATATGATGAATGAAACCTATTTTCTCCCATGAGTTTTCATGATAGTTTGAATGATTGATATCTTATGGAATACATATGTATGGTTTTACATTAAGTGATAGTTAGGCCCTATATATACCTTAAATACATTGGGTAAAGATTTATATATCATGATATAATGGAAATGATTTGTGATTATTGATCCAACAAGTGAAATAGGTGAGTTAAGGCTGATCCACCAAGGGAAATAGGTGAGTGATGTCTGATTGACCAAGGGAAATACGTGAGTGAAGCTTGACCCCTTAAGGAAAACAAGCTGTGATTCCTGATCCACTATGTTATTTTTACTATAATATTGTTTGGAAAATATTATTATGTTTTTAAATGTGCTTATGTTATGACTTTTTAGGTATTATTATCCATGTTTTATCTCAATATATTTTCCTAATTTCATGTTTATGGATCTTGATTATGCTCTCATTCCTAAATACTTATTTTTTCCCACTTATGATAATCATTTTTTATCTATTATTTTTGCATTACTGATCATATAAACTCACCCCTTTATTATGTTTTCTTTCCCTAGGATATGAATATGGGTATTATATATGATATGTTTAGAAGAGGGTTTATAGTTGAGAAGTTAGGAAGAAATGTTGAAGAGTTTTGTAAAATATGTTGTTTATGTAGCTAATATTCCAAGACACTAAACATTTTATTCTCCGGTTTGTTTGAATATTTGTGAGATGAAATGATTACTCATTTAAAATAATGAAATATATTTATTTATTTATCTTGTTTCATGTTAGTTGATATTGAAGGATGGTTTAGTTATTTAGGGTATTAGTTTAGAGAACTTTGGTTAAAAATCTTATGATAAATCTAAGGGATAAGTCAATGTTTAGATAACATCCTAAATTTTTGGTAAAGTTGGAACTGTGTGATTTTACATGAAATTACATCCATGTCTGGATACTAGAAAGTAGATATGACTATGGTATAGATGCACCTAAAGGTAATCACCCTGAAAAGAATGGTTGTGTATCAACTCAATCTTCTCTCTAGTGCATAATGAGTGGGCCTAAGACTAAACATCTAGCTAGACACTCCTAGGGGATATGATTTTGTTAATTCAAATTCTCTTTACAAACCATTATAATGGATTTGAAAATATTTAGGTTAGAAAACCTAATATAGAATGAATATGGATAAGTTATATTGAAGTGTATAGATTCAATAGTTAAGGTACATATTAATTGATATGTTATTTTATGGTTAAAGGGTTAGTAGAAATATTAGAGCATAGATTTATTTGATTTTTGGGTTTAAAATATTGTAAGAAAGTTCGTGATAATTTTCGGTTAGTTATTTTTGGGAATAATATAAGATGTATAATATAACCTTAATTAAATAAAAGTATATTGAACTAAAATTAGAGAAGGATGAAATTAATGTGTCATTATATAAGAAATCTTAGGATTGATTTTTCGTATTCATTTTATCATTTAATCTGATTTTATTGATAACCATTTTAGGTTTTAATATTTATTTGAAATAGGATCACATAAATAAAGTTGAGAAAGGTTTGTATCTAGAAACCACTATATATTATAATTAAATAAGGGAGAATACTTAATTGGTTGAGAATCTTAATATATAATAGTTATGATGTAAAATGTTATTTTCCTCATATTAACTAAGGTAGTGATGTTGATATCATAATATAAATTAAATATTAATACTCCTAGATATTTTCAATAGTTAGTGATATTTATCGATGATATTATGGTATATTATAAAAGTTATGAGGATTATGTTAATTATATAAGGATTTTTCTTTAATAGTTTTTCATCAAATTTTAGAAACATATATTAAATAGTATCGATAACCTTGAAAATTGATTTTATGACAAGGTTATGTTTTTTAGGGATAAGTATTGGAGAAAAAATGACTATGGTATGGATAACACTTAGGTTAAATATACACTTGATATTGAGATAATAAATGGTTGATTGATTCTGAAAAAAATTAAGTTTGGTGATATTGGCATCCTTGGTATTGATAATTGATTCCTGATATTTTGGGTAAATTTCTTCATGTATTTTAGGATTGTGGTATATATTGCATGGTGTGTGATTTTATAACTGAGAAATTAATACTGTTTGATCATTAAATATACTGTTAATTTCTAAAAGAATATATGGTTTTGATGTGGTTTAATATCTTAGAGATTTAGATGTTTGTGGGAAAGGTATATTTTTGAGAATATATGATTAGGTTATATACATACCCGAGTTTATGATTGTATTTAAGATTAATGTTGTTTGAGGAAAGATAAGAAACTTAATATAGCCTAAGAGAGTAAGATAGATTTCATATTAGAATTTATATCTTGAATGATAAATATGATAAGAATAACCTCACCCAATTTCGTCTGTCAGTAATAATTAAAATTGTGAGGACTTAGTTTTTAAGGGGGTAAAATGTAATAACCTAAGATTCCACTATGTATTTTACTTAAATAAATATTATCTTCTTCTACAAAAAACACTCAGCTAAAACAAGCCTCAAAATATTAGATGAACATTATAAATAAATTTTAAGATGAATAAAACTACTAGTAAATAAAAATATAGTAATCAATTAAAACTTCTTACATTTATAGGATAAATAATTTATATGAGTAATATTAAAAAGGATAATTCTTTCTCCAATAAAAATATAAATTATCAATAAATTAAATCAATTAATTTTAAATTATTATTATGATATTAACATATATTAAAAAAATATATTAACATCCTTTAAATTATAAATTGATAGGAAATAACATTTAGAACACTTAATGTTTCAAAATTGTATATTTTAATAATTTTTTTAATATTTTGAATTTTCATCTAAAAGATAAATTTATAAAATAACCTTCATTTTTGTATTAAAAATATAATAATTATCCTAAAGTAAATTTTCTATTTTTTTTTGAAATAATTTATTTTTAGGTGAATAAGGAAAAACAGTTTTTACTAAAGACGTATCGTTTATGACTATATCAAGAAGTTAATGTAAATTAAAAACTTATAAAAAAATTTTAATGATCAAATATGTTATAAGGGGTAAATATATACATTATAGAAAATACTATTATTAATTTCTAAAACCCGTGTTTAACATTTTATAAACATAAGTAATATTTTACAACAAAAGAAATAGTTTTTTGGTATTTCCTCTTAATTAAATATTATTTAGATAAAATTGGGTTTTTGATTAATTTAAAATAGACAAAAAATTTATTTTGTTTTATAATAAACCAATTGGTTTCATGAAAATAAAATGCATTAATAATTTAACCCTACACATTATTTTAATATAAACATATACTCCTTTTCTAAAAATGGGGTTTTACACTTTCTAATGTTAAAATTTATTTTATTAAAAAAATTAATTTTATATTATAAAATGGATTTAATATTTGGAATCAGTAGGTACAAATTATTCAATAATGGATATTTTATTTTTAGTAATTAAAAGTAAATTACATTGACAAAAATTAGTTTCTATTGTGAAACCAAAAATAGAAAAGGTGAATATTATAAGACTAAAGAACTTAAAAAAATATTTAAAACATGTGTGAAAATGAATGGTTAAAGGAAAATTAACTTTATATCAAACCTTAATCCATTATTAACCATTTTAGAGTCTTTTTAACATGTGAAACATGTTCTCTTTTTATATTAAGATGAATCATTTAAGAAAATTCTATTCTCCAAACTTATAAAATGGGCCTCTCACTACCCTCCAAGATGAAACTAAAAATATGGTTTCCATTTGAAAATATTCTCTTTATCCTTAATTTATAATACTATTCTTTTTCCTTGAGCCTATGTTCACAATAAATTGTCTTAAGACCTCCATTTTTGAGGAATCCTCCATTTTCCCCGTTGGCTTTCACGGAGGCAGCTGTTCATCTCCAGTGGACCCTTTTGGCTCGCTTTGGGGTGGAGAAACCTTCATTGCAGTCCTTTAAATGCTTCGTGTCCTCTTGGGGATTGCTTGGTAAGGTGTGTTATTTGGTTATTCATCATAGTTCCTATTGATTTATGATGGATTCAGAGGCCATTTTCATCTTTTTGTGGTGTAAAGCCCCTAGATATTTTGGGTGGTGGTGATTTAGTTTGACTCTATGGTCTATGGATGCCCACAAGAGAAAGGAAAGCCCATGTGCAATGGTCTAGATCGGTCTTGTCGGCCTTCCTCTTCCCTTAAAAAATGTAGCATTTATAAGGGCCATCAGAGAATCTCTCGGAGGTTTTTTATGCATGGATGATCAAACCCTATCATGCGAAGATATCGTGGTTCCAAAGATGTGTGTTTCCCGGGATTTATCGAATCCGGTCCTGGAGAATATTTCTCTTAAGGTTACGAATATGGAAAACTGGGAACTGGATTTATATTTTCTTGTGTTCCCCATCTCTTTCTCCCACTATAATCTTTTGGGCCATGCAAAGCATTTGGACAGGAAGCTCAAGAAATTTGGTTTGCTTAAGGTTCATAGAGATCTTCCTTGTGGTATCTCTTCCTCTCCCAGGCCAAACAGCTCAGAGTCTAGTCCTTCCTATGCGGTCAGTATATCTTCATATGGGGATCATCCTTTTGAAATGGTTTCAGCTATCGAGCCTCTGATCCCCTTCCCTTCAGTAGGCGATGTCTCCCCTTGTAGTGGAACGATGGCCCTCATCCCAGGGTCCCAGGATCCGATGCTTGATCTTGAGGATCACTTTTCCTTTCCTTCTCAGATGAGATTTGAGGGGAGGCTCTAGGTTTGGATCTTATCCTTTATTCCCTCTTCATTGGATCTTTAGAGGTTGGTTCTAACTCTGTTTGAGGATCATCATGTTTCTCCTAGAGTGAAGTAGGTTATTGGTTGATTTCCCTCCCCTCTCTCTTCTAGTGAGGTGGGTTTGAAGGTAGCTTCCTTTCTGGACATGGAAGGTGCTTCAGAGGTTGAAGGGGCCAGGGTTTTGGTGCATAAGGATCTCATCTCTCCTTCTCCTCATAGGGTGTCAAAGAGAAAGTCTGAAGTGCTTCCTTTTATTGAGTCACCATGCTTATCAGTATCCCCTATCCAGAGCCATAGTATTTTCACTCGAGCTCAAATGAGGATCCTCAAGGAATGATCCTCTTCCCTTAGTACGATGACCATCAAGCCTAGGGCCAAAACCAGGCTCCACCCTATTTAATGTTACCTCTATTAATCTAGAATGCCCATAGTCTTGGTGCACGAGTGAAGTCTGATCTCATTGTATCTGAATTTAAGAAAACAAGTGTGCATAGTTGCTTTCTTGGATCCCAAGAAAAAATCAGAAAAGATCAAGGCCTTCTGCTGTAATGTTCACTTGCATGGATACATTCATACTTACCCGTTAAACAGGAACATATGGATTTTGTAGAATAAGGAGGTCTCTATTGATCTGATTGAAAATGATGATCAATATATTACCACAAAAATCACAAGGGGCGAAGAGTGTTTCTATGATTTTTTCGTGTATGGTAGTTGTGATGTTCAAGATAGAAAATTTCTATAGAAGGGACTCAGGCAGTTTGATCTGGAGGATCTCCCGTGGTTTTTCGCGGGGTATTTCAACATCATCCTTGAACCTGAAGAGAAGAAGGGTAGAGGAGATTTTCCATGGCAGGAAAGCTTGGAGTTCACCCAGTTTATGTCTGAAAAGGGCCTACTTTATTTATGGTTCTCAGGAGACCAGTACACATGGTGAAACAACCAGAGTGGAAGAAGGCGTAGCTGGAGCAGAGGTAAAACATTTATCCTGAGGTGTATCTGACCATTCTCCAATACAGGTTTCTCTATTTCTAAAACAAGAATCTCATAAGGTGTTAAAGTCCATCCAATAGTGGTCTCAATCTCATGATTATCTATATATTGTGAAGGAGCTGTGGGATGCTCTAACCCGGGGCCACACATGGGTAGTCCTACACAAAAAGCTGTGGTGGGTGAAACAGGGGCTCAAGGAGTGGTCGAGGAAGCTTCCTCCTTTCGAATAGAACCTGTAGGTCCTTAATAAGAGAGTAGTAAACTTGGAACTTAGCCTAGAGGAGGATTGGAGTAATCTAGTGTTCGAAGAACTCATAAAAAAAAGATTTGGGCAGACATGATACTCAAACAGGAGCGTTTGGCATGGGATCGTTCAAGGGCGAGGTGGATAAATGAGGGAGATAAAAATACTTCATTCTTCCATGCTTCAGTTAGATAAAGGAAATTTTTGATCAATCCAAAAATCTTACTTGAGAATGGCTCATAAAAAAATGATAGAGACATAATAGGGAGAATGGCGCTTTTGTTTTTTATGGATCTCCTTGCGGGAACGAACCCGAGGATGGCCTGTGGGTATCCTAGTAGAAAAAATTAGTTGTGGGAGGTTATCCCTACCTCAGTGTCTACCCAGGAAAATGAGGGATTGGGGGAGATCCCCAGTGAGGATGAAATCTTCTTGGCCATGAAAAATCATAACCCAAAAAGTGCTCCTGGCCCTGATATCTTCTCAGGTTCTTTTTACACGGAGCGTGGGATATCGCTAAGATGGGTATAATTGAAGGAGTCCAAGATTTTTTTTAAGGAGTGATTATCCCTTGGGTGGCAAGTGCTAAAACTTTCATTATCATACCTAATATGAAGGAACATTATTCCCTCTCTCATTATAGACTAGTGATCATGTGTAATTTCCCCTACAAAATTCTAGTAAGTGTCATTAACGAGAGGCTGTCCAAATATTAACCTGGGTGGATATCTATTGATCAACATGGATTCGTAAAGGGTCGATCCATCCAGGGAGGAATTTATCTTTCCGAAGAGATGGTAAGATACATCAACATTAAGTCTCATGGATCCAATGTGGCGATCAAAGTTTACATGAACAAGGATTTTGATAGAATTGAGTGGAGTTTCTGAAACATAGTCCTCTCAGTGATGGGGTTCTCATCCAGGGCTATGGATATCTTTTTTAGAAGCTATAACACCCCTTGGATGGTGGTCTATTTCCTAGGTAAGACCCAAGGCTTCTTTAAGGTAATTAGAGGTCTTCTAAAGGGTGACTCACTCTCTTTGAGTGTATTCATCCTGTCCCAGGACATGCTCAACAGACTAATTAATTGTCTCCTGTATTAAGGAAAAATCCTTCCTTACAAGAGGAAGCATAACATCGCTTTGATTTCCCATTTGATGTTTTCTGACGATACCATAATCTTCAATATTGCTGGTAGAAGGTCTATTTGTGGAATCAAGAAAATTCTAGAGGATTATAGTTACTGGAGTGGGCAATCCATCAGTAATACCAAGAGCATCATGTCCATATCTCTCAAGAGTACCCCCAGGCAGGTTTCCTCCTAGTGTAGCCGCTTGAACATGCAACGAGGATCCTTCCTGATGAAGTACTTAGGAATGAATATATCTTTAGGTAGGCATCATGGGTGTGACTTTGATCATATTTTTTGTAGGATAACTTCCTGAGTTATTAATTGAAATATCCAATTTCTCTCATCTGGGGGCTGTCTTGCTTTTCTGAATAGTGTTCTTTATTCCATACCAATTCATGCATTGGAATCCACCAATGTTTTGAAATGGGTGATTACTACCATTTAAAAGGTTTTATATAAATTTTTTTTGGGATAAAAAGTCTTAAGTAAAGAGACATTGGACTTCATGGGGAAGG
The DNA here is from genome assembly GCA_963277665.1 of Viscum album. Taxonomy (NCBI): domain Eukaryota; kingdom Viridiplantae; phylum Streptophyta; class Magnoliopsida; order Santalales; family Viscaceae; genus Viscum; species Viscum album. Next base: position 1,735,835,219 of record OY728133.1, read on the forward strand.
CTGGCGAGATCCATCCTCGATGGTGGGAACAACGTTCATAGTCTTCAAAGAAGCCTTCACTGCATGCATGTTAAACTCGCATGGGAAATAATTGAGGAACATAATCTATGGGTCCAGCCCATGTCTCATATATGCAGAGGAAATGTAGAGGCATGCTATGGATACTCTTCCTCCTTATGGTTGAAGATTTATCCCATGTACCAGTCTCTTCAAAGTAGCTCTCGGTGGATTGTTGGCATAGGGGATATTATCTTCTGGAATCAGGACTGGGCAGGCTCTATTATCGCATTTCCAGGATGCCATGCTCCTCTAATATCAGTTAAGGAAGAACAAAAAAATCCCATATTCACCAAGTCTATTTTGTATGGGGATCAATAGACTCTTCTAGAGTCCATTGAGTTTACCTAGGAATCTGATAGGTGTGTGTTCACACCCTCCTCCTCTAGTGTTTTCTCTGCTAGGGATTTTCGTAGGTTGTTCTATTTGTAGGACCATCAGGAGAGTTGTAATGAAATATTTTGGTGTACCAGGATCCAAAAAAATTTCAACTTCTTATCTTGGTGCTTCAAGAATCATGCACTTGCTACGGATGAAAACCTTAAGAAATTGGAGATATGCATGGATTTAGGGTGTCACTATTGTAGCAATAGGCGGGAGGAAACCAATAAGCACTTATTTTTCAAGGTGGAATGGGCTCATGTAGTTTGGTTGTTTTTTGGATTTTTCACGGCCATTTCCTCTTGAGATCAGAGTGGATCTTATTTCTTGGAGAGATAGTTCCATGGATCGATGGGAGCTGATAAGGAATGGAGGGCTCGTACAATGATTTTTAGTTATGGGTGTTGGTGTATATGGAAAGTCATAAACCAGGCGAGGTTCGAAGGTTCTATCCCCAAGGTGAGGTCCATAATTGAGAGGGTTTGTTTCATGTAGATAGATATTGTTTCACTCTTTAATGGTTAACAGAAGGCTCCTTCTTTCAGATTTCATTAGGTTGGTTCATCCCTGCCCCAACCCTTCACTAATAATATGCATGCAAATTGGATCTGTTGGCATCCTTCGGGATTAGGGTTCAAACTGAACATGGATGGGTCATGCTCTCTGGGATTTATGAGGGTAGGGGGAGTGGTTCGTGATAATAGAGGGAATGTGGTTCTGGATTTCACTTTTCTTTTTGGAAATGGTACCTCTATCCTAGATGAGGACAAAGCCTTGATCACCGGGCACTTACTATGCACTCAGGATAATCTGGCTCTTACTCAAGTGGATACTGAATCCGTGGTCCTTCATGATTCTTTTCATGGTAAATGATCTACTCCTTGGTCCATATACTATAATGTCAGGAAATGATGATCCCTTCTTCACAACAATATTCAAATCAATCACACTCTCGAGGAGGGGAATAAAGTTATGGACTACATGGATTCTCTGGAAGTTCCAAGATCAAACAACACTTGCCTCCTCTCTATTAATTGCATTAAACCAGAGGGTGTCAATTTTATCATAGGGGATTCCCTTGGTCTGCACTACTTTAGACCTCCCTAATTCTCAGGTCCCCCAGTTTTCCTGTTTTTTTTCTCTCATTTAATAAAAAATATAACTTGAATGGATAATAACTAATGAATTTATTTTACCATATTAATTTAATTCACAGGGTTTTAGGATTCATATCTTGTTATCTCTTTAAATGGGTTTTGATTCAAAGGATACCATGATCATAAGGTTATTTATTATATCAACTCCATTTATTGAGTTACAATGCTTATTCTTGAACTTTTTTCTTCCAACCAAATATTTTATTTCATTATACCTTCTTTTTCTCTTTGGGGAAAATAAATTATTCAATACAAATACTTTTCCTTAATGATTTTTTTTCACAAAAATTATTTCTTTATTAAGAATAATTCCCATTCTATTTAACAATGGTTTCTTATCCATGCCCATGTTTTCCCTTCCTTCCAATGTTATCCTGTTTATTTGGAAACCAAATTATGGTTTATCTTATGTGACCCTCATCTTTCCCTTCCACTCTTTTCAAAATTATGTTTTATCAACACTTTTTATGATGTGGGTTTTCAACTAAGGTATTTTAAAATATTTTTTTATCATTTCAAAATAAAATGTTTTATCTCTTACTCCACATTTATTTTGATAACAATTATTTAATTTCAATGATTTATTACTGATTTTTATTTTTAAAATTTAATTTTTTTAAAGCTTTCAATCCACCTCTTTAAAACCTTTATGTAATTTTGAAGGATCTTTTATTGAAAATTATTTTTAAAAAGTAAAGGTTTTCAAAATGTTTTCACTCTACCTTTTTAAAACCTCTATTTCCTTTTTATAGATTTATTATTGATTTTTATTTAAAAATATTTATTTTTGAAATTAATTCTTTTCAATTTCTCAAAAGTTACCTTTCCAAAAATGACTTTTCAAAGTGACTGTAACTTCATATTGTATGCTAAAAATAAAACCATTTTCTAAAAACTATTTTATGTTTTCAGTACCACTTTCTCATTATCTATAATGGTTTTATTTAATTGGAAGTTATTTTTCATGAATCACCTTATAAATGTTCTTATAAAATAGTCTTTTGTGGTTATTGAGTTATGATAATAAACCATTTAAATGATTGAGGTAAATTTTGGTGATACCATCTAGAAATGTTGTGAAGCCCATTTTTATTTCTGTGGGTTCTTTATGATGTGATGAATGAAACCCATTTTCATTTCTTGGATTTTCATGATATGTTTAATGATTGACATCTTGTGGAACATATATGTATGTTTTTTTATTAATTGATAGTTGAGTCCTATATAGACGTTCAACGCATTGGGTAAAGCTTTATATCTCATGAGAGAATGTGAAATGAGTTTTGATGCTCGATCCACTAAGGGAAATAGGTGAGTGAATCCTGATCCACCAAAGTAAAAAAATGTGTGAATCTTGATACAACAAGGGAAATAGTTGAGTGAAGATTGATCTATTAAGTGAAATGGGTTTTGATGCCCAACATGTTATGTTATGAATGTTTTAAAACATACTTATGTTATTATTTATCCTAAATTATACTCCATGTTTTATCTCAATATGTTTTACTAATGTTATGATCATGAATTTTGATTGTTCTCTCATACCCGTATACTTATCTTTTTCTCACTTATGATCATAATTGTTTTTCTATTTTGTTTCCCTTACTAAGAATCTGATATCAACCCTTTATTATATTTTATTTCCCTAGGATATGAATAAGGGTATTACATGTGATATGTTTAAAACGGGGGTTTATATTTAAGTGGTTATGAAGAAATATTGATGAGTGTTGTAAAATAAGTTGTTTATATATCTAATATTCCAAGACACTAAACATTTGGTTCTCTAGTTTGTGTGATTTTTTGTGAGATTAAATGATTATTCAAATAAAATAATGAAATAAATGTGTTTATTTATCTTGGGTCACTTCAGAAAACCCATCCACATTGCACACATTATAGGCACTTTACAAAATTACACACTAAAAATAGAAGAGATTCTAAGCACCAAAGTCATCAATACCTACACCAGATTCACTACCATCTCCTATAAGAAATGAAATGAGATCCATTGTCACTATATTATGGAATAAGAGAAACATGGGTATTATTCCTAAAATTCCACATGAACATATATGGAAATCCTCTTGTCGAACTACAATCTTTGATTGGCTCACACCGATTGTCAAATATACACTGGTTGTATTATTATCATTCTTTCATGAAATATATTGATGAGAAACATAAGTAAAACACTAACCTCACACAACCATTCAATGTCACATAAATAACCTTTAGATAACCCAATCTAGCACAATTAGAAATAGACATTCCTAACTATTTAGATGGTCTTGCACTACTGGATCCAGACCCCAAGATAACACCTTCTCGAGTAAATCAAATCCATATCCTCTAGAGATAACTTCCTCATATACCATATAGAAAAATATTATATGGGATGGTTACACTTATAAATATCCACTGAAAATACCACACTGGGGTCCGAGTTTCACTATGGTGGTCTCCACAAATAATATCCCTCATGATACTTAGAATAAAAACCAAAAGAAAAAACACCTTCCTCTAGGGGAAGTAGTTACTATGCTCACCATCTCCAATGAAACCCTTATAGTGAATCTCCTAGGAATGCTCAGTCTTGTAAGAAAACTAATACGACATCACCATCATGGCCTCCTATCATACAAGGTAAAGGTCTGCATCCCTCACCATCGATCAAAGATGCAAAAAATTTATTTCTCCATGTAGGAAACAAGTACTCAAATTCTAGCCTCTTATGAACCTCCTTTAAATGTCCATATAGAGTCCTATACTTGAATCATCTTCCATAAAACTTCCACTACATCACTCTGATCTCACCAACCACCATGGATTCCAAATCACAAAGATCAACTTTACCACACAAATCCATATTCCAAACTATGAGAGTTTACTACACAACTTACACTCTCAAGAAAAGATATGGAAAAGTACCTATAATACCCAATGAGATACTATATATACCAATTCCTAGATGGTTTCAACCCACATGCCCAAAAATTCCACATAGGAACTCATAATCCCACTTTACAATCCTTAAACAACAACCTTGAAATGAAAATCATTTCATATATCATCATTTTGACAAGGGTTACCCACGATATTACCTTAAAAACCATTTCCACATTCCTCTTTACTCAAAGAATGTGAATTCTCATCCAAAAATATAGCACACAAATCCATGTTAACCAATGAATAGGTATTAAATATTTACTACCAATGGGTTTACATTTCTCACCATACCAAATAGGGAATATATTACTATAGAATAAAGGACCCACCTCGTCAACTAAATCAACAATAATCTCATGAAACCAACAAAAGATAGCCAACCATTTCTAAGGTGGGTACAACAAAACCTCTTCTCTACCATGAGGAATTATTTAAAAATACATCTTTCTCCAACAAGGAAAAAATGACTTTATTAAAATGGGTGAGTTAATTAAGTTCACCATCAAAAGAAATTCTCCAACTGAATTGGGCCAATCTTGGAGTTCCATTGGAATCTATAACTCCCAAACTTATGTTGTGGGATGATTAGATCATGCCAGAGTTGATCATTATGAGAGTCTTTGAAGACAAAATGTGAATCATACCATAAAATACACCTACTAATTCCCATACATATCCATCCATCACACACATAATCTTGTAGTTTTAACCACCACCACTCTATTATTGATAGGAAATAGACAATGATGGTGTTAATGAAAACTCAACCACAACTTGATAACTCCTCCCCTTGGAGTCTCTGTGTGAACCGTACTTAAAAATTACACTATGAAACATGTATGAGGAATACCTCAAATGTTCCATAGTCCTAGATACACACTCAGTCATTGTCACACTTCCCTATAGGGTGTTAAACATCCTTAGATAAAACATTCATCTTGAACCAAAATTTAAACTACAACAATGGAAAAGTAGTCCCATCGTATGTTGATAAAATATTTCTTGTTAATGGTTCTTTATTTTGTATAGGAATATAAAAATAAGAATCAATACATGGTTATTAAAAATATTGATATATATTGAAAACGAGCCTCAAAATCTAGAAAAAACTCAATATCTTGAGGGTCACACTCATCAAAAACCCATGTGGCCTCTGCCTTCATAACGCACACATCCTATCTTGCCTATGGGAAGTCTCATCCAACTTAGTAATAACAAACATATGATCTATAATAAGGATCTTCACTAAGAAAAAATGAGAGTGAAACAACCTCATATCACAAAGTATGAATTCCTCACAACTGAGTCTTGGAAAATAATGCCTTATCGCACACTAATTGATGTCGAGAGGCCCAACTACATGCATGGGTTTGTTATGATCCCACCTCCACATACAAGATGTCCATAAATAAGTAACATATTTGTTTAATGGAATGAACCCATAGGTGTTATAGAATATTTGATTCAGATAAAATTTGAAGAGCATAAAAGATTAAAACTAACCACTATATGATGCTTGTAGCAAATCACTTGCACCTCACAAATGATATGTTAGAGATTTGTGTTTACTAACAAATTATCAGAGACTTGGAGATAGGATTAATATATTTCAGAAACTACATTAGTCTCCCTGGTTTGATAACTGAACCCAAGACCACCTTAACATCTTTACCTAATGTTCCCAAACCAGTCCTCACATGAATACTAGCTCCAAAATTCATCCCTAGGAAAACCCACTTCGGTACCACTATAATATGACCCAACCCACTAGAGCCCTACCAAAGTTATTAGTAAGCTGATAGTATCACTTCAAGCCCACCTACAATAGTCCAAGGGCTGGTGACTAGCACAAGTAGGCATATCTCACAATATGGGAGCCTTAGCCTATAATAACCTACAAAAAACACATCTCTAATGTACAATATAACTGAAAATACTAAAATAATATATATAATCAAATAAACTATATAAAATTCATGAAGGATAAAAATAATACAAATACAAACCACAAGGTAATTTCAAAGTAAATAAAACATCGAATGAGTCTCCAAAATAAGAAGCACTAACAAGCTCCTCGTTTTTACATGCACTCATGGATCACTCTTTAAAAACAACGTTCATCACCATCATCATGAATCACCATGATTCAGAATACATAAACATCCATCACTAAGTGTCATGTTTTAATGAGACACATTAACTCCATGTCTATCCAGACCATCACCGAACATGTGCATCATCTGCATGGATAAAACACATCAAAATATAAATCCCATGCAAGGGTGAGTATACAAATACTTAGTAGGATTCCCTGAAAACCCAAAGGAAACACAAAGTAACATTTTTTTCTCAACTCCTGGTATGTGAGGTGACTTAGAGGAAGACTAAGAGGATAATAAAAACACCAAGATAGATCAAAGACCCAAGTACTAAAGAGTATACAGATGAATGATAAGGAAGAATAATCTAGATATTCTCATACGAAGAACCCACCAGGGAATGACGTTCCAAATCTTCACAGCCATCCAAAAAAAATTCTGTATAGAATCCCAAATTCCCATCCAAGTATGACAACCTCTATAACCACTTCAAGAACACCAAGGAGGATTGGTCTCGCCCAAATTTACCCAAGTTTTAAGGGTCAAGCGGTCGCTTGTAGTGTAGCTTGGGTTGTCGAATCCTCAGAGACCTAAGAAGAACCTTTAGACACTCAATAAAAGAGATGGATTTTTGGCTATGAAGTGGCCAACTTGGGTTGATTTTATATTGTTTTGAAAGAGCACTAAAAGATCTATGTGAATTCAAATTAAGAGAAAATGATTTGATCCTAGGTTATGGCTCGGGGTGGATTGAATGAATTCTTTTTTTTTCGATTTTAATTTCATTAACTCGAGAAGGATTCATGCAATGAATTCAAACTAACCTCATCACTTACTGATTAAACACCTTCAAAACATATGATAATCACCTATACACTTGTAGGATCATTTTCATGAGCACTCCAAGGTAAAGGATGTAATTAGCACATGAAAGTGGGGTGAATAAATTCAATAAGGAAGAGGAAGAATAAAAATCATTGAATGAAAGAAACTCAATTAAAAGAAATTAATAACATTTAGGCATGAGAAATAACATTCAATCCAGCCCCTTGCTACTCCCTTGGATCAACCCATAAAAGCGCTATCCCTCCATTGATGACAAGTTCTCAACGGAAGCGGAAAGTAGACTTATGAGGGTGGAATTGAAGAAGTAAAAACAACAAAAATAACAATCACTCCACCGTTGTGTGAACAAAATCACAAGGTTTGGTGTGAATAAATTCACAACTTGAGGCAAAGGTATCAAGGTGATAAGGATAATAAAAGAAAAAGAGGAAATGAAGAACTTTTATTAAGAACTAATGTGATTCAAACAACTTACATGAGAATGAAGAACGATTACAACATCAAATGGACAGCATAACATTATAATGAAACAAAGCACCCAAGATCCCCAAATCCATCACCAATACTGCCTTAAATAGGAAAAAATGAATCCTTGGCCTAGCCCCCAACATCCCATGTGCCTTGAATTAATTATGTTGGGAAAAGGTGGGTGGAACATTAATGATAAGAGACTTTTCCACTTCTTGCCCCGAAGTTGCATCCAGCTTGCATCCACCTGAAAGACTCGCCTAAAGTACCTTCTAGAAGGCCGCATTGGAGTGGGCCCTAGAATACTTAAATGAATCCCCGGATGTCCCCTAACATCCTGTAAACTTTAAGCCCAAAATAATTTGTGGTTCGGGAGATATGATTGAAATGGTGGGCTGTTTTTCTGGGCCGCAGACTCTGGCCCAAAATTAAATCTTCAACTTGGTCCGCCTTTATCACCACCATTTATGACGAATTAGCACTAGCTCCAGAAGAATTATTTGTTCCCCTCTATGTCTTATAGTCTCCTGTAAATTTTGGGATTCATTGGGCCTGTATTGTGGGCCCCATAGTCCGATCAGTGGGATGATATCCAATCTTCCTTCTTCAGAATTGTTTCCTTTAATCGACAAATATCTCCATCATAATTTATTAATAATCCATTGATCCCTGAATAAAAAATGTTAATAATTAAGTGAATATCCATTTACAAAAATTTCAAATTAAAACATGGATAGTTACATTCTTTAAAATTAGATGAAACATTGGGCCTAAATTGGCGCACATTAGGCATGAAGTGCACAAATGATGAGAATGAGTGTTCAAAATGTAAAATGAACTAAAATGGTATTTATGAATAGAAAGGCACATGAAAAATAAATATATTAGAAATGAATATTAGCCTCTTACAGTGGCTAATCACACCCCCCAACTTGAGTTTTTCTAGCCCCGAGCAAAATATATCTCACAAAAATGAAATTCGAATGACATTTTCCAAAAACATTTTAATACACATTTCTCACCCAAAGATCACATACCAAACAATTATGAAACCCATCAAAATCATTTAAAACAAGATATTTCCATAAGCATATCCCAAGCCCAAGCCCATTCCTTTGTTCAAATTCATTGCCATATTTCATCCAAATTCAATTAAGCATGATGAAGTGTTGTGTGTCACAATAGACATGGGGGTTCATTTTCATTTGAGGGAGAAAAGATGGAAGCGCTAGGAGCAATCAAATTTCAATAATAAGATGAGTACTCATTTTTTATTTTCTTATTTTTGGTTTTTTTTTTTTGCAATGTTGCCATGTTAATTGAAATTGAACTCAATCGAGTCAACCCATGTAGCAAGACTTTGCCGATGACTCCCAGGCTCAAAGACCTTAGGGCACCAAGTGAAGCTCACATACTCGGGCATCATCTCGAGTTAACTCAATCAAAAACAAATTCAAATTACCACAAATAGAGATAAAATGCCCAACTCTGGGCCAGAAAACTATGGAGTCACGATCCCCAAGTGCCGAAAGCCACGCATTAGGTCAATTCATTGCTCTACGCGCAATTTTTTTTTGAATAATCATGTTAAAATTAAAATGATCTCCAATCCTATTCTATTTATTATGGGTCCCCAAAAACTCAAACTAAGACCCCACAATCTAGAGGACGTGCATTGTGTTTTTTATTATTAAATGGATGAAAATATAACAGTGAAAAATCACATCGGACAACCGCACTTTCCAATAACTATGCACATGAACATAAACTTGCATTAAAATCAAAATCAAGGCATGCAAAATTATTTGATATCCAATTTCAGAGTTTGGAATGTGTGTTATCATGTTCAAGGTTAATGACATTTTTCCTTCCACACATTTTCATCTCCCCCCCCAACTTAGAATAACACTGTCCCCAGTGTTTAAAGAATTAAAATATAGAAGGGGTAGGATAGAAGTTCAACGAAGACATTGAAAATGAAAATTATGGAATGAAGTCACCTGGTGGTTGACGTTGAAAATGCATTCCCATGTATCCCTTCAATTCTGGTTTGTCTCCCAATGGCTTGGACGGTTGTGAACAGCTTTTCCCAATGACCTATGACATGCCTTAATTTTTTTTAATATATATATATATATATATTTTTTATTTTTTTAACCTAAAAAAAAGTATAAATAACATAAACTGATGATACATTGTCTTCTTTATATTTTCTGGGTAAGGTATTACTCAGGGATCACACCGCATGACACGGATGAATACGGTGCTCCCCTTTCATACCCATCCTTACTCATAAAATAAGAACAGGTCAACAATCTATTTTTTTTAAATACCAAAAAAAATATAAAATAAAAATAAAATAAACTGATGATACATTGTCTTCTTTATGTTTTCTGGGTAAGGTATTACTCAGGGATCACACCGCGTGACACGGATGAATACGGTGCTCCCCTTTCATACCCATCCTTACTCATAAAAGAAGAACAGGTCAACAATCTATTTTTTTTAAATACAAACAACAATATAAAATAAAAATAAAATAAACTGATGATACATTGTCTTCTTTATATTTTCAGGGTAAGGTATTACTCAGGGATCACACCGTGTGACACGGATGAATACGGTGCTCCCCTTTCGTACCCATCCTTACTCATAAAAGAAGAACAGGTCAACAGTCTATATTTTGTTTAAATAACAGAATGCAGAAGAAGGAAAAAAAAAACGAGTCACAAAGATTAGAAAGATGAAGACCACGGGTTGCCTCCCGTGCAGCGCTTTTGTTTAACGTCGTTAGCCCGACATGGATCCTAAATCTATCAATTTTTTCCTGGTTCATAGGTTGGCTCTGTTAACTCTACCTCTATTTCCTGTTTATTGAATGATTCAATGAAAGGTTTTAACCTATGACCATTGACCTTAAAAATGTTACCACTTGTGGGATCCTCAATCTCTACTGCCCCATGGGGGTACACATGATGCACTATGAAAGGGCCTGACTATCTAGACCTTAACTTTCCCGGGTGTAAATGAAGTTTTGAACTATACAAGAGCACTGGTTTTCCCAGTTCAAATTGTTTGACTTTGATATTCCTAGATTGGTAGGCTTGAACTCTAGCTTTATTTATCCTTGAATTTTCATACGCCTCCATCTTAAGTTCCTCAAGTTCATTAAGATCTAACTTCCTCTTTTCTTTGGCTAAATAAATGTCGAAATTCATTTTCTTGATTGCCCAAAATGCCTTATGCTCAATTTCAATAGGTAAATGGCATGCTTTTCCATAAACCAACCTATATGGTGACATTCCTAGGATGGTTTTGAATGCTGTACGATATGCCCAAAGAGCATCCAAGAGTTTCTCAGACCAATCTTTCCTAGAGGGGTTGACAGTTTTTTCAAGAATTTTCTTAATCTCCCTATTTGCTAACTCAGCTTGACCATTGGTTTGAGGATGGTATGCAATGGAAACTTTATGAGAAATTCCATACTTATACATGAGTGAAGAGAATGGGTGATTACAGAAATGGGTTCCACGATCACTGATTATAGCCCTCGGAATTCCAAATCTAGAAAAGATATGCTCTTTTAGGAATCGGATCACAACTTGATGATCATTAGTCTTGGTGGGAATGGCCTCAACCCATTTTGAGACATAATCAATAGCTAAGAGTATGTAGAGGTATCCCCGAGAGTTTGGGAAGGGACCCATGAAATCAATTGCCCAACAGTCAAAGATTTCAACCACTAAGATGGGAGTGAGTGGCATTTGATTCCTTTTTGTGATGGACCCTACTTGTTGACACCTAGGACAGCTTTGAAAAAATGTGTAAGAGTCCCTTGAAAGGGTGGGCCAGAAAAGACCACATTGAAGAATCTTAGCAGATGTTTTCTTAGAGGAAAAGTGACCTCCACATGCCTCACTATGACAGAATTTAAGGATGGACTCTTGTTCAGATTCTGGAACACACCTCCTAATGACTTGGTCAGGGCAGAACTTATAGAGGTATGGATCATCAAACACATAGTGTCTAACATCAGAAAGGAATTTCCTTCGAGCTTGAGTCCCTAAGAATTTTGGAATGACTCCTGTCACTAAGAAATTTGCTATGTCAGCATACCAAGGGCAGTCACTCATAGAGTATAAGTGTTCATCAGAAAACGAATCAGACACAGAAAGGTGATTTGAGTTGTCTTTGAATTCCATCCTAGAGAGGTGATCAGCTACAACATTTTCAACTCCCTTTTTATCCTTGATTGTGAGGTCAAATTCTTATAAGAGAAGGACCCACCTAATCAGTCTAGCCTTAGCATCTTGTTTTTGGAAGAGGTATTTTAGTGCATAATGGTCAGTGAACACAGTGATGGGTGATCCTAAGAGGTAGGACCTAAACTTCTCTAAGGAAAACACAATAGCAAGTAACTCTTTCTCAGTGGTGGTGTAGTTTATTTGTGCATCATTTAAAGATTTTCTTGCATAAGCAATGACACATGGAGTTTTCTCACACCGTTGTCCTAAGACTACTCCTACAGCGAAGTCACTTGCATCACACATGAGCTCGAAAGGAAGTTTCCAATTTGGAGATTGCATGATAGGTGGAGATATAAGAGTTGACTTGAGTGTAGAGAATGATTCCTCACAGCTTTCTGTCCATAAAAATGGATCATATTTTACCAATAGAGAACAAAGTGGTCGAGAAATAGAGCTGAAATTCCTAATGAACCTTCTATAAAAACCAGCATGTCCTAAGAAGGACCTCACCTCCTTAACAGTTTTAGGAGAGGGAAGGTGACGAATGATGTCAACCTTAGCTTTATCAACTTCAATCCCTCTACCAGATACTAGATGACCTAGAACATGTCCTTCCCTTACCATGAAATGGCATTTTTCCCAATTTAATATGAGATTCTTATCCTCACACCTTGACAAAACCTTTTCAACATTTAGAAGGCATCCCTCAAAAGTATCCCCAAAGATGGAGAAATCATCCATGAAGACCTCTAAACAATCCCCCACCATGTCCGAGAAGATTCCCATCATGCACCGCTGGAAGGTACCAGGGGCATTACATAACCCAAAGGGCATGCGCTTGAAGGCAAAAGTGCCGAATGGACAAGTGAAGGTCGTTTTTCCTTGATCCTCTAAAGAGACTTCGATTTGATTATACCCTGAGAATCCATCTAGGAAGCAGTAGAATTGATGACCCGCCACTTGCTCGAGGACTTGATCAATAAAGGGAAAGGGGAAATGGTCTTTCTTTGTACAAGAGTTGAGCTTCCTATAGTCAATACAGACTCTCCATCCACTACTAACCCTTTTTGGAAGCATCTCTCCATCATTATTGGTTATTACTGTGATTCCATCCTTCTTTGGAACCACATGGATTGGGCTAACCCACTCACTCTCAGCTATAGGATAGATGATACCAGCTTTTAACAATTTCAAAAGTTCTTTTCTCACTACTTTCATGAGATTAGGATTGAGTCGTCGCTGAGGTTGACGACATGGCTTTGAATCGGATTCTAGAACAATTCTATGAGTCCCGATAAGTGGGCTAATCCCAGGAATATCTGATAGGGTCCATCCAATGGCTTTCTTGTGTCTCCTAAGGACATCTAGAAGCATCCTCTCATGATTGGCTTCAAGAGTGGAAGAAATGACAACAGGAAAGGATTGATTGTCCCCTAAGAACGCATACTTGAGTGATGAAGGTAAAACCTTAAATTCAAGATCAGAGTGGTTATCACTTTCCAAGAAAGGATGAGACTTTGTATTGAACTCAGTTTCTTTGTTCACATTTCTTGACAAAATTGGTTCCTTGTGAAGAGAATTTTCATCCACTAAATTAGCTAGAGTAGTTTCATGAAGGGATATGGACTCGATGTTATTGATTTCACTCATGGTATCATTGATTGGTGATTATAGAAAATCATCAATAGAGAAATCTGAAAGAGATTGAAGCCAAGGAGACAAATTTCCCTCATGTGAACAAAGAAAATCAATCTCTTCTTGACTTAAACATCCTTCGGTAATTCCATGATGTTCTTTGAGTTCACTATCAACACTACCCATCCAATTAACCTCATGGATCTCTTCATCATCCCCAATTTGAGAGTTTGCATTGTAGATGTTCAAGTCTAGACTCATGTTTCCAAAGGTGATGGTCATGTTCCCATTTCGGACTCGGATAACAGAGTTGATTGTTGCAAGGAAGGGACGACCAAGGATGATTGGGGTTTTCTCCCTAGGACCTAAGCTTGGGTGATTGTCAAGAACAATGAAGTCAGATGGGTAAATGAAATTTTCAACTTTCACCAAAACATCCTTTAAGATCCCCTTTGGAACTCGAATACTACGATCAGCAAGTTGAAGAGTGACAGATGTGGGTTGGAGTTCTTTGAGCCCTAACTGACAATACATAGCATAAGGAATGAGGTTCACACTGGCTCCGAGATCACACAAGGCTTTGACAACTTTGTTCTCTCCTAGTTCAACATTTATGTAAGGGCATCCCGGGTCTTTCATCTTTGGAGGAAGGGTTCCTTGGATTGTTGTGCTAACATTTGCTGCCAGAAGGACTTGGTTCTTATGTGAGAATTTCCGTTTAAATGTGCAGAGGTCCTTAAGGTATTTTGAGTATGCAGGAATGGTTTGAATGGCATCGAGGAGTGGAATGTTCAACTTGACTTGTGAGAATATTTCCCTCAATGTTTCACTCAATTCAAGCTTGGTTTTCCCCCTCATGCGTTGAGGAAATAGGGCAGGTTGTGGGGTTGTTTTTTGAAGAGTTTTTTCCTTCACATTTTTATTAGTATCATCAGTTTGTTCATGTGTTTCATTTAAATTTTCATTAGAGTTTGAATCTTCAGGCGGGTTTTGGACTATTTGTTCAGGTTTCTCAATTGATTTTCCACTTCTCAAAACTGTCACAGCCTTTAGTTGTTCATGAGTTGTTTGAGTGCAACTTGTCTCCCCCCTTGATGTTTGTTGTGGAATGGACTGTGTGGGCATGGGTGCCTTTCTAGTTTTTATGGTTTGAAGTTCTTGTTTAAGGGACGAGACTTATGAGTTCATCCTTTCCATTTGTTTGCACAGTTGTTCAAGGATTGGGAGAGGGACAGATTGGGAAGGGGTTTGTGTTGGTTGGGTTATCCCAGGGGGATACTTTGGTTGTTGGATGGGTTGTTGGTATTGGACTGGAGGATGTTGGTATTGGATTGGTTGTGGTTGGAATTGGTTATGGTTTTGAAAATTTTGTGTAGGGTAGGGGTTTGGTCCTTGTGGTTGGCTAGGTTGTTGGTTATCTTTCCATCGGAAGCCTAGGTGGTCATTATACCTTGGGTTGAATGTGTTTGGGTATTGAGGCTTTTGAAAGTTTAGGGCATTGACTTCAGCAGGTGGTCCTCCTAAAAGAACATCCTTGATGGATGGAATGGTTGGGCAGTTGTCCGTTTTGTGGTCATGTTTGTCACAGATTGTGCAAACAAGGTCTACAGTTTGGATTTCATTGATTTTCCTATGGTCTATCTCTTCAACCTTCCTAGAGAGTGCTGCAAGTTTCGCCCTAAGGCTTTCTTCTTCCCTAAGTGTATGCATTCCCGTAGTTCTTTGAGGCTTTTCAGAATAAGGTGATGTTCCCCATGTTTGGTTTTGTTCAGCAAGGATTTCTAGATACTCGTAAGCATCATTTGGGGATTTGTTTCTAAAGGTCCCATTACACATCATGTCAATGAATTGTTTGTTCCCCGGGCCCAAACCTTCATAGAAAATTCTTACTTGTTCAGGAATAGAAAAACCATGGTGTGGAACCATGTTTAGGGTGTCTTTGAACCTCTCCCATGTTTCATAAAATGACTCTCCCTCTTTTTCAAAAAAATTTTGGATGCTCTTTTTTAGTACAATGGTTTTGTGATGGGGGAAGTATTTTTTGTAAAATTCTCTTTGCAGTTGGTTCCAAGTGTGTATTGATGAAGGTCTCAGGTTGTTTAGCCAATTTTTAGCTCGATCCTTTAATGAAAAAGGAAAGAGCCTCATCTTAGCAGATTCTAGTTGATGTGGGGGACACATGGTTTCAATAATGTCGTTGAACTCTTTGACATGAAGGTATGGCATTTCTGACTCCATCCCATGAAAGGTTGGAAGGTGGTTTAGGACATGGGGTTTGAATATGTAGTTGGTGTCTCCTATTAAATTGTGTCTAATGCATGAGGGGTCATTGGTCCAATCTGGAGTGAGGTAGTCGTTCATGGTTTGATCAACTGCATTCCCTAAGTTTGGAGCTTCTTGGTTTTGGTTTCCCATTTGATTCGCCCCAGGGTTTAAAATTTGATTTTTTGGATGACCCTCCATTGGACTTGTTTCAAGTTCTGACTTTGGGGTTTCGAAAGTATTTGAATCTGATTTAAACAATCCCCTAGGTGCACTTGACTCCCCTATCCTAGGACTATCCACCCTAACTAGTCTGTTTGAGAAATCGTGGGTGTAGGCGGACATGCGCCAAAAAAAAAGCGAGAAAGGGACAAGATAAGAGATCTTGGGTGAGAGTAGAAGAATGGGGGTGAGGAAAGAAGGTTTTTGTCTAAGGAACTTACTTGGTCCCCGGCAACGGCGCCAAAATTTGGTCTCGCCCAAATTTACCCAAGTTTTAAGGGTCAAGCGGTCGCTTGTAGTGTAGCTTGGGTTGTCGAATCCTCAGAGACCTAAGAAGAACCTTTAGACACTCAATAAAAGAGATGGATTTTTGGCTATGAAGTGGCCAACTTGGGTTGATTTTATATTGTTTTGAAAGAGCACTAAAAGATCTATGTGAATTCAAATTAAGAGAAAATGAGTTGATCCTAGGTTATGGCTCGGGGTGGATTGAATGAATTCTTTTTTTTTTCGATTTTAATTTCATTAACTCGAGAAGGATTCATGCAATGAATTCAAACTAACCTCATCACTTACTGATTAAACACCTTCAAAACATATTATAATCACCTATACACTTGTAGGATCATTTTCATGAGCACTTCAAGGTAAAGGATGTAATTAGCACATGAAAGTGGGGTGAATAAATTCAATAAGGAAGAGGAAGAATAAAAATCATTGAATGAAAGAAACTCAATTAAAAGAAATTAATAACATTTAGGCATGAGAAATAACATTCAATCCAGCTCCTTGCTACTCCCTTGGATCAACCCATAAAAGAGCTAGCCCTCCATTGATGACAAGTTCTCAACGGAAGCGGAAAGTAGACTTATGAGGGTGGAATTGAAGAAGTAAAAACAACAAAAATAACAATCACTCCACCGTTGTGTGAACAAAATCACAAGGTTTGGCGTGAATAAATTCACACCTTGAGGAAAAGGTATCAAGGTGATAAGGAGAAGAAAAGAAAAAGAGGAAATGAATAACTTTTATTAAGAACTAATGTGATTCAAACAACTTACATGAGAATGAAGAACGATTACAACATCAAATGGACATCATAACATTATAATGAAACAAAGCACCCAAGATCCCCAAATCCATCACCACTACTGCCTTAAATAGGAAAACATGAAGCCTTGGCCGAGCCCCCAACATTCCATGTGCCTTGAATTAATTATGTTGGGAAAAGGTGGGTGGAACATTAATGATAAGATACTTTTCCACTTCTTGCCCCGAAGTTGCAGCCAGCTTGCATCCACATGAAAGACTCGACTAAAGTACCTTCTAGACGGACGAAGTTGAGTGGGCCCTAGAAGACTTAAATGAAGCCCCGGATGTCCCCTAACATCCTGTAAAATATAAGCCCAAAATAATTTGTGGTTTGGGAGATACGATTGAAATGGTGGTCTGTTTTTCTGGGCCGCAGACTCCGGCCCAAAATTAAATCTTCAACTTGGGCCGCCTTGATCACCACCATTGAGGACGAATTAGCACTAGATCCAGAAGAATTATTTGTTCCCATATATGGCTTATAGTCTCCTGTAAATTTTGGGATTCATTGGGCCTGTATTGTGGGCCCCATAGTCCGATCAGTGGGATGATATCCAATCTGCCTTCTTCAGAATTGTTTCTTTTAATCGCCAAATATCTCCATCATACTTTATTAATAATCCATTGATCCCTGAATAAAAAATGTTCATAATTAAGTGAATATCCATTTACAAAAATTTCAAATTAAAACATGGATAGTTACATTCTTTAAAATCAGATGAAACATTGGGCCTAAATTGGTGCACATTAGGCATGAAGTGCACAAATGATGAGAATGAGTGTTCAAAATGTAAAATGCACTAAAATGGTATTTATGAATAGAAATGCACATGAAAAATACATATATTAGCAATGAATTTTAGCCTCTTACAGTGGCTAATCAAGGATTTAACATCTCACTAGAAGACACCTAAACCCACAAGTGCACACTACTACAGAATCACTATTATTCGGTGTTAATATTTTTTAGTGGTAAAAAAAGAATTGATAAAGGGGGTTATTTTATCATCACTTTCTAAAAGTGCTCATAAATATATCCTTTATTAGTGATAAAAAACATTGATAAAAGATATCTTTATATGTTCTTTTTATGTGCTAATAAAAGGAGATCTATGAGTACTTTTCTTAGTACTGATAAAAGGTTCCCTTTATATATAAAAATATATATTATTAAAAATCATATTTTAATATATAAATATATTTATATTTATATATAAAAAATATATTTGCATAAATATGATGTATATAACGCTAAATATATATTTACAATAAATATATAATATATATTATTAAAAATGGTTTAAAAATAATTTAAAAGTAATATTAAGTAACAATTCTATAATTATTACTAAGTAATAGGAATTTAATAACAATTTAGTGATACCAAAAAATTTAAAAATTAATTATTATATTTAGATAATTTAAAAACATGACACAAAATTAAAATGATCAAAACTTGTGATCTAGGTGTCTGTTTGGGTTCTACCACATATCAAATTGAATCTTGTAAAAATATCTATGCCATGTTGACTTGGGTACCTTAGTCACTATTTTTTTAGGTCAATAAAGGCCCAAAAGGCCTCTAAACTGATATTTTTGTTGGGATAACCTAATATTTTAATATTTTACGTGATTTTAGCTTTGTTTAGGTGGGTTTTCTTGTATTTTTTCAATGGATATTGAATTTATTTCTTGGTGTTACACTCATATGGATATTATGGTGTTGAAATTTTACTATTTTTAATATTGTGGTGTTGTTTATAATTAAATATAGGTATATATATACATAATTGTATATATTTATATATAAATATTAAATATTATAAATAAATATTCATAAGTATTTACATTTAAATATTTTTTTTAATATATAAACCTTATAAAAATAAATATTTATGATCATTTTTATTTAAACTAAAAGGTATGAATGTGTTTATACCGATACAAATGTATATATAATGTTTATATATAAATATGTTTGTATTAGAATGTATTAAAAAATAAATATATATATTTATGTTAGTATAATGATATATATAAATAAATATTAATACATAATATATGTATATATATATATACACACACACAAAAATTCACACACAAAAACATATTTTATAATTGTATTTAAACAATTAAATAAATATATATAAACATGTGGATAAAATATATGTATCTAAATATATATAAATAAATTGATATATCATTAAATATAGAAGAAAATAACATAAAGTAGTGGTAAATCACAAATGCATGAAGGTGGAGGTCACATGTTCAAATCTAGGTAGGTGTGCATAGGTGTGAGGGTTGGCGAACATTGATAAAGGAATGAGAGAGTGGTGGGGGTGAGGGAGCATAGATAAAGGGGGTTGGAGAGTGGTAGTGGGTGGGGGGTACTGATAAAGGTTCTTGGAGAGTATTGATAAAGGTAGTTAGGTGGTTTCAGAACCCAAGAAAAACAATTATTAGCGCTGATAAATCATAGATTTATCGATTCTTATTTTAACGCTGATAGGGGGTTTATCAGTGCTAAAAAAAGCACTGATAAAACTAACACTGATAAATTCCCCTATTATCAGTTCTTTTTTAGTGATAATATAGTGTGCATTTATCAATGATTTTCATAGTTCTAATAAGAGAATGTATTTTAAAGGTGCCTGCAATAGTAGCACTTTTTTAGCACTGATAAAACCCATTTTAATGTTGATAAATGGAAGATATATAGTAGTGGAACCCTCAAGGAGGGGTTATACCCTTATAAAATGAGGGAGGCACCTAACCCAAATGAAATTCAATAAATATTATCTCACAACTTGATAAGTAAGGTAGACACCGAAACCCTATCAAGTGATCACCTTGTAGATAAGGGATCTCACCCACTTGGGCACATGGGGTGGATGACAAACCTCACTGAGAGGTTAAGATAGAGGATAAAACACATCACTAAATGAGAGAGATTCCAAAACATTGTATTTTAAAGTGAAATCATTCTAATTTCCACCCAAACATTTCTATCAAGAATAACTTGTTTACACCACCTCATGTCACACCTCGAACATCGAAGATAAGGCCTCCCTTGTGTAATCTCATAGGAATAATATGGTAAAAAGATGCCTCATTGGAAGATACCTCAGTTGAGGGAGTTTGACACATAGATATAGGATTTTTCACCATGAAATAGGAGGGTACCTAAACCCATATTTGGGATGAGAACAATATGATCATCATGCTTGAACCCCTTCATCGACCCTACAAAGATAAAAATGAAACTAACTATCAAACCTCATGAATGGAATCAGATAGTAGAATGGATGATTCCATTGTAATTTACGTGAAATAATACATAGGACAAGATATTCATTTTCCCAAAACAAACACTCAATGAAAAATATACATTTTATTATATTATAATTAAGAAATGATACATGAGGGGACTCAGGCGTTGTGCTATAAGTCATAACTAGATACCAAATATTGGTCTCGAATCCTTTGTCAAAATGTTTGGGTCATGATTTCACAAATGGATTGTCAATCCAACCTCGTACATAGAATATATGACCAAAACAAGGATTTATAATAATATAATAATGATAATGTTATTATAAAAAATATATAATTAATTATATATAAAAAATAACGGAATAGGGGGTCACACATACCCTTTTTTCTCTATCTAATTAAGGCGTATCATGGGTTTTTATAAATTTTTGAAAAAAAAAATCGAACAAAATAATGCGAGGCTTAATATATTTCCAAATCTAAATCAGAAAGGTGTTAAGGGACCTAATTCCTTTGTCCTTCACAAAATAAGGCCAAAGGCGTTAAGGACCTTAACACCTTTTCCATGAAACTTTGGAAAAAGGAGTTAGATCCCTTAACCCCCTTTCCCAAACCAAAAAAATATACAAACAAAAATAAATTCATTTAAATCAAAATTATAAAAAATTAGATTCATTTTGCATAAATAAATTATTTAGAAATAATTATTAGTTATTAATAATTTGGATTTTGAATGAATAATAAATAAATAAGTAAATAATAGTAAATACTTATTGATATTTCAGTTTTCAATATATCTATATATATACCATGATAAATATTTATTTTTAAAAAATATTATAACAAATTCAAAATAAATAATGTTAATAATTGTTTTATATTTTCATAGTAATAAGTATTTAATTTAAATAAATTAATATATATTAGTAGTTATTAAAAATGTAATAATAATTACTAAAAAATTATTTGTATCTCATTAGCATGGATTATAAATAATCAAATAGAAATTATTTATAATAATTATTAATATTTATCGATAAATAAATAATTAATCAATTATTTTTTAATTATAACTTAAATAATATCTATTTATGAATAAATATTATTATATAATTAACAATTTTTATTTATTATTAATAAATAGTTAAAATTACTTAATAATTATTACAGATACATA
Organism: Viscum album; assembly: GCA_963277665.1. Taxonomy (NCBI): domain Eukaryota; kingdom Viridiplantae; phylum Streptophyta; class Magnoliopsida; order Santalales; family Viscaceae; genus Viscum; species Viscum album. Next base: position 1,735,857,087 of record OY728133.1, read on the forward strand.
ATAAATATAATTATTAATTTTATTATTAATTAGTTTTATTTATTTACTAATAATCAATGACTGACTTATTATAATTAATTTTATTTTGTTAATTACTAATTATTCTTAATTGTTATTAATTAATGACCATTACTTGAAAATTATTTTAAAAATACCTACTTTCAAAATAATTTTTGTAATTATAAAACAAAATAATTTTATTCACATGTATTTGAAGTGTTTTTTATAAATAAATGGTTTGATTAACAGTCTATAGTAAAAGGGAATGTATAAACATTAAAATTAATAGTATTAATTATAATTTCAATATTCTAAGGAAGGGATTTTTTTTGAAAAATATTTATTAATTTTAATTAGTTAAATAATGTTTTTATAATATTTTGAACATTATCAATAAGATAAAGTAGTCAATGTAATCCTAAATCCTTTAAGTCTATAGAAAAGATATAAATCAATGAGTACAACCAATGTACATGATGAGGTATCATACCACAATTTGGTGTGAGAATGGGATATCTGTATTGTGATTGTCGACCTTTGTGCTAGGGTGGAGTGTAATGAGCTGGCGTGGGATATTCCTTAGGTGGAGGAACCTCAATCGTCTATTGTTATATCTATGAATAATTGGGAGGAGTTTCCATATAGATTTCGAGGAATTCACTTGATCCTTATCCCACTCTATAAGTGGAAGGACCTTCCACCTAATGTGGGAACCATAAGACCTGCAAAGAATCGACCACAAAACATAGAGGCATGGGAAATGACTCATTATATGAGTTTATATCAAATATATCTAGAGAAAATAGTTGATATGATCAAAATATAAATAGATCCCATGACTAATGGTACATATCCACAATTAGTTTAGGATCATCTTCTAGATTTTTTTCCTCTTAATTTGGAACATGTGAGGCCTCACGTATATCCCAACATGGTCTGCACCATCATCACCACAGATCAGCTACATTAGTAGCTACCGAAAGAGGCTCCTAAGTAGGAACATCCTTTCCCTATGTGGAAAAATCATCTCCCTGAGGTGGATTATTGAAGATACTGTTGTGTCGAACATGATATTATGACATCACATCCTGTGCTATGGTATGGTACACTACCCAACTAAATACCTCACCCTCCTCTGAATCAGACATGTGGATAATATTTCATAGTCGATTATGTTGTAGAGAGATTCAAACTGAATTAAAAAAATATTTAACAAACAAAATAATGTAAATTTATTAACTTACCAAATCCTGAAGAACTCTTTCACCTATTATAAGATACATTAAAGACTTCAGTCTATACCATGGTGCATACTCAAGCTACTATGATAGATGAAATCGCATCATTCACATTCCCTTGATACGAAATGATGAACATTTTTCCCAAGTGTCAAGATACTGTGTATGCTATCATCGACCATCAACATCATACCTCCACACCATATTTAAAAAAGGAAGTGCTACTAAATTTTTTGGTGGTAATTAAAAATGATAAATAAATCCAAATTTCTTCTTGATTTTATCCGGATGATTCCACTCAAAAGTATGATAGTGTATGAGAGGTTCTACAACCATGGCATCATGAATCCCATCTGTAAAATATGTAGAAAGTTGGACTAATATATCCTATTATGGAGACCATGAAATCTAAAATTACATTTGGAATTTGTTATAATATTTTAATACTAATTTTTAAAAATGATAATATTATTAAATTGATTAGTCAACAGGAGAATATATATACTTATATTAGTGGGCAGTAGACTATCCAATATGAGACAATATGCTCCCAAATTGTGTCTCACTATCATGAAGAACCAGTGTGCCTGACTCCACATACAACATTGAAATTGATAAATAATAAGTAATTAAGTACAATAACTCATATTAACATTAGAAAACAATAAATATGAGTGATTATACCAGTGTCTACATGGAGAGTCTTGTACCCCATCCATATTAAGCTCTGGACCAACAAAAATAGGGGATAGAGGAGGGATATGCTCCTATGACTAGATATAAATAAGGATGAAACATATCCTAATATCCCTATGATTTGATTGGAATGTAGTGAATAGTGATTTATACATGTATTCCAAGAACACAGATTCCTAGTTGTATCTCCTAGCCTGATCAAATTCCTATAGTAGCACAAAATACTTCTTGTGGATATGCATACTAGAGTGATCAGTACACATTGGTATCTAATGGTCCATAAGATATATGCACTAAAATGATGCATTCCAGTCTATTTATCAACATTAGTGGGTAATTGTAAAAAAATCATATCCAACTATCTCATAGAAAAATAACTACCATCTATAGTAACATCATTGCCCAAAATTTGTTGGCCTTATAATCTTTGTGCAAGATTAGGCCAGTCTCTATGTGTTGGTCCTATAGTTATAGCATTTTGGATAGGAAGACTGATCATAACAACCATATCCTCTAGGGGGATGGTCATATCTCCCTTAGGAAAGTGGAATATGTGAGTATCAAGTACATATATCTCAGGAAGGGTAGTAATAAGGTGATTATTAGTAAATATATAATCTTATATAATGACTCCATAGAAGTTAGCACGTTGCCGGTATAGTATAATAGAAGTTGGAGGTAGAATGTGGTGATAATTTTTTTCACTACACACCCTAACTCATTGAACCTCATGATCCACTACCACGTCACATGAAACATGTGTATAATACTTAGTGAGTAGAATAATATTATCCATCTCAACACATAAAATTAAATAACTACTAATTAAGTTTAAAATGTAAATAAAATGCTATCGTTAGTATTTTTTTTATGATTGATAGAATATAGGATAGAAAGGTTATGTTAACACCCTTTTCACTTTCTTTAGTTGATAGCATGAATTTATATTTTGTCATCATAGATTTTATCACACATAATTAAATACACATTATTCTTGAAAACTCAGTTTGATCATTTTCTATTGATATTCTTCATGATTTTTTAAGCACTTTACATGGTTACTTATATCATTACTTTTATCATAATTAAAGTATTTTGAAAAATCACCAGAAGAGTGGGAAGAAACATGTTTATTATACTTGAACAATCACTAGATTTGATTGGGTATTTTTAAAGGTTTTTTTTGTATTTCATATGCAATATATTTTCATAAGGTTGATTTTCAATCACTGCAACTTTTACATAATTATCCAAAATGCTGATTCTACGTCCATCCCTACTCTAATTTTTAAAGGCTTGGTACATTGCATTATTTGTAGGAAATAAATCATCATGGCTAGTAATAAGAACTCATTCCAACTATGCCGGTGTAGTGATTCCTATTATGAACATACCTATGACATATAATGCATCTCAGATGCTAGCCTTATTCTTGAGGCCAATCCATCTCATTCCAAATCCAGATGGACTTTGGTCTCCCTCATAGTCACAACCTATTAAAGTTAGGTATCAATGTGGGTTAATTTTTTGACATTTAGAAATGTCAAAACTACACAATAAAAATCCATAGGGCACTATAAAAGTTAGAAATGGTGTTTATCTGGTAAACATGATCAATATATAGTTCCCATGAGAAGTTAACAGAGGGACATGTCACAATTTTGTGCACACAAGTAAACTTCAATTCATGGAAGTTTCCACATTCACAATGCCTCACGTTTAATAATACCACTAGCACTCGACCACTTCTACCTGTGATTGGGTCCTCACATTCTATCACTTTGAATAAACTTTCTTCTTGGTTGGATAATCACACTAAATAAGTAGAAGCTTCATCAATATTCCTGTCAATATCTCATTGAAAGTGTCATCTATATTGCAACCCCTGATGAATCCCATCAACATCCTATCTTCCTATTTCTATGAATTAATTTACACAAAAACAAAATGTCTTTGGAAGTAGGCCAGTTATAGGTAACTTGTGAATCCCCTTGAATATTCCATTTATGCACTTCACAATGTTTATGGTCATGTGTTCATAGATATTCTCCCTATAATATGACAATGTCGATTTCTCTTTTGGAATCTGCATCATGTAGTCATGCACTCCCTAATTATTCATATAAATTCCTTTCAATTTCTGCTCAAACCTTCACTAATTTGACCAATAATTGATGCAAAAGTGATCATATTATATATAAATTAATTTTGTTATTATGTTGACAAAGTAAAACACCAGAAACAAGTTCTATACCAAGATTCATGATTGCTTACTTCATAGATTCATTAATAAAATTATTTCACTCATTATTGTTAATGCGTATAATAAAAATGAATAGGAATACTAAGGTTTCCAAATTTGGTCACTTTGCCTGGGTACTAGTGGAGGTTGATTTGTGCTCTTTCTTGATTCACAATGTTTTTTTGTCAGCATTTGATGATGATCTTCCTCTGAAAATAGAATATGAAATACTTCCTAACTTTTGTTCATAGTGCCAAGTTATTGTTCATTGCAAGACGAAATGTCAACGGAATATGGTTTTCTCTTTTTGTTCTTCAAAGGGGCATCATGAGTCCTCTTGTAGAAAGAAAACGAGGAAAAAAACTTCAGATTATAATGCACGAAAACTCACTCCTGACAAAGGCAATGTGCAGGTCAGAGATGGTTTATCATAGTCAGTTAGAGAGACACCGAAGACTCATGATCCAAGGAATATGGCACTGATGATAGTGACCGAACTCGGTGAGAGTGCTCAAGCAGAAGAGGGAGGCCTTATGAAGGGGCATCAAAACCCGAGTAATGAAGATAATCTTTCAAAGATCCGTGAGGAAATTAATAAATTAATGGAAGATCATGGATCCCATGGGAGGTGGGATGATATTGAGGATGACTCCCCGAAAAACCATCCTATAGTCAGGTTTTGTCAAAAGGGAAAATTGTCATTGTGGATGATGATGAGTTTCAATCTGTTCCTCCCAGGAAAGCTAGAAGTAAGAAAGATTATTCCTATTTGAAGCCAACTATGGTCACCGGGTCTCACAGTCCCACAGAATTTGATTCTGACTGGTATGGTGATTATGATGATTCATATGAGTTTGAATATGATGTTTGATCTATTTCAGTATTTCTTGGCATGAGGGAATGATGCTTGTATGACCCCATCTTTCTTTCCTTTATGTATTGTCTTTTTCTTTTTTTAAAAATAGGGATCTACCCAATCTTTGGTCTACTAATGATGATCAAATATCAAACATTCACCCCTAATGTGGGTTAAATGGTTGTTAATATATGCCAAAAACCAACTCCAAGATTCATATTTTTTCTTCTCTGCTATGGAAAATGAAAGCAATAGAGGTGTATAGTTACCATATTGGGCTTCCGCAATCAGAAATTTTCTCATTTAATTTTTATATAAAAAATTCAATTAATCTATATAAATTTTTTGCTGAAAAAAAAGTGGAAATGCATGGAATCAATTCCTAGAAAAATCGATGAAATTTTAAAAGAGAAAGATCAATCCAATTATCTTGGGACACATGCTAATTCATATCAAGATGGAAGTATGGTTGTTTATTATACCTTAGTATTGATAGAAATTACAACAAAACCTGATATGAGTCATCACAATCCTTATACACCATGAAAATTTCCTTCTGTTTCACCATCTATTCCTTTCCATAAGAAATATTGTAATCAAAATTTTATTGTATCCTATTCTGAAAAAGGTCTACATGAACATCTTAGTAGGTCCTGATCATCTTTATAATAATAGATGGTACAAATTCAGTTTTCAATGATGTATAATCTTATGGAAATTTATGTTTCATATAGGTATGAGATGTATCGATCATATAAATCCTCCACCCAATAAGACCAATTTTAAGAATCTACCTAAAGAAAAATATATAATCATCATTGTAATTTTCACATTATATAGTGTATTTTGTTTGTTTCAACTCCTAAACTAAATATCTACAGTGTATATGAATATGAAATCATTTTAATAGTATTTTAATTGTATATTTTCTAGGAAAATATCTTCCAATGTATAATGTTTTTTTTTCATTTGAGAAAATCTATCCTCTACAACTCCAGGAAAATTAGTTGTAGGTGTGATAATATTGTATTAAAATTCATGAAAACATGTCATAACTTTTGAACAAGATGAAAAGTGTGGTGGATGATTTATCATGCATTGAGGATGATGTATAACTATTGTATTTCTATTAACTTCTCCCCTAAATTCTCCATCTTCCTTATCATTGTCACTATTTTATCTATTTTCTACACTATTAGACACATCCTCATTATAAAAATGATCTTAAAAAATATCTGGGTGATTAGTTTAATTGTCTTATTCCACATGATATAGAAGATTCACATATTCTTGGGATGGAACTTCTTCGATGAATCTTGTATGCCTCTACCATCATAAAATTGCAGGATACTGCTGGACAGTAGAAACTCGACATATAACTTCATCAAATCATTATATGACTATTTTTTAAATAATTTTGTTACTTAAAACTAGTCCTCATCATCATACAATGGTATGATAGATGCCATATCTTGTTCTAGAATTTAAAATTTCTGTAGCTAATAGATTGTACCTCCTGATCAGTTATCAGATTTAACTAACCATGAATTATTTCCTAAAGTTCTATTAGAGAAACACAATTATCTATCCAAACCATTTCTATTGTTTATGTATTATATAAATCTCCTTGATCAGTTTGAAGAACTTCCTCGTAGTAGTAGACATAGGTATACATTATTTCCTACATGAAAATTGGTTTTTGATCATTATTCCTATAGTGTAAATAATATTATTAATGTGGAATAATAATGTAGGGTTTATCATTAAATAAATATATAAAGTTATTTTATAATACAAGGATATAATTAATGGTTTAATTGTTTATAAAGAGAATCTGAATCCTCTAAAAAAGACCCCTTAGCAGTCTTAAACAAGGTGTCCAATTAGGCCTCTTTTTCATGCACTAGGTGATGATTGATTTAATATCCAATCCACCATTTTCTTCATTATTAACCATAAGTACAACTATTCTTGAGCTTTTATCCACTTGTAGTACCCAAACAGGGATTTCATTACTTAGATTACCACACAATATTTTCTAAGTTTAGATTTCAGAATGTTTTCTTATATCCACAATGATTTCACTAATGTTTAGTAGTTTATATTTTAATATTATTATAGGTATATAAATATATTAATTAAATAGAATATTAATTAAACAAAGAAAATCCTTGAGAGTTTCAAACCAGGTGTACATCTAGGAAACTTTATCATGCACCTGGTGATGATTGAGTTAATACCTAATTTTCCCTTTTCAGAGTTATTACCCTTAAAGATAACTGTTCTAGAGATTACATCCACTTATAGTATCCAGGAATAGATTTGTTTTCTCGGATAACCACACAATCTTTACTTTACCAAAATTTTAGAATGTTTTCCTATATCCCCATTAATTTCACTAATTTTTCATAGTCCATATTAGTTAATCAATAGTTAATCATTCATAAATGAATAGTTAATTAATAGTTATTCAGTAGTGAATTATTAATTAATTAATAGTTATTTTATATTTAATTATTATTTAATCATTAGTTAGTAGTTAATTAATTAGTTAATCATTATTTAATCATTAGTTAGTCATTAGTTCATCGTTAGTTAATCCTTAGTTAATTATAAGTTAATCCATAGTTAATCATTAAGTAATCATTAAGTAATCATTATTTAATCCTAAGTTAATCATAAGTCAATAATTACTTAATCATTAGTTAATCATTAGTCAAGAATTTTTTAATCATTAGTTAATAATTCATTAAACATTTTTCAATCAATCATTAATTATTTATTAATCATTAGTTAAGTAATAGTAAATTAGTAGTTATTAATTAGTTACTTAATAGTTAATTAATAATTAATTAATAGTTAATTAATAGTTAATCATTAGTTAATCATTAGTTGATCATTAGTTGATCATTATTTAATTATAAGTCAATCCCCATTTAATCTATAGTTAACCATTATTTAATCCTAAGTTAACCCTTAGTTAATCGTTAGTTAATCATTATAATATCATTAGATAATCATTCATTAATCATTCATTAATTAATAGTTATTAAGTACTTAATTTACAATTAATTAACTGTTATTCATTAGTTTATTATTGCTTAATCATTACTTAATAACTAGTTCATCATTTGAAAATAACTATTTGCTTTTTATTTAATCATTAGTTAATCATTGTTTAATCATTATTTAATCATTTTTTAATCATTATTTAATCACTAGTTAATCATTATTTAATCACTAGCTAATTATTAGTTAATCATTAGTTAAACATTAGTTAACTTATATTGAATCATCATATAATTAATATTAATTAATAATTACTAAGTACTTAATCATTATTTAATCATTAGTTAATTATCATTCCATATTGATTAATTTATTAATTATCTATTAGTTAATAATTTATATTTACTATTTATTATTAACTAATAAGTGATAAATAATAATAATAATTTTATAAAAATAATTCAATTACTAAGACTAATTATAAATTAATAACTTAATATTCATAATTAGATAATAATATTTTACTCACTAATCTTACTATTATTTAAAAATTACATCTAATCAACCAAACAAAAAAATAAATAAAATAATTAAAATAAACTAAAAACTGAACAACCAATTAAAAAAACATTAAAATAAATTAGAATAAATACATTTAAATAAAGCTTCATAAAATTTTCACTCCTTTATGGTCATAAAAAGAGTCACAAGCAAGGAAGAAAAAAGGGACAATTTTATAGAGAGAGTGACCAAAATTATGGGAGGCTTAAATAAAGGTAGGAGAAATCCATGAGAAGGGAGTGTGGGTGGATTTTATAGGGGTGGGGGAAAATGATGTTACTTACCGAATTTCATTTCACCTTTTACTATACAAAATGCATTTTCTCCCTAATGCCTTTCACCTAATAAAAGGTGAAAGGAGTTCTGGTGCTCAATGCCTTTTACATGTCTCTAATCCCAGGAAAAGGAATTAAGGTGGTTAATGCCTTTCAGAGTTAAATTTCAAAATATTTTTAACCAAGCATTTTTTCTTGGTTTTTTCAAATAATTATAAAAAATCCATATATCTCCCTTTTTAAAAAATATATCAATTTATTTTCATTTAATTTTTTTACAAAAAAGTGAATAAGGAGGGGGTGAAATCATAACATTCCCCTTTTTACACCCTATATAGAGGTTTCTATATCATCCATTACAACGAACTCGCTGACTAGTTTTGCAGATGACTGCCACTACACCTCTGTTTTTCTCCTCCATTGCTTCCAATAAAGTCCCATGAAACTAGGATGAAACATTTGTAGATTCTATCACAATGATAATGAAAAGCTAATATTTAGGATATTAAGTAAAGTATAATGGCCAGTGGGAAGCCTCGACCACTAAATATGTATTTTCATCAGAGTATGTTGGATAACATCGAACATTTATTGACAATGTTTTTTAGAAACAAAGTGAAATCTAACATGGTTAAATTATAATAAACATATATTAAATCAAAAGACCAAATTAAACAACCATTATAGATTAAATTATCCTTCAATACATTAATAATAAATGAATCAATATATCCATAATATATTTTTATTAAATATTATAGTGGTAATATTTATAATCATTATATGTTAATTAAATTCCTCAAATTATATATTTTATTTTTATTTTATTTATCCAATTTATGACTCTATACTATATTTACATCACCAAAATGGAATTATATACGAAGAAAATAAGAATGAAGAGTGTGACCATTTAAACAATAAAAAATTTCTTACCTCATGGTGAATTGCTAATGCTTTAATCCATCATTGATATATTGATTATGCTCATCTTCATCATGAGATCCATTCATTGATGTTGGCATGATTTTGTTCTTCGATCCCCAGTTCCTTTGAATATTCATCATCCTCCTCATCCTCTCTCCCTCTCTCCATCTCTCCCTCTCCCTTTCTCAATATATGTTTATAGAGGATAACCCTTGTGAGAGACATTATATACCATTAAATAGAGGGTTCCCCATAATAAACCAATTAAAAATTTAATTAAATTAAATAATTAATCTATACACAAAGATAATCATCAAAGGGTCTTGATGAGAACCAATGTTGTAGCATTCTTTGGGTAAACCCCAATCCAGACTCAACTATGGAATCAATTTTATCATCCAGTAATTTATTTAATATATATAATAGTTTTATAAAAAAATCACACACACAACCTAAAAATAATGAAATATTTTTATTATATCATTAGTGAGGATCCACAGTGCTCATATTTCTATGCCGACTCAGTGATTCATTACAACATCCCAAGATTTTGGGATATATTTATCTTTCAATAATTTTATAATAGACTAATTTATATGCAACATTGAGTTTAAAATAACCATGAAAAGAAATTATTATGTTATAATTATATCAGTTTTCAAATCTTCATGTCAAATTTTTTTAGGTTGATTTTTTTTATTTTTCTAAAACGATTTTATTTTTAGTGAATAGTGAAAATAACTATTTTGGTAAAATTGACATTTATTTCCTTTAAATAAGTAATTTTAAAAGCTAAAATCTATTTTTTATTTAGTATTAAAGTGATATAATATCCATTTGATTTACATTAAGATCTTCCTTTTATATAATTTTGATATGAGTCTATTTTTTGGATTAAAACACATTTGTCTAGAAAATCATTTTTCATCACATTTAATGAGTTTATTTTTAATTTAATTTTTGAAACTTATAAGAATTTAATTTGATAAAATTGATTCTATATTTTTAATCATGAGGTTCATATTTGGTGAATATGTTACTTTTATTTTTAGGAATTATGAATAACAACAGGGGTAAACTTTATTAGCTTAGTTAAAGTTAAATCAAGTAATTAAGATTAAAAATAATGTGATAAGTCATTAAATATTCATCAAACACTTTAATTTATTTCGTTTTATGAGTATATTTTATCCATAATCATCCAAACTTCTAAAATATGACCTTTTTATTCTATTTAGCTTTGATTTTGGCCTTTATAATATATAAGTAAAGGATAAAGTAAAAAATGTCACTATCTATTTAGATTTGATTATTATCTTCCATATAATTTTATATTATTATGTTTATTGTATAATATTTATCCATCCATTTATCCATCAAATTGGAAACAAAACCATCGCTCCTATATACGATGGACTACCTCCTCACGAACCGATGTAATTTGTTTTTTTCATCACTGCCTCACATGGATAGTCACAATGATAGAACTAATGAATATATATGATATTTATGACATAATTATTCCTTTTTAATTATAATATCAAATTTACCATCTTATTTTCTAATTCATTGGAAGACTATAATGACACTCGTGCGTACACGTGGACAACTACCACCACGAAGTAACACGATATGTATTTCATTTATACATTGCATGGATAGTAATAATGATAAATTTAATGGACATATAAGGTATATATGATTTAAAAATGATCTTATAAAGGTGAATTATTATTTACATTTGTTTCATTCCATCTTTCGAAAGGTGAAAACAATGTTCATGCGTACATACAACCTACTATCTTCATGAACAATATAATTCATTTTTTATCTATATATTTTATGGATGAATCTATATATATATATATATATCTATATATTTAAAATATATGGTATTTATATCTTGGATAAAATTCTGGATATGATGGAACCATGAGAAATATACAAGTACCCAGATTACGAAATCTAAACATATAAGAAAAACAAAGCAGTTAACAATTGAAATATTGATAATAATAAAATATTTTTAAAAATAGGTAATAAAATGTTATAAATGGATCATATTTGATATTATAGATATTAATATGGATCTTATATATAATTTTAATAAATTAAAATCTATTATACAGTAATTTATATTACATATAAGGAAATTTTAACTTTATGTAATGGATTTCGTCTCAATTTCCACTCCGTTGAGACATATTTGATATTATAAACTTATTTATTTTTATGTGGTGTATATACTTCACCTTTGATTTATTTAACGTGAATATCTGTTTAATAATGGTGATTAATTTTTCATTTAAAGTTTAATATTTTAAGTGTTTACAAATTAAAAATTACCAAAGAGGTAAGGATTTATTTTACAATCACATTTTTTTTGGGATTTCTCTTATTTTTATTAGTGGAATATTATAATCTATCATTTATAAAATCCATATATTTTCTAATACTTTTTATATTTAAGGAGTTTACATATTTTCTTCCAACTTTTCCTCTCTTTTTTTCTTAAATAAAATAAATAAATATTTAAAAGAAAATCTAGTCTTATTTCTCTTTTGAATAGGTATATTTTTATTCCATGTCCATATTTTGAACCATAGTTTTGAAAAGTATTCTTTATTCACTAAAAATAATTACTAAGGAAATTTTATGTTATATTTTAATTTTTATAATGTTTGAACGGAATATTTATCCAAAAGGTTAATTTTGAATTTCTTTTACAAAACATCAAAAGGAATGTTTCTTTTTAATGTATATGATGTTAAAGGATTTTCTCACCACTATAACCATTTTAAACTATTTAGATTTTCTATAAGTTTTCAATTGTTTTACAAAGAAAAATCTATAATGAAAGATATTTTAATATATCACTTTCATTTCTCAAAAGAACATGATTTTATTATGAAACCAATGTTTTTGATGAATTGGAATTCATCTTTAATATCTTTTTTAATTTTTGTTTATTAACTTTCTCTTGAAAAATTCACTTTATTGTGATCATTGGAAATAAAATTTCTCTTAAATATAAATATTCTTTTTATTATGGATATTATTATTTTCTATACTAAATATCATTTCTATATATGTTGTATTACTTTGAAAACTATTGGATGGGTTAGAGAAATATTGATAATCAATATTCTTTACTCAATATAGACATTTGTTAATAAAGAATATTATTTATGAATTAAATTTATTATTAAATATATGAGGAATGCATTGTACCTGTAGTGATAGGTGGGCCTAGTTATAGATATCCCCTCAATGTGTCGATGTAACTCATGAGACAAATTAGTTGTCCAATTAATTGGGCTTCTGGTGTATACCTAATCACTGATTAAACTGTCTTGGCATAAGACTTTGATGGTATAAATGTTATGATATATAAGATCATGATATCCAATATTATGAATTTATTTCATTGATAATTTAGTTATTATTATCAATGATATTACTATATTGATTTTATCCAAGGTTGCATTTCATGCTCAATTTGTTGATTAAATGACATGTGTTTACAGTTATTTACATTTCTATATTGATTATTCCTTATTGATTCATGATAGATATACTGTACATAAACCTTAATAAGAATCTAAACTCACTCTTAATTTATTTTCTTTTCCTCAAGATATGAATAAGAATATTATGAATAATATTAAGGATACGAGAATACTTTTTATGCTATATATCATATATTTTCAATGTAATATGGGAATAATATATGTATCTGGTTCTTCAAGAATACTAAACTGATCAACCCTATTTAGTAACATCCCTTTAATCTTGTACCAATGTAATAAAATGAACATAGACTTTGAGTTACTGGAGTTGTGATTTCTACAATTGGCATCAGAGTAAGTTTAGTAGAAACCTTGGGAACAATATTTTAAAAGAAAATAGCTAAATAAGAATTATGATAATCCATTATATTATTTGATAAGTATTATCAATATAGGGTTTTTTATTTTATGGATCAATATTCATGATGATTATTATCAAACTCAGTGTGGGATATAATTTAGTGATGGCACTTATTGGAAGAAATGGAATAAACACTTGTAGACTATGTAGGGTTTTCCTTGCTGAGAAATCCAATACAACTAATGTTGGAACGGAGAACATCATGTCCGTATTAAGAAAAATGACTCATGTTTTGAAAAATAACCTTTACTATATGGAGTAACCTATCATTCCCGTCCCCTTTGTGCTCTCTTAGTAAAGGATGCTCCATTTGTTTGGACAGAAAGCTGTGAGGGTTCATTCTCAACCCTCAAATCCTCTCTCACCTCTCCTCCCATTATGAAATCTCCAAATTGGAACCTTCCTTTTGAACTTATGTGTGATGCCAATGACTTTTCTGTTGGAGCTGTGTTAGGACAACGTTGTGATAAAACTCCTTATGTCATTGCTTATGCAATAAAATCCTTAAATGATGCCCAAATAAACTACACCACCACTGAAAAGGAGTTACTTTCTATTGTGTTTGCCTTAGAGAAGTTTAGGTCCTACCTCTTAGGATCACCCATCACTGTGTTCACTGACCATTCTGCACTAAAATACCTCTTCCAAAAACAAGATGCTAAGGCTAGACTGATTAGGTGGGTCCTTCTCTTACAAGAATTTGACCTCAAAATCAAGGATAAAAAGGGAGTTGAAAATGTTGTAGCTGATCACCTCTCTAGGATGGAATTCAAAGACAACTCAAATCACCTCTCTATGTCTGATTCGTTTCCTGATGAACACCTATACTCTGTGAGTGACTGCCCTTGGTATGCTGACATAGCAAATTTCTTAGTGACAGGAGTCATTCCAAAATTCTTAGGGACTCAAGCTCGAAGGAAATTTCTTTCTGATGTTAGACACTATGTGTTTGATGATCCTTACCTCTATAAGTTCTGCCCTGACCAAGTCATTAGGAGGTGTGTTCCAGAATCTGAACAAGAGTCCATCCTTAAATTCTGTCACAGTGAGGCATTTGGAGGTCACTTTTCCTCTAAGAAAACATCTGCTAAGATTCTTCAATGTGGTCTTTTCTGGACCACCCTTTCAAGGGACTCCTACACATTTTGTCAAAGCTGTCCTAGGTGTCAACAAGTAGGGTCCATCACAAAAAGGAATCAAATGCCACTCACTCCCATATTAGTGGTTGAAATCTTTGACTGTTGGGGAATTGATTTCATGGTTCCCTTCCCAAACTCTCGGGAATACCTCTACATACTCTTATCTGTTGATTATGTCTCAAAATGGGTTGAGGCCATTCCCACAAAATCCAATGATCATCAAACTGTGATTAGATTCCTAAAAGAAAACATATTCTCTAGATTTGGAATTCCTAGGGCTATCATAAGTGATCGTGGAACTCATTTTTTCAATCTTCCATTCTCATCACTCATGGAAAAATATGGAATTTCTCACAAAGTGTCCACTGCTTACCACCCACAGACCAATGGTCAAGCTGAGTTAGCCAATCGTGAAATTAAGCAAATTCTTGAAAAAACTATCAACCCATCTAGGAAAGATTGGTCTGAGAAACTCTTAGATGCTCTTTGGGCCTATATAACTGCATATAAAACCATTTTAGGAATGTCCCCATATAGGTTGGTTTATGGCAAAGCATGCCATTTGCCAGTGGAGATTGAACATAAGGCCTTTTGGGCAATTAAGAAAATGGATTATGACCTCTCATTGGCCGGAACAAAAAGGAAATTAGATCTCAATGAACTGGAGGAACTAAGGATGAAGGCTTATGAAAATTCAAGGATCAATAAATCTAGAGTTCAAGCCTACCAATCTAGGAATATCAAGGTCAAACATTTTGAATCAGGAAAACTTGTGCTCTTGTATAGTTCAAAACTTCATTTACATCCGGGAAAGTTAAGGTCTAGATGGTCAGGACCTTTCATCGTGCATCATGTATTCCCCCATGGGGCAGTAGAGATTCAAGATCCCACAAGTGGTCACATTTTCAAGGTCAATGGTCAAAGGTTAAAAACATTCGTTGAATCATTCAATAAACAGGAAATAGATGTTGAGTTAATTGATCCAATCTATGAACCAGGAAAAAAATTGATAAATTTGGGATCTATGTCGGGCTAACGACGTTAAACAAAGCGATGCACGGGAGGCAACCCGTGGTTTTTATGTTTCTAATCTTTCTGAATCATCTTTATTTTTCAAATAAGATTACTTAATCATTTTATATTTAAAAATAAAAAATAGACTTTTGACCTGTTCTTCTATTATGAGTATGGATGGGTACGAAAGAGAAGCACCATATTCATCCGTGTCACGTGGTGTGATCCTTGAGTAATACCTTACCCAGAAATTTAAAAAGAAGACAATGTTTCATCAGTTTATTTTGTTTTTATTATTCAATAGGTTAAGAAAAAAAATATAATAATACAAAAAAAAAGTCCACGCCATAGGCCGTGGGGAAAACCCCGTCACAACCGGCGAAGCCGCGGGGACTCGAACCCGGGACCGAAGGGATACAGGGGAGCACGCTTACCACTGACCTGCGGCTTCTTGTGCTACCTTATTCTATAATTTTTATATATATTCTTATATTTTACTTCCTTTATTATATAAATATATATATATATATATATATATTGTTTGTTTTTGTTTGTTTTGTTTGTTTTGTTTTTTCCTTTTTCCACTAGGGAACTTTGCAAGCGACATGGATATCAAAGGAATAAATTCGAGCGGCAAGAACTTCAAACTTCAACCACCAGGTGACTTCATTCCATAATCCTCATTTTCAATTTCCTTTTTAAATTTTTATTCCCTGCCTCTACTCCTTCTAATTTTTCATTTCTTCAAACACTGGGGACAGTGTTGTTTTAATTTGGGGGGGAGATAAAATAAAAAAAAAATGCTTTTATGTCAAAAACAAAAATTGAATGATTTAAAAAAAAAAGTAAATGGAAGGAAAAATTCCTTTAACTTTGAACATGGTAATACACATTGCACACTTTGAAACTGAATATCAAATAACTTAGCATGCCCTGATTCTGATTTTAATCCTTGTATAATTTCATGAGCATAGATTTTGGAAAGTGTGGCTGTCCAATGTGATATTTCATCGTTTATATTTTCATTCAAATAAAAAAATGCCACAATGCACGTCCTCTAGACTGTGGGGTACTAATTTGAATTTTTGGGGTCCCATAATAAATAGCATAGGATGGTTTTATTTTTATGAATAAGATGAGTATTCAAAAAAAAAATTTAAAAAAAATTATTAAAAAATAAAAAATAAAAAATAAAAATAAAAATTTGCGTGTAGAGCAATGGATTAATAAAATGCGAGGCTTTCGACACTTGGGGATCGTGACTCCAGAGTTTTATAGCCCTGAGTTTTTCAATCTATCTCTATTTATGGTAATATGACTTTGTTTTGATTAAGTTAACTCGAGACGATGCCCGAGTATGTGGGCTTCACTTGGTGCCCTAAGGCCTTTGAGTCTGGAAGTCATCGGCAAAGTCTTGCTACATGGGTTAATTTGATTAATTGCAATCTCAATTACTATAGAAATATTGAAAAAAAATCAAAAAAAAGAGGGATGAAGAATACTCATATTAGGATTAAATGTGATTCCACCTAGCGCTTCCATGATTTCCCCCTTGAATGAAAATGAACCCCCATATCTATTGTGATTCACAACACATCATTACACCTAATTGAGTTGGATGAAGTATGATGATGGATTTGATCAAAGGAATGGGCTTGGGATTGGGATCTGCTTATGAAAATATCTTGTATTAAAATATTTTGATGGGTTTCATGATTGTTTGGTATAAGGTTTTTTGGTGATCATTGTGTATTAAAATGTTTTTAGAAAAGAGAATTCGAATTTCATTTTTGATGAGATATATTTTGCTCGGGACTAGCAAAACTCAAGTTTGGGGGTGTGATTAGCCACTAAATGAGGCTAATATTCATTGGTAATATATATAATATTCATGTTCTTTATTATTCATAAACACCATTTTAGTGCATTTTACACTTTGAACATCATTTCAAATTATGATTGTAATACCTTCTTAAAATGCACTATTATGTGGTACATTTTTGAACATCATTTAAAGTACCAAATGATTCATCTTATTATACATATTTTAATTTGATAATTGATCTACACTCCAATATGAACATGTTTCATTCAGGGATCAATGGAGAATTCATGGAGGATGATGGAGATATTTGGCAATGAAAGGAAGCAATTCTGGAGAAGGAAGATTGGACACCAGCCCACTGATGAGACTGTGGGGCCCAACATATAAGCCCAATTAATCCCAAATTTCGTGGTGGCCCAAGTTAGAGACACAATTCTGGGCCAGATTCTTCCGCCCGGAAAAACAGACCACTAATTTGATCATATCTCGGAATCCACAACTCCAAATGGGCCCAAATTTTACAGACGGTTAGAAGACATCCAGATCTCTACTTTCTTCTTCTATGGCCCACCCTGATTCGGCCGTCTAGAAGGTCTTCCAGATGCGTATGTTCGGTGAAGGAAAGCTGGCTGCCACCTCGGGTCAAACGTGGAAAAGTCCAAATTCCACAAGCTTTCCACCACCTATAGCCTAGAAAAATTAATTAAGATGCTTTGTACTGTTGGCGGTTCGACCCAAGGCTCCCAAAATGACTATTTAAGGCAATGGTGCTGAAGGAGTTGAGGATCTTGGATGCTTTGTTCAATTGTAATGTTATGCTGCATTTTTGTTGCCTCAATTTTGTCTTTCACATGTAAGTTGTTCAAATCACTTTAGTTTCTTAATAAAAGTTCTTCTTCTCCTCTTATTCTGTTGTTCTTAATATCATTTTCATACCATTGGATCAAGGTGTGAATTTATTCACACCAACCCCTGTGAAATTATTCACACAACGGTGGAGTGATCATTTTATTTTTGTTGTTTTCCTTACTTCTCCATTTCCTCCCTCATGAGTCTACTTTCCGCTTCCATTGAAACCATGGGATCAATGGAGGGCTAACCCACTTATGGGTTGATCCAAGGGAGTAGCAAGGGGCTGGATTGGATGTTATTTATCACCTAATTAATGTATAATCACTTCTTTAATTGGGATTTTTCTTTGATGATTTTAAAACTCCATCGTCCTTGTTGAATTTAAGGCCACACACTTCAAGTACTAATACGATCCTTTACCTTGAAGTGCTCAAAACATTGATCCTTCAAGTGTATAGGTGATTAGTATTAGAGGGTGTAGGCATTAAACCAGTAAGTGATGATGTTGTTTTATCTCCTTAAATGAACCCATCTCAAATTTAAGAAGTTGAAATCATTAAAAAGAAAATACGTCCAATCCACCCGAGCGATAACCTAGGATCAACTCATTCTTTTAAATTGAATCCACTTAAATCTATTAGATATCTTTAAAACCCATCCAAAATCAATCCAAGTTGGCCACTTCATAGCCAAAAATCCATTTCTTAGGTTGTGTATCTTAGGTATCTTCTTAGGTCTCTGTGGAATCGACAACCCAAGCTACACTACAAGGACCGTTCTACCCTTCTTCTCTTGGGTAAATTTGGGCGTGAACCAAATTTTGGAGCCGTTGCCGGGGACCAAGTAAGTACCTTAGATAAAAAAAAAACCTTCTTTCCTCACCTCCATTCTTCTACTCTCACCCAAGATCTCTTATCTTGTCCCTTTCTCGCTTTTTTTTTGGCACATGTCCGCCCACACCCGCGATTTCTCAAACAGACTAGTTAGGGTGGAAAGTCCTAGGATAGGGGAGTCAAGTGCACCTAAGGGATTGTTTAAATCAGATTCAAATATTCTTGAAATCCCAAAGTCAGAACTTGAAACAAGTCCAATGGAGGTTCATCCACAAAATCAAATTGTAAACCCTGGGGGGAATCAAATGGGAAACCAAAACCAAGAAGCTCCAAACTTAGGGAATGTAGTTGATCAAACCATGAACGACTACCTCACTCCAGCTTGGACCAATGCCCCCTCATGCATTAGACACAATTCCATAGGAGACACCAACTACATATTCAAACCCCATGTCCTAAACCACCTTCCAACCTTTCATGGGATGGAGTCAGAAATGTCATACCTTCATGTCAAAGAGTTCAACGACATTGTTGAAACCATGTGTTCCCCACATCAACTAGAATCCGCTAAGATGAGGCTATTTCCTTTTTCATTAAAGGATCGAGCTAAAAATTGGCAAAACAACTTGAGACCTGCATCAATCCACTCTTGGGACCAACTGCAAAAAGAATTCTACAAAAAATACTTCCCTCATCACAAAACAATTGCACTTAAAAAGAGCATCCAAAACTTTTTTGAAAAAGAGGGAGAGTCATTCTATGAAACATGGGAGAGGTTCAAATACACCCTAAACATGGTTCCACACCATGGGTTTTCCATACCTTAACAAGTGAGAATTTTCTATGAAGGGTTGGGTCCGGGGAACAAACAGTTCATTGACATGATGTGTAATGGAACCTTTAAAAACAAAGCCCCAAATGATGCTTATGAGTATCTGGAAAGTCTGGCTGAACAAAACCAAACTTGGGGAACTTCACCTTATTCTGAAAATCCACAAAGAACCACTGGAATTCATACACTTAGAGAAGAGGAAAGCCTTAGGGCTAAACTCGCAGCACTCTCTAGGAAGGTTGAAGAGATAGACCTTAGGAAAGTCCATGAAATCCAAAATGTAGACCTTGTTTGCACAATTTGTGAAAAACATGACCATAAAACAGAAAACTGCCCAACCATTCCATCCATCAAGGATGTTCTTCTAGGAGGACCCCCAGCGGAAGGCAATGCCCTAAATTTTCAAAAGCCCCAATACCAAAACACCTTCAATCCTAGGTACAATGACCAACCAGGCTTCCGATGGAAGGATAACCAACAACATAGCCAACCACAAGGGAAAAATCCTTACCCTCAATAGAACTACCAAACCCATAACCAGTTCCAAACCCAACCTATCCAATACCAACAACCATCGGTCCATTTTCAACAAACCATCCCACCTCCAAAATATCCCCCTGGGATAAACCAACCTACTCAAGAACCAACCCAAACTGTTCCACAAATCCTACTAGAACAACTATGCAAACAAATGGAGAGGATGAACTCAGAAGTATCTTCCCTAAAACAAGAACTTCAAACCATCAAAACAGGAAAGGCACCCATGCCTACTCAGGCGGTTCCATCCTCAAATTCAAGGGGAGAGTCAAGTTGTG
Organism: Viscum album; assembly: GCA_963277665.1. Lineage (NCBI taxonomy): Eukaryota > Viridiplantae > Streptophyta > Magnoliopsida > Santalales > Viscaceae > Viscum > Viscum album. Next base: position 1,735,878,131 of record OY728133.1, read on the forward strand.
CTCAAAAAACTCATGAACAACTAAAGGATGTGACTATTTTAAGAAGTGGGAAATCAATTGAGAAACATGAACAACTAATTCAGAACCCACCTAAAGATTCAAACTTGGATGAAAATTTAAATGAACCACAAGATCAAACTGATGAAACTGATAACAATGTGAAAGAAACAACTCATCAACAAACAACCCCACAACATGCACCATTTCCTCAACGCATGAGGGGGAAACCCAATCTTTAACTGAGTGAAACGTTGAGAGAAATATTTTCACAAGTCAAGTTGAACATACCCCTTCTCGATGAAATCCAAACCATACCTGCCTACTCAAAGTACCTTAAGGACTTGTGCACTTTTAAAAGAAAATTTTCACATAAAAACCAAGTCCTTTTGGCTGCTAATGTGAGTACCACCATTCAAGGGACCATTCCTCCTAAGTTGAAAGACCCGGGTTTCCCTTACATCAATGTAGAACTAGGAGAGAGCAAAGTTGTCAAGGCCTTGTGTGACCTAGGTGCTAGTGTCAATCTCATCCCATATGCTGTGTACTGCCAGTTAGGCCTAGAAGAACTCCAACACACATCTGTCACACTTCAACTTGCTGATCATAGCATTAGGGTTCCAAAGGGGATTTTAAAGGACGTTCTGGTAAAGGTTGAAAACTTCATCTACCCTGCTGATTTCATTGTCCTTGACAACCATCCAAACTTAGGAAATAAGGAACAAACCCCAATCATCCTTGGTCATCCTTTCCTTGCAAAAATCAACTCTGTTATCCGAGTCCGAAATGGGAACATGACCATAACCTTTGGGAACATGAGTCTAGACCTGAACATCTATAATGCAAGCTCACAAATAGGGGATGACGAGGATATTCATGAAGTAAACATGATAGGAAGCATTGATAATGAATCCATGGAACATCAAGGAATATTTGATGAATGTTTAAGTCATAATGTGATTGATTTCCTTTGTTCATATGAAGGAAGTTTATCTCCTTGGCTTGAATCATTTTCAAATTTCTCTTATGTTGAAGTCTTAGGTCCAACAATCAGTGAAACCTTTCAAGAAACCAATTTCATAGAGACCCCTCAAAATTCCTTCCCTAAATCTGATCAAAGTAGCTGAAACTTCTACATGTGAGGAATCAATCCTATCTGAACCTCTAAAAAAAGAAATTCATCTTGATCCAATGTCCCAATATTTTGCAGAAATTTTGAACCAACCTGATCTTGAATTGAAGGAACTTCTTGCTGCACTAAAGTATGCCTTCCTAGGGGAAAATCAAACACATCCTATTGTCATTTCTTCTTCTATTGAATCCATCCATGAGAGGATGCTTCTAGATGTCCTTAGGAAGCATAAGAAAGCCATTGGTTGGACCCTTTCTGATATTCCTAGGATTAGACCACTTATCGGGACTCATAGGATTGTTCTGGAATCTGATTCAAAGCCATGTCGTCAACCTCAATGGCGACTCAATCCTAATCTCATGGAGGTAGTAAGGAAGGAACTTCTGAAATTATTGAAAGCTGGTATCATATATCCCATAGCTGAGAGTGAATGGGTGAGCCCAATCCAAGTGGTTCCAAAAAATGCTGGAATCACAGTGATAACCAATGAGGATGGAGAGATTTTTCCAACAAGGGTGAGTAGTGGATGGAGGGTCTGCATTGACTATAAGAAACTAAACTCATTCACCAAGAAGGACCATTTCCCCTTACCATTCATTGACCAAGTCCTTGAGAGAGTGGCAGGTCATGCCTTCTACTGTTTCTTAGATGGGTACTCGGGGTACAATCAAATTGAGTTCTCCCTAGAGGATCAAGGGAAGACTACATTCACATGTCCTTTCGGTACCTTTGCCTTCAAACGCATGCCCTTCGGATTATGCAATTCCCCTGGAACCTTCCAGCGGTGCATGATGGGAATTTTCTCAGACATGGTAGGGTATTTTCTTGAGGTCTTCATGGATGACTTCTCTGTGTTTGGGGATACTTTTGAGGGATGTCTGCAGAATGTGGAGAGAGTCTTGTCAAGATGTGAAGAAAAAAATTTGGTCCTAAACTGGGAAAAATGCCATTTCATGGTTAAAGAGGGACTTGTTCTAGGCCATCTGGTCTCGAGTAGGGGGATTGAAGTTGATAAAGAAAAGGTTGACATCATTCGTCACCTTCCATCACCCAAAACTGTCAAGGAAGTGAGGTCTTTCTTAGGACATGCTGGTTTCTATAGAAGATTCATCAAGGACTTTAGTTCAATATCTCGTCCCCTTTGTGCTCTCTTAGTAAAGGATGCTTCATTTGTTTGGACAGAAAGCTGTGAGGGTTCATTCTCAACCCTCAAATCCTCTCTCACCTCTCCTCCCATTATGAAATCTCCAAATTGGAACCTTCCTTTTGAACTTATGTGTGATGCCAGTGACTTTGCTGTTGGAGCTGTGTTAGGACAACGTTGTGATAAAACTCCTTATGTCATTGCTTATGCAAGAAAATCCTTAAATGATTCCCAAATCAACAACACCACCACTGAAAAGGAGTTACTTGATATTGTGTTTGCCTTAGAGAAGTTTAGGTCCTACCTCTTAGGATCACCCATCATTGTGTTCACTGACCATTCTGCACTAAAATACCTCTTCCAAAAACAAGATGCTAAGGCTAGACTGATTAGATGGGTCCTTCTCTTACAAGAATTTGACCTCACAATCAAGGATAAAAAGGGAGTTGAAAATGTTGTAGATGATCACCTCTCTAGGATGGAATTCAAAGACAACTCAAATCACCTCTCTGTGTCTGATTCGTTTCCTGATGAACACCTATACTCTGTGAGTGACTGCCCTTGGTATGCTGACATAGGAAATTTCTTAGTGACAGGAGTCATTCCAAAATTATTAGGGACTCAAGCTCGAAGTTTCTTTCTGATGTTAGACACTATGTGTTTGATGATCCTTACCTCTATAAGTTCTGCCCTAACCAAGTCATTAGGAGGTGTGTTCCAGAATCTGAACAAGAGTCCATCCTTAAATTCTGTCACAGGGAGGCATGTGGAGGTCACTTTTCCTCTAAGAAAACATCTGCTAAGATTCTTCAATGTGGTCTTTTCTGGCCCACCCTTTCAAGGGACTCCTACACATTTTTTCAAAGCTGTCCTAGGTGTCAACAAGTAGGGTCCATCACAAAAAGGAATCAAATGCCACTCACTCCCATCTTAGTGGTTTAAATCTTTGACCGTTGGGGAATTTATTTCATGGGTCCCTTCCCAAACTCTCGGGGATACCTCTACATACTCTTAGCTATTGATTATGTCTCAAAATGGGTTGAGGCCATTCCCACAAAATCCAATGATCATCAAACTGTGATTAGATTCCTAAAAGAAAACATATTCTCTAGATTTGGAATTCCTAGGGATATCATAAGTGATCGTGGAACTCATTTTTGCAATCTTCCATTCTCATCACTCATGGAATAATATGGAATTTCTCACAAAGTTTCCACTGCTTACCACCCACAGACCAATGGTCAAGCTGAGTTAGCCAATCGTGAAATTAAGCAAATTCTTGAAAAAACTATCAACCCATCTAGGAAAGATTGGTCTGAGAAACTCTTAGATGCTCTTTGGGCCTATAGAACTGCATATAAAACCATTTTAGGAATGTCCCCATATAGGTTGGTTTATGGAAAAGAATGCCATTTTCCAGTGGAGATTGAACATAAGGCCTTTTGGGCAATTAAGAAAATGGATTATGACCTCTCATTGGCCGGAACAAAAAGGAAATTAGATCTCAATGAACTGGAGGAACTAAGGATGGAGGCTTATGAAAATTCAAGGATCAATAAATCTAGAGTTCAAGCCTACCAATCTAGGAATATCAAGGTCAAACATTTTGAATCGGGAAAACTTGTGCTCTTGTATAGTTCAAAACTTCATTTACATCCAGGAAAGTTAAGGTCTAGATGGTCAGGACCTTTCATCGTGCATCATGTATTCCCCCATGGGGTAGTAGAGATTCAAGATCCCACAAGTGGTCACATTTTCAAGGTTAATGGTCAAATGTTAAAAAAATTCGTTGAATCATTCAATAAACAGGAAATAGATGTTGAGTTAATTGATCCAATCTATGAACCAGGAAAAAAATTGATAAATTTGGGATCTATGTCGGGCTAACGACGTTAAACAAAGCGCTGCACGGGAGGCAACCCGTGGTTTTTATGTTTCTAATCTTTCTGAATCATCTTTATTTTTCAAATAAGATTACTTAATCATTTTATATTTAAAAATAAAAAAATATACTTTTGACCTGTTCTTCTATTATGAGTATGGATGGGTACGAAAGAGGAGCACCATATTCATCCGTGTCACGTGGTGTGATCCTTGAGTAATACCTTACCCCGAAATTTAAAAAGAAGACAATGTATCATCAGTTTATTTTGTTTTTATTATTCAATAGGTTAAGAAAAAAAATATAATAATACAAAAAAAAAGTCCACGCCATAGGCCGTGGGGCAAACCCCGTCACAACCGGCGAAGCCGCGGGGACTCGAACCCGGGACCGAAGGGAGACAGGGGCGCGCGCTTACCACTGACCTGCGGCTTCTTGTGCTACCTTATTCTATAATTTTTATATACATTCTTATATTTTACTTCCTTTATTATATAAATATATATATATATATATATTTTGTTTTTGTTTGTTTTTTTTGTTTTGTTTGTTTTGTTTTTTCCTTTTTCCACTAGGGAACTTTGCAAGCGACATGGATATCAAAGGAATAAATTCGAGCGGCAAGAACTTCAAACTTCAACCACCAGGTGACTTCATTCCATAATCCTCATTTTCAATTTCCTTTTTAAATTTTTATTCCCTGCCTCTACTCCTTCTAATTTTTCATTTCTTCAAACACTGGGGACAGTGTTGTTTTAAGTTGGGGGGGAGATAAAATAAAAAAAAAATGCTTTTGTGTCAAAAACAAAAATTGAATGATTTGAAAAAAAAAGTAAATGGAAGGAAAAATTCCTTTAACTTTGAACATGGTAATACACATTGCACACTTTGAAACTGAATATCAAATAATTTAGCATGCCCTAATTCTGATTTTAATCCTTGTATAATTTCATGAGCATAGATTTTGGAAAGTGTGGCTGTCCAATGTGATATTTCATCGTTTATATTTTCATCCAAATAAAAACAAATGCCACAATGCACGTCCTCTAGACTGTGGGGTACTAATTTGAATTTTTGGGGTCCCATAATAAATAGCATAGGATGGTTTTATTTTTATGAATAATATGAGTATTCAAAAATACAAAAAAATTTAAAAAAAAATTATTAAAAAATAAAAAATAAAAAATAAAAATAAAAATTTGCGTGTAGAGCAATGGATTAATAAAATGCGAGGATTTCCGCACTTGGGGATCGTGACTCCAGAGTTGTCTAGCCCTGAGTTTTTTAATCTATCTCTATTTATGGTAATATGACTTTGTTTTTATTAAGTTAACTCGAGACGATGCCCGAGTATGTGGGCTTCACTTGGTGCCCTAAGGCCTTTGAGTCTGGAAGTCATCGGCAAAGTCTTGCTACATGGGTTAATTTGATTAATTGCAATCTCAATTACTATAGAAATATTGAAAAAAAAATCAAAAAAAAAAGAGGGATGAAGAATACTCATATTAGGATTAAATGTGATTCCACCTAGCGCTTCCATGATTTCCCCCTTGAATGAAAATGAACCCCCATATCTATTGTGATTCACAACACATCATTACACCTAATTGAGTTGGATGAAGTATGATGATGGATTTGATCAAAGGAATGGGCTTGGGATTGGGATCTGCTTATGAAAATATCTTGTATTAAAATATTTTGATGGGTTTCATGATTGTTTGGTATAAGGTTTTTTGGTGATCATTGTGTATTAAAATGTTTTTAGAAAAGGGAATTCGAATTTCATTTTTGATGAGATATATTTTGCTCGGGACTAGCAAAACTCAAGTTTGGGGGTGTGATTAGCCACTAAATGAGGCTAATATTCATTGGTAATATATATAATATTCATGTTCTTTATTATTCATAAACACCATTTTAGTGCATTTTACACTTTGAACATCATTTCACATTATGATTGTAATACCTTCTTAAAATGAACTATTATGTGGTACATTTTTGAACATCATTTAAAGTACCAAATGATTCATCTTATTATACATATTTTAATTTGATAATTGATCTACACTCCAATATTAACATGTTTCATTCAGGGATCAATGGAGAATTCATGGAGGATGATGGAGATATTTGGCAATGAAAGGAACCAATTCTGGAGAAGGCAGATTGGACACCAGCCCACTGATGAGACTATGGGGCCCAACATACAGGTCCAATTAATCCCAAATTTCGTGGCGGCCCAAGTTAGAGATACAATTCTGGGCCAGATTCTGCGGCCCAAAAAAACAGACCACTAATTTGATCAAATCTCGGAATTCACAACTCCAAATGGGCCCATATTTTACAGGCGGTTAGAAGACATCCGGAGCTCCATTTTCTTCTTCTATGGCCCACCCTGATTCGGCCGTCTAGAAGGTCTTCCAGATGCGTATGTTTGGTGAAGGAAAGCTGGCTGCCACCTCGGGTCAAACGTGGAAAAGTCCAAATTCCACAAGCTTTCCACCACCTATAGCCTAGAAAAATTAATTAAGATGCTTTGTACTGTTGGTGGTTCGACCCAAGGCTCCCAAAATGCCTATTTAAGGCAGTGGTGGTGAAGGAGTTGAGGATCTTGGATGCTTTGTTCTATTGTAATGTTATGCTGCATTTTTGTTGCCTCAATTTTGTCTTTCACATGTAAGTTGTTCAAATCACTTTAGTTTCTTAATAAAAGTTCTTCTTCTCCTCTTATTCTGTTGTTCTTAATATCACTTTGATACCGTTGGATCAAGGTGTGAATTTATTCACACCAACCCTTGTGAAATTATTCACACAACGGTGGAGTGATCATTTTATTTTTGTTGTTTTCCTTACTTCTCCATTTCCTCCCTCATGAGTCTACTTTCCGCTTCCATTGAAACCATGGGATCAATGGAGGGCTAACCCACTTATGGGTTGATCCAAGGGAGTAGCAAGGGGCTGTATTGGATGTTATTTATCACCTAATTAATGTATAATCACTTCTTTAATTGGGATTTTTATTTGATGATTTTTAAACTCCATCGTCCTTGTTGAATTTAAGGCCACACACTTCAATTACTAATACGATCCTTTACCTTGAAGTGCTCAAAACTTTGATCCTTCAAGTGTATAGGTGATTAGTATTAGAGGGTGTAGGCATTAAACTAGTAAGTGATGATGTTGTTTTATCTCCTTAAATGAACCCATCTCAAATTTAAGAAGTTGAAATCATTAAAAAGAAAATACGTCCAATCCACCCGAGCGATAACCTAGGATCAACTCATTATTTTAAATTGAATCCACTTAAATCTATTAGATATCTTTAAAACCCATCCAAAATCAATCCAAGTTGGCCACTTCATAGCCAAAAATCCATTTCTTAGGTTGTGTATCTTAGGTATCTTCTTAGGTCTCTGTGGAATCGACAACCCAAGCTACACTACAAGGTCCGTTCTACCCTTCTTCTGTTGGGTAAATTTGGGCGTGAACCAGTTAACTTTTCTTATAAAAAATTATTTCACTCGAGCATTCAGATAGATCCTTATAAATTCCTCTATAGAAATACGTGAATAACTCTAATGTGTTGGGATGAAGTTGGAGAAATACAGCTATTGTGTCATGATATTGCAGAGGAAATGGTAGAGAAGGTTAGACCCATTCAAAAACACATAAAGGCATTTTAAAATTTGAAAAAAATTATGTTGACAATTGTTATAAATATCTCGAGTTCAAAGTTGGTGACATAGTATTACTATTAACATATCCTTGAAATAAATTTATGATTTTTGGAAAGAGGGAAAATATGAGCCCTAGATGTATTAATCCCTTTGAAATTCTTATTCATATTGGGATGGTAGCTTATTGATTCAAGCTTCCACCGAATATCCCGAAAATTCACGATGTGTTCCAGATATCTATTCTGAGGAAGTTCATACTTGATCATTCACATATATTGAACTCAAAGGTATTACCAGTGGATAAATATAATTCTTATGTTGGACAATTGGTGTAAATTATAGATCATAGATGTAACGTCCCGGATCCGGGTGCCACTCAACGGGTGCCCCGAACCTGGTTGGTCACATGACGTCAAACACATTTCCCCAAACGCCAGAGGCTACAGACTAGCAGTGAGGGCCCAGGTCTGATAGTGGGGAAACTATGGCCTCATTTGTCAAAGTGTAGTATAGCGGAAAATATAAATAACATACAACAACAAAAGCAGTAAACCATATACAAATGAAATGGACACCTGAAGTAAAAGAGAGAAAACAGTCATATATATAAAGATACAGCATGTCACTAATTCTATAAAAGTAGATAGAACATGATACACTGCAATACAATACAATAAAACTCAAAGTTCAAGGAACAACCAAACAAAACAAAGCAGAGTATACAGAACGCAGCAGCATCGCAAGCCTAAGCTCGGTCCCATGCTCTCCTACTCCTCTGCTACAATCATGTACCTGTATAGGGACTCTTTCCCATGTCGACACCTACAGCAATATAGTCTAATTGGGCCGAAGACATGACTCAAACATGGTGTGAGAATAAATCCCAGTATGGACCCACCAAAGGCCCGTGCCCAACTATCAGTGAAAATGTGCAACAGTAGTGTGAAAAATTAAATGAAATAAACTAACCATTACTCAAAAGTAACTAAATCCACCAGTTATATTGCCATTTTAATATTTATTTAACCATGACAAGCCTGTTTTTTAACTTGGAAGGTATACATATGAAAATCACCATGGTGAATACTCATGATAACACTCTCCTCAGACATACAATCCTTACCCTCAGGTATTCAGAATCAAAACTCATAGGTTTCCACCCACAATAATAATGAATATTACCCACATGTGTAAGAGGTGTCACCCAGAGGCACAGAAACTATTGCCCACGGGCATAGAAACTATTTCCCACAGGCATGAGAAAGGTTTCCCATAGGCTAAACGAACACTTCCCTCAGGCTATACAAGTAACCGGGCCGAGCCCAACACATAAGAAAGAAATTATATACAATTACTCTCAAGGAAATTTCAAATCATGCTACCATTCACGATATACCCACAGGTATTTTGGCCAAATGGCTAAACAGAGGAACGCACCCTCGGGGTGGTCCTGGATCCAAGCAGTGATCCCAAACAGCAGTTTTAGCTTATCAAAAGTTTATCTATGCAATTCTAGATAACTTTCAGAAAAGGCCACAACCATATGACACCCCAAACATGGGTTCGTAGCACAAAGATACACAAAATCAACTCAATAGTTGGAAATAAACACCAGACCACCAACCTCGATCGTCTCTGATCGGTATTCGTGAACGACACCTCCCGAAACGTCCAAGAATGATGTTGATCTGGGATAAAAGGATTCTCTTTCAAACATAAATAACTTCACTTAGAGGAATAATTGGTAAGAATAGCGCAAGGAGAGGAAAGGGCTTACCCGTACAGTCCCAATGTGATCAAGAGAGGCGGAATCAGATTCCCAGTGCATGATCGGGTGATCCTCCAAGGTTAGACCATCCTCCCAAGCTCCAAACGACGGTTCTGCCTCTTATCTCGAATGAGGAGGATACTTCCTATTTTAAGCAAATAAAAAACTACATGGCATGTACTCTCAATTACACGACATGTACTTTTCATTTTTTTAAACTGTTCCTCTGGCGGCTACTTTCCACCGTGGCACTGTTCACCCATCAACATGAGTACATGATGTATTTTCATGATTACACGACATGTACTGTTGCTCTGCTAGAAGATACCTCCACTGCCTTACTATTCACCTGCTGACTGATTACACGACGTGTAAATACCAAATACACAGCATGTAGTCAATTTTTACACCCTTCATTGCTGACAGGCCTACATGCACTGTGTACTCGTCCCACACGGCCAAAGTACACACCGTGTGGAAAAGTACATGGCGTGTACCCACAAAAATTGGGCTTTTTTGCATTTTCCTTATTTTATCAAAAACACTTAAGGACAAGGGAAAAGAAGAAACCCATACCTAAAAAAAGAAGAACCAAGTTCTTACAAACTCCCCTTAAAGCAATACATCTCCGAATATCCCTTCAGGATGGAAAAGATAAAGCTCAAAACAACTATGGCCACTGAGCACGTAATTCGGTCTCCCGCTCCCAAGTTTCATCCTGCACTCGTCCATGCTGCCATTGCACCCAAACAAGAAGAACTGACTGGCCTTGGAGAACCTTCGTGCTCCTATCAAAAATACAAATCTGATGCTCCTCAAAGGATGCATCGACCTGTAGCTCAACCTCCTTGTGCTGAAAAACGTGAGACAGGTCTGAATGAAAGTGGTGCAACTGAGATACATGGAAGACGTCATGCATGGCCCGATACCTTTGTGGTAACTGCAACCAGTAGGAAACTGGCCCGACTCTCTCTAGAATCTCAAACGACCCCACATATATCTATGAAATTTTATCCTGTCTTCCAATCTGCCTATGTCCCAACCATGGTGAAGCACATAAGAAAACCTGATCCTCGACCACGAACTCCAAGGGTCATCTACGATGATCAACATAAGATTTCTAATGAGACTATGCAGTAGCCATCTGCTTCTAAATCAATTGGACCTACTCAGAAGTCTTATGTACATGATGTGGTCCCAGTAAAGCTGCCTCACCTACCTCTATCCAGCACAAAGGTGATCATCATGGCCTAACATATAAAGTATTGTAAGGTTCCATATCAATAGTTTCCTGAAAACTGTTATTGTAGGAAAACTCATCTAGGGATATGTGCTTCTCCCAATAGCCCCCAAAGTCTAGGATGCATGCATGCAGCATGTCCTCTAGCACATGTATCGTACACTCTGTCTAGCCATCAGTCTGAGGGTGGTATGTTGTGCTCAGAAGCACCTGTGTACCCAGTGCCCTCTGACAACTTTTCCAGAAATGAGACGTAATGTGGGTGTACCTATCTGAAATGATAGAACAAGGGAACCTATGAAGGCGTACCACCTCTCAGATATACAACTTCCCAAGCTCATCGACACCATAGGTCTCCTTAATCGGAAACAAGTGATCTACCTTTTTATGTCTATCCACGACCACCCACACGACATCACTTCCTCTAAGTGACCTTGGCAACCCAATCATGAAGTCCATCGTGACATTATCCCATTTCCACTCTAGAATTGGTAACTGTTGTAACAGTCTAACTGGCCTCTGATGCTCTACCTTCACCTTTTGACTGGTAGAACATCTTATAACAAAACTAGCTACTTCTATTTTCATACCCAGCCAACTGTACTGAAGTCTCATGTCACGATACATTATGGTAACTCTTCCCAAGCTGAAGCATGAAACTCCTGCATCAACTCCTCGTGTATATCCCCTGGAACCCACACTCATCCATGGAAACACAGTACCTCATCATCGCCTATTTTCCATCCAGGAGGAGGGTCCTCACTTTCCACTGAATCTCGTATAACTAGGCCTTCTATATCTGATAGCTGTCTCATCCTCACTCTATCCAGGAGGGTAGAAGTCATAGGTAAGGATGAAAGATAGGATTTCCCCTGACTATCATGCACCTCCAAATGCATCTTAGAGAAAAAAGACATAAGATGCCACTCACCACTGGCCTTATGCACTGCCTATGTCTGAGTCTTCCTACTTAGTGAATCAACTACTGCATTACACTTTCTTGGTGTATAGGCAAGCTCAAAGTCGAAGGAATGAAGATATTAGACCCACCTTCATTGTCTCAGGTTCAATTCACACTGAGTAAAGATGTATTTGAGACTTTTGTGGTTGGTGAAAACCACAAAATGATCTCCCAAGAGATAATGTCTCCAACAGCGCAATGCATGAACAACTGCAACCAACTCGAGGTCATGTGTTGGGTAATTATTATCATGTGGCCTCAACTACTGTGACCCGTACGCAACAACTCAGTCACCCTGCATCAACACTACACCCAACCCAATACCTGATGCATCATAGTAAACTGTATAACTCTTCCCTTGCTCTGGAAGTATCAGGACTGGTGCTTATGTCAACCTTCCCTTCAGCTCCTGAAAGGTTGTCTTGCAAGATTCTGACCAAAATAACTTCACACCCTTCTTAGTCAAACCCGTCAATGGTGCTGCTAAGCGGGAGAAGTCCTGTATAAAATTCCTGTAGTAACCAGCCATCCCCAAGAAACTTCATATTTCAAACACATTCTTAGGATACTCCCAAGAAACTATTTCTATAAAATTCTCTGGGTCTACTGGAACTCATGCCTCTGAGATAATATGACCCAGGAAGTGTATCTAGTCCATCCAGAAGTGGCTCTTTGAGAGCTTAGTATATAACTGATGCTCTCTCAGTGTACTCAAAATGACCTCAAGATGGGTTTCATGGTCATGTAGAGTGTGAGAGTATACCTAGATATAGTCCATGAATACTACCATAAAAGAATCCAGATAAGGGTGGAACAAAAGATTCATCAGAGCCCTGAAAACCACTGGCGTGTTCGTGAGTCCAAACGGAAAAACCAAGTACTCATATAGACCATATCTGCTCTGAAAAGCTGTAAGTGGTATGTCTGATGGCCTAAAATGTAACTGATGATATCTGGATCTCAATTCAATCTTCAAGAACACTCATGCTCCTCAAAGTTGATCAAAAAGATCATCAATCCTTGGTAAGGGATATCGGTTCTTTACCGTCAGCTGGTTCAACTTCCGATAATCCACACAGAATCTGAGGGAACCGTCCGCCTTCTTCACAAAAAGGACCAACGAACCCTAAGGAGAAGTACTGGGTCAGATAAAACCCTTTTCCCGCAACTCCTCTAACTGCCTCTTGAGATCCTGCAACTCTGGTGTAGCCATCCTATATGTAGGAATGGACATCGGTGCTGCTCCTGGCACTAGCTCAATAGAGAAATATACCTCTCACTCTGGAGGAAGACATGAGAAGTCATCCGAGAAGACATCCCTAAAATGATCAACTACTGGAGGGAAATCCTTCTGAAAAGTTCCCTGGTCATCCAGATAAAAACTCACAATCTGGGCCGTCACTCCACCTCGCCCACAATGCTCGGGTCCAGCTCGACTCGTTTGGACATCCCATTCTCCCTTGTATAAAAAATCTCCGCCCTCTGGTGACGTGAAACTCACCCTGCGACGATAGCAATCCACAAAGGATAAAAAAGGGTAAAAACCAATATATCCTGAGAATGAAATCATAAGATGTCATCTCTAAGACATAGAGGTCCCACAGAAATTGACACCAACCAACCTCTAGGGGGCACTCCCTGTACTGACGCACACCAATCGTTCTAGTTCCCAACAGAGTGTCTAGCATCATAACATCAGAAGAAGTAGAAACATAGAGCCCAAGGATCTCCACAATGGGAAAAAATATAAAACTATGTGAATCACCCGTATCAAAAAGTATAGAAGAAAAAATAGAAGCTACTAGAATAGTACCTCTGAGAGTAGAACGTCCGGGATCCTACTCCTGTTGGGTCAGTTGCACTGTATATGCCTGCCTAGTGCCGCGGCCCTGCGACACAGCCTGGCTACCCTGAGCTGACCCGCCCTGCTGCCTCTATGATCCCGGTGTCTGGCTACCACATCCACGACCACCATCTCTGCCTGCATGCCCTGACGTACCCCAATTTCATGACTGGTAAAAAGATACCGGTCCTACTCCTGCATGCAGAGTCTGCACAGAACCCCTATCACTAGCCACTGGTGGAAACACCCTTCAAAAATGCTGGAGATGACCCATCCTGCCACAAAATCGGCACTGCATTGGGTCACGTGGACACTGCGGTCTCTTGTGCTCCTTTTTACCACATTGGTAGCACATGACCTGGCCACTTGAAGTATTATTCTGACTAGTACTACCACCTTGAGATAATTCCATCTGCATCTTCCTCTTACCGGTATAAATATTACAAGAAATTGGTGTCGAACCACCCTGGCACACACCACTAGATTCCCATAGGTTCCGCTCAGTAATCAGTTCCTGGTTCACAATAGCATGCAAAGTAGGCAACCTAAAAATGTTCAACAGCGCTCGGATGTCACACCGAAGACTATCCTCAAAGCATCTAGCCCTCAACGCCTCATCACCCACCAGAACGGGTGAGAAACGTTGAAGCTCGGTGAACTGAGTAGAATAATCCATCACTGACATGGCGCCCTACTGCAGATTCATGAATTCTCGAGCTTGATCTGCCCTCAACATCTTCGAGAAGAATAAGTCATAAAAGTATTCATGAAAATATTCCTATGCCATGTCTCGGTGATGCTCAGACTGGGTGGTAACCTCCCACCACCTCTTGGTGGAATCACGCAGCATGTATATAGCGAGCTTGACCATCCTCCCAGGAGGCATCTCTAGATGCTCGAATATCATCTCCATCGAATCCATCCATGACTCCACAACCTGTGGTCCGCCATCCCCGGAAAACGCAGGTGGATATTGTTGTTAGAAGATACGCATCAGCTCTTCCATAGATGTGGTGGCCTGTGGTGCTCCCTGGATGGTATTAATGAACCACATGAAGCCTTCACGGAACTACGCATCCGTGCCTGTGTCCAGTATAAAGGCTGGCGCCACATCTAGCACTATTGGTGGATCCACTGGTAGCCCATGGCCCACCATCCCAGAAGTATAATCATCGCTGCTCTCCTGGAAAGCAACTGGTGGTCGTCTTGGGGGCATGAATCTACAAGGTCAAATGCACACCTTAGATCCATATTTATCGAAGACTGAAAACAAGGAGACCAAGAAGGGAACAAGAGAAAGAAGGATTTCAAGATTTACAAAACTTAACTACATGGCATGTATAAATACTCCACGGCGTGTTCTCACAGGCCATCCACATGGGCGTGTACTCCAGCTAAAACTGGTCGTGTAACACCCCAAACACACGAAGTGTCTTTTGAATACATGACGTGTACGTGAACCGTCCTTCCCTACCCGAGTCCTTCTACATGGCTAAGCCACACGACTCTCCTAAAAACAAAACAATACGGCGTGTCCGATGAGAAAACGGTGTGTATGCGACAAGCTCCCCACTGGACCGTTTTGTTCGTGACACGGCCTGTGTACCCAGGTCACTCTACACAACGTGTTCCAAAAAGACACGGTGTGTACAAAGAAGTCCCAGACCAACCCGTGTTGCTCGCTACACGGCTGACTTACATGGCTGACAGTACACGATGTGTCCCTCATGCACACGGTGTGTTCAAGGTAGGGTAACACCAACCTGTGTTGTTCGTGACACGGACAGGTACCTGGGTCAGACTACACGACATGTTCAAGGTCGACACGGTGTGTATGTATTAAGGTTCCGCCATCCGCGTTGTTAGTTACACGGGCGAATACCAAGTCGACACTACATGGCGTGTACAAAGAGTCCACGACATGTTTCCTTCAAAACTTCCCAATCATGTGTCTCTGCCCACATGGCCTAGGACACGGTAAGAGACTACACGACATGTACTTAGGGTACATGGTGTGTACTTAAAAAGTTTTCATTTATTCCCGAACAGAAGAACACATGACATGTGTCCATAGAACTACACGACATGTATGTTGGGTTTGTCTGGATAGTAAGCCTCAGAAACTACCCCGGAAACCATAAAAACACTGGAAGAAACACCAAAGCGCCAAATTCTGATCCGTGAGGGACCATACTCCCCGTGAATCAAAGCTTGGTATTTTATGTATGTTATAACAAGGAAAACACGTTAATGATCCACCAAATTCTGGTCATTGAGGGCCCATACTCCTCAAGAACTAGATTTTGGCGTTCGTTATATCAAAACCTCACACCAAAATACCCTAACAAATAGCAGGTATTTATAAAAGAAGTTATCACAATAGCATGCTCTTCTAGCACCACATCTATCACAATAGCATGCAATTTCTAATGAACCTACGTGGCATGGAAACTATGCATGACATGTGATTTCTAGCATGTTCCTAAATGATGCATGAGATGGAACACCCTCATCTCATCAGGTTGAAACTAAATAGAACCCATGTATAACATATAAACAGCACAATCACAGTGCGTCACCCAACAGTGAAAATCAAATCAATTGTAAAATTAAAAAACCAGTCATAGTTACATTAACGAGGTAGATTGGATTTTCCCTGTACACAGGTTAGCTAATCCTGGGAACAACTTATTAAAAACTACCATGTCCATCCTATCACTAACTAAGGTTCCAAATAATAATTCAATGAAAAGAACTCATCTGATACCACTTTGTAGCATCCCGGATCTGTGTACCACTCAACGGGTTCCCCGAACCTAGTTGGTGACATGACTTTAAGCACATTTCCCCAAACTCTAGAGGCTACCGACTAGCAGCGAGGGTCCAGGTCTGATAGTGGGGAAACTATGCCCTCATTTGTCAAAGTTTAGTGTAGCAAAAAAGATAAATAACATACAAAAAGAGAAGCAGTAAACCATATATAACTGAAATGGACAACTGAAGTAAAAGAGAGATAGATGTCATATATATATAGATGCAGCATGTCACTAATTCTATGAAAGCAGCTAGAATAGGATACACTGTAATACAATACAATACAACTCAAAGTACATGGTACAACCAAACAAAACAAGCAGAGTAAATAGAACGCAGCAACATCACAAGCCTAAGCTCAGTCCCATGCTCTCCTACTCCTCTGCTATAATCATGTAACTGTATAGTGACTCTTTCCCCTATCAAAAACTTCAGAAATATAGTCTGTTTGGGCCGAGGAAATGACCCAAATAGGGTGTGAGAATAAATCTCAGTAGGCACCCACCAAAGGCCCGTGCCCAACTGTCAGTGAAAATGTGCAACATCAGTGTGCAAAAGTAAATTTAATAAAATAAGAATTACTCAAAAGTAACTAACTCCACCAGTTATATTGGCATTTTAATATTCATTTAACCATGCAAAGCCTTTGCTTTAACTTGGCAGGGATACATATGAAAATCACCACGGTGAATACTCATGATAACACTGTCCTCCAACATACAATCCTTACCCTCAGGTATTCAAAATCAAAACTCACAGGTGTCTGCCAACAGGAATAATGAATATTACCCACAGGCATATGAGGTGTCTCCCATAGGTACAAAAACTACTGCCCATGGGCACAGAAACTACTACCCACAGGCATGAGAAAGGTTGCCCGCAGGATAAACGAACACTTCTCTCAGTCTATACAAGTAATTGGGCCGAGACCAACACATAAGAAAGAAATTACATACAATTCCTCTCAAGGAAATTTCAAAGAATGATAAAATTTGCGATATACCCATAGGTATTCTGGCCAAATGGCTAAATAGAGGAACGTACCCTCGGGGTGGTCCTGGATCCAAGCAGTGATCCCAAACAACAATTTTAACTTATCAAAAGTTTATCTATGCAATTCTAGATAACTTTCAGCGAATTTCACATCCATACAACACACCAAACATGGGTTCATAGCACAATGGTACACAAATTCAACTCAACAGTTGGAAATAAACACCATACCACCTACCACGATCGTCTCTGATCGGTATACATGAACGACGCCCCCCAAAACATCCAAGAACGACGTAGATCTGGGATAAAATAATTCTCATTCAAATGTAAATAACTTCCCTTAGAGGAATAATTGGTAAGAACAATGAAAGGAGAGGGGAGGGCTTAACCGTACAGTCCCAACGTGATCGACGGAGGTAGAATCAGATTCCCAGTGCACGATCAGGTGATCCTCCAAGGTTTGGTCGTCCTCCCAAGCTCAAAACGGCGGTTCTGCCTCCTCTCTTGAATGAGGAGGCTAATACCAGTTTTAAGAAAAAAACCAACTACACGACATGTACTCTCAAGTACACGACTTGTACTTTCCATTTTTTAAACTATTCCTCTGGAAGCTACTTTCCACCGCGACACTGTTCACCTGTCGACAAGAGTGCACGACGTGTTTTCCTGATTACACGGCTTGTACTGTAGCTCTGCTGGTGGCTGCCTCCACCGCCTTACTGTTCACATTACGACTGATTATAGGGCGTTTAAATACAAAATACATGGTGTGTAGTCAGTTTTTACACCCTTCATTGCCGACATGACTACACGCCCTGTGCACTCATCCCACACGACCAAAGTACATGCTGTGTGGAAAAGTACACAGTGTGTACCCACAAAAATTGGGATTTTCCCACATTTTCCTTATTTTATAAAAAATAATTAAGGAAAAGGGAAAATAAGAAACCCATACCTCAAAAAGAAGAATCGGGTTCTTACAATAGAGATATAGTGTAGTGAAATAAGACCACTCACCTGGTTGAAGTTTTGGGGTGAAACCATAAGTTTGAAAAATCTAAATGGGAACTTGAGGATGTTATGAGGAAAATGTATCCCCATTTTTTGTATCAAAGTGATATAATTTTAAGGTTAAAATTTTATAAGGGGGGATAATGTAATATCCCAAGATTTTATGATATATTTCTCTTTAAATAAATTTATTTGATATCTTGATTTATATGAAACACCAGGTTAAAACAAACCATTATAAGCTATTATCATTTGAAAATTATATAATTTTTAAATCATCATGTCAATATTATCTTTGATTTAATTTTTTTTGGATTTTTTAAAAAATAATTATTTTTCCGTGAATAGAGAAAATACTTTTTTTTAATTTCTATTTATTTCCATTAAATCAAGTAATTTTAAAGTTTCATTCTATTTTGTGATTGGTATAAAAGTGTAATAAGATCCATTTTATTTGAATTGGTATCATTATTTTATATAATTTTGATATAATTCTATTTTAAGGCTTAAGAATGCATTTATGTGGAAAACACTTTTTCATTGCATTTGCGGGTTTATTTTTAAATTAACTTTTGAAAATTATTGTAATTGAATTTGATAAAATGGATTCCATATTTGGAATTAGGATATTAAATTTTTTTAAATAGTTCCCTTTTATTTTAGGGCAGTATGAATAGTAACCTCAGTAAAATTTACCACCCCAGTTAAGGGTAAAATAGGTAATTAAGGTTAAAAACAATGTGATAATGAATTAAAATACATCCAACACTTGACTTTATTTCATTGTTTGATTCTATTTCATCCATAATCATCCAAACTTAAAAAATACGACCCTTTGTTTTCATTTAGCTTTAATTTTGAAATTTATAATATTTAAGTAAAGGATAATGTTTAAAATGAGACTCTCTTACTTTTAATATATATAAGATTTTGTGAAAGAGATAAAAACTACTTATGTTCAATTATAAATGGTTATTAGAAATATGTCTATTTTTTTACCCTAGTAATTTAGTTTAAATTTTTTAGTATTCGAATAATTACATTAAATTCTTACACAAAGCCAGCGCAATATTTAGTCAATTAATAGAAAAATAAAATAAATGTTTTAAAATTTTTAAAGTAATACAATTTGGATAAATTATTGAATTAAATGACTTTGATAGATAAATATAATATATTAGGGATGTTTTATGGTATTATATTCGAATTCCATCATTTTCTTAGTGTTTTTAAAGTCAAATTAAATGAATAATAACAAAGTTGATATTAATGATACTTTATTAAATTATTTAAAAATACTAAAAAAATTGAACTAGGAAAACAGTGACAAGATATTGTCAAAAATTCAATCCCTTGTCCAGTTATGGTCTAATTTTTATTTTATGGAAACTTTCTTGGCTCCTATAATGTAAAAATATTTGTTATCACGGTAATTTTCAAATGGGTAAATGGGGGGTTAAAACAAAGAGATATGGGTGAAAAAATCACCTAAAATTTTCTAATTTTTATTAGATGATATTATTTTGAAACATTATTATCTTATATTTTAAGTATATCAATTTAGTTCCATTTTGAAATGAGAAATAATTTATATTTATTTAATAATTTAAAAAATTAAAATAATTACCTTCCAATCTCTAATAAATAGAAACCCCATCTCTCTTTTTGGTACATCACTTTTGGAAAGCCAGATCGACCAAAATGTAGGTTTTAGGCGCAGTGGAAGTGCGGTTGGGCAGACACCCAACTTTAATTTTTACCATGATCAATGATTATTCTGGGATCAATACGAAGATGAACGCCAGTCTCCACAGAATAGAATCAAATATTTAGATAAAGAAGGAAGAGGCCCAAAACCTTTCGATATGATCTTTTACATAATGTTTATAATTAATTTAATTAATTTTATAAAGAAAAGAATACATGGATCTTCGGTGCTTTCTTCATCGATGATGTGGATCATTCAGAATAACCCTTCTGTATTATCTCATTGTGCTTGCGAGGATCCAAAGAAGAATCCCTCTAGTGGTGATCCACACGTGCTCGGATGCCCTCTGATCGACACCACTTGTTCTTTGGGTTCTAGTATGGCAAAATGAGTGTCTTTTATCGTTCGTTCTTCATCGCTTGTTCTTCGAACTTGAAGAAGTCTCTCATTATTGAGAGGGGTTAGAATAGGATTCGAGAAAGAAATTGTTTAGCTCAACAATTCTCAATTCCCCAGGCATGCAATTCGGCACATGACACAATAGACGTACGTGTCTATTTATCAACATGGGGCTTTATTTACAATATTTAATTTCATAACAAAAATTAAATACATTCATAACCTTAGAGAAAACCCATTCTTTTAATAATAATACCACGTCATTATTTATGGTGAACCGACTTGCACAAAATGGAATTATAAATAAAATTCCACGTCACAAAATAAAAATGACATTATTATTATTTTAATTTATGCCAACTAGTTAAATAATTATTTACCATCTTGAAAATAATTATTTTACTATCAGACCAGACTTGGTCTACTTGAAATCTACTTCCATTTATTGAACACCTAAATAAATAAATAAATAATTTATTCTCTTAAATAAATATCTTATTTACAAACTAGTAAAAAAATATTTATTAAATTTTCAATAAAATAAATAAATATATTTTACTCAAATTCCGGTGAATAAATATTTATTTAATTTATGAAATCATTTTAACTTGAATAAAATTATTCCACTATCTTGAGAATAATATTTTTCAATTAAATTATAATAAAATCTAACAGAGACCACCAAAAACACTTAGTGTGTGACCCTCTAGGATTATTTATCATAAGAATTAGGCCGTCTAGCCTAAAGTACAAGATTACTATCTAACAACGGGTCAATCCACCCAAGATAAAGAACTTAACGTCACAACAACGACATCCACATAAGAACACTCACTGTGTAATATAATACATTTGTCTCAATATATCATCAAGCTGGTTTAATAATAGTGTCCTCAACCTTTATGCTTGATACATCATTCTTTGACTACCTGAAATAAACTTGTCGTTGCACCATGTCCATGGCATTTCACATGAAAGTTCTATTTCAATCAAAGGGATGCAATATAAACATCCATAAATGGAAGGGACAAATCCTTCCTTGAATTATCCATTAATAACATGACACTTGTGAATTACCCAATGTACCATACTTCCCACCAACTGTCTGCGTGACGATTTTTGTCAGTAAATCAAAGTGTGCGAGTCATGACATGTATTAATGATAATATTAATGTTTAAGGATCATTACATTGGCTCGCGAATATGAATATCTAATAACACCAAAACATGCATAATTTCTACTGGCGGGTCTATTCTCATAATCTCCTATCTTAGAGATTACCAAGTGAAAACTTTATGAGAGGAAGTCTCATATGATTACGAGTAATCACACATGACGGTCTGTATACTTTTTTTCCCATTATAGTATGTCATCCAACTACAGAACTATATTTAAGAATATTGTCATAGCACTTCAAGGTTCTAATAATAGCAGGGAACTATTATGACCTTGTCAATGCGACAAATACTCTATGACATTATTACACTATAGTCATGCAGAACAATGAAAAATATGCAATAATATGTTTAATATTTAAATATAGTAAATATTCATGTAATCAAAGTACAACTAGTTGGTTCTAGGATAAAAACTCTTACACAAAACCTACCCAATTATCCACTAAAAATTCATATATATATATATATATATATATATATATATATTATACGAGTTTTGTTCTTCCCAAAGACTAACCCAGGTTATTGGAATCCTCTTGTTTTAATGCTCTCAAATCATGATTAATTAAGTTCAATTAAGTTTAATTATGTTTACTCATGTTTACTTATCATCTTAATCTATTCTATCAGTACATAACATCATAAGATAGGTTACTAATATTTGACAATGTATGAGTCACCATTAAGGTGGACTCATTGTTGGACATCCTACTGATGACAGAAAAATGGCTAAGTATGAGATACCATTGACATGGACTTACCGAAAATATGTCTCATTGTTAGTTGTCTCACCGTCAGCACAAATACTAAATTATGACAAAGGATTGGACACTTCCACACAAGATACTGATGCACTGAGTCACCATTTCATCAACCTACCTATAGAATGAATTACTGATGGCATCAAAATTTTCACTAAGCATGAGTTACTGATATGAGGTACCGATAGAACAAGTCCCCATCAAATCAAACTACCATCAAAACAACATATCGATCCTAAGTAACCGATACTTGTCTCACCATTCTAGATTTTAGAATGCATCAAGTATGAGAAATCATTTCTAACCTACCATTCAGAGACACCATCAACTCTTACTTTTTCATTTAAATTAAAATTTACTTCTAATAGACATATTTATGAAACTTAGTACCGTTAAGTATTTTAATGATTTTTTATATCTTTTTTATACAAAATTTATATCGATGCCAAAGTGTAGTATGAGGTACGAGGTACCACGGCATGATTGAGATCATGATCTATGTCAGCTATAGTGTATAAATCAAATACGAGATCAAAAAGGTAGAATCCTGGATAGAGAAATATACCATTCAACTCGTGCACCTAAGAACAACTCAATAATTACTTGTTGTACACACTAGGAAATACTACTAAGAACTCAAACTAAAGAATTTTTTACAGTGACAAACCAATAGAGGAGAAGAGCTCATCGCATAAACCATATACCTCACTAGAAATAAAATACAGAAGCACTCGAGACACTCTTTTTTGTTGTCTATTTCTAGAAGTCGACTTGATCTTCTATTAAACATAACTTTAAGGAGCCTCAAGATATATTTACAATATCACAAATCCTTCTAAACTCTATTATATATATTTCTCTCTTATTGTGTATTATTTTTACATTACGAGGAGTGTGTGTACCTATGTTCTATGAACACACACTGACTCCTATGAAAAACTTAAAGATACATTGATATATTCACAAACCATCATTTTACACCTTACACTCCCACAGATAACAGTGGAAGAGGTCCCTTCGTGGCCTCTTTGTATTATAACTCCCAGGAAAACTATGGAAGAGGTCTAGTTGACCTTGATAGTTGTGTATACTGTTGTTTACCCTGATCCAGGGTGTGGATCAAAGCTTTTTTATATAAACTTCTTGGTGGAGGGTGATCACCAAGTTGAGATAATTAAGTATCTACCTGAGACTGAAACTATTGTTTTATTTCCACAGTGTTATTTCAAGTTTAGTTTTCTATGCTGTGTTTATTCAATCATAAAAATCCACTTTACTTTTATATTTAATCTCAGATAGTGTTTATATTATAATTTTATTTAATAAATTTATTTCAAGAGTTAAAATAATAATCCATAATGTTTCAACTGAGAACTAATCACTCTTTGAGAAGTATTTTAAAAGATCAAAACTTTTATAAATCTTCTATGTTGGGCAACTGGGATGTTTTGTATTCCATATTGGGGAACTTTTCAAGAAATATTTTTGATATAGATTTTTATAGGAACTCAATTCACCCCCTTCTTGAGTGTCCTACTCTGACCAACTTTTAGTATTAGAGGTTTTCTTACTTTCTGAGTTTCAAAGTTTTTAAATCTTTAGAATAGTGGTTTTAGTTTTGTTGTAAAGATCTCAAAATTTCTATCAATTAAAAATTTATAGTTCTTGAAAACTTGTTTTT
Organism: Viscum album; assembly: GCA_963277665.1. Lineage (NCBI taxonomy): Eukaryota > Viridiplantae > Streptophyta > Magnoliopsida > Santalales > Viscaceae > Viscum > Viscum album. Next base: position 1,735,902,324 of record OY728133.1, read on the forward strand.
ATTATTTAACATGGAAAATAGACAGGAAGGTGCTAATACCAACAGACCTCCCTATTTCAATGGCACAAACTACGCTCAGTGGAAAATCCAAATGAAAATGCATTTAGAAATCATGGGCCTTGAAATTTGGAATGATATTGTTGATGAATATAAGATTCTTACTAATGCTAGAAGAAATTGTAATGATGAAACCAAGGAAGCCTATAATAATAACTACAAAGCTATGAATCCATTATACTGTTCTCTAGGTGATTAAGAATTCAAAAAGATTTATATATGTAAAAAAACCTTTGAAATTTGGGATTATTTAGCTATTTCATATGAAGGAACAAAAAATGTTAAAGAAATGAGGCTTAATATATATACCATTAAATATGATAACTTTGAAATGAAACATGACAAGCCTATTTCAGATATGTATTCCAGGTATAATGAAATTTTCAATACGATGAGTAATCTAGGAAAGCCAATTGATGTTAAGGAACAAATCATGTGGCTACTCATATGTTTACTAGAAAAGTGGAGAGGAACCTCAGTATCAAGAAGAGAATCTTGTGATTTTAGTTAGTTTCCAATCAAGGAACTGATAGGTTAGCTTATGATGTACGAGGAAGAACTGAAGTTCAATAGGGAAGAATATCATGAACCTAAAATAAAGTCAATGGATTTAAAAACCACTACATCCAAAAAAATGGATAAAATTCAAGTTCTTGATGAAAGTTATAGCAATGAAGATTCATCAAATGATAGTGATGAGGAAATAGCTCAACTAGCCATAAGATTTAATAACATTTACAGAAAAAATAAGTTCTTTAGAAATCTTAGCTACAGATAGAAGTATGACAACAAAGGTAACAAGAAAAAGGATTAGAATAAAAGTGATAATACCAATGAGATAGTCTGTTATGAATGAAAATGAATGGGACATGTGAAGGCCAACTATCCAAAGATAAAGTATAAGTTGAAATATGAGGAAAAAGATAGAAAGTACAAGAAGGAAATGAAGGCTACCTAGAGTGCATATGAGGATAGCTCCAGTGAATCAGAATCATCTCATGGTGAAAAGGGTGAAAAATCCAACATGTGTTTTACGATAAACACATCTAAGGTAACCCTAGTATCTCCTATAGATAACTCTTATTATTATATAGAATAATCTGAATATAAAAAATTATGAAAATATGACTAATGAAGAAATGTTTTAATACTGTAAAATGCTTAAGGATACTTTAAACGAGTTGAAATATAAATATAAATATCTCAAGAAAAAACATGATCTTTCTACTATTGTTAAGTATGAACTCACTATAGAAAAGGAAAATAATTCTCAAATGCTCAATGAGAATACAAAACTTAAACTTTTTAATGAGAAATTAAAAAAGGATTTATAGAGATTAACAAATGGTAATGATACCTTAGTTAAAATTCTTGGAAAAAAAGTTTCTCCTAAGTGTACAACTGGAATTGGTTATCAACCTAGGATTTTTTTTTAAAAAAACTAACTTTGTATCCAAATATGTAAAACTTTGTTTTATACCTAGTTCTAGAGAATTTTATGCAAGTTCCAACACTGGAAATTATTTTACTACTTATAGTTCTTTTAAACCTAATAAATTTTATTTTTCTAAAACTTAAAAATATGCTTACAGGAAAAACATAAAGAAAATGTGGGTTCCTAAATATTTGATTACTAATATTACTTGACCCATGAAAATATGGGTACCAAATTCCATTATCTCTTAAACTTTTTTCGGTAGGAAGGATGTTTTATGAGTTCTAGTTAGAGATAATGGTATGTTGGTGCCAAAATATTTGAAGAAAATAAATAAGAAAAGAGAGGCCCCACAACTGCCTCGCGAAGCCACGGTGCAGAGATCCCCCAAGCAACACGGCCACCGTGAAGAAAATGAGGCAGGATGCTCCATGAACGCCCCTAACATTCGTGAGCCCGCCACAAAGCAAAGGATGCGGGATGCTACACGAACGCCCCTGACATTAATGTGCCCGCTGAGAAGCAAAGGAGGTGGTACCCCTCCGCAAACTCATTTGACGTTCGCGACCCGCTGTGAAGCAACCGAAGCCCTCTTCGCGCCGCGTAAGCTCTTCTTGGCGGCGCCTCTTGCATATAAATACCAAGCCCCCCCTGAGCCTCCCATAGGTACAATCCGACCTTTCACCTTCCTAGCTCCCAAATCGCGAAGCAGCCTTTGCTCTGCGAATCATGAGCTGCAGGAGGTATTTTTGCTTCATGGGGTGCCTCCGCATTATTTGGTTTTGATCCCCTCTTCTGAGAGGGATGCCATTAGCGAAGACTAAGGGAATTCGCGAAGGAAGGGGATCCCCAAGGGGACCCGGGTTGTCGCAAAGCATTTATGCTTCGCGAAACACCCCTCCTGTACACGTGATCCACATGCCAAGGCAGGGTTACTATACTTCATGAAGCACACAGCTTCATGGCACTTTGCTTCGTGAGGCACCTATGCTCCGTGAGGCAGTTCTCCGCGAAAACCCTTCCACTTCGGGAAGCACCTCCCATTTTCACCTCCACCCCATGCTAAGTCTAAGGCACCCCACTTCACAAAGTACATCCCTTCGCCAGTTCCCTCCACTACGCAGAGCAACCAAGATCCATAAGGCCCCTGCCTGTGGACCCCTCTTCTTGGAAATTCCTTCTCCCGTGCGACCCTCCAGGTTTGCATGATGTTATTTCGAAGTCCCCTGGACGATACCACCTGTGGCATTGCTTCGCCTAATTCTTCTTCTCATAGGCACGCTAGTGGATATTTCTTCTTTGCATAGCCTCACTAACATGGACCCCTCTATGGTTCGCTCTGTGACCCCCCTTCTACACGACAGTGCTGGTACCTTCCCTCCCACAAGGAGCAGAGGGTACCGGTCATGTAAGTCCTAGGGGTGCGGAGTAAACCCACCTCGTCTGAGCTGCAGGACATTAAACTAACAAGAACCCTTGTCCTCAACACACGACATTAAACTATGACATCACCCCTGCCTCTCATGTGGGGTGCCCCCAACTTGGACATTCTCCTCCCCCTAGTCTCCACAGGGGACGATATCCTCCTTCTGGGAGTGGCGTTTGTCCGCGGGGAAGGTCAGCCTCCTTGGTGTAAGCCCCTATCCTTTCTTGCAGGAGGTAGCACCCATGCACCTCCGTACTTCCCCTCTCCCACTATGCTTTTTCACCCTCGAGTCTCCATCCTGGAGTAAGTCCCAGCACCATGGGCCACCTAACGTGTAAGCCCCTCTTCGCTTCTCACGGACGCACCCTTCGCGACGTGATCGTCAGGTCTATGCCGCCTCTTGTTTCTCACACCAAGCATGGCTCACATGGTCTTAGAGTAAGCATCGACTATGACACCAACCCTCATCCCGCATGACATTAAACTATACACCTTTTGAACTAAGAGGTCTTTGATCCATGTCAAGGCATGGTACGTAGGAAGCCTCCATGAGATTCTTGCCCACCGCTCGGTTGTTTCTTCACGACAGGTTCCACCCTTGCCCCGCATGACGTTAAGCTGCATTCCAGTCCAGCGGTAAGCCGTTGTGACCAACCCGAAGTATGTGGACTTTGAACCATGCCAAGGCATGGTATGTAGGAAGCTTCACGAGGTTCAAGCCCATCATCCATCGGACCAAGGTCTGTCTTCACGTCGGTTCTCCGACATTCATTCTGAACTACATGGACTTTTATCCATGTCAAGGCATGGTATGTAGGAAGCCTTCCCAAGGTTCAAGCCCATCATCCATCGGACCAAGGTCCATCTTCACGTTGGTTCTACGGAATTCGTTCTGAACTACGTGGACTTTGATCCATGTCAAGGCATGGTACATAGGAAGCCTTCCCGAGGTTCAAGCCCACCATCCACCTGGACCAAGGTCTTTATTCACATCGGTTCTCCAACATTCCCTCGTCCTGCATGACGTTAAACTACATCCCAATCCAGCGGTAAGCCTTTGTGACCCTACCATCCAGTTTTTCCGACACCCCTTCATGTCAGTTCAACAGCCCCTTACCATCCTAAACTACTAGGACTTTGATCCATGTCAAGACATGGTAGGTTCAATCCCATCACCCATTGGTCGTTCTGAACCCCTTCACATCGGTTATCACCAACCTAACTACGCAGACTTTGATTCCTTGCCACGAGGATATGTAGTAAGTCTCTTCGAGACTCAATCCCATCACTACCATCATCTCCAAAACGGTTCCATCTCATTCCCCCTCCACTTCGTGTAACTTTCCATCTACCATCCTGATTCTTACCTGGTCCGCCGCATCCTAGTGAGATCATGCCACCTCATTCCCCTCCACAGCATTCGGGAAGCTTCCCACGAGCTGGCTCCGATATCGATGTTCCCTCAAGGGGGTTCCTCAATCTGATCCACTCCAGCTAGTGTTATGATCAGCCCGATACATCTCTTTTGGATGTTAAACTTCCGGAATACCCATTGTTAAACACAGGAAGCTAAGGAAGACATCAGGTATATGCCTATGGCATATGATTCCCTACTCTCGATGTAGGATTCCTCGGGCTTCTGCTCCCTCAAGAAGCCCTATAATAAGGGAAAAAAGATAGACATACCAATTTCCCAGCATTCAGACACGTTAGTGATGCATAGACGTGACTACTCCCCCAACTGAAGGTTGCTGCCCTGACCAAATCTCTTGGAATGTCATAACGGAAGTAGTGTAATTAACTGGTGTCCATGGAAACATGGCACTGGAAAGAGTTTCATGAAAAATGTATTAAATCTACAAGGGAGACCCGGACTAGGTGACGAGATCCAAGGAGGAATCCATGGAAGGAAGAACCTACATCCCATCATCCCAGTTTCGATTAAGGAACAGACGTCCCTGAATAAAGAGCGAATGCCGCCTGACTTTGGAAAGCAGGAATGCGGGGCAACAACTGTGCGTCCTCACAGACAGATGCACACACCCTGGCGAAAGCGTCAGAAATATTAATGGTGAACCTGATGTGAAGATCTTCTTCTAAATATGGAGATCAGTAGCACTCGAGACATCAACAGATTGACGTGTCACCGGATCCAGCTATCCGACATCAGGTCATGCAAAGAAAATAACGGGCCCAGCGTGAAACTCACTAGAATTTTGGGTAGTACAACATTAGGCATTTTGTTCTTCAACGTTGTCGGCGTGGATCCCTCTTACCAGCCACAGAAGATGGAATGGCGCTGGGGCACTGGTTGTCAATTTCTTTTCCTCGCAGTGCTGATGAGTTAATCTCCCTGCTTCTCAGGAATCAGGTTACTGCTACAGGGACATGATCACCGCCCACCTGCCTATGCAGGGGCAGGGGAAACACCATCACAGCCGCTCCGCATGGCTCCACTGCTTCTACAATGGCATATGCAACCAAAAATGTGGGGTGTCCACACCCCATCTCCCTATCGGAAGTCATCCAACGAAGGGTGATTAACGACCTCATACACCATTACGAGGAGGAGGGCATAATCCCAACCTGGGATATGGCCCTCCTGGACCTGGAGGTGTCACAGCCCCACCGTTAACGCTGCCCTCGAGGGCCACGCAGAGAGCCTCTTCTCCCCACCCCAACATTTAATCATGTCGGGAGCCTGTCCCCGGAATGCCTTGAAGACTCCCTACCGTACGCTGATGAGGTGGGTGATGTCTGGCTCAGCTCGGTCAGAGTCTCGATTCATGGAATCCAAGCAAGGGCCCCCACCCAGCCGCGTCAGCACCGCCGTCCGGCCTTGCCAGAGGAACAGGTAGGCTATGCGCCCGCACTACCCACACCAGCTCGCCTGACCCGATGCCAGCGTTGGGCCCGAGCTGAGGACGCCCGCCAAGGGGCGTTAACATCGACAACTAATGTGGCCCGATCCAAAGCTAATGCATATAATAAAGTACTTGCACACACTAATCAGGGGAAATCCTATGCCCAACTGGGATCGAGGCCCCAACCTCCCCACGGGTAGGCTGGGTGGACTCTCCTGGTCGCATGCCTGAACAGTGATCTCCCCGAACCAACCCGCGGTGATGCCACCCCATGCAGAGGTCCTCCCCGTACCACTAATCCACAGAGACTGGGCCTTCCCCACTCCTAATATCATAATGCAGGTATGCCCCGTGCTACCCCCAACACGAATGAAGGCCTGCCCCACGACAGTGACACTCATCGTGGAAGCCTCTCTCGTGCCCACCACACCGGGTATGGAATTCCTCCTCATGACCTTGACCATCGATATGAAGACATTGCCCATCTGGTACCTATCCAACATGGGGATCCTCCCTACATCCTCTTCGCAGATGGAGAAGGTCCTCCCCACCCTGGAAACCAGAGGGGTGAATGTTAGCCTCGCTCTACCCGCACCAAGCCTGGAGGTCCTCCCTATGCTCCCGCCAATTACAACGGAGGTTTCACCTGCTCAGGTTCTCTTCATGGAGGTCCTCCCCATGTTCCCTTCGACATTTGTCCCGGTGACCCTCGCACCCCGGCTATCTCAAGTGGAAGTCCTCTCCGCCCTGGCACCAGCGCGACCCCAAGACTACATGTCGGAAATTATCCTTATCCCGAGGAGCCATCTAGGGGAAGGAGGGTGTGTCATCACCGCCACAAGAAGAATCCTGGGAAGGCCCAGACGGAGATCATACCGGCCCACTTCTTGGATTCTGAATCAAAATACGACTCAGCAATGGAACCCTCCCCTCAGTCCTCCATGTCAAGGAATGGGGCAGGAACAAGGCGTGTTAGCTGCATCCTTCCAGAATGTGAAGTCCACCAGATTCCTACCACTCTTCGTAGGTACATCCAGGAGGATGAAATTTAGGGAGTCCCACAGGTTCTGACCGTGCAGTCACCACCGTTGTCACCAGAAGAACCCTCTACCTCGACCAGAGATCAGAGAGAGTTATTTTGGGGACCAATGGCAGTTGAGAAACAGTGTGAACCATCTTCAAAAACCACGATACCTGCACAAAAAGCTATGGATGTCAGCCCATCGTATCGTGACATTGTGTTCAGGTCACTGCACTCTTTGAAGGATGGCCTGGAATTCAACGGCCAGTCAGCTCGTTCTCCGTATTTTCTGCCGCCCAGTTTACTATCCCAGCGGTCCGCCTCTATACCACTACCGGTTCCTCATCCACCTCCGGTTGACGAGTGGGGAAATACGGGGCCAGACCCTGAATCCAAGCCCAGAAGATTTTGGAACATTCTTGTGGCGGATCACTTCCCGGAGAAGTTCTAGCCGGCGAAAACATCGAACTTTTGTACACCGGAATCCCTCACCCCAGAGGAAGTTGAGTGCTTCCTTCAAACCCTATGGGTGACACACTTCCGTATTCATTATTATCGGGTGGTGTACCCCAGGATCCAAGTGCACTTTGAGGAAATCAGCGAGCAATTTCGTCTGGTCGATTTGGTTGCACTCCCTGTGGCCCAGCACCCTGAGTCGCCAGGTCTCCAGAACACCCTCTAACAAAAATGCATTCATAGTTTAAAGGTACTCTGCAAAATCATCAGGGATGCTACCCCCACGAGCAAGTCTATGGCTAAGGACAGTATGTTGCCCTCATCTTCAGTCCTATCTGGCGATAGCCCAACTCGTTATGTGACATTGAGGACATTCCCCAAAGAAGGGTCTCGTTCCACATGGATGACATAGTGGACAAGGAGGATGAGCTAGAGATTCTCGATGGATACTTACCCCCTGAGGGTGTAGAACCACTGTTGGACCCATCATGGAGGGTTACTTGTTATCAGAGGAACCTTATAGGACTCCATGCACCCACCGAGTCATTGGTACTCAGTCGGAATGCTGGTAAGGGTAAAGAGCATTTTGGAACTGTCAAGAACTCTGACCCGTCCACCTCGGTACAAAAGATAGACGAATACCCCTAGAAGGACATGTTGCGCCAAAAGCTCGCTGAGTAGAATAGGCTGGTTGACGAACTTCTGGCCGAACGTGCTGTAGAGCGACGACCTGACTTTGGTAATCCTAAGTCGGGTCAGCAGGGGCAGGAACAATTTCCCCCCGATGAGATGCCTCTAGGCAACCCTGATCATGCTTCTCCTGCAGACAGGGCTGAATCCAGAACTCACGATAAGATTGCGCGATACGTATCACCAAAACATCCCGAATGACGCAGAAATTCAAGGAATCCGACCAGGGTTCCCCCGGCTGCCCCGCAGGCTGCTCCACCAGTCGCTCCACGAGCCGTTCAAACAGTCTACCATGTCGAAGAGCCCGGAAATGCACTCGTGGTTAGGGATCCCTATCAAGATAGGGACCCCCATCCAGATGATCCTATATAGGCACTCATCGCCCGTCTCGAGGAGTTGGAAACGCGGAAGGTGGCAGTCCCACCAGATGGCAAGCCATATCCTGCGTGGGTGGATGATATGCCTACACCCCCAGGTTTTGGAAATCCCACTTTCTCTCCCTTTAATGGGACAGGAGATCCACCGCAGCACCTGACCCACTTTTCTTATAAGTGTGGCCTCATGTTGGGAACCCCCGCATAGCAGGAATATGCCATGCTGAGATGTTTTGTGCAGACATTGGAAGGCCCTGCGTTTGTCTGGTACAGCCAGCTCCCCATTAGATCAGTGACCAGCTGGGAGGATCTTCGCCAAAAATTCCTATACCAGTTCATCTCCACCACGTGAAAGACCAACATCGCAGACCTCTTCAAGTACAAACAATGGCCTGATGAGTGAGTCGCGGACTTCATCGCCCGATGGAAGGGGCTCACATAATCCCTCGACATGCCACTGACTCAGGAGCAATTACTGATGATGCGCATAGGGAATGTCAAAACAGAACTGGTTCCTTCCCTGATCACTCAGAACTACCCTGGAAGTTTATGAGACTTATCATATAAGGCCCAGTTCCTCAAGGAAGCTCTACAATAGTCTGGTCTGGCATGTCTGCTACCCCTTGTGATCCCAGCAAGGAGGGCTACCAGATTTGAGCCCACTGCGGTGGCCCAAATAGAATCCCCCAGGCAGCTAGAATTACTGCCAGTGACACCGGCCTCACAACCTCACAGAGGTCCTCCACCTCAGGCACAACCACCTGCCTAGTAGCGACCACCTCAGAATCGGCAGGTTCCCCCACGCAACGCGCCACCACCGCCTAGGCAGGACAATCAGGCTCCGCCTCCTCAGTAGGCCCCTATGGCCCCTCATCAGTTCCAGGCTCCCAGAGCGCCCTATCTAGAAATAAGGCACCAGAATTAATCGTTCAACGAGAATCAGGTCCCCAGTTACTTCCGTAGTACTCTAGAGCAGGGGATTGTGCGCTTACCCGAGTGGAGAAGGCCGATAGAGGCGAATCTCACCGATTTCCCCAACTACTGCCCCTATCATCAGATCCTGGGGAACACCCTCAAGAAGTGCTATGTTTTTAAATACTGGCTCCAAGAACAGGTTGATAACAACATAGTTAGGTTGGGCCCGACCCCAGCACAAGTGGTGGGTGTCTTTTTGAGGTCAGAAAGTAGTAGAGATGACGAAAGCGAGTGGAAGCAGGTTCCCAGCCACAGATCCAAGACGTACAATGACTAGATGGCTCATAAAATAGTCACCCATGCCCATGGTATTATTTGGGAATGCGTGAATCAGCTGGAGCCTTTAGAAGATGTGACCAGTTTCTCTGCGTCATCATCTCATCCGACCTCTTCCCAGAAGGGCAAGCAGCGGCGACACAAGAAGAAGCAACATGCTCCACCACTGTCATCGTCGTCCCACACTCTTGATGACTTCATGCCCCCTGAGATGAGAATTCCTCCCAGAATCCACCCAGTGGTGGATGAATCCTCAATTGACAGTCGGGGGTACACTTCGGTTAATACCATGGAGTTGGTAAATTCCTATATGACTCCCGATGAGGGGGAATGCCAGGAGAACCTCCCCAACGTCCCCAGCTAACGCCAACGTCAGTAGAACTGCAGCCACATGGGTTTTCAAGGCACGATAGATGGAACTTTCAGACAGGCCATGCATTCCATGAGACCAGACAGCAGGCCCAGTGTAGATCTCAGTACGTGCAACCTTCTCATATGGTTCCCTTAGATCTACCTCCATTGTCATTTATGCTACTAGATCAGGCAGAGCTTCCTCGTCCGTACTGCGGCCAGTCTCACACTACTACAGGACAATATCAATTGTCTGAACCACATCTAGCAGCCTCTCTTTAGGCCTCGACTAGTGAGCAATGGGGCATACCTAGCACTAGCCAGCTGCCAGCCTAGCCGCCAGGGCCCGCCGTGCCTCGAATTGCAGAGCGGCCTGTTGTTAGCAGAGGTTCGTGCCTGGCACAGAAGTATGATGTTTTGAACCACATTTCTGAAATTCCAGCGAGGCTTTCTATCCTCGAGGCTCTTCACCTATTGTCTGACATGCGCGAGTCGATTGCTGAGGCCTTAAGGAGCCCCCTCCAGTTTGAGATGGAGGTAGCAGCTGCAGAAGCCTTCCACGCTGAGGCAATTGAGAACGCCGAATGACAGGCAGTTATCTCTTTCTCTGGTGAAGACAAAGACCCTCCCATACAGGGGTACATTCATCCACTGCACATCACTAGTCAGTTCAATGGCGTGGAAGTCCGCCGCTGTCTTGTTGACACGAGCTCTGGGATTAACCTAATCCCGACTCAGACACTGTGGAATCTGGGGTTGTCCTAGGATGATTTAACTCCCTCCGACCTAAGGATCCAGGGATATGACAGGACCAAGAAGACCCCGGTTGGGATGATCCATTTGAAGACCCAGTTCGGTGGCCTAGTTACCAGTACCGACTTCATGGTCGTCTCCCAGGACACCGTGTACAACGCATTGATGGACATGTCGTGTCTCCAACTGCATGCAGCGATCCCTTCGTCTTATCACCAATGCCTCAAATACTCCTTCAATGGTCAAGTAGGCGTGCTCCAAGGAGATGCGTCTCCTTTTGCCTATTGTGAAGCCCGCTATCTAGACGCTGACTATTAAAAGAGCAAGGATAAGAAGATTCTGGAAAGTGAGGTTGAACCCGCCCCGGTCACAAGTGATCCCTAGGTAGGTCTGGATAACGCCTACATCTTCCTGATTCATCGGTTGGAGGAAATGACCCCCGACATGGGGTAGTGTTTTGTTATTTCAGGTACAAGATGAAGGAATATTACCAGGTCCAAGCGACGGCAAAAAATCACCTCATACTCCTACACCAACTAGGATTGGGTGATCCCGGAACCTCCTACCCCTATACAGTATCGGGACATCAGGCTCATGGCAATGGTGGTACGTCATACCTGTCTATTTTTTCGGGCTGAAATTAACCAGCTTAGGCCAACACACCACTACTACGTTGATGTCATCAAGCGTGGACCCTTAGGCCGAAGACCGGATGAGATTGGATCAACTTCCTTCATCGTTATGGTCTCATTGGCGCATGAGTCTCCTGATGTGATGACCACTGCCGCCCTGGCCAACACTAGCCTCCTATCAGATCCTGGCGGCTCGAAAGCAACTCCCCCCATGGATGATCCCTCCACACGTGGATAAGAGGATCTAGAGGATGCTCCCCATGCATTTGAATATGGCGTATCTACCTTGGTCGATGAACTGGTACAAGTGAACCTTGGTAGTGAGGCAGATCCGAGACCCACATTGATCAGGGCTGCCATGTCCCTCGAGGAGTAGCAGCGGTACGTGAACTTCCTTAAGCAGCACTGTGATGTGGTTTCCTAGAATTACAGCAAGATGCCAGGACTAGATCTTCAAGTATCCATCCATTTCCTTGTTCTCCCGACAAACCATCGCGGGTTCAAGAAACCTCCCAGAAATATGCACCCTTCACACGGTGCCAGGTTTATGCTGAAGTTAACAAGCTTATCAAATCCAACTTCATCAAGGAGGTCTAGTACCCCAAGTGGATAGCCAACATTGTTCCAGTTAGGAAGAAGAACAGGAATATGAGAGTTTGTATCGACTTCCGCGATCTCAACCGCCACTGTCTGAAGGATGATTTCCACCTCTCAGTGATAGAGTTGTTGATTGATGCAACAGTCAGGTTCCAAGAGATATCCTTCATGGATGGGTATTCTGGGTACAACCAGATCCGGATGGCCCCTGAAGACGAGGATTCCACTGCTTTCAGGCCCCCCCAAGGTACTTTCTGTTACCGGGTTATGCCCTTCAGCCTGAAAAATTCACGTGCCACCTATCAGCGGGGCATGCATTACATATTCAAGCCAATTCTAGGGACATTGGTAGAGTTCTATGTAGATGATCTTGTGGTAAAATCTTGTCAGCACCAGGACCATCTCGAGAACCTTGAGAAAGAGTTTGGTTTCCTCTACTCTCGCCACCTGAAGATGAACCCGCTTAAATGTGCCTTCGTGGTCACCTCCGAGAAGTTTCTTGGCTTTGTTGTCAGATACCGAGGCATCGAGATTGACCCAGAGAAGATCAAGTCCATCAGCCAAATGCCTCCCCTGAGCGATATTCGGGAGCTTCGAAGTCTCCAAGTCCACTTAGCCTACATACATCGATTCATTGTGAATTTGGCTGGAAAGTGTAAGCCCTTTTCCCGGTTCATGAAGAAAGGCTCCGCCTATGAATGGGATGAAGTGTGTCAGGCCGCCTTCGAGGAAATCAAGCAGTATCTACTCCATCCTCCGGTCCTGATGCCACCCATCACCAGAAAGCCACTTGTCCTTTATGTGACCGCTCTGGAACTATCTCTTGGTTCCCTTCTTGCCCAGAAGAACAATGAGGGGACAGAGAACAGCCTCTACTACCTCAGTCGCATGCTCCTCGATACAGAGACCAGATACTCCCCCATAGAAAAGATCTTCCTTGTGCTCATGTTTTCCGTACAGAAATTGCGACATTACCTGCAACACCATGAGGTACATTTGGTCTCTCGGGTAGACCCACTGAAGTACATTCTGAACCGCCCCATGTTGACTGGACGACTAGCACGGTGGGTGGTGATCCTCTGGCAGTTAGACATCAGGTTCGTGCCTCAAAAGGATATCAAGCGGAAGGCATTGGCATACTTCCTAGATTCCCATCCAACCTTCGTGGATCAATCCCTGGACCTAGATTTTCCTGATGAGGCAATCCTCTCAGTCGATCATCCAACCTCATGTTGGAAAATAAACTTCGACGGTGCCTCTTGGAGCCCCACCGGTAGGAGGCTCAACAATCCTAGGCTTAACAAAGTGGGTCTGGGTATCGTTTTCATAACCCCAGCACAAGCCATTCTACCATACTCATTCCTGTTGTCAGAAGGCTACACGAACAACGCGGAAAATTATTAGGCTCTCATCTCTAGCCTCGAGTTGGTCCTTGAGATTGTTGTTCCCTATTTTCATGTGAAAGGGGATTCCGAACTAGTCATCAAGTAGGTCAATGGCGACTATGTTGTCAGGAAGCCAGAGCCCATGCCATTGTTGGAGTGCACCCTCCATCTAATGGCCCAGTTCCCTTCTCGACCAGAGGTTACCCATGTCCCTCAATCACAGAATGGTCGAGCGGACGCTTTGTCCGGCCTAGCTGCATCAGTTGAAGAACCCGAGCAGGATGATCTGATTATACATGTGGCACACTAGAGGGTTATTGTCCCCATCACCCCAAAGGATGATGACGGCCTACGGGTAAGACTTCTTACCACCAGATCCTCCACGCCAGGAGCCCCAGGTTCTTCAGATGCAGTGGTTGAGGCCACACCCAACTGGGGGGAACCTTTTGTCGAGTATCTCCAAAATGGTTGCCTCCTGGATGATCGGGCCGAGCACAAGCAAATCCGACGCCGCGCACTGCAGTTTACCCTCCAAAGTGGTCCCAGTCTTGAGCGGATCCTCAATAAGAAGGGCTTCGATGGTGTCCTCCTCCATTGCATTCAAGGAGTTGAGATTTCTCAGGTCAAGCAAGAGGTTCACACCATTTCCTATAGTGCCCACCATGCCGAGACAAAGCTATCCCATTAGATTCAGATATTGGGGATCTTTTGGCCCTCTATGATCCATGATTGTATTTAGTTTTCCAAGAGATGTCACATGTGGAAAGTTCATGCTAACTTCCTACATCGACCGCTAGAGCCTATCCACTCCACCAAGTACTCCTGGACATTTTTGGTGTGGGGAATCGATGTTGTGGGACCATATCCACCGGTGACAGCTCGTTAGTGTAGGTTCATCCTGACCGCTACAGATTTCTTCTTCAAGTGGGCAGAGGCAGTTCCACTCAAAGAGGTCAAGTCCCATTCCATCGTTGACTTCATGAGCTCCAATATCATCCACCGGTTTGGAGTCCCTCATGATTTCCCCACCGATAACGGAACCAACTTCCGAGCAGCTGAGCTGAAGAAATTGTATGCTAAGTTCAATATCCATTCGAACCATACCTCTTGCTATCACGGGCAGGAAAATGGATAGATCGGGGTGTTCAACAAAACCCTCTCTAACATTTTGCAGAAAATGGTTGGTCAGAATAAGAAGAGTTTTCCGAACAAGCTCCCCAATTCCCTCTGGGCTTATCGGATGACGACTCGCAATTCCACCCAGGTGACTCCATATTCCCTGGTGTATGGGGCTGAGGTCATCATGCCCATCGAGATCCAGCTGCAATCATTACGCAATGTAGTCTATGACCAGCAGGCTCCAGATAAGGTGACCGAAATCCGTCTAGCTGAATTGTAATCAATCGACGAGAATAGGCCTCGTTCCCAACACAATCTAGAAAGGTATCAGAATAGGATAGCTAGAGCCTTCAACAAGAAGGTTCACCTTCTCTCTTTTCTGCAAGGTGACCTAGTGTTGGCCCTCCGAGCGCCAATGATCCCCAGTAGGAAACCACCCAAGCTGGAGCCCAAATGGGAAGGACCTTACATAATTCATAAGGTCTACCCCAATGGAGAATACTCCTTGGTTACCATGGATTGTTAGCGCATAACTCCTCCCAGTAATTCCAAGTTCCTCAAGCAATACTTTTCCTGAGCCTCTGGGTCCCGCATGACCCTAAACTGCACCCCGGTCCTGCACGACCTTAAACTGGACGGTCCTGTATGACCCTAAACTGCACCCCAGTCCAGCATGACCTTAAACTGGATGGTCCCGCACGACCTTAAACTGTATGGTTCTACATGACCTTAAAATAGACGGTCCCACATGACCCTAAACTACACGACGGTCCTGCATGACCTTAAACTATCCAGTCCTACATGACTTTAAACTACAACATCGTACTGCATGACATTAAACTACATCATCATATGTCATGATGTTAAACTTCTCAGTATAGTCCCACATGACAATAAACTGCAAAATGGTCTGAGCTCTATGACCCTAAACTAAGATCTCCTTTGTCCTCACTGCAAGACATTAAAATGCAAGTTGGTCAGGCCCTCTGTACCGAGGCCTAGCCTCAGCCCCCTTGGCCTTCTCGTTCCCCCGACCCTCGTCCTCACTGCAAGATGTTAAACTCAAAGTTGGTTAGACCTTCCTGACTGAGGCCCAGCCTCAGGCCCCCTGGCCTTCCCTAACCCAGGCTCTCTTGTGGGATTGTATGGTGTGGTGTGGGATTATGTCCTCATTCACATCGGGTTACTTGTTGTACCGTACACATCCTTAGATGATATGTGTTTCATTTTCCCACATGACATTAAAATGTGCTTATAGAACTATGTATGGCTTGATTCCCATCCTAAAGGGATACGTAGGAATGCTCAGACGTCTCGTCTTGATCCCATCCCCATTCTATTCTCTTTGAATGTCCCCCTGGGTATAGTTTCCTCAGAGGGTCCTCACATGATGTGGAGTAGGCTTCCTTAGCCCCACTCATACGAGGATTATAATGGTTTCACCATATTCCCACTCCCGTTCTTCTATCCTCCCATGTCTTCACCGAACGACATTAAACTGCATGGCATCTTGAGAACTACGTACGGCCTGATTCCCATCCTCATGGGATACGTAGGAACGCCCGGAAATTTTGTCCATTGGCCCAGCCCAAAAGCCAAAATATTCCCCCCGGGTCAAGACATATGGAAGGGTGCATTACTTTTTCCCCAATTCATGTCAATCTAGCCTTGATCCAACTATAGGTCCCCCTCCCTGGAGATGTTCGCCTCTTTCGTAGATGGGTACAACTACGATTCACCTACTCCTTGACTGGGATTCCATCACCTTCCCCATATGGAAGGGCCCGTTAATGGTATGAATACCATGACTAAGGGCCCTCTTAGCATTTCAGGCCAACGCCCTCAAGGGTTCCGAGCACAAGCCGATACAAGTCCCGCGTTTCAAATGTGTTCAGCGATCGATGCTCATTTGTTGCTCCCATGTCAGGTCACCATAGGGACACTGTGTTTCGAACATGGTCAACAGCCACCCTTGATCTTCGGGTCCACCCCAATATGTCCCAAACATCAAGTGTAGTGATTCATTCTTCCACATCCCGAAGCCACGAACTCTTTTTGGAAAGGGCCAACTGCCAGGCCCATGGCCCAGGTTCTCTTTGATGGGATTGTGCACTGTGGTGTGGCATTACGTCCTCATTCACATCGGGTTACTTTCCATTCCATACACATCCCTAGACGCGACACCTTATCCAGCCCTCTTCCTTAGTGCAAGACATTAAACTACAAGCTGGTCAGGCCTTCCTGATCAAGGCCCAGCCTCAGGTCCCTTGACTTTTCTGGGCCCCTGGCCCCCGTCCTTACTGCAAGACGTTAAACGGAAAGCTGTTCAGGCATACCTGACCGAGGCCCAGCCTCATTCCCCTTGGCCTTCTCAGGCCCCTTATCCCAAGTTTATACCTGGAGTGTACGGTGTGGTGTGGGATTATGTCCTCATTCACGTAGGGTTAATCGTCATGCCGTACACCTCCCCTGTCTAGGGAATCCTATTCCCCGACTCTCTTACTCACTGCAGGACATTAAACTGCGAGTAGGCCAGGCCTTCCTGACCAAATCCCAACTATCAGTCCCTTTGGGATTTTCGGGCCCCCAAACTAGGTCCTCTCTTATGGGAGTTTATGGTGTGGTGTGGGATTATTTCCCCATTCATGTCGATTTGTCCGTCGTACCATACACATCATTTGTTTGATGGTATCCTACTCCCCTTCTCATCCTGCATGACATTAAATTGCATCTTGAGAACTACGTGTGGATTGATTCCCATCCTTATGGGATACATAGGACCACCCGAATGTCTAGGCTTCAGGTCCAGCCCCATCTCCCGAAAATCTCCATCCCACCTTGGCCCCGTAGCCTACCTCTCCCTCCTGAGTGGATGTTTTGGATGGCCCAGTTCCCTTCTCGACCAGAGGTTACCCATGTCCCTCATTCACAGAATGGTTGAATGGACACTTTGGCCAGCCTAGCTGCGTCACTTGAAGAACCCGAGCAGGATGATCTGATTATACATGTGGCACACTATAGGGTTATTTCCCCCGTCACCCCAGAGGATGAAGATGGCCTGTGGGTAATCCATCTTACCACCGGATCCTCCAATCCAAGAGCCCCAGGTTCTTCAGATGCAGTGGTTGAGGCCACTCCTGACTGGGGGGAACCTTTTTTCGAGTATCTCCAAAATGGTTGACTCCTGGATGATCGGGCCGAGCACGAGCTAATCCGACACCGCGCACTGCAGTTTACCCTCCAAAGTGGTCCTAGTGTTGAGCGGATCCTCTATAAGAGGGGCTTCGATGGTGTTCTCCTCCATTGCATTCAAGGAGTTGAGATTTCTCCGGTCAAGCAAGAGGTTCACACCAGTTCCTACAGTGCCCACTAGGCCGGGCCAAAGATGTCCCATCAGATTAGAAGATATGGGTACTTGTGGCCCTCTATGATCCATGATTGTATTTAGTTTTCCAAGAGATTCCATGCGTGGCAAGTTCATGCTAACTTCCTGCATCAGCCGCTAGATCCTATACACTCCACCAAGTACTCCTGGACATTTTTTGTGTGGGGACTCGATGTCGTGGGACCATATCCATCGGTGAGAGCTCGCCAGTTTAGGTTCATCCTGACCGCTACAAATTTCGTCTCCAAGTGGGAAGAGGCAGTTCCACTCAAAGAGGTCAAGGCCCATTCCATCTTTGACTTCGTGACCTCCAATATCATCCACCGGTTTGGAGTCCCTCATGCTTTCCTCACCGATAACAGCACCAACTTCCGAGTAGCTGAGCTGAAGAAATTTTTCGCTAAGTACAATATCCGTTCAAACCATACCTCTCGCTATCACGGTCAGGAAAATGGATAGATCGCTGTGTTCAACAAAACCCTCTCTAACATTTTGCAGAAAATGGTTGGTAAGAATAAGAAGAGTTTGCCGGACAAGCTCCCCAATTCCCTTTGGGCTTATCGGACGACAACTCGTAATTTCACCAAGGTGACTCCATATTCCCTGGTGTATGGGGCTAAGGTCATCCTTCCCATCGAGATCCAACTGCAATCGTTACGCAATGCAGTCTATGACCAGAAGGCGCCAGATAAGGTGGCCGAAATCCATCTAGATGAATTGGAATCAATCGACGAGAATAGGATTTGTTCCCTGCACAATCTAGAAAGGCATCAGAATAGGATAGTCAGAGCCTTCAACAAGAAGGTTCACCTTCACTCTTTTCTGCAAGGTGACCTGGTGTTGGCCCTCCGAGCGCCAATGATCCCCGGTAGGAAACCACCCAAGCTGGAGCCCAAATGGGAATGACCTTACATCATTCATAAGTTCTACCCCAATGGAGCATACTCCTTGGTGACCATGTATGGTGAGCGCATAACTCCTCCCAACAATACGAAGTTCCTCAAGCAATACTTTTCCTGAGCCTCTGGGTCTTGCATGACCCTAAACTGCACCTCGGTCCTGCACGACCTTAAACTGGACGGTCTTGTATGACCCTAAACTGTACCCTAGCCCGACACAACCTTAAAATGGATGGTCCCGCATGACCTTAAACTGTATGTTCCTACATGACCTTAAACTGGATGGTCCCACATGACCCTAAACTGCACGATGGTCCTGCATGACCTTAAACTATCCAGTACTGCATGACTTTAAACTACAACATCGTACTGCACGACGTTAAACTACATCATCGTCTGTCATGACATTAAACTTCTCATTATCGTCCCACATGAAAATAAACTGCAAAATGGTTTGATCTCTATGAACCTAAACTAAGATCCCCTTCGTCCTCACTACAAGACATTAAATTGCAAGTTGGTCAGGCCTTCCGGACTGAGGCCTAGCCTCAGGCCCCTTGGCCTTCTCGTGCCCCGACCCTCATCCTCACTGTAAGATGTTAAACTACAATCTGGTTAGGCCTTCCTGACCGAGGCCCAGCCTCAATCCCCATGGCCTTCCCTAACCCAGGCTCTCTTGTGGGATTGTATGGTGTGGTGTGGGATTATGTCCTCATTCACATCTGGTTACTCGTCGTACCGTACACATCCCCAGATGAGATGTGTTTCATTGTCCCACATGACGTTAAACTGTGCTTCTAGAACTATGTATGGCTTGATTCCCATCCTCAAGGGATACGTAGGAATGCTCAGACGTCTTGTCTTGAGCCCATCCCCAAGCTCTTATCTTTGACTATCCCCCCTGGGTATAGTTTCCTCAGAGGGTCCTCACATGATGTGGAGTAGGATTCCTTATCCCCACTCATACGACGATTATAATGGTTTCACCATATTCCAACTCTCGTTCTTCTATCCTCCCACGTCTTCACCGCATGATGTCAAACTGCATGGCATCTTGAGAACTACGTACGGCTTGATTCCCATCCTCATGGGATATGTAGGAACGCTCGGAAATTTTGTCTGTTGGCCCATCGCAAAATCCAAAATATTCCCCCCCGGGTCAAGACATATGGTAGGGTGCACACTTTTTCCCCAATTCACGTCGAGCTAGCCTCGATCCAACTATACGTCCCCCTCCCTGGAGATGTTCGCCTCTTTCGTAGATGGGTACAACTATGATTCACCCACTCCTTAACTGGGATTTCATCACCTTCCCCATCCGAAAGGGCCCCTGAATGGTATGAATAACCGACCTAAGGGCCCTCTTAGCATTTCAGGCCAACGTCCTCAAGGGTTCCGAGCACAAGCTGATACAAGGTCCGCGTTTCAAAATGTGTTCAGCGGTCGATGCTCATTTGTTGCTCCCATCTCAGGTCACCATAGGGACGCTGTGTTTCGAACATGTTCAACAGCCACCCTAGATCTTCGGGTCCACCCCAAGATGTCCCAAACATAGAGTGTAGTGATTCATTCTGCCCCGTCCCGAAGCGACGAACTCTTTCTGGCAAGGGCCAACTGGCGGGCCCCTAGCCCAGGTTCTCTATGATGGGATTGTGCATTGTGGTGTTCCATTACGTCCTCATTCACGTCGGGTTACTTTCCATGCCGTACACATCCCCAGACGTGACACCTTATCCAGCCCTCGTCCTTACTGCAAGACATTAAACTGCAAGCTGGTCAGGCCTTCCTGACCGAGGCCCAGCCTCAGGCCCCTTGGCTTTTCCGGGCCCTGGCCCCCGTCCTTACTACAAGACATTAAACGACAAGCTGTTCAGGCCTTCCTGACCAAGTCCCATCCTCAGGCCCCTTGGCCTTCTCGGGCCCCTTAGCCAAAGTTTATACCCGGAGTATACGGTGTGGTGTGGGATTATGTCCTCATTAACGTCGGGTTAATCTTCGTGTCGTACACCTCCCATGTCTAGGGAATCCTATTCCCTGACCCTCGTCCTCACTGCAAGACATTAAACTGCGAGTAGGCCAGGCCTTCCTGACCAAAGCCCCACTATCAGGCCCTTTGGACTTTTTGGTCCCCCGGCCCAGGTCCTCTCTTTTGGGAGTTTATGGTGTGGTGTGGGATTATTTCCCCATTCACGTCAATTTGTCCATCATACCATACACCTCCCTTGTTTGAGGGTATCCTACTCGCCTTCTCGTCCTACATGATGTTAAACTGCATCTTGAGAACTACGTGTGGCTTGATTCCCATCCTTATGGGATACATAGGACCACCCGAATGTCTAGGCTTCGGGTCCAGCCCCATCTCTTGAAAATCTCCATCCCACCTTGGCCCCTTAGTCTACCTGTCCCTCCTGAACCATTTTGTCGAACCTTTTCGGTGGTTTACCAATGTGCCAAAGGGTACTCTGGTTTATTACCTGGAGTGTCGGACTCTACTCAGACATGTTCTCACCCGCTTTTCAGGTTTTGTGTTCCCCTTCATCAGGTCTTTCATCACCTTTCACACCAGGAGGGACCCCCAAAAAACACCATGGATACCACGCCTAAGGGATATCCTACCGTTACGAGCCAATGCCCCCGAGAGTTTCATACAACAAATTGATATAAATCCCATGTTGTGAATATGGTCAGCAGTCGATGCTCATTTTCTATTCCCACTTCAGGCTAACGCGATATGGAGACTATTTTTCCTCCATGGTTAACAGTTATCCTCCATCGCCACGCCAACCCCATTAACGCCAAAATGTCGGTTACATGATTCACATCCTTCTCCACCTCATCATGTCCAATTAGATCTTCAAAACTCTTGATAATATTCCTCAGTGCACATTTGCGCGTTAGAAGGACAAAAGCTGTAGTAAGGGTGTCCTTCAGGGCTCTGCACTGACTTCCCTTTGATGGATGTTTCAGGTATTGCAATAAGAATATTCCTCCCTTGTTTCCCACACTGAGTTTGACACATGTGGGCTTAGTGATCGGGTCGAGGTTTGTGATTACTTGGAAATCTATCATCCATTCATGGTCCAAGCTCTAAGACACTAAACTAAAATCATCTCAGAACTACATTTGGCTTGATTCCCATCCTCACAGGGATACGTAGGAATGTCTAGACCTTCTGTCTTTGGGTCCAGCTTGAGTTCTGCTAATTCATCTTATCTTTCCTGCCTTCGGGACCTTGACTACGAGACCATGTGGCATGGTATGGGACTACATCCTCATTCACGTTGGGTTTTAAATAGCCGCACCATGTTCACCCTGTTCAAAAAAACTAGCCCTCCTATTTCCTATCTCACACGACATTTAAAGGAACTCTCTAGAACTACGTGTGGTTTGATTCCCATTCTTATGGGATACGTAGGACCACCCGAATGTCTAGACTTCGGGTCCAGCCCCACTTCTTAGAGATCTCCCGATCTTTCGATCAGCTAGGCCCCTTGCCTTGTCCCTCTCCACGAGGGGGATATATAGGTGTGGTATAGGGTTTTTGGTGCCATTCCCCCTTCTCCCGGGAACCTGGCATCTCTTGGAAGCCCTCAATTTGAGTCCCTTGACCCCTTGGAGTGGTTCGCCCTTGTGTTAAGAGTACTCTGGTCTAGGACCAAGTGTGTCAGATTCAACTTGGTCAAGTTCCTTCCACTTTTCAAGCTTCTTGTTCCCCTTCATTTATCCTCCGTTATCTCTCACACCTGGAGGAACCTCCAAGAATGGCCTGAATACCACGCTTAATGGCTCTCCCACCATTACGGGCCAACGCCCCTGAGGGTTTTGGACAAAAAATTGATACAAATCCCGCGTTGCGAACACGGTCAGCGGTCGATGATCATTTTTTTGTCCCCATTTCAGGCTAACGCAATATGGATACTACTTTTCTGCCACGGTCAGCAGTAATCCTATGTCTTCACGTCAGCCCCTTTAGGCCTTGAATGTTGGTTGCATGATTCACATTATGTTCCACCTCATCGTGTCTGGGTGGAATCGAGACTCTCTTGCCACTATCCCTCAGTGCACCTCTGCACGTCAGGGGGACAAGGCTGTAATACGGTGTCCTTTGGGGCTCCCATGGTCCGAGATCTAAGACCAAAAACTAAGATCTTAATTAAGGTCTATGTGCGGCTTGATCCTCATCCCTATGGGATAAGTGGGGTCACCCGAACGTCTCGTTTTCGGGTCCAGCTCAGTTGGGAGCTAGTTTCTCCTACCCCCTTCCTTCTTACCTTTATTTTGGCCCCTTGGCCTAAGGTTTCCTCCTCAGAATAGTGTACGGTATAATATGGGATCATTTTCCCGTTCACGTCGAGTGTGTTTTATTGCGCCGTACACATTCCCCACCTGGCATCATCTCTACCGTGTTTGCATTGCATGACGTTAAAATGCATGCTTGGTCCTATCACACGACCCTAAACTGTGACATTAATTTCCTGGCCGCATGACGAAAAACGACACTGCATTATGATGACCTCATTGTAGAGGACATCACGTTGGGTATTGGTCACGTGCCATACCATTTTTCAATGCCTACTATGGATTTATAATTGTGGAAACACCAGGGATTTCTACCCTAGACCTATCTCTTCACAAAAAAAACCACTCACCTTAAAGGACAAACAAGATTTATCAAATACCGCTTCTCTTGGTGCGAGGGCCACACCTGCACGCCCATTCATCCTTTGCACTGGTACCTTACCATGCCATGAAACCCCCAAGAATTATGTATGGATTGATTCTCATATTTATGAGATACGTAGGAGCACCCGAGCACTTCCCCGTGGGCCCATCCTAACTTTACTATTCGGTCCCTTGACTCGAGCACTTCCCTAGAGAACACATGGTAAGTAGGGCTTATGTCCTCGTTCATGTCGGGTTTTGTAACCACCTCACCATGTGTTTCCTACTCTCCTTAACCACTCATGGTCCAAGTTCTAAGACCTTAAACTAAGACCTTTTCAATAACTACGTGCATCTTGATCCCCATCCTCATGGGGTATGTATAAACGCTTGTGCATTTTTCCTCAGGACCAGCTCAACTCTCATTTTCGGTCCCTTAACCTAAAACCTCTCCCAAGGGGGTTGTGTGGTGTGGTATGGGATTATTTCCTCATTCACGTCAGGTTGTTCACCGCTCCGTACACATCCCCAGTTCCCATTCATGTCAGGTTTTTTGTAATTACCCGCCACGTGCCTCCTGTGTTTCCTCCCATCCATGGTCCGAAATCTATGACCCTAAACTAAGATATCCCTATGGGAAAGGACTCGACTCCCTCTATATAGAATGTCTCGTTTACATATTCAGATGTATTTTGAAAAAGAGCATGAAGTGTGGAATTTTCATGGAGACATCCCCATCGTTCCATGACCAAGCTTCGTGAGCTCGCTATTTGGATCCTCATCCTCTTCCATATCTAAAAGGACCCTCAGATGGCATGGTTTCTAGGCTTAAGGGATCTCCATGGGTGCTGGGCCTAAGGGTTCTTCTATCGTTTCGGGGCAATGTCCCTAAGGATCTCGGACGACATTTGCGACAGGTCCCATGTTTCGAACATGGTCAACAGTCGACCCCCATTTGTCTGTCCCCATTCTTGGCTAATGCGATATGGATGCTGCATTTCCACCACGGTCAATAGTTATCCTCCATCGTCACACAACCATAATTGTGATCCAAATTTCGAGCATCATGATTAACACATTTAAACTTCCTCATGTTCAAGTAGAATTCCAACATACTCAGCTTTATCTCTTTTTTCATCTAGGTTTTCTACATAGACGTGTTAGCATCATTGGGTCGATATATACCGGGCGTCCCTTATCCCGGACATTCCCCTTCATGTGTCGGTAAATTTCCCCATTACTTCTTGTTTCCCACATCGAGCATGACTCACATGGGCTTAGTAGTGTTGGTGGGATGTGTACCGGTGCAACCAGGCTTCTTATCGTCCCACATGATGTTAAACTGTGCTTCCAGAACTACGTGTGGCTTGATTCCCATCATCATGGGATACGTAGGGAAACCCTGGTATTTTTCCTAGGGTCTAGCCCCCAGGAGTCATAAATACTGTTCTTCCCCTTTCCGACCCCCTAGACGGACCCCTCAGGTGGAACTATGTAACTGTAATTTTTCCCCGAACAAGTTTGGGATGCCCCACAATGGCATTGGGAAGTGACATCCCCCCTCGCCAGAGAGGCCCTGTCTGAAAGAAAGAATGATCCACGGTCAAACTAACGCATCCATCCAGTGTTCTTCCACCATAATGGTGTAACCTCAAGATTGTTGGATTCTGTTCGAACGAACCCTCACTCCACATTCCACGCTTTGCGTGCCCCCTTATTCGGACCCTCGTCCCCTTTCATGTCTGGAGGAACCCCCTAACAGTATGGATTCTCGGCCTATGGCCCACCTATTGTCTTGTTCCAGCGTTCCAAAAGACTAATGGGTAGCATTGTGAGTTAGCCCCCGTGTTTCAAACATGGTCAACGGTCGGCCCTCATTTGTTATCCCCGTTTCAGGCTAACACAATAAGGATATTGTGTTTCTGCCACAATCAACAGTTATCCTTTATTGTCACGCCATCCCCATAGTGTTCCGGATTCTAGGTATCGTGATTCACACCTTCCACTTCCCTAGGTTCGGTCTAATCCCAATGCCCCTGGTGTTACCCAGCTCGTGCATCAGAGCACATCGAGAGAACGACTCGTCGATTGTCCTGAGGTACTAATCCTCAAATCGGGCCCCTCCCATGTCTTCCCGGAAGATCTGGATTGGTTACTTAAACCCTGAATACCTGGATCTTGGTCAACACATTAGGTTCATATAGAATAGCATGGTGATAACCCCTTGTTTCTCACATTGGGCTCGACCCGTGTGAGCTTAGGGATTGACCACTGAACATTTCATGAATACAATAGACGCATGTGGAACCAACCTCGATAACGAGACTCATGCATGCTATGGCATCAAATAAATCAAAACATGAAAGTATGTTTGAGAGTTTGTGATCCTTATGACACTCGGGGGTTTATTCCTCCCATGGATGGGTTGACCCTGTCAAAAGAGAGTTGCAGTTCTGCCACCCTTCAACTTGTGGCATCCAGGAGTTGCTGTCGCTGGCTCAGCGATGGGGTGCAATTCATCTGCCTCAGTTTGGGACCATTATATTTCAGTCTAAATGACGGCCATTTATTCGGAATCTTTCCTTATAAACTCTTCTGCCTCTTCCAGCAGGGTTTTCAATTTCAAGATCAGCTCTAATTGTGCATTAAGAGAGGCTGAGTGATCATCCGCCTAGATCCGTAGATGTTGGATCTCATCTTCAGATTCCCAGATCTTCTTGATGTTCATAGCATTCCTCCACATCCAGCCCATGCTGAGGCTGCGATCATATTCTCAGATCTTCTCCACCATAAGATCTCAGATGACCAAGTGAGGGTGCTAGGAATCCACTCCCCCAGCACACAGATCGTGCAACTGTGAGTGAAGTATGTCCATCTCATCCAGCCATAATGCCTGGGGGTATTTTTGATAAATATCAAGACCAGATTCCATGATCGGCAGAAGACTATGTCATTGTCATCTTTGTCAGAGGCCATCTTATCCCATTCAGCGTGGTTGGCCGGTTCGTATGCGGGGTACGCCCTCATGAAATCTTCAGCGGGATTTGCATCTGGCGTGGGATCAGGCACGACATCTGGTGTTGGATCAGACGCGGTGGGACTTGGGTTGACCAGCATATCCTCATCATCAGACCCCACCTCAATGACCTCGGGCACGACCCCGCTGGTGGTCCCACCAATGATGGGGGGAGCTGAAGCTCAGGTGGGCTAGGTAACTATCTCCATGATTACTGGCATGCCTCTAGGAGGAGCGCTGCCAGAAATCCTGACCAACCTCGCCGCAGTGGCCCATGCCAATCGAAGAACTATACGTAACAGAGAAGGGCATGGACGTCAGTTGGCACGATCAACGTGTGGAAGTAATGAATTCAGTGGAGAGGACTTAGAGAGATTTAACTCCTGGTACTACTATTGAGTTGATGCTGACGGGACCCCGAAGCGTGGCCCTCCATATATTGTTGGAAGGTCCAAAGATTCTGGAGTATCCACCTTGGGTTCCCTAGTCCCCCCAGACACAGAACTGGATCCATCCATAGGTGCGGATTCCGAGGGTCCTGCATCATCACCCACCAAGGGGTGAGAGTGAGGTCTGTGTACAAGTTCCTCCTGTGCGGTGCAGACGTTGGTAAGAATTCCATAATGGTCTGAGAGCAGACCCTGAGAAATGAAACTTGGAATGTTACCTTGAGAGCCTCCGCAAAATCGTCGAGACCCGAGTCTTGATCGTCGACTTTTCCTTCCTCCAACGGGCTCCCTCTACCGGCCTTATCTCTTCGAGAGGATTCGTCTGAAACTTCTGATAGGGGGAAGCGTTCCCTTAGCTCAGCAGCCGATAGTTGTGGGGGAACCTTTTGATCCAGTAGTACCTTCACCTGGTCTTTCATTGGACACATGGAACCCTTGGAATGTATGTAGTCCTCCATCTCATCCAGATATTGCTCCGCCTCTGCTGGAGACACCAAAAAACTGGCCCAGATAGGGCCTATACCCAGTAAATCCATCCCGAGATAGTTCAGGTGTTGCCACATCTTGGGTGGACTGAGGTGTTGCTGATTGACATCCCAAATGTCCCAGGCCTCCAGAAAAACAACATTCTCTGGCATGTCGATATGGCGCAGCCGCTTCCCCGAAGCCTGAGTGGATATCCAACGAAATCCCCTCAGTGGTCGCCCCACCGGATGGCTCTGCTCTTCTGAGTCCACTACCGCTATTGGATCCGCCATTTCTATCTCATCCTCAACTAGTGTAGGTCTTTCCACCATGGAATCCCCGCCACCACAAGAGGCCCTTGCTGCCCTCTGACACTTACCTCAGTATGGGGAAGGACCGCCATCACCAGTTCGAACAGTTGGCTGCTTCATCATTTCTCTCAGGTAAGCTGCCTCCCAGCTTATGGCATATTCCTTCACCAGTCCGAAGGTGGAAGTAGATGGAGGAAATGAATTTTGCATTTTCCCATCTTCCTGTGTGAACATGAGCCACAATTGCCTCATCACACATGGGTTCTTCTCGTGGCGCACCTCCTAGTAGACCTGCGGGATCAGCAGCTGCGGGCATCAGAATTGCCTTGAAAACTGGTGTGGGGTGTACGGATTGCAGAGAGGCTTGCGATCCACCCTTTCCACTAATACTCCACCTCTAAAGGCCAAAAGATAAGCCCAGTGCTACTCCATCCCCCGACCATCGTCGGTGAGTACCCCCGTAGGCAATGGAAACGGGTGGAAATTAAACTCATCCGCCTTCCACACCAGGTTTAGTACTAATGGAACAATTAATTTAGTGGGAAATCTCCCGAAAGCATTCAGAATGGATGGGTGGAAGTTTGATCCTGGAGGCGATATGGGGTTCATATATTCTTAAACCCCCCTGATGTGCGCCGCGATCCACCTATACAAAAGATGGAAGGTCCCACATATCCTCTGTGGCCTCTTTCCCTCGCAGACATGCCATAGCATCTTGTACAATCTGGCAAGCATCAGAATCCCCAGATTGACCTTCCCTCATGTGGCCAGCACGGATTCCATGATGAATGAGCTAGGCTTCACCCCCATGTTTTTATCCCTCACTGGTAGGATCCAACCACAGATAAGGGCCGCAATAAACGCCGCCAGCCTGACTATCAACCGTTGTTCAGTGCTGACACTGAAACCCCAGGTCTTTCATTGGTTGTCCTCCAAGAGCCAAAAATACGAGTGCTCCTTTCCCCGTTGATCCCCCTTCAGGCAAGTTTGAGGCCTCACGGGAAACTCTCGTTCCGCCGGGAAGTTCAGGAACTACTTAAACCACCTCTTAAAGTGGACATCTCTCACCGATTCTTTACCCTCTCCAGGGACCAGTCCCATTAGTGCCAGCGCTAGTCGTGGTATCTTCTCTGGATCCTCCCACACACTCATGATGGGGAGGAACTCATCATACATATCCCCCAAGATCAGGACCCCCGAAATCTGATGGGCATCCCATAGACTGATTCCAACCTCCCCATGGTGCAGGTGAAAAGTGTTGGTCCTAGATGACCATCTTCTCAATAGATTCAGCATCAGCTGTTTCGGTTGATAAATGTGGAATTGGGTGGCCCATGCCGCCTCATACAAACCCACTCTCCTTAGCTCAGCTTGAAACTCCTCGCATGAGGAACCTTCCCAGTAGGTCCATGCCCAGTATTTTGTGAAGTTTCCGCCCTAGCATAGGTCCCACTCATCGAACCACCCTTTCTTAGAATCCCTCAAGGTTGCCTTCAGTATTGTGTGGTACATGTGAGGAGATGTATCCGACTTTGATGCCTGCCTATCAATGTTGTTCAAGTGGTTGTACAGGCAGTCGACGGTGACAGGTGTGAAGTCCTCCTGCGCATGACCATTGGCCGCCTTGAACCATTGGCGTTGGCACGACGTGGTTATGAACCAGAAAATTGGCTCGTCCCTACTCGCCTCAGGAATGAAGACGTCATACCTAATCCTGAACCCATAGAGGGGATTCTTCTTTCACAACGGATAGTTCTTTTGGCTCTCTGATAACAGTTTCGTCAAAGAATTATGGTCTGAGTGGCTTCAGACTAGCTCTCCCAAACCCAGACAGTTGGACATCTCATCCCTCCGGTCGGTGTCTGCAAGCACCCTCTAGGAAGCTTCTTGATGAGCCTTTTGTTTTTAAAGGATTTGGAAATTTTATAGATCAGGTCGTGAAGTCTGTTCACGTAGCTCCTTCACGAAGAAAAATTGCAGAGTCTGGCCTTGACCTGCAAGCACACGTTCTCTTGGCGTTGTCGCGGAGTCAGAGACTCACGGTTCCCCGCGAAGCTCGATTCGCGGTGAGCAGTCACAGAGTACACGAAGCTTCGCAAATCGAGAGCGCAAAAGGAAAAGTTTACGGAGGATGGAAAGGAAAATAGAGAGGTCAACCACCTATTTACAGGCGGCGGCCTTCGGATCTTCACGGCGCATCCAGCCCACATGGAGCTTCACGGCGCGTCCGGACCATGCGGCCCCCATCCGCCTCGCACACCCTCTTCACGAGTCAGCACTGGGAATGACCGATGATTTTGGCGATTTCCCTCATACTTCGACCCTTGATCCCTCTACAGCTCCAACTATGAGGGGGGAATTTGTTGGCAAATTTTTTTTTGAAGAAGAGAAAGAAGAAAAGAGAGGCCCCACAAACTGCCTCGTGAAGCCACAGCACAGAGCTCCCCCAAGAAACGCGGCCACCACGAAGAAAAGGAGGCATCATGTTCCATGAACTCCCCTGACGTTCACGAGCCCGCCGCGAAGCAAAGGAGGTGGTACCCCTCCACGAACTCGATTGACGTTCGCAACCCACCGCGAAGAAACCAAAGACCTCTTCACACCGTGTAAGCTCTGCTTCACGGTGCCTCTTTCCTATAAATACCAAGCTCCCCCTGAGCCTCCCAGACAGCCAATCCGACCTTTCGCCTTCCTAGCTCCCAAATCGCGAAGCAGCCATTGCTCTGTGAATCATGAGCTACGCGAGGTATTTTTGCTTCACAAGGTTCCTCTGCATTGTCTCGTTTTGATCCCCTCTTCCGAGAGTGATTCCCTTCGTGAAGCCTAAGGGCATTCGCGAAGGAAGGGGATCCCCAAGGGGACTCAGGTTGTCATGAAGAGTTTATGCTATGATAAACACCCCTCTTGTACATGTGATCCACATTCGAAGGCAGTTTCACTATACTTCACGAAGCACACTACTTCACGACACTATGCTTCGCGAGGCACCTATGCTCCGCAAGGCAGTGCTCCACGAACACGCTTCCACTTCTCGAAGTAACTCCCATTTTCACCTCTACCCCATGCTAATTCTAAGGCACCCCACTTTGAGAAGTACATCCCTTTTCCAGTGCCCTCCACTATGCAGAGCAACCAAGCTCCATAAGGCCCATGCCTGTGGACCCCTCTGCTTGGAAATTCCTTCTCATGTGTGACCCTCTAGGTTTGCATGATGTGATTTCAAAGTCCCTTAGATGAAACTGCCCATGGCATTTCTTCTCCTAATGCTTCTTCGCATAGGCACACTAATGGATATTTCTTCTTCACATAGCCATGCTAAGGTGGACCCCTTGATGGTTTTCTCTACGGCCCCCCTTCTACACGGCATTGCCGGTACCTTCCCTCTTACAAGGAGTAGAGGGTACCGATTATGTAATTCCTAGGGGTGCAGAGTAAACGCACCTCATCGGAGCTGCAGGACGTTAAACTGCCAAGCACCCTCATCCTCAATACACGACGTTAAACTATGACATCACCATGTGCCTCTCACACGGGGTGCCGCCACCTTAGACATTCTATACCCACTGGTCTCCATAGAGGATGATATTCTCCTTCTGGGAGTGGAGTTTGTCTGCAGGGAAGGGAATCCTCCTTGGTGTAAGCCCCTAACATTTCTTGCAGGAGGTAGCACCCATGAACCTCCATACTTCCCCGCTCCCTTTGCGCTTTGTCACCCTCGGGCCTCTATCCTGGAGTAAGTCCCAGCACAATGGGCCATCCAATTTACTCGGATTGTAATAAGGATATATTTAATGAAAATATAATATATATATATATGATATAAAAATGATCCTATAAAGGTGAATTATTATCTATCGTTCTTTCATTCTATCCATCAAAAATTGAAAACAACATTAATGCTTACGTACAACCTCCTATCTACACGAATGGTGCAATTCATTTTTCTATATCTATATTCTATGTATAACTATAAATATCTATATATTGAATATATATGATATTAATATATTTAATATTATTTTTGATATTATGGAACCATGGGAAATATGCAAGGACAAAGTCTACCAAATCAAAACATACATGAAAAAAATAGTAAACACCTAAAATAATGATAGTAACAATATATTTTTAAAAAACAGGTAATAAAATGTTATAAATGGATTGTATATGATATTATAGATATGAATATTATTTTTTATGAAATTATAATTAATTAAAATCTATTGTACAGGAGGTTATATCACCAATAGGGTAATTCGAACTTGAGGTAAGATATTTCATCATAATTTCCACTTCATTGAGATATATTTGGTATTATGCTATTATTTATTTTTATATGTTTTATAAATTAACAATTTTATGTATTTAATATAAATAACTATATATTCATAATGATTACTTTTTCATTTCAAGTTTACTATTTCAACAGTTTTTAATTTGAATGTTACTAAAAAGGTCAAGAATTATTTTACAATCTCATTTTTTGGGATTGATCATATTTTTATTGATGGAGTGTTATGATATTTCCTGCATAAACTCTATCTATTCTCTAATTCCTAATATATTTAAGGTTTTTTTTCATATTTTATTATAAAATTTTCTCTCTTTTTAATTGGAATCAAGTAAATAAATATATAAACAAAAATGAGATCTTATTTCTATTTTAATCGGGTATATTTTCTTTCATGTTTATATTTTAACACTATGTTTTATAAAAGTATTTTTTATTCAGTCAAAATATTTTTTAATTAAATTTTATATAATATTTTAATTATTAAAAAGTTTTAAATTAATACTTATAATGTTTTCCTAAAAGGTCATTTTTTTACTTTCTTTTATAAAAATTCAAAAGGAATGTTTCTTTTTTAACATATACAATGTTAAAGGATTTTACCACTACCATAACCATTTTACACTGTTTATATTCTTCTATAATTTTTCAATGTTTTAAAAAATAAAAATATTTAACAATATCTATTCTAATATTTCACTTCCATTTCTTAGAATTGTAAAATTTTATTATGAAACCTATATTTCTAATGAATCGATTGAAATCTTTTATCTCTTATTAATTTTTTGCTCATTTACATTTTCTTGAAACATTCACTTTCTTATGATCATTGGAAATTAAATTTATATTAAATATATATATATTATTTGTTTCATTTATATGATTATTTTTCAAATCATATATCATTTCTACATGTGGTGCTTTGCTTTGAAAACTATTTTATAGAATAGGAAATATTGATAATTTTTATTCTTTACTTGATACAGAAATTTGTTGATAAGAGATATTATTTATTAATTAAATTGATCATTCAATATATGAGAAATTAATCGGACATATAGTGATGGGTGTGGCCCGGTTATATATAGCATATTGATGAATCGAGAGGTCTCATGAGACAAATTAGTTGGACAATTAAATGAGTTTCTTATGTATACCTACCCATCAATTAAACTATTTTGGAATATGACTTTGACAATATAGATATCATGATGTTTGAGACCATCACATACAATATTAATCATTTCCTTCATTGATAATTTGGTTATTATTATCTATGAGATTTATGCATTGATATTATCCATGGATGCATTTCATGATCAATTTAATGATTTAGTGGCTTGTGTTTTCAGTTATTTACCTTTATATATTGATTATTCCTTATCAATTCATGATATCACCCACTATACGTAACCCTTACCAAGCATCTAATATCACCATTTATTTGTTTTCTTTTCAATAGAATATAAAGAATGATATTATGTACAAGACTAAGGACATGATAATTTTTTTTATAATATGTATTTTATATTTCCAAAGTAGTATGGAAATCATGTATGTATTTGGTTCTTCAAGACTACTAAACTAATCGATCCTACATGGTGAGATCCCTTGTGTCTTGTACCAATGTAATAAATTGAACACCAGCTCTTGGTTATTAGAGTTAGGGTTTCAAAATTTATCATGAAAGTTGACATAGAAATATTTACAATGTTTAAATATCAAAATCCTAGGATTTTGCATCACCAACAGGCTCACAAGATAATTATTTACGTTAGTAAAAAATATAAAATATCTCATAAAATCATAAGGATTAGAGATTTACAAAAACCCTGCCTTGGGGTAAGCATCATACCCAGAGATTAATGTGATCATTGGAGAATTTCTTGAGGCCATCAGTTAAGGTAAATTTACCATTTTAATCTTGAGAAGGTCTCATAATTTTGGAACTCAAAATTGAGCAAAGTCTTGATTTTGAAAAATATGGGTCACTATAATCTGCTATCTGAAAGGAATAGAAGTTATAACCTGATACTTTAGAATGAATGATCTATTGAGAGGGTATATTGTTGCTAAAATTACTAGTGATTCATATAGTTATAGGAGTAAAAAAGTTTTATGTTTACCTGTAGATGGGAGAAGATTGATTGGATTTCACATTTATAATGGATCATTACTCTAAGTATTATTTAAGTGAAGTATGTTGCAATAATCAAATAATAAATATATATGGTTTTGTTGGTGAGATTATTGAAGGACCTCTGACTAATTCAGAAAGGTGTAGTTTTATTCTGTGATGATTGAAGTGTGATTCACTTGGCTCGGGATCCAGTATTCCATGAAAGGAAAAATAATATGCAATAACCCCTCTCTTTAAAGAAACCCTTCTAAGGTCAGCAATGGATAATGAGAGATAATTACACCCAAAACCCAACTCTATTAGGCCATGGGTTGGTGATTATCACACTCTTGGGAGGGTATATAATCACACTCATGGGAGGCATTATCCTTGTAAATATTGGATAAGTAATATATAAAATGAGAAAAACCATAAAAAACTCATTCGCATAATAAAATAATAAGCAACCCCAATACACGATGTGATGTCATACATAACTGGATACAAATGAAATTAAAAAAAAAGAGGAAAATCCTTGGAAGCAACCATGGATCTCCAATAGCTCATGAAAAACTTCTCAAACTTGTAATATCCAGTTTGATCACCAACCAAATCCTATTAACCTAATAATCATTTTATATATACGTAGGGGTATAATTACATGTATACATAGTAAGATACTCATTGAAACCACTCTTGAAAATGTGAAAGAAGCATACTAAATTCTATTGAATGAATGAATGAAACTAACTCATCACCTAAATAGGTATATTATTATTTTTTCATCCTCACCATGCTCACTCAACAAATAACACAAATAATTATAGCCAAAATACTGAGAATATATATATATATATAAATGGGTAACTTGTAACCATTTCCACATTGTCTTTCCACTCTCATGATCCAATGTCACATATCATCAGCTCCCATCCCTTCCATGATAATAAACATCATTACGAGTCAGGCCTCAACCCTACCCACCTTAGTCCCATGAAAGTCCCAAAATCTCATGTTTTCATCCATCTGCATACCCATATCATCATCATTTCCATCCAATCTATGAGTAAGTGTATGTAAAAAAGAAACTACATCCTATGTAAATTCATCATATCTGAAGCCATCGCAACCCATTCATGTACACCCATGTGAATCCATAACGGCCAAAAACAGATACAAGTATTCACTATATATTTAAGACATTACATCCAAAATCACACATGTATGGGAAATAATCCCTATGAACACCTACATGTAATACTACAACCATAGATATAGTGGGGGGGAGGTGTTAGTCAAACATATGTATCCTCGCTAACTTGGATGTTGGGTAAAACACTCCCAAAACATCTCATTATTGGTTGACCTTCTCACATGGTTAATGTGAATATTAAATAATAAAACATACAAAGTAGATATATCTCACAACCACACTAAGGTAAACTACCTATCCCAAGACTCATCTGACTCCATCATCACATAGGACACCTGATTACCACCACTAAAATATAGATATTATATAATCATATAAGACTCAATTTCAATATTAATTAATTTATTAGCCACTAATTAATATTATAGCATTTTATTTTCCAATATTAATATTTTAATTTTCCAAACCAAGTTTTGGTGGCACTATTTATTCTTACATGTATTCTCAAATATGTCTTCATTATAAGTAATCATCAAGAACCTAACCCATTATTTCATTAATTTAATTATCAATTTTTAAACATTCAATCACTTTAAGACTAGATCATAACCTACCTTTTAAAATATGCACTCATAGCCCATAACATCAATCTTCATTATGAAGTTGGAAATTGGTCATATAAATAACAATCGACCATTTTCCATCAAGAATAAATCAAGAACGAAATATGAATATCGATAAGCAAATCCCTCTCTGAACTCATCTGACCACCCGATGTCCCACACTATTGCGAATAATATCACATCTAGCATCCCATGCCAACATCATCCCCATAACCGACACCCCATTCCTTCATCATCATTATAAATAGTACCCCATACCACTATTATCATCATAGCTAGAACCCTATGCCACCATTATAGCCTTTGGAATCCCCTCCCATTAGTCGTCAAATATTCAAACCACACAAGGTTATCAATTAATGAAAATAAGTATCTAATTATATATCTCATGAATACATATTAAATGTATTATTCTACATATAATTTTTAAAGGTAACTACACCCAAATCGTACAAGGCATTCTATCAATTATAAAACAATGAAGGACTCACTCATCCGAAAAAAATGATTTAATCTATCATTAAATTTTCATTATCATATTTAATTAAGAGATTAATGATTAATAAATCCCATGAATATTATCCATACAAATTTCCAAGGATAACTATTATTTACTCAATATAGTGTTTTTCCTTAAGCTTCTCATTCATATATCAACAATATTAATGATAATTATTTCAACATTACTCTTTTATTGTTAATAAATCATTACAAATTTTATATTCTTATTTAATTTTCAGTAATATCAACCATTCTTAACAACTATAATGTTAGATATCACACTATCTATTAAATTTAGATATGTAATAAAAAAATTAAATCCCAAGGTCCCAACCAATAATTTAATCTCTATATCATGAAATATTTAATTTTCTAAACATGTGAAAATTCTAATTTCAATTATCTAACAGATATCTAGAATTGTAAAAAAAATTCTCATCAATTTTATTTAAGTAGTTTAACATGAATAAATGCTATAATTTTGATATTATCAAGTAATAATTAGAAAATAATATGAAAATATCAATTTATCACTCCTTGATAATTTCTATAATAATCACAATTATTTTACAACATGCAATTATTTATTTTCCCTTTCTTTTGATAATCACATGGATTATCAAATATTAATTTCTATTACAATTGATACAACATTAAGTTCCATTATTGAAATTATAATCAATAATATTACATATATTTTTCAACATGCATTTTATAGATTCTAAGATATTCATGATTATCCACAGCATGAAATATTATTCATAATTTAATTATAGAAATAATAAAAATAATTGTTTAACCATATTATTAATATAATAAAATTCAATTTCATTTCTTAAAATAGTAATAAACATTAATAATATTATGATTCATGTAACTTTGGATTCTTTAAGATAATAAAAATCATTTATGATATGTTATTAACACATTACCTTAAAATTCTAATCCATGGAATTAATATTTAAAAATGAAATAATTCATTATCTTTTTAATATAATAATTTTTTTTTTCAATAATAGTAATTTTCATGAAAAACTATATTCTTTATCTTTCGATAATTTTCATAACATGGATATAATAGTTTATAATTTTTATAGTGCGATAATATTCCTCAATCTCAATTCAATAATTCTAACAATGAACTAATTAATACGAATTAAGTATGCAATAATCCTATTTAAAGATTTATCCTGAAACATGTAATTTCTAGTATTATTAGAATAAAATATTGTACTATATAAATTTAAATTCTATTTTGAGTTTTGAAATATTAATATTTCTTTAAGAGTAATACATTGGATGAATTTCATCCCCTTATTTTACAATTCCATATTATCATATATTCATCAATCATGTGATTATTTTCCAGATTATTCTCTAATTATGGATAATTTTATCCCTAGAAACAGATGAATTTAAAGAATGTTAAAATAAACCATGCACAATATAAAATAACAAGAAGTAATAGATCCACTACCTCTTGGAAGCTTTACATGCTGCAACATTAAAAGAGAGGACTGGGAGAATAATGTGTGTAGGCTAGAAAACATAGGAGTAGCCTTAGAAGATTTCATAGAAGGCTTGAAAATCTTGAAAGGTGTGTTTTAGTTCACCCAAAATCAATGGAATTAAGAAAGACTCACACAAGGAAATATGGTATTTCAAAATAAATAGATATTTTTAAATTTAATCTCTATTAAACATTCTAATTATTCATCATTTAATTATTATTAAATATTATTTTATTTTAATTATAGTAAAAGACTCATTTAAAAATTCTAATATTTAAATAAATTCATAATATTACATTGAAAACTCTTAACTAAGAAAAAAATCATTTTCCACATTAAATTCCTTTATTTATGTAAAAAACACTTCGAATGGGGAGGAAAATCAGATTTTCTATACAAAACTAATTACCCATACACAATAATCTTGCATTTCATAAGGGTAACATGGATTTACTCTTACAAATCTTTCCACCCTTACACAACATTAAGGAAACTTGATCCGCCTTTATGCAAGATTAAGAAATACTCAAGGTCGCTTACATGGTGGTAGTGATACCCTTATGTAGCATTTAAAAATACGGGACTACCTTTACATAGCACTTGAACCACCCTTTCATGGCTAATAGGATTCTTAGGTTACCCATACATGAGAAAAAAATTACTATTATGAAAGAAGGGAAAATGTGGGTTTAACCATATATTGGTTG
Organism: Viscum album; assembly: GCA_963277665.1. Lineage (NCBI taxonomy): Eukaryota > Viridiplantae > Streptophyta > Magnoliopsida > Santalales > Viscaceae > Viscum > Viscum album. The sequence goes on from OY728133.1 coordinate 1,735,940,827, forward strand.
AAGATACATTTACGCTTCCTTTGAAAACTCAGACTTACCCTTACATAGATTATGGAAAAATAATCTCACCTTTTACACTGATTAAGGAAAATATTCTCCCTTTAAATTATGCATAATAGATCCAGGTTAACTTTATGTACATAGAATAAAAAGGATTTTAACCTTATAAAACTTAAGAATATTAAATATTAACCTTACACAAACTTAAAAAAACACCTTATATTTACACAACTTTAAAACCATGCATAAAGGTAAATATTTAATTGAAAATATTTTATTTTTAATTAAATTAACTAATACGAAATTAAGAAAAGTGTTTATTATTATTTTCAAAATCTCAAAAAACTTTTAAAATACTAGAATAACTTTAAAAACCCCACTTTAATTTCTAAATATTTTTTAAAAAACATTGAAATTTATTAATTAATAAAAAAATCTTTTAATTTCAAAATAACCCATAAATAAAGTGTTAAAACTACTTTAAAATTAAAAAACATTTTAAAATTAATTTTAAAATTTATGAAACTTCTCCTGAACCACCAGACATCCCAGAATAAAAAATGATGGATTGATAATATTCCATACCTTTACATTATTTATCTCTCAAACAATTTTCATACTTGAGAATTAAAACAAAAACCAAGAAGGAAAGAGGAAGGGTAGAAGATAAATCAACAACCCTGTGAGATACCACTCAATGATCTCACTATATTCAAAACATATAAACCACTCTTGAGGAACAAAGTGTAAGCTACACAACACTTTAAAACACTCTCAAAACAATCTCCCGGGGGAGATACCTTTCAAATAAGAACAAGGACATTAATAAAACATTATAATAAGTAATCTAATCAATTATCATATATCACTATGAGATCATATATCATATCCCAATAAAATCAATCATTAAACAACTTGTGATATTGATCACACATTCATGTCTCTTTTTCCCAATTAAGGTCACATCTTTACATCAAAGGCCAGATGATCATCCAAAAAAACTAGCAAGAAAAACATATCCAAACAAAAAACATTAAAAAAAACACTACTGAAGGAAGCACTTTTATAATAAATCACTTCAAATTAATTTATGTGGAATTAATAAAAATTAATATAATAGAAAAAATTATTATATCCAACACTTTAACAACTTCAATTAAGCATTCTATCAAAATAAAAATCTATACATGATTTATTGTCCTTTATTATGCTATCGATTTTAATTTATAATGTTTAGAACTTATCATTATTAACATGTCATGAAAAATTATATTATCATTCTTTAGAAACAATTTACCAACAACCTTAGATATGCTACGTACAACATTCATTTGGACTTTTTGGTTATAGATTTCAAAACATAAACATGATTTTCAAATGATTCATACTTTCTAAACATGTATCATAATATTTTATATTAAAACATTTTAAATTCGTAATCATGTTGATAATAAAATTTCACTAATATCTCTTACATTCAAAATCTTGAAGGTTAAGAAACCAATAAATGAAAACCTTTTTAATACTTTCTCATAACAAGGTATTTATTAAAATCATATTTGTGAAAACACTCCTAATGAATTTTAAAAAACAACTTTTAAAATAAATGAAAGTTTCATAGAGGAACTATGATGTTATATTTAAAAAAATGTTACCAAAAAAATGTCCAAAAACATTTCATTAATAATTAAACAACCAAGGTGACCAATAAATTATCCTATTAAATTCATCATGCATCATAAAATTTAAATAACCCACCCATTACTATAATTATAAACTCATACAAGTTTCATATTAACCAATTTGATAATTACAAGAAAATAATTCCAAGAATGATACTTAACCTTCCAAATATAACATGATTTATAAAGTATCTCACATACAAATAAATATTACATGCTTTCATCAAGTGCTTTTTATTCAACTAACAAAGCTCTATCATGCTATTTACTAATTTAATATTAATATAGATAACTTCAAAATTATGGAATGAAATTTAACATGTGACATGCATTGTAAATAAAACATAATGTCAGAATAATCCACTTTATCCAACTCTAAAATTTTCCAAATTTGTTAACAAAACTTTATTTACCAGGGACACACGGATGAAAAGACTATTGAGAATTTAAGGTTCCAACTTTCGTTTTCTATAGGTACATGAAATTTCTTTTAATAGTTTTAAATTATAACCACATAAGATTCCTTAACCAACATAATAACTTACACAACCATAATAAAAGTTTTTAAAAACATAAAAATCAAAGAAACTCATCCACCACACCTGATATTGTTCATTTGGGCAACACTGCCTCACTTTCATGGTTTTAAAATAGATCCTGAAAATTAATATCATAATGTGTGAAGTGTGACCACTCTTCATATGATCAAGTCCACTATATATTTTTCTAGTATGAGAGAAATACCTTATGGATATTTAAGCACACAAGATCACACCACAATACATACAAATTTACATGCACAACCCACAAAATATAGTAATTTAATTCAAAAAATAGAAATACATTAATATAATACTATATAGAAAATAAATTAAAGACATACATAAAATATTCTATTTTCCCCAAACCAGGTCTCACATCACTTGGACTATGTGAAGAATATATTTATTAAAACAAAGGAATACATATAACAACCCCTTACTCAGGATTAAATCTCTACCACAAAATTCCTAAGAGAAGAGTATAAGATACATATGATGATAGAAACCTATCATATTGAACCATATATTCACATTACTAAGATCAAGAAGAGAGTCATAGAATTGTATAAACAATGTTAGAGAGACTTTACCAAGACCATATCTTCATCTTAACACCAGGCCCAATGAAAAAGTTATACATATTGTGTATGAAGAAAATTAGGTGTGGGTTGGAAACTAAACATTGAAGTGTTATAAACAATGATAGATCAAGTATTTAATTGGTGGGTTTCTATCAAATGAACAAGGAGGTTTCTATTTATTAATTTTTAAGGGATATAAATTGAAGAATGATGATAATTCCGGTCATTCACTTCAAGGGGATAATAAAATAAGGGGTTTAATCTCAATAAGGAAATTCAAATGTCTCACCACACACCAAGATCAAAATTCATAAATTACATAATGGTAGGAAACATAACCGATTTAAAAGACCCTGTTTTTGTATAAGAAAGAAAATTATATTGGAAACTGATCTTAGAATTTTCCTCATAAATAACCTAATCCTAAAAAAACCAAGGAATAAAAACCACCATTGAAAAGTTGACCCACACAATATCATTACAATCAATGAAACCTAGTGTTCTTTTCGAGAATGATTTAAACTAAGACTTTAACCTCCTCCTCTAAAAAAACCATTTTACCGTGATATTAAATAGATCCCTCACACTTTTATAGACTATAGTGATGTAATTCTTGAAGTGTCCTCCATTTTTCATTATCATCATTGACCTCCACTCTGCGGTAATTTTCTGACACATCTTGTTGAATGTTTTTAGAAAGAACATGATGAGAATGATGACTTGAATCCCTTCCTATAACATAAAAATTGTTGGGTAATTTTAAATCGGGACAAAAATTATTTAAGGTTAATTAATTAATTCATTTTTAACCTATTTCCCATTATCTACCAGTCTGAACACTTACATATACAAGCATGATACATAATCCTTTCCTAGGTCTCTACCCTGCAAGCAATGTCACATTTCTTAGAGTGTCGAGTAAACTTGAGTAACCATGTTTAAAATCACAAGGGTGCCTCAAAATACACAACCTAACTCGTCTCCCTTTCTTATATTACATAATAATCCCAAATGACAAAGTTTCTCAACCAACCCATGCATCCTCATTAGTGCCTAACTCCAAAATCACTCCTATATCTCAACCATCACCACTAACACAACTCTGCAATAACCCCCACCCTTTAGAGGTAACCCTCCTAGGATAGTAATGGAGAATAAGTGATAATGGAACCCAAATATCACCTACAATAGGCTACTATTTGGTGACTAGCACTGAGGGTATATAATCACACATTTGGGAGGTATTACCATCATAATGAATTGAGAAGTAAGAGATAAAATGATAAAACCAACAAAAAATCCTTATCATAATAAAACAAGAATAAATCAAAATACATGGTGTGATTTCATACATAATTGGATATAATTGAAATGAGAAAAAAGAGGTAATTCATTAACAGTGACCATGAAGCTCCAACATCTCCTGAAAAAATCCTTGAATTAATAATGTCTAGATCGACCATCAACCAAATCCTTTCAACCCAAAAAACAATATATATATATATATTTATAGTGAGAGTAACATATATAATCAGTAGATTCCTCCCTAAAACGACTCGTAAAAAATGTGAATAAATCATACAAAATCCTAATAAATAAATAAATGAAACTAACTTGTCACCTAAATAGATATACTATTCATTTTCCATTCTCTCCATGGTTTACTCGCCAAATATAAAACAAAAGTATAGTCATAATACTAAGAATACATATATATATAGGGGTACCCAGAAACCACTTCCCCACTAGTTTCCTGCTCTCACACATAAACTTCACACGTCATGAGCTCACATCCCTTCCATGACAGTAATCCCTAATGTGGGTTGGGCCTCATCCCAACCTACCTTATTCCCACATAGGGCCCAAAATCTCATGTTGGAATTAGTACACATATCTATCTCAACATCATCACCATCCAGTTTGTAACCAAGTGTATTTATGGAAGCCACTAAATCCCATATAAAATAATTATACCTAAAGCCAACACAACCCATGCATGTAAAGACAAGTGAATCCATAACCACCCTGAAAAACTAAAATTATGCACTATAACCTCATTCCATTATAGTCGGTGAAACAAATTTATGGAAAATTTCCCCTGTGCATACCTGTATTTAATATTATAGTTGAAGCGAGTGAGAGGGAGAGGGGGTATTCAAAAATCTGTATCATTTCCAACCCATATGTTGGGAAAAAACTGCCTAGAAACTCTTATAGTTGTTTTCCACTTTGAAAATAGTGGGATGCATATGAAATAACATAACATAAAGAGTAGATATAACTTACAACCACATAAGGGAAACTACCTAGCCATATACTCATTTATTGCTATCATCACACAGGACACCCGACTGCCACCACTAATGTCTTGATACCAAATAATTATACAAGAATCAATTTAAATATTAATTAATCCATTATCTATAAATTAATATTATAATATTTTATTTTCTAAGATTAATATTTTAATCTTCCAAGACAAGTGTCAGTGACACTATTTATTCTTGTTTGTATTTTCAAATATGTCATCATCAAAAGTAAGCATCAAGAATCAACCCCGTTTTTTCTTTAATTTAATTATCAATTTGTAAACATATGGGTACTCTAGTACTGAGCATAAGCTACCACTTAAAAGAGGAATTCATAGTGAATAACATCAAAATATGTCCCGCAATTGGAAACTAGTCATCTAAATAACAATGAGTTATTATCCATCAAGAATATCAAGAATGAAATATGAATATTGACAAGAAATAACCACTCTAAATTTTTTTGATTTCCCGATGTCCATTAACATTTCATGTAATATCCCAAACAAAATCTCATGCCAACATCATCACCATAACCGGTACCCCATGCCTCCATCATCATCATAACCGGCACCCAATTCCAATATCATCATCATAATTGGAACCTTATGCCACCATCACAGCCTCATGCATCTTCACCTATTCATTATCGAATATTCCAACTACACAAGCTTATCAATTAATTACAAAAAGGTTCTAAATCCATAGTGAATAAATACATGTTAAATTTATTATTCCACACATAATTTTTAAAGGAAACTATGACGAAATCAAACAAGTCCTTATAGCCTTTATAAAACAATTATGGTATCACACAACATAAAAGAAATGATTTAAACAATCATTAAATTCATACTATCATATCTAATTAACTGATTAATAATGAATAAATCCAACCAACATTAGTTATACTAATTTATATGGATAAATACTATTTATTTAATCTAGATTTCAACTTTAAGTTGATGTTTCATATATCAACAATCTCCATGATAATTATTTCAACATGCCTCTTTTATTATAAATAAACCATTACCATCTGTAATATTTTATTTAATTTCAAATCATATAAACCATGCTTAACAACAATAAAAATGGATATAACATTTTCTAGTAAATATCAAGAAGCAAAAATAAACACATTTGATCTCAATGTCCCAACCAATAATTTAATCTATGCAGCATGAAATATTAAATTATCTAAAAATGTTTTAATTTCCATTTTAATTCTCTAAATAATTATAAAATAATTATCATCAATATTATTTAACAAGTTTAACACCATGACATGATATCATTTTTGATATTATCAAAAAAACATAGACTATAGACATATATTAATTTCCCTCACCCGGATAATTTCCATAATAATCTAAATTATACTACAATATGTAATTATTTAATTTCCCTTTCTACTGATAATCATATAAATTATAAAATATCATTTTTTAATATATGTGATGCATCATTAAGTTCAATTATTAAAATTATTATCAATAATATTAAATATATATTTCAATATCTATTTTCTAGATTCTACGATATTTATAATTTTCCATAACATGAAATATTATACCTAATTTAATTATAGAAATATTTATGATAATAGGTTAACCATATTCTGCATAAAATAATCATTTATTTCATTTATTAAAATAGTAATAACACATTAATAATATTACACTACTTCAAAATTATGATTATTAAAGATAATAAAGACCATATGCAACATGTCATTAATATATTCTTTAAATTTAAAATCTATAGATACAATATTTCAACATGTGATAATTATTTCTATTTTTAAGAAAATTTTGGTTTATTATCCAATAGAAATAATTTTTATGCAATACTATACTTTCTATCTTTAGGAAATTTACAGAACATAGAAATAATAGTTTATAATTTTTAAAGTGGGATAATATTCTACAATCTCAATTCATTAATTCTTACAATAAATTAATTAAAAATAACAAGTCATGAAATTACCCTATTTATAATATCATCATACAACTTGAAATTTCTATTATTATTAGGAGAAAATATTATATTGCATAAATTTAAATTCCGTTTTAATTCTTTAAATATTAATATTTAATTTATATTAATACGGTGCACGAATTTCATCCCCCTCTTTTAAAATTATAGATTATCATATATTCTTCCATCATGTGATTATTTTTCATATTATTATCTGATTTTATTTAATCACTTACATCTAAATAGAAGAGTCTAAAGAAAGTTAAAATCACACTTCTAAAATATAAAATATAAAATACTGAGAACAAATATATACCCTACCTCTTGGAAGCTTTACAAGTTGTAGTATTCTAACATAGGAGAGATATAAAGTGATGCATACAGGCTGGAAAACATAGGAGAAGCCACCCATGAATTTGAAGAAGGCTTTAATATCTTGGAAGGTGAGGTTTGGGTTACCCAAACTCAAGGGAAATAAAGAGATACTCAAATGGGAAATATGGTATTTTAAAATATATAGATACGCTAACATTTAATACCCAGTGAAATTTCCATTTATTCCTCAATTAATTTTCATTTAATATGGTTTGATTTTAATTCTCATAAAAGAATCATTTAAAACTTACAAAATTTAAGGAGAGTAAAAATATAACATTTAAAACTATTATTCAAGACAAAACCCACTGATTTCCACATTAAATACATTCAGTTATATATTTAAAATGAATTTTAGATCGAAATGGTGGGATTAGGTTTTCTACACATAACCCATCACACATATGAAACAGTCATGCTCTTTGTAAGGGTAACATAGATTTACCCATATGTGGTTATCCAGCCATATGAAACATTAAGGAAACTTGATCTACCCTTATGAGAGGTTAAGAAATTCTCAAGAACGCTAACATGGTGGAAGAGATACCCTTACATATTCTTAAAAATATAGGAATACATATATGTTGCACTTGAATCACCCATACATGAACAGAAGGATTCTCGTGTTACCCATACGTGAGAAACACATTACCCTTACACAAAAAGAGAAAATATGGGCTGACCCTTATATAGGTTGAAGCTACCTTTAATAAGCCCTTGAAAACTCAGACTTACCTTTATGTAGATTATAGAAAAAGAATATTACCTTTACAAGGATTAGAAAAAATAATTCTACCTTTACATTGTTCATAGAAGATATATGTTACCTTTACAAACATAGAAGAAAATGAAAATTACCCTTACACAACTTGTGAAAAATAAGGCTTACCCTTACACAACCATTATAAGAACCTCCTTACCATTATGAAACATCTAAATCATACATAAGGGTAAATATTTTATAGAAAATATTATGTTTTTAATCAAACAAACTAATAAACAATTTTGAAAAGTGTTTTTTTATTATTTCTAAAATTCCAATACTTCAATTATATTAGAATATCTTAAAAAACTCACATATTAAATTCAAAATATTGTTTTTTAAAAATATAACTTACTTTCATAATTTGAAAAACCGTTAAATATAAAAAAAAATATAAATAAATTATCAAAAACACTTTAAAATTTAAAAAAAATTTAAAATGACTTTTAAAATTTATGAAGACACTCCTAAAACACCAGACATCCCATAATAGCAGAGGAAGGCCCAAGAATATTCCATACCATTATATCATATTTACCTACAATAATGCTTCATCCAAAACATGCTGGAGGATAAAAGGTTAGAGCTATGAATGATAATTGAAATCCAAAATCTAGTGGGAATGCTAACCAAGGTGTTAGTGTAAGAAAATATAAGCCAACATTATACCTTTGTGGGACTTTCTGGAATAGATAAAGTTTGGAGAACACAACTTGTTATGGGAAGAGATAGGATTTTATTTTTTTCCAAAGTGTTGGAGAGTTGGTGGAGGCTCCCTGAAGCATTATTCAAATTGGATATTGATGGGATGTGAATCCATATTCAGTTCAAAAGACGTAGGTGATTGAACATTAGAGATCTAGGAGATGTAATCATATATGATGTCTAGAAAAATACAAAAATCTCTTTGGTGGATGAGAGGAGGATCATACAATGACACAATCAAATGATTATTCATAGGGATAGTGGTTATCTCAATAGATTATAGATGTAGAATACACTAGTTTAGTTTACTAGCCATGGTGGTCATGTAGGGTTGACTGTGATTTCTATGGAGCAGGTATTTCCGAATGAACAACTGATACTCATTATTTAAGTAAGTGGGACCTCATAGTTTAAATAGATATATGTATGAATTAATTGAGAGATTAATTATTTTTTAGTAATTTATTTTTTAGTTTTTTTAACTTATGATTGCAATGTATAAGGCACCAACATTGTTTCTCCCATACACATAGGTCGCATTGTCTAAAACATCTTAAATTTCTTATGTCATTTCCTTTATCATTGTCTACATGCTAGTTTGAGTGTGTTTTAGGTTTGATGTGGTGTAATCAGAAAGGTGAAAGTTATTCCCATATTTTAATACATTGACATTGTCGGAGTCTATTTAAATGAACTAGGTTTCCATTGCATGAATTGTCTGAAGGAATAGCATTAAGAGATTCGACAATGAGGTTGCATGACTCCCACCAATATCAATATCTATATTATAAAATATATTAAGATACTAAAATATTTGTACACATAAAATATATATTGAAAAATATAAATCATTTTAGAATAAAAAATTATTATCAATTTTATTTTCATAAATTATGTAAAAACATAGTAAAATTTACATTAAGTAATCAAAATATTTTATAATTTATTTGAGTAAACTTTAAAAATGTATATGTAAATATAATATATTATATATTTATTTAAATAATTATATATATATATATAATTTTTATAAATACATTATAAAATATATATATATACATATACAAATGTATTTCAATATATTTTAATATATAATTATATATATATATATATGAATCATATATTCAATTAAGTGTATCTATATCAATATATAAATATATCATTATATAATAAGAAAAATATATATTCTATTGGTAAGGCTCCTTGTTAACAAATCATTGGTTGGGAGTTCAAATATCACCCCCATTGAATTAATTACATATTTCTGGTGTTTATATGTGTTGAACATACTTATGTTGTTCCCACATATCTTAGTTTTTATGTGTTTTGATGATTCAAAAAATCCATATTTTTATTTTTATGAGTTTATCTTAAGTGTTTCCTATGATACTTTCGTCAAAGGAATTTATCTTACGCTGACTCTAAGTGATTATCTTACACCGGGTAAAATATTCTATCCACAAAAAAAGTATTTTATCTTATAAGAATTGAAGATTATCATTCCATCTACTCAGAATCAAAGAACTCTATGTTAGAATTTTATATTATTAATATAATGATTGATTTGTTTTATGTTCAAAGTCAGATACTTCAATCAGAATTAATTTATGAGAAGTATTTATCATACAAAATGGATATTTGTAAAATATCACCTTACAAATGTTAGAAGAAGCTATGAAATCTAAGTATCATACCTCAGTAACATATCTATCTTATGTTGAATAATTATCCTACACAGTGATTGAATTCAATTTATCTTATGTTCTAAAGAATAAAAAGATCTATTTTATGTTATGAAGTATATTAGAAGTTTATCTTATGGGAATAGTACTACCGATCAGATATCTTATGAAGAATTATCTAGTATGAATAATTTCATGATTAATTTGATAATATATTAATAATCCTTTTCATGCATTTAGATCATATCAGAAAAGTGATTGTCCATTTAAAGAAAGGTTTATTTGTGTAAAGTATCATTTTTTCAGGAATGGAAAGATCAAAAGAAGAAGGTCTCTAATAGTACCAATGTAGAATCATATTCTATATTTGAAAAGAGCAGACACATGCCATTAATAGTCTATCATATCAAATTTTCAATGGATTATCAACTTGACCATTGTGATTATCTCGTAAGATTAAGTTCAAAATCAAAGTAGGAGATAAAAAAAGAACAGTTATCCACTACATGAAAAGAAGTCAAAAAAAGAGTGACCTACAATGATGCACACACAATTGAAAATAATCTAATAATGGTAAAAAAGAATTCGTGTACATAGAAAATATCAAATATAAATTCTTGTGATATTCTTACAAGTTTATCAATTACACTAAATATTATCTATAGTTGTACAATGAAGACCATCAGCTTCTCAGGACATATCTTTGACTACTGTTAGTTTCTATTTACAACTGTGTGCAGTAATAGTTTATCTAATGTTTATTAATGTGTTTTTTATACTCATTGTAAGTTAGTAAATTAAGTCCCTGGATAGGTCTTGTAAATTGAGAGCCTTGTTTAAATATCTTGGACGTTTGTAATAAGTGACAATTGCTTGTACTCAGCTGAGAGTCCCTAGAAAAAGGGTCGTTATAGCGAAAATCACCAAACTCATGGAGTAGAGTGTTTGTAGAGTGGACTAGGGGATTTTGGTTCCTTGAACCACTAAAAATATCCATTGTTTAATATCTTTCCATTAATATTTTATTTTTATACTGACTATTTAGGTTAAGGAAAATATTTGAACTCACATACCTTGAAGAGGGAGGCTTGCTGTAAAGAATTTTTTTTAGGAAATTAATTCCCCACCTCTTGATCATTCCTTTATCCATTCTATGGAACAATAATTGGTATCAGAGCTCATGAATCTTGAGTTTATAGTTTTAAGATTTTGAATTCCAATGATCTATTCTCAAATGGATACTATGGACGATAACTGAGAATGTATGTTAATGGTTAGAGCACCATACTTTAACGGTGAGAATTATGGTTACTGGAAGGCATGTATGACTATCTTTCTGAAAAATATTAGCTTAAAAGTTTATCTTAATTTAGTAAATCCTTATAAAATTCCTAATATAGAATCTAAACATGGGATGATATAACCAAATTATACTATGATCAGAATTCCAAAGCTATAAATGTTATAATATGGGGATTATGACTAGATGATTTCAGCAAAGTTTCTCAGGATCAAACTACTCATGAAATGTGGACCACTATATTATTTTCTTATGAAGGTACCAATAGTGTGAAGGTTCTTAGATATAATACTTCCAAGATTATGTTCAAAACATTAAAAATGTATGAAGGAGAAATTATTATTCATTTGAATAAAAGACTAATAGAGATTGTTAATAATATTGCTACTCTAGGAGCACCTATCACTGAGCTTGAGAAAGAATTGAAAGATCTCAGTGTTTTACCACCCAAGTGTAGTGGAGTTTGAGATATCATCAGATAATAAATAGAGGTCAATAATTTCAAAATAAAAGATATCATTCGAACTATTATGACGTATGAAGTTGAAATAAAAGCTGAAGTTGGAGAATATAAAATGGTCAAGAAAGAATCTGTTGCTTTAAAGGTTTATACTTATAAGGATTATAAAACTAATAAAGGAATAAAAATCTATAAAAAATATAAAGAAGAAGACTCATAAATATATTCTATATCTAATGCTGAACTTTTATAGTTTTCTTGAAAGTTCAAAAAGTTATATAATAAGCGAAGTGGTTTCATAAGACCATTCAACAAGTATAATAATCACGATGAAAAATCTAAAGAATTAAAATTTTATGAGTGTAATAATCTATGAAACATTAAGCCTAATTTTTCATAACCTAAAGATGATAAAAAGTGAGAGAATAAATACTTCAAGAAATTTGTTTATAAGAAGTCTAAGAAATCTATGAGTTCCACATGGAGTTATTCTGGAGACTCTAGTGAATGTAAATCCTCAGAATCAGATGTTGAAGCTCCTAATTAAAAGGAAAAAATATTTTTTATGACACATTTAGATGAGGTATATTCTTACTATGATTTTTAGCATGAACTTTATAATTAATCAAAAAATTAAAATTTCTCATATGAAGAATTAAATGAATATTGCACCATATTAGAAACTAAATATGAAAGATTAAAGAAAAAAATCTCTCAAGAAATCATATAATAATATTTTTAAGGAAGAGGAATACCTAAATAGACAAATTTTATATTTGAAAAATAAATTGTAAAAATCTACTGTCTCATATACTAAACAAATTAACCCAATTTAGAACCTAAAAAAATAAGGCTCAAAACTTTAATGATGTATCAAGTGTTTTCACTAAAGGGGAATATTATCAAAAAAAAATTATTACACAGAATCAGCTCAAAAAGGAAAAGTTTGGAATTGATAGTCAGGGTTAAAGGCTCAAACATTATAAGAACTACCTTGTACCTATATCTAAAACAAAAATCTTTCCAAAGTTACCTTTTTTCATTGCGGAGAAATATGAAAATATACTAATATCTATAATAAAAAAATACTCAATTTTGGGGAATAAAAAAATGATTTTATAAGAAAATATTTCTAAAAATGTGTTGCAAAGTTTTTGAAAAAATAGAAATAGATTTAGATCCCTAAGTATTTTGTAGCTAACATTTTTGGACCCAAGAGCATTTGGGTAGAAAAAAATTATGTTGTTTGATCTATCATTATAGGGAACAACCCACATAAACAAAATGAAAAATATTTTATGGACAGTGGTTGTTCAAGACATATGATTAGAGATTTAAAAAACTTTCACTCACTATCCAAGATAAATGGAGGATATATCACATTTTATAATAATGAAAAAGTAAAAATTATTGGCATCAGATATGTTGGAAATCCTTAATAAATTCTTATCAATAAAATTATTTATGTTGAAATCTTAAAGCACATCCTGATAAGTATCTCTCAACTTTTGGATGATGGTTATTCAATTTAATTTTCTAATAATTCTTGTTTAGTTTTAAAATATTAGTCACTCAAGTTTAAGGAACATAGAATAGATAATGTCTATATATTAGATCTCAATTCCTTATGTAAAAAATATGTAAATTGTTTAAATAATGAAATTTATGAATCATGGATTTGGAATAGAAGGATTGGAAATTTTCAGGTTCTATCCTTGTAAAATTTGTCTAAGAAACATCTAATTTCTAACTTTCCTAACCTTAAATTGGATAAAAAAACTATGTCATGCATTTCAAATGGGAAAACAACATAAGTCATCTTTTAAACCAATTAAAGAGGTTACTACATCTAAACCTCTATAGCTTATCAATATGGATCTGTTTGGACCCACTTGAACTATAAGTCTTGATGGAAAATAACTTTTTAATGTTTTTTTATTTTTTTTCAATATTTACATAGTTTTACTTTTTAAAAGTGAAGCTTGTTCAATTTTTATTATTTTTTAAGATTGTGAAAAAAGTAAAAGATGATAAAATTGTGACTTTGAGAAGCAATCAGAGATGTGATTTTTAGAATAATGAATCTAGTTCATATTTCTCAAAACAATCTATTAAACATAATTGTTATTCCACTAGGACACCTCAATAGAATGGTGTTTTTGAAAGGAGAAATAAGACTTTATAAGAAATTTATTTAACCATGTTATGTGAATATAACATGCCCACTCATTTTTCAGCTAAATTTGTTAACATAACATGTTATGTGATTAACATAGTTCTAATAAGACCTATCTTAAATAAAACACCTTATGATTTATGGAACAATAGAAAACCATAGGTAAGATACATTAAAGCATTTGGATGCAATATTTATATCCCGAATAGTAAGGATAATCTTGGTAAGTTTAATCTAAAAGTCGATAAAGGTATCTTCCTAGGTAATTCTACTACATCCAAGGCTTATAGAGTTTTGAAAAAAAGTTAAAGGATTTTTGAAGAACCAATTCATGTGAAGTTTGATGAAAGTGGTCCTTTTGATCACAAAATGACTCAAATCGATGTGTTGAATGATTCTCTCAAGGAAATGAAACCTAAATATCTCTTTAACAACAACAAGGATGATGATTTGGAGCTTTATTATCTTAAACCAAATATTATAAGGGTTGATGCTTGTAAACCAAAAAGTGTGCTTCCAATAATATCTTAAAACCTTAAGGACCATCCTTTAGAAATAATTATAAGAAACTTAGATAAAAGAGTAATAACTATAAGAAATATTGGTAACCCAGTAGAATTTTCTGCCTTTTTATCTGAGCTAGAACAAAAAACTATAGAAGAAGATTTATCTTATGAAATCTGGATTTTAGCTATACAAGAAGAATTAAATTAGTTCAAAAGTATAAAATTATAGAAATTAGTTGATAGAACCTCTAATTTTCTTCTTATTGAAAAAAATGGTATTTAGAAACAAACAAGATTGTCATGGTGTAATCACTAGAAAAAAATCTAGATTAATTGCAAAAATATTCAATTAGTATGAAGGAATAGACTATGAAGAAACCTTTTCCCCTATATCTATATTGTAAGAAATTAGAATTCTTCTAGAACATCTATATTATATAAATTTTAAAATATATCATATGGATGTTAAATATTCGTTTTAAATGTATTTTTAATGGATTAAGTTTATAAAGAACAAAATTTCAGTTTTTTTTCAAACATACCAAATCTCTATATAGACTTGAAAAATCACCTAGATCATGGTATAAATGATTAAGTTATTTTCTTTTATCGAACGGTTTTACAGTAAGAATGGAAGATCCTAAATTAGTTAAGAAAATTTCATACTCAGATACTTTTTTAGTATAAATAAATGTTGATGATATTATTTTTATATCAACAAATAAAAAATTATGCAAAAGGAATTTGAAATGAGTATCTATTTTCTACGATTTCAAATTTTCCAAAAAGATTTTGGGAATTTTTTAAACCAAATAAAATACAAACTTGATTTACTTAAGGAGTTTGGAATTGAAAGTAGTAAGACTTATTCAACTCCTATGAGATCTAATATTAAACATTATATGGATGAGACAGGAACACCGGTTGACAACAAGTTGCATAGAGGAGTCATTTAAAGTTTATTGCATCTTACTACAGATAGACGAGACATTATTTTTTCAGTATGTCTTTATTCAATATTTAAATCAACTCCTAAATAATCACATTTAAATGTTTTCAGAATAATTTTAAGGAATTTAAAAGGAACACTATCCATTTATCTTATTTTTCCAAAAAATCATGATTTCAATTTAACTTAATATTCAAATACTGATTTTGTGGATGTAAATCAGATGGTAAAAATAACTTAGGAAGCTATAATTTTCCTAGAAAATATCTAGTATCTGGGTAAAGTAAGAAACAACACATTATAACATTATCAACTATTAAAGAATAATATATTGCAGTTGGAAGTTATCGTGCCCAAGTATTATGGATGAAACACACCTTAATAGATTTTTTATTTAATTTTAATTGTGTTTAGGTCAAATGTGATAACACTAGTGTTATAAATATTTTAAAAAATATATAATTAACCATTCAAGAATAAATCACATTGATTTAGGACATAATTTATTAAGAGATCATGTAAAAAAGGCGATATTTCTTTTGATTTTTTTCATAGAAAATCACCCATTAGACATTTTTACTAAACCTTTTCCCATTGAAAGATTTTATTTTATTAAATCAGAATTAGGTTGGTTTAATTTTATTTGATTTTATTTTATTTTTTTGAAAATTTTTGTATTCAAATAAAAATTTTATCTAACATGTTTTATTTAAGATTTTAAATCACCATTTTTAAAATATGTATCACATTAGAATAGGAGAAATCACCAAGATTTTTTAATGACCGCTCTAAAATTCACTACATAACCACTTGATTATTTCCAAACAAAAGAAAGTGTGTTTGATCTACACATCAATATTTTTCAAACCTTCAAACCCTCATCACTCTACTATCTAAACCTTGTTTCCCTAACCCTACAATCTTCCAAATCCTTTTAGGAATGGAAAAAACTAAGAGAACTGATGATTCTTCCTCAAAAAATTTTTTGCATAAAAGAACATCAAGGAAAGTTATAAGTGTGTGAGTAATATATTTTAATTGACTGGATGGAATAAATATGTTTCTCTATAATTTTATAAACCATCTGTATATGAATTTGTTTTTAATGAAATTCGAACAAAATTTTTGTTTGAAAATGAAGTTCATGAGTTTTATGATACTGGAGTTCTTTATTTCAGTGATAATGATGATTTTTTCATTGAAATTGTAAACCATAAAAGTTTCTCAATAAACACATTGGTATTATATAAAACATGAAGATCCCCCATAAAGGCTACATAGACTTTATAAACTCATTACTCGCAATTGATAGAGTCGTGTAAAGACCTGGAATTTCCATGGAAATTTTTTTTCTTAAATACATGGGAATTTTAGGAGTCTGCAAAAATTAACGGCATGTGATTCTGAGGAATGGTGTGCCCAGAATCAATTTCTGAAGTTTTTTTTAGGTACGTTAAGTAAACGTACAAGTGGGTTTTTAAAACTTTTGAACCGGTGCTAGAATTGAAAATTGAGGGCACTGTTGAACTCGTAGCGCCAATATTCGCTTAAGAAGACTTTCACCTTGATGGCAGTGGGTCGAGATTAAAATATAGTTTTGGGGTTTTTAATGAATGAATTAAATAAAAATAAAGTTGTGGATTTATTTTTATTTGGGTTGGTTGAAGCCCCCTTGTGGAAGTTGGAGGTGGGGACCACTACACAATAACCTCCCATGAGAGGTTATGGTGGTGGGGCCCACCGGAACCTAACCTCCTCTTAAATTTTAATATGGTGGGGACCACCTGAGGTTGAAACCACTTGAACTCCCTATTAAGTGGGGAGAAACATCTTGAGCTCCACACGTAATGGTTCCAGCACCCCTCAACATTAATGTTTCCAACTCTCACAATTTAATTGTGACATTTCCTCTTCATTAATTAAGTGGACCCAACTTAATTAATTAACCCATTTGAATTTTTGTACCAACAATTAAATAATAGATTTAACTTAATCTATTATTTTGGGTTGGCATTTGTCTTTTGGTGGAACTTGGGAGAGGATAGAGAGCTTAGAGAGAAAAGCTCTCGCCAACGAAGAACGAAGAAGGCATTCTTCCAATGAAGAACACCGGGGAGGAACGTCTTCTACTTCCTTCTTTGGAACCTCCTTCGACGTAGGATTTGTTGATCTATAATGAATCAACGTCTGCCTTCTTGTGCCAATGTCGATGATCAATGAACAAAGGTAGGGTTGTGTCGGATTTGATCAATGTTATTCTTGTTCCTCATAAGTTGTTTTATTCCTCTAGAATAGCTTGCTATCAAAATAATGTGGAGAGACTAGGCCAAACTAACACGGCCCGATTTCTCCGTCATACTTCTTGTCATGTGTTCTTTGCATTATTCTTGGGTTATGAACAATGGAACGTTGCGGGTTCGTTTTACGACGCAATGATCTCAAATTGAAGACCCAACATCATGATGACCTCATAGAGGTGCGACGACAATAGCGGGAGACGGATCGGACTGGACCGGGAAGACCGTTCTTCGACCATTCTTCGAGCGAGTGAATCATAATGTGCTTTCAGAGCCAATCGGAGGCTCGAAAACACTAGTAATGATTTCGAAACTTTGGGACGACCTAGAGTCTATAGTTTCATGGTGATCAGACCATCAGAACAAATAAAAGGCATCATGGGAGGCGCGCTGGACAGAAGCATCGTTTCTAGAAAATTCCAGAATACATGGAATGTACTTTCTAAGAACATGTCGTGTAGTATGGGTGTATTGCGGTTAGGGTTATGGGCATCAGACGTGCATCACATGGTGTGTGACCCCTGTCACATGGTGTGTACTCTTCATACAGCTTGGCATAGGTGGTTACGCGAGACTCTGAGTGTATCCCGGGGATACACAGACACGGGGTGAAGTACACGGGCATGTACTCCACCACACGGCCAGGCAAGGCCAGTGACATGATCTACCCCTTGTACCAGTTACATGGGCTGGAGAACACGGGTTGAGGCCTTGTACGAGCACATGGCTAGAGTACATAGAGTCGACCCTATTTTCTTGGACACGGCGTGTAACCATACCACACACCATGTATTACTTTTCTACACAACCATCCTTTCAAAACGGGCCATTTCACACGAGCAGTACTAGAGGTCTGACTACAATTCCTTTACCTTATTTCAACACGCCGTGTACATTTTGGTAAATGGATTGATCATCTCGTCCTCTGTGTCTTGGACACGAATTGTTTGGTTTTTTCCCTTATGACGTGGCAGACCTTTGGGATACTTCTCATGGTACTTCGTGGTAGTTGATGTACTGAAACTTGGCTTGAGGTGTGGAATCTCCCAGAATCAAGCGTGCTTTGTACGGAAACCTTGTGGTTGGATGCACTCTGACGACTGTTCCTGGATCATGTGCGGGTTTGACAGCTCTGACAACTGTTCCTGGATCCTGTGTGGGTTCGATAGCTCTGACTACTATTCTTGGATCCTGTGTGGGTTCGACAGCTCTGACGAATGTTCCTGGATCCTGTGTGGGTTCGACATCTCTGATTACTATTCTTGTATCCTGTGTGGGTACAACAGTTCTGATTTCTATTCCTAGATCCTGTGTGGGTTCGACAAAATAGATGATTTAGTGTCTACATCTGATCATCTCAACTCTCCACAAAAGTTGTATACCATTGTGAGCTGAGTGAGTAACTTTTTTTCTTCATTATTAAGATGGATTACTTGATAACTTAGGTATATGTATGGGCATATACCTAAGTGGGGTTATCTGTTGATTTCATACCTTGTCATTTATACTTTTTATATTTTGTGAGACCTTGAGGGTCTTGGGGTCCCTACTGAGTATCGTTATACTCACCCCTACAGGGACTATGCCCGAACCTCATTGTGTTGGATTTAGACGACAGACAACACTGATCGAGGTTGAGTCTACTAGGACTGGACGGTACCCAGAGGTGGACCTTGCGGCATGACGGTACATGGAGGAGACGGACGGACGTGGAGTGATGAGGAGACAATCTATACCTACCCTTCAGGTAGGAACCTCAGGGGAAGACTCAATGGTTATTTTTCCTTTTTCCTTAGTTGTACTTGTACCTTCATTTTCTTGTATTTTCCAGTTGGGCTTGTATTATGGCCCCTTTTAACTTATTGTAATCTCTTGTTAGTTATTCAGTTTACTCATGATCGTATCTGATACATGTGTTTACTGGTTATAATGGAAATACCTTCCTAGTTTTAGGGAATTACGCCTTTGGTGCTAGTCTCCAACCCCTAGCCTATGGATGGTGGGCTTGCGGTAGTCACGGTACGGGACCCAGGGGATAGGTCGTGACAAATTGGTATTAGAGGAGTCGATTCTACCGTAGAAATTAGGACTTTGATCTTTTCTATGAAGAAATGGTGTTAAGGGTACTGAGTGTGGTTTTCAGTTTAGGGAGTCCAGTGTTGGTGCGGCAGCTGATGTATCCAAAAACCAGGACCCTAACTTCTGATTTCCGACTCAGTGCACGAAAACACTAATTGCATGTATGTTTTGAAGAGTTTTCTTTGTGATTTCTTTGAGTCGTCTCACCAGGTATAAATTTTTGACCATGGAGAACCTGTTTCTTTTCAGGATGCCTCTATGTAGATAGCCAGCCATTGTTTCGAGAGTTGTACAAGATTGCAGCTCACCGAGCAATGAGGGCTTAGTGCAAGGCCCTATTACAGCAAAGGCACCAGCGGTACCACTACCCATTGGGCCAACGATGCCACCAGCCCCAACAACAGAGAGTGCACGCCGCCTGAGCGCATTGCACGAGTTCCAGCACCAAAGGCCGCCTAGGTAAAGGGGCGAGATAGACCCGCAGGCAGCTGAGGATTGGATGGAGGTAGTGGTGAGAGTCTTCAGACTGGTAGGAACACCAGCATACCTTATGGTGATCCTTGTTGTGAGTCTCCTTCAAGAAGCAGTAGGCAGATGGTGGATCCTGATGCTCCAGGTGCATGATGAGGAAACACTTATCTGGGCAGACTTCAAGATCCCGTTTCGGTCGGAGTTTGTCCTAAACACCCTACATGTAGTGGGATACAGGAGCTACTTCATCTACAGCAGGGTAGCATGATAGTGGCACAGTACCCAACGAGGATCACCAACCTCTCGCGCTACTCCACATATATGGTGTGGGACCCATTCTTTAGGGCCCGAACCTTCGAGCATGGGATCAGGTGATAGATCAGGGCTTCGATGATCTACCTCAGCATCCTAACGTAGGTGGGGGTGTTGGAGAGAACCCTCTTAGTGGAGAGTTTCATTGCTGAGTAGTCACCAGCAGTGAGACCCACCACCAGGCATCACGTAGCGGAGTTTTCTGCAGCTGGAAGCAGATAGATTTTATAGAGGTCCAAGAGGACCAGACCATCCGATGGACGAACTCAAGACTCGGGTTTGGTTGTGCAAGGAACACAAGATAGAGCCAATCATTCGAGGAACATGCAGTGTTTCACATACGGCGAGCAGGGTCACATGGCTCGTGACTGTCTGACCCACCATTCGGATGATCAGCAGACAGTTGAGGGACCTCCCAGGCAGAAGAAGAGGTTTGATTGAGGTGATCCGTAGGGCACAGGTGGATGTAGAAGAGGATCTGGTCGTGCAGTTGGTAGAGGGTGATGTTTTGAGATGTTACCACCACCACCACCACCAGGAGGTCTACCCCGACCGTAGTGAGCAGGTGGATAGGTAAGAGCTCAGATCCAGGTAGCTAAGGCTTATGATCACGACACTCCTGAGATGACTCGAGGTATAATCTGTGTCTACTCCACCTTAGCTGCAGTTCTTATAGACACAGGTTCCATTCACTCTTTCATTACCACCGTCCTTGTTCGGAGCTCGGAGATTCCGATGGAGCTGTTGGCTCGATCCTTATGGGTAGATACTCTTACGGGAGAAGATTTGATGAATACGCACTGGTTTCGGCAGTGTGAGCTTACTCTAGGAGGCGAGAACTTTGGCTTAAATTTCCTAGTATCAGCGCCAAGGCCTTACAATTTCATCTTGGGTATGGACTGGTTATCTACAGTCCATGACCAAATTGACTGTATTAGGTGCAAAGTGCAGTGTGTCCACATGGATGGGACCAGGTTCACCTTCACGAGTGAGAAGGGAGCCTTTGCAGCACAGGATGGACTTGACTGGAGGAGAGTACATCCGATCACTCATCAGTTGGCTTACTTTACCCTCGGAGCAGTTAATGTAGAGAGTTTGACTTATCCTATAGTGGTAGACCAGTACATGGATTTTTTCCATGATGATGTCCTAGGTCTACCTCCTCACAGAGAGGTGGTATTCTATATTTAATTGTACCCCAGGACGGCACCAATATCTACACCAGTGTATCAGATGGCTCCCGTGGAGCTTCACGAGCTACGGGTACAGCTGGAGGACTTGCAGGGGAAAGGATTCATTCAGCCCAGTGTTTCTCCCTGGGCAGCCCAGATTCTATTCTCCAAGAATTTGGATGGGAGTTTGAGGCTTTGTGTTGACTGTCGTCACCTGATCCTGGTGATTGTGAAGAACAAGTACCCACTCCCGAGGATTGACGACCTCTTTGATCAGTTAAAGGGAGAACGGTGGTTCTGGAAGATAGAACTTAGATCATGCTATCACCAGCTCAGAGTTCGAGATGAGGATGTGCAGAAGACACCCTTCAGATGTTGGTATGGCCATTATGAGTTCTTGGTTATGCCTTTTGGTGTAACCAACACTCCAGGAGTGTTCATGGGACTCATGAACAGGATTTTCCAACTATACCTCGATTGTTTTGTCGTAGTCTTCATCGACGACGTTCTGATCTACTCGACTACTGAGGAGGAGCATGCCTACCATTTGCAGGTATTACTGGACACACTCCGAGAGAACCAGATTTATAGTAAGCTCTTGACGTTCCATTTTTGGATCTATGAGGTTCACTTTTTGGGACATGTCTTTTAGGAGGCTGGAGTTGCAGTGGATCCAGTGAAGATTGAGGCAGTAATTTCTTGGTATCCACCCAGAAGTGTGACGGAGGTACGAAGTTTCCTGGGTTTGGCTGGTTACTACCAGAGATTCATTCCAGACTTCTCCAGAGTTTCAACACCACTATCATCCTTGACGAAGAAGGGGAAACCCTTCGTGTGGTCGGAGAGATGCCAACAGAGCTTTCAGGAGTTGAGGCAAAGGCTAACTAGTGCCCCCATCTTGAGGCTTCTAGAGAAAGGCGTAGGGTATATAGTCTACTATGACACATCAGGGACCAGACATGGTTGTGTTCTGATGCAGGATCAAGCAGTGATTGCAAATGTTTCTCAACAGCTGAGACATCACAAGGATAACTACGCTACCCATGACTTGGAGTTAGCAGCAGTGGTATTCTCCTTGAATATGTGGTGACACTATCTGATGGGCGAGTGTTTTACCGTGTACTATGATCACAAGAGTCTCAAATATATCTTCTCTCAGAAGGACCTGAACTTGAGACGGTGACGTTGTCTTGAGTTCCACCAGGAATATGACTTCAAGATAGTCTATACTTCTGGGAAGGGG
Organism: Viscum album; assembly: GCA_963277665.1. Lineage (NCBI taxonomy): Eukaryota > Viridiplantae > Streptophyta > Magnoliopsida > Santalales > Viscaceae > Viscum > Viscum album. The sequence goes on from OY728133.1 coordinate 1,735,964,411, forward strand.
AACGTTGTTCAAGATGCACTCAGCAAGAGGTTTGGTACATAGCTATTAGGCGAAGCGAAAGAGCAGCAATCTTCTTTGCAGATATCCTTTGCAGATAGAGATAGATCAGCTTTCCTTTAGTCTCTTACAGTCACTCTTCCACTTCTTCAGTGAGTCAGGGAGGCACAACGTGGAGACACTGACTGCGAGACACGACATGCTCAGATATCTACAGGGCAGGCACCTAATGGATTTTCTGAAGGTGGTGAGCATGCCATCCTCTTCAGAGGACGTACTACGGTGCTAGTGTCACTTTATGAGGAAGTGTTGAGGGAGTTCCACATTTCCCCTCTAGTGGTACATCTCGCAGTGGAAAAGATATACCAGGACCTTTGATGACAGCACTGGTGGCCAGGGATGAAGAAGGTAGTTGCAGAGTTTATCTCTCAGTGCCTCACTTGTCAGCCGGTGAATGCAGAGCACCAGGTACCAGCAGGCTTGGTTCATCCTTTAGAGGTCCCAGAGTGGAAGTGGGATGTGATATCAATGGACTTCATGACAGGACATCCATGTACATCTAGGGGTCACGACTCTATTTGGGCGATCTTTGACCAACTCACCAAGTCGGACCACTTCCTACCGATCAGATAGCAGGTTTTAGTAGAGATCTTGGGACGCCTATATGTGTATAAGATTGTGTGGATACATAGAGTGCTTTCCTTAATTTCCACTGATCGTGATGCACGGTTTACTTCCCAGCTATGGAAGGGGTTTTAGGAGGCTTTCGGGATGCAACTTCGATTGAGCACCACCTTCCGTCCTCAAACGGATGGTCAGACTGAGCGGACCATTTAGACCCTTAAGAACATGTTGTATGCTTGTGTCCTTGACTTCAGTTGAAACTGGGAGGATCACTTACCTTTGGTGGAGTTTTCATACAACAAAATCTATCACTCCTCCATTGGGATGACACCTTTTGAAGTGTTATATGGGCGACCATGCAGATCACCCTTATGCTAGACTGACCCTAGTTATTCAGCACTAGTGGGACCAGAGATGGTACAGGCTACCACAGAGAAGGTCCAGATCATCCAAAAGCAAATGAAGACTGCACAGAGAAGGCATAAGTCGTATGCCGACAGGAGACAAAAAACTATGGATTTCGAGGATGGCGACCACATATTTATACGAGTCTCCCCTCGACAAGGATTAATGAGATTTGGCAGAGGCGGAAAGTTATCTCTGAGATTCATCAGACCTTTCCATGTACTCAGTAGAGTCGGCAAGGTGGCTTACCGCTTATCCCTTCCACCTCAGTTGCACCGGGTGCACGAAGTCTTCCACGTATCTCAGCTGGGGAGATATGTTCATGAACCTTCTCACATCATCGACCATGGAGAGTTGGATGTCGACGATGGGGAAAATTTTACATAGGTTCCAGTAGAGATTGAGTATCGATAGGAGCGAGTCCTTCGTGGATGGTTGATGCCTCTGGTACGTGTTCGCTGGCATCACGGGAACCACCAGGATAGCACATGGGAGTGGGAGACTCATATGTGTGCTCAGTACCCCCACTTGTTCCCTTAGTTCAACTTGTAGCTTACAGGGATGCAAAGCCCTGAAGTGCGGAGAATGTAAAGACCCAGAATTTCCATGGAAATGTTTTTCTTAAGTACATGATAATTTTACAATTCTGTAAAAATTGATGTCATGTGATTCTGAGGACCGATGTGCCTGGAATAAATTTATGAAGTTTTGTTCGGGTATGTTCAGTAAATGTATGAGTTGGTTTTTAAAACTTTTGAACTAGTTCTCGGAATTGAAAACAAAGGGCACCTTTGAACTCGTAGTGCCGGTATTCTCTTAAGAAGACTTTCACCTCGATGGCAGTGGGTCGAGATTAAAAGATAGTTTTTGGGTTTTTAATGAATGAATTAAATAAAAATAAAGTTGTGGCTTTATTTTTATTTGGGTTGGTTGAAGACTCCTTGTATAAGTTGGAGGTGGGGACCACCACACCACAACCTCCCATGAGAGGTTATGGTGGTGGGGCCCACCCAAACCTAACCTCCTCTTCAACTTTAATATGGTGGGGACCACTTGAGGTTGAAACCTCTTGAACTCCCCATTAAGTGGGGAGAAACCTCTTGATCTCCTCAAATAATGGTTCCACCAGCCATCTATATTAATTTTTCCAACTCTCAAAATTTAATTGTGCCATTTCCTCTTCATTAATTAAGTAGAGCCAACTTAATTAATTAACCCATTTGAATTTTTGTGCCAACAATTAAATAATAGATTTAACTTAATCTATTATTTTGGGTTGGCATTTTTCTTTTGGTAGAACTTGGGAGAGGAGAGAGAGCTTAGGGAGAAAATATCTCACCAACAAAGAAAAAAGAACGCGTTCTTCCAACAAAGAATGTCGGTGAGGATCATCTTCAACTTCCTTCTTCGTAACCTCCTTCGACGTAGGACATGTTCGTCAACAACAAATCAACGTCCGCCTTCTCACGCCAACTTCGACGATCAATGAACAAAGGTAGGGGTGTGTTTTATTTGATCAACCTTATTCTTGTTCGTCATATGTTGTTTTATTCCTATGGAATTGATTTCTATCAAAAGAATGCGAAAAAGACCGGGCCAAACTAACACGACCTGATTTCTCTGCCATAATTCTTGTGGTGTATTCTTCGTGTTCTTCTTGGGTGATGAAAAATGGAACGTTTCAGGTTCATTTTATGACGTGACGATCCCAAATTGAAGACCCAACATCACAACGACCTAGAGAAGGTGCGACGATGATAGCGGGAGACAGATCAGACTGGGATGAGAAGATAGTTATTCGACCATTCATCGAGCGGGTGAATCATAATGTGTTTTCGGAGCCTATCAGAGGACCAAAAATGCTGGTAATGATTTTGGAACATTAGGGTGACCTAGATTCTGAAATTTCATGGAGATCAGACCATCAGAATGAAGAACGGGCATCATGGGAGGCGTGCTGGCTAGAAACGTCGTTTTTGGAAAATTCCAGAATACACGTGTACTTCCAAAGAACACGCCATGTAGTATGGGCATACAACGGTTAGGGTTACGGGTGTCAGACACTCATCACATGGCATGTGACCCCTGTCACATGACGTGTACTCTTCATATAGCTTGGCAGAGGTGGTTACGCAAGACTCGATGTGTAACCTGGGGATACACGGACACGGGGTGAAGTAAATGGGCATGTACTCCACCACACGGCCAGGCAAGGCCAGTGACACGGGCTACCCCGTGTACTAGTTACACGGGTTGAAGAACATGGGTTGAGGCCATGTACGAGCACATGGCCAGCTTACACGAAGTCGACCCCAGTTTGTTGGACACGGCGTGTAACCATACCACACGCAGTGTACTTACTTTTCTATAAAACCAGCCTTTTGACATGGGTCGTTGCACATGGGCAGTACCTAAGGTCTGACTACACGACATGTACCTTATTCCAACACTCCATTTACTTTTTGGTAAATGGCTTGGTTATCTCGTCCTCTGTGTCTTGGACATGAATTGTTTTGTTTTGTCGCCTTTGACGTGGCAGACCTTTGAGATAATTCTCATGGTACTTCATGGAAATTGACTTATAGACACTTGGATTGAGGAGAGAACTCTCCCAGAATCAAGCGTTCTTTGTGCGGAAACCATGTGGTTGGCTGCGCTCTGACAACTGTTCCTATATCATGTGTGGGTTCGACAACTCTGACGACTGTTTATAGATCCTGTGTAGGTTCGACATCTCTGTGTACTGTTCCTGGATCCTGTGTGGGTTCGACAACTCTGACAACTGTTCTTGGATCTTGTGTGGGTTCGTTAGCTCTGATTACTAATCCTCGATCCTGTGTGGGTTCGACAGTTCTGATTTCTGTTCCCGGATCCTATGTGGGTAAGACATAATAGATGATTCAGTGTCTACATCTGATCATCTCAACTCTCAACAAAATTTGTATACCTGTGTGAGCTGAGTTAGTAACTTTGTGTTCTCCTCATGATTGAGATGGAGTACTTGATAACATAGGTATATGTATGGGCATATACCTATGTGGGGTTATCTATTTATTTCATACCTTGTGGTTTATCCTTGTTGGATTTTGTGAGACCTTGAGGATATCAAGGTCCCTACTGAGTATCGTTATACTAGCCACTGCACGGGCTATGCTCACACCTCGTCAAGTTGGATGAAGATGACAGATAGCGCTGACCGAGGCTGAGACTACCAAGACTGGACGGTACCCAGAGGTGGACCTTGCGGCGTTACGGTATATGGAGGAGATGAATGGACATGGAGTGTTGAGGAGGTGATCTGTACCTACCCTTCAGGTAGGAACCTCGGGGGACGACTTAGTGGATGTTTTTACTTTTTTCCTCCATTGTACTTGTACCTTCAGTTTTTGTATTTTCTAGTTGGGATTTTATTCTGGCCCCTTTTCACTTACTGTTCTCTCTTCTTGGTTATTCAGTTTACTCATGATCGTATCTTCTGCGTGTGTTTACAGGTTATAAAGGTAATTCCTTCCTAGTTTTATGGAATCACGCCTTTGGTGCTAATCGTCATCCCCTGGCCTATGGAAGGTGGGCTTGGGGTAGTCACGACACGGGCCCCGGGGGACGAGTTGTAAAAAGTCAGTCTTCTTAAAATCATGAAGATTTTGTTCGGATCCACAAACATTTAAAATAATCTTATGAAGGACCGAGATCTATAAAGAAAAGTTCTTATTAAATTCATTCAATCTTACATTGCACAATGCAATGGGGAGTTTGAAAAAGTTTTTTTTCATGATGTTACTTTATTGTATATTTTACGATTGAGAATCCCATGAATCTAGCATGATACATTATCATATTCATGTGCCATGTAACGAATGGGTAAATAAATTTTTATCCTTTTGGAAGGAGTTTAATGTTAGTTTTTCCTAATACTATTGTTTTTCTGGATGAAAATACTACAACCCATTGTTATGGAATGACCATGTTGAGCATAAATATTTTAAGGGGAAGTGGTTTTTTCAAGAATTCTTATTTAAAAAAGTTGGTGCCAGTAAATTATAAAGAATACATAGGGGTAGAACATACTTTCAATTAAGTAGAGTCATCTCGAATGAGATTTTTAGTGGTATTATAGTCCCTATAGTTTAACCTATTTCATTATAAAGGCTAGTTCAATTTGTTTATTTAAGATATGTTCTCAATAATGAGACTCTTGAGGAAAGAAGAAAATGATTAAGAGTTGTTATTCAGTCTAGAGGAGAAAATTCTACTGAACTCAGTTCACCTTTTTCTTTTTCATCAGTTTGAATTGATGTTATCCCTATTTATTATGGTAGAGTAGATCTGATCTCACCTATCACAATATTAGTGAGTGTTGATCAAGGAAAGATATCAACTATGTTGGGTGAAATGCATCTATTTTAAATATATTTGTCTAGTGAGATGAGTAGAAGAATTATAACTTAATATATTGACCTTGTTAGTCAAAGTGTCACCAGTGAAGAAGAACAAGAAGAAGAGAATGAAACTCAGTTAGTTTCAAGTGGAAGTGTAATATCATAATTGGTAGGAAAGTCACATAAAGAGAGACCCAATGTTGATATAAATCAATAAGATAATGAAACTATAAGCATAAAAGTTCATCTAGAAATTTTCTTCTCCTATTTGTTCTCAGCAGACACAATAAAAAATTCTTACAGTTGAATTTGATACAGATGACGAGATAGCTAGAGGAAGGTACTCAATGTTAATGTCATAGGTTTAATCATTAAAAGTTTAGTTTATATAGTAAAAAATGAAATTAAGCCCCTCCATGATTTTATTATCTCAAAATATGATGTTAATGAATTTTAATTGTTGGTTCATTTTTTATTAGAGAAATGTTCATCAGAACCTACTAGAGAATCACCAATCTGGTGGATGTACTTTCTATATTTGAAGGACTGTATTAGGGAATAGACATGATGACCTCCACAATTTCTTTAATGAAATGTGAAATTTTATCTAGATAAATGGTTCAGGACTTTCAAATGGATTTAATAAATGAAATCATAAGGTTTCTTATGTTTACTCAAATTATTATTGTATCAATTGATCAAGATAGAATGGAAATCAGCTCCTTGATAAAAGAAAAGGTTCTAAAAGATCAACATCTTACATCTCAAGTGAAAAAAGATGTAAGTATTATCATTAATTCATTAAAAATAATTAATGTATCCTTGTAAAATAATTTTGAAGTTTGAGAAAAGAAGTTTGAATATTTACATCAAGTAACTGTAAGGGGTTTAAAGCTAGAATCCTAAGAAGATGAAGAAGAAGAAGAGGATAATGTATTTTTTGAGCCTCAATAACAATAAGTATATATAAGAGGAAAATAAATTTCTTATGTTGATCATTCATCTGGTATGACATATAATTAGTGAGAAGTGTTAAAGAAGTTTGTTGTTAGTTTCACCGAGAAGGGAGATATTCAAAATTTCTTTGTAAATGTTTCACAGTGGGTCCAGAATAGATTTATAACACTTTTAAATTATTTTAAAAATGACATAGTAAGAAGGATTGATGATTTTTCTCACAGTTATTTAAAATTTGAGGGATATTTCTGGATGGACCTCCCATCATTGATCATTATGCCTCTGTTTCTTAAAGGTTGAAGGAAATTTTGACTCGACTAAAATCTATCAAAGGGAAAATATAAAGTTTGTTGAAGATAAATTTGACATGGTGAGAACTTAAAAAGACACTCTCAATATCCAATCCACTTCTATAAGAATTTCTCTGAGTGATCTAGCAGGACTTGGATCATCTTTACTGACATTGGGTGATATTATTAGAGAAAGGGTTGACACTCATATCCCTTCATCCTCTTTACCCTATGAACAACCTCTATCTTTCAAGAAACCACCTCCAAATAATCACTTCAGGTTCTATAATTTATACACCTTCTCATTTTATATTTTTGTATGGATGTTTATTTTATAAACATTTTTATCACGTTGTTTTTGGATGGAGTTTTTCAAAACATTTGAATTCTTGCATGCTCAGTTTGTGTAATAACCTCGACCCCAGTTTCCCAGAGTCGGCGGTTATTTTATTATAATGGAATAGATACAAGAGATCACATAACTGAGGATCAATTATTTTAGTAGTCTTTAAGAACTATATAAATTCATGGTTCCCTTAATTCATTGATAATTAAATATAGAACCTAAACAATTAAAATAAACTGCTTCCTTGAAACTTATCCAAATATTTTATCTTCATATCCTAGGAAAGGAAAAAATAAAAGTGTGATATCAAATACTCTATAAGGGTTACATATAACAGAAACATGAATCAATGATAATTGAAGAATAATTAAAAAGTAATAATCAAAATAGAAAGTTAAATAACTGAAAAACACATGACATTAATCAATAAATTGAGAATAATATATCCATAGATTTTTTTCATAGTGTAAATCTCATGGAAAGTAATAACTAAACATAGAATGAAGAAAATGATTAATTATTGGACATCATGTATCTATAAAATGATAAAATTCCATCAAAACCTTCCATAATGTGATTTATGCCTATGGGTAGAAACTCATTTGATTCTTCTTGGAAACAAATGTGAAGGGTTTATCACCAACTATTTTTTCTCATGAGACATGTCAATGCATTGAGGGCCAATATAATGTTAGACCCCAACTGTCACTATAATTCCAAATCATTATTCATACATATATTTAATTCATGAACAATATGCCTTATCAAAATATCCATATTGAGTATAGGATACAAATTTATCAATATTCCAAAAGTTAAAATAACATTCAAAGTAAACATTGTATGTAAAAATGGTATACGACTTATACAATAATCATATCCATGATATAGAAACTATGTATATTTAAGAGAAATAAAATTTCAAATGAAAAATTATCTCAAAAGGGTAGTAGATACACTATATAAAAATTATTAGGATCATAATATCAAGTAAGTCTCAATTAAATGTTAATTGAGATGAAGTCCCTTAAACTATGTCTGAAAGCATTACACACATGTTATTAATGTTCTGGATAATCAAATTAGATTAACTAATTACTTAATTCATAACCTCTTCAACATATTTTTTATTTTTTATAATTTTATTTAGTTAATCAATGGCCATTTTTATGATTTATATTGTTTAATTTCACTGTTCTTGGATCGTTTATTTCATGGTTATATATTTGGTTCACTTGTGTATAATTATGGAAGTTCTTGTCAATTTGGAGTAATTTTATAGAAGTGAAATTATTTAGTATTAATGAACCTAAATAATATTAAATTTTATCATATAAAATTTGGTTATATGATATGAGGATGATTCATTAGATAAGATGTTAATTAAAAATGATTCGTTTATTTTGTCGGTTTTTACGACAATCATGAACTAGTATCATTTTATTTAATATTATGTTTATATACCAGTTATATAACATTAAATAAGTATTAATACACATGTTATAATCTTTTTTAACCATAATGGTTTTATGACCATCCTTGAAGAAGATAATGAAAACTAAAAGTCATCTCCCATGAAGGCAGTGAATCGACACCTCAAGGACTATGTTTTCATTTTTAAAATTAAAAGAAGAGGAGAAGAGATTTGATGAAGAATATACAATTAACATAATAAAATGATAGTATATATAAGATAGTGGAGTTATCATTCCACTTTGGGGTAGATAAGTGAGGAGAGGATAAGAAAATGAAATAAATTGAAAAGAAAACAAAAGATAATGAAAGAGGATTTTACCTCTTAAATTTATTTTCCATGAGAACCTCTTTAAGGCACTTGGTTTTGGTCTTTTTTTTGAGACCAAAATCTTATGGACATGGGGGATAGGCTTGATAAGAGGAATGGGTAGAATTTTTAAATCTTGAAGGGTTATATAGTGTGAAGAGAATATGTGGTGAGGGTGGTATTTATAGTGGAGGAGAGGGGTGTTTATTGATTATTTTATTAATTAGTTTTTTATTTTGGATCAAGACTATCAATAGTGTTGATTATTGTGAATAAGTACAGTAAATAGAGAAAGTGAGTTCAAACTAATGGGTTTTAACATCAGTAATGTCTCAAAAATTTATGTATTTAACTTATAATATTAAATACTGTAAATTACTTTATTTCATTATTCACTAAAATTCAACTATTTCAAAAAAATCCCAAAAAATTCACCCTAACCATTTTTTGACTTGTAGATTTTAAAAATGGACTCTATTTTATGACAATAATTTTCTAAATATGAGAAATTTAATTTTTAATTAAAATAATCATTTATTCAAAAAATACTGATTTAAATATTACATCCAATGTTACAACACTTTGAAAAGTTAATTCAGGTCTAATAAAATTATATTATAATTAAAATAAATCAAAATATTAATTTATGAATCTAGTTTATTAAAATAAATTTAATTTTAAATCATTATATTAATTATAAAATTGTAAATAAACATTTAGGTTTCACAAAAATACCAATATTTAATTTATCATTTCTATTTTTTTACTTATTAAATGAAATAAATATATCATATTTTCATTTATGAGATACCTAAATTGTATTTATACTTTCTTAGGTGAGGTTATTATTATAATGGATAGTTCATTATTCCTAACGGCAATATTAGTATTCCAATATAATGTTTATATTTAATTGTATATCACAGTTTGTTTGAGCTCGGTGTTGCATGAAACATATCCTATAAAATAAATTGAATTTATTGAAGAATATACATGTCATAAAATCTTAGGGTGTTAGTCCATGAAATTTTCATGAATATTTTCTTCTTAACATTTGAGGGGTGATTCTTGTTCATAACATCCTCTGGTTCTAATGTTGCTTCATTCATTTTATTGTTTCTCCAAAGAAATTTTACTAGTCAAGTCGTACAATTTCTAAATAATTTCTCTATAGTGTCAAGAATCTCGATAGGGTATTCGTAGTAAGAAAAATTAGGTTGTAGTTATATTTCATCATAGGTGAGTACATGAATTGGGTCTGGCATGTACTTCTTTAACAATGATATGTGAAACACATCATGAAATTTGGAGAGACTTGTAGACATTTATAATTAGTAAGATACAACTCCAATTATTTCTAGAATTTTTAAGGGTCTAATGTTCCTAGTGCTTAGTTTCCCTTTCTTATGAAACCTCATGAAAACTTTCCATCGAGATACCTACATAAAGACATGATCTCCCACATAAAATTAAAAATTATTTCTCTAGTTTTCAGCATAAATCTTTTGTCTAATTTTAGCTTCTTCAATATAAGTCTTAATAGTCTTTACCTTTTTCTTTGTCTCTTCAATAAGTTCTAAGAAAATAAGATTCCTCTCACAAATTTTATCCCAAAAATTTGGAGTACAACATCTCTTTCCATATAATTATTCATATGGCGCCACTTGAATACTATAATGGAAACTATTATTATAGGAAAACTCTACCAAAGGTAAATGTTAATCCCACATACCTTGAAAGTGAACTGAGAATGATCTCAACAAATCTTCCAATGTTTGAATAATCCTTTTATACTATCTATTAGTTTGAGGCTCATAAGTATTACTCAAATGGAGTTCAATATCGAAATACTTCTAAAGACAATTCTAGAATTTTGATATAAAACAGGGATATCAATCAGACACAATTGAAAGAGGTACACCATGAAGTCTTATAACTTCATTAATATAGATTTTTTTTGGGTGTTTAGTAGGTGAATATTATATTATATAAATAAAGTGTTTTTATTTTTTAAAATGATCAACAATAACCAATATTGTATCATTATTTTTTGGAAGTTTTGGTAATCCAGTGAAAAATTATATAGTAGTGACATCCCACTTCCATATAGAAATGGGTAGATGTTGCATGACTCTTATAGAATTTTCTCTCTCATCCTTCATTAGTTAAAAAAATATACATATTCATATATTGTAAAAAAAATTCCACCTCATATTATCTCATAAAAAAATTTCCTGTATATCTTTATAAATATTGGTACTACCAAAGTGTATAGAGAAATTTGAGATATGAGCATCATCCAATAGTTCCCTTTTTAGATCAGATATTGATGGAACACATAAACTCTTTCCAAATTTTATAATTCCATACTCATAAATGAAGTCTTCCAATATTACATCCTTAATGGATTTAATTTTCTTTTGAAAATTCTTATCATCATATTGAGAACATTATATCTTCTCTATAAAGATGGTTTAGTAATCATTTGAAAAAGGAGTGATGTTACCGTTTTTAATAATTCCCATATCCATATTTACTAAATCCTTGATCGTATGATCTTTCTCAATCCTCATTTGGGTTAGATGTCCATGATCTTTCTTACTTAATGTATCTTCTACCTTATTTTATTTTCTTGTATGGTAGTTTATTGAACAATCATAATCTATGAGTAACTCAATACATATTATTTTCCTTATATTGATTTCTTTCTATGTAAATATGTATTTCAAGATCTTGTGATCCATATATATCTCACATATTTTACCATAGAGATAGTGTTTTCATATCTTCAAATAATAAATTACAACTGTTAACTCAAGATCATGATTTGGATAATTTTTTTCGTGAATCTTCAACTACCTTGATGCATAGTTGATAAGTTTATCATTTTGCATAAGTACACAACCTGGTTCTTTCATTGATGCATAAATATATATCAAAAATCCATCATTTACTAATGGTAGAGTCAGTATTAGATCATTTAATAATATTCTCTTCAATAATTCAAAACATTCCTCACAATATTTTTTCAATATGAACTTAACTCCTTCACATGAGATCTTGGTTAACGAGTTAGATAGTTGGGAAAAAATTTTAATGAAACACCGATAAAATATGCTAAGACAATGAAACTACATACCGAAATTATGTTTGTTGGCATAGTCCAATATAGGATTGATTTTGTCTTTGTAGGATCAACTGAGATTCTATCCTCAGAGATAATATGGACAAGAAAAGAAATTTCTTGAATCCAAAATTAAAACCTGATAAATTTACCATATAACTCTTTCCTTATGAGAGTCTCAAAAATGATATAAAAGTAATTATCATGGTCATAATATATTTTAGAATACTCTATAAAATTATCTATTAATACTACACTAAAATCATCAAGATATTCCTAGAATACTCTATTCATTAGATTTGTGAAAATTGAGGGTGCATTAGTCAATCCAAATAACATTACTTTAAACTTTTAATGTCTACACCTAATTGGAAATGATATCTTTATAATTTCTTCATTCTTTAATCGTAACTGATGATACCCATAAAAAAGGTAAATCTTTGAAAAATATGGATATCTATAAATTTGGTTAAATAAATCATCAATTCAAGGAATATGATAATTATTCATTATTCTAATAGCATTGATTTCTCTATAATAAATTCATAGCCTCATGGATCCATATTTCTTCTTAGAAAATATAATATGGGCTTCCTAAAGAGAAACACAAGGTTGAATAAATACCATATTACTTAACTCCTCTAGTTTTTTCTTCTGTTCCACTAATTACTCAATGTCCATTCTATAATGAGTATTTGATATTGGTCTTGCATTAGGGATTAAATCAATAGTAAACTCAACTTCATGCTCTAGGGTGTTTATAGGTAAATCCTCAGGGAATATATCAATATATTCCTATAAAATTAGTAGATACTCAATTTGAAGGTTACTATCCTCATACCTATATGTTTGTTTCTCTTCCTCCCCAATAATTTCATTTAGTAAATCTACTAGGGGTGGATCCAGATAAGAATCAGATGACGAGTTTTCTTCTCTTAAGATAAGGCATTCTACACATTCCTTAAAAATCATAATTTCCTTCATCTTGCAATAAATTTTCACATCATATTCTAAAATTCAGTCCATAATGAGGATTATATCCAATTAAACCATAATTATAATCATAAGGTTAGAAAATAAATCATTTTTATATTCCGTAATGGGTACTACCTGACACATCTATGTTGTAATGAGACTTCCCTTGGGGGTTTTGATTGAAAACTCCCTTATTAAATCATAAGGAAAATATCTAATTTTCTTAAAAAACTAGGTAGATATAAAAGATTGTGATGATCCAAAATCAAATAAAGCGTTGGATAAATTTTAATATAGGATTAATGTACCAGCCTCCACATAATTGGGTACTTCTACTTCAACTGTTGCGATCACATAAACTTGGCCATCCCCCCTTGGACTCTTCTGTGGAAGATTCTCTTGATTCTTGGAACATTTGTTTGAATAATTCCCCATTTACTCATAGTTGAAGCTTTTAACATCATTGATTTGTTTCTTTAACTTGAATTCATTAGATTGATGACTCTTTTATCCATACTTATAATAAAATCCCACGTCTTTCAAGAATTTACTGGGATGATTCTTTTCGTTATTTTTGGATAATGGGAATTTCTTTGTTACCTTATTTTTATTTGATGATTTACCTTTTTCATGGTTATCAGAAGACCTATTATTCTCTTAATTTCACTTGAACATATAGGATCTATCAAATATTTTCTCCATTTTGATGGCACTTAATAATATTTCATTATATGATAATTTAAAAAAAAACTAGTGCCCTTCAAAGACTAGGATTATGACCTTAAAAGAAACGGTCAATCTTGTTTTCCAAATCACATACGTAATATATAACAAACCTGGATAGTCTTTTGAATGTACCCACATACTATACAACACTTTTTTATTACTTTTTCTTTAAGCTAAGTAATTTTCTCTTCATTTTAGATCATTACTCATGAGGTAAATTTTTGTATAAGATTGTTTCATTAAAATTTATCCATTCCATGTCTTCTATTTCATATTCCTCATTAGTATTCTAGATCAACAACCACAATTGATCAAAAAATCCCTTGATACAATTACCACAAGTATTGCCTTTTTATTTTCACAATATCTCAATGATAAAAATATATTTTCAAGGGACTTGATCCATTTCTCAACAACCACTAGATTAGTATTCCCACTGAATGATGGGGTCTTCTTCCACATGAAACAATCTAACATAGGTGTATTATGGTTATTTTTGATAACTCGAGTAAGTTATCCTAACATGGTCATGATTTCATCAGCTCCAACGCTAACTATGCTGACTTTCTCAGTGGGGAAATCCATGCATTGTTTGTGTGTATTGATTCTCATTATTCCATTAGGTGCCATCAAAAAATAATGGAACACACTGAGTTATCTCATAATGATCATGATTATTGAGTTAAAAATTCACTATAAGTAATTATTATAATTCTCATTTTTATTTGACATCTAGTTCATAAGGTTTCTATTAAACCTGATCTAATACCAACTATAATAACCCCATCCCCAATAGCCCAGAGTCGGTGGTTATTTTATTACAATAACATATATACACGAGATCACATCACCAAAGATCAATTAGTTTAGTAGTCCTTGAGAACTAGATACATACATGGTTACCTTATTACATTGGTAATTAATCATAGAACATAACAAAGTAAAATAAACTATTTCCTTGACACTTATTCAAATATTTCTTCTTCATAACTTGGGGAAGGAAAACAAAAAAAATGATGAGCTCAAATACTCAGTATGGGTTACATATAATAGAAGCATGAATCAATGATAATTAAAGTATAATTAATAAGGCATAAAAAAATGGAATGGTAAATAATAGAAAAACACATACCATTCATTAATAAATTGAGAATAATGTTTTTATAGATTTTATAATATTGAAAATATAATGTAAAGTAATAACTGGATACAGAAAGAATAAAATGATTAATTATTGGACATAGTGTATCTAGAACATGAAGCACCATAATCAATACCTTTCAAAAGATGGTTTATGTTAGTGGGTAGAAGCCCGTCTGATTCTACATGGAAACAAACATGAAGGGTTTATCACTAACTATTTTGTCTCATAAGACATATCGATGCATCGAGGGGTTATATAAAATCAAGACCCACCCATAAATCCAATCTCAAAGAATTATTCATACCTTTATTTAATTCATGAACAATATTCCTAATCAAAATATTCGTATTGATCATAGGATACGTATTTATCAATATTTCCCCAGTTAAAATAACATTCAAATTAAACACAGTATATAAAAATGGTATACAACTTAGACCATAATCATATCCATGATATAATAAATATAGATATTTGAGATAAATAAAACATAAAATGAAAAATTATCTCAAAATGGTATTTGATACACCACATAGAAATGATTAAGAGCACAATACCAAGTAAGACTCAATGAAATATAAATTGAGATGAAATCCCTTACTTTATGTCTGAAAGCATTCCACACTTGTACTTAATATACTGGACAATCAGATTAGGTTAATTAATTAATTAATTAATAACTTATTCAACATATATTTTATTTATTAAAATTTTATTAAGTTAATTTATGGCCATTTTGATGAGTTATATTGTTTAATTCTATTTTTCTGGGAGTGTTCATTTCGTGGTTTTATGGATAGTTCACTTATGTATAATTATGAAAGTTCTTATTAATTTGGAATAATTATAAAAAAGTGAAATGTTTTAGAATTAATGAACCATTATAAGTTTAAATTTTCTCATAAAAAAATTGGTTATATGGTATGAAAATTATTCATTAGATAAAATGTTAATGAAAAATGATTTGGTTATTATTTTAGTTTTACGACTATCACGAACTAGTATCATTTTATTTAATATTATATTTATATACTAGTTCCATAACATTAAATAAGTTTTAATACACATATTATAAAATATTTTAACCATAAAAATGGTTTTATTACCAGCCTGGAATATGGTAATGAAAAATGAAAAGTCATCATCCATGAAGGCGGTGAATTGACACCTCAAGACTGATGTTTTCATTTTTAGAATAAAAATAAAAAGAGAATAGATTTGATGATGAATATTGAATTAATATAATAAAATTATAGTATATATAATATATTGGAGTTATCATTCCACTTTGGGATATAGGGGTGAGTAGAGGATAATAAAAGAAAAAATTGAGAAGAAATTAAAAGAGAACGAAAGAGGATTTTACCTCTTGAATTTATCCTGCTTGAGAACCTCCTTAAGGCACTTGGTTTTGGTCTTTTGTTGAGACCAGAATCTCCTATACATTGAGGAGATAATTTTAAAGAGTATTGGGTATAATTTAGACAATATTAAAGGCTTAGAATATGTGAGGAGAAGGGGTGGTGAGGGGTGGAATTTATAGTGGATGAGAGGGGTGTTTTTGATTATTTTATTCATTAGTTTATTATTTTGTCTCAAGACTACCAATAATATTTATTAATATGAAGAAATATAGTATCTAGAGAATGTGATATCAGAATAATGGGTTATTACATCATAAATGACTCAAAAATTAATGTATTTAACTTATAATGTTAAATACCACAAATTACCGTAATTCACTATTCATAAAAATTCAACTATTCTAGAAAAATCCAAAAAAAATAACCCTAACCATTTTTTGATGTTTAGATTTCAAAAATGAATTATATTTTATTATAATAATTTTCTAAATATGAGAAATTTAATTTTTAATTAAAACCACCATTAATTTGAAAAATATTGATTTTCATATTATAACCAATTTTACAGCACTTTGAAAAATTAATTACATTATCATAAAATTATATTATAACTATAAGAAAAAAAATTAATTTTAAGAACTATTTTATTCAAATAAATTTTCTTTTAAATCATTATATTAATTATAAAATTGAAAATTTACAATTAAGTTTCTCAAGTATACCAACATTTAATTTATCATTTTTAAAACATTCATTTACCTATTCCATGGTATAAATATATCATATTTTCATTTATGAGATACCTAAATTTTATTTATACTTTTATAGGTGATTTTATTATTCTAATGGACAATTTACTATTCCTAATTTTTATGTTACAATTTCAGTTGTAATGTTAATATTTAATAGTATATCACAGTTCATTTAAGCTCAGTGTCGCATGAAACATAAGATATCGACTAATTAAAATTTATTTAAGAATATACATAACATAAAATCTTTATTTGTTATATTTTTCATGTTTTTAATTCGTTTATATTTCATATTAAAGTTTTGGTGAGTATTTTTTCAATATTCTTTTACTTATTTTTTATTTATTCACTCTTTTTGTCTTATGATTTTTTCTTGATTTCGTGTGTATTATACCATTTTTTGAATCTTATTATCTATATTTTCAATATGATTCTATTTTACTCTTAATTTTTATTATCTATTCGTGTTTTATGGTTTAGTTTCCTTAATTACTCAATGATATCTACAGCTTATTATTTTTTAACACAAATTCATGAAATATTATTTGTACAATCAGTAGTATCAACTATTTACAATCTTTTATGTACAAAATTTAATTTTTTCCTTATTCTACTTCTTTTTTATATCACAAAAAGGAGAAGAAGAAAAAGGTGAATAACAAAATTCAAAAATTTAAAAATTTATTTTTTGTAGAAGAAAATGGATAATACAAAAATTTAAAATCAAAATTTATTCTAAAAAGGGGGAGAATAAAAAGGAATAATATTTAATTTAAAAGTTTTATTTTATGGGGATAATAATACAAATCAGAAAAGTTTATTTTAAAGCACCTTTTTCAAAAAAAAATCTATTCAATGGTTTTTGTCATCATGAAAAAGGGATAGATTGTTGAACATACTTATGTTATTCTAACATGTCTTAGTTTGTGGTTTGATGATTCAAGAAATCCATAATTTTATTCTAATGAATTTATCTTAAGTGTTTCAAACTATACTATTGTCAAAGGAATTTATTTTATGCTGACTCCAAGTGATTGTCTTACACCATGTAAAATATTCCATTTATAACAATGTATTTTATCTTATGAGATTCAAATATTATCTTTCCATCAACTCAGAATCATAGAACTTCATGTTAAAATTTTATCTTACTACGTAATATATTATCTTATTAAGAGAATTATTGATTTGTTGTATTTTAAAAGTTAGATACTTAAATTATAATGAATTTTTTAGAATTATTTATCTTACAGAAAGTATATTCATAAAATATTACGTTATAAACATTAAAAGAAGTGGTGAAAGCTAAGTATCACACCTTAGTAACATATTTATCTTACACTAAATAAATATCCTATGAAATTATTTAATTCAATTTATCTTAAGCTCCGAATATGAAAAAGATTAGTTTTATGTTATGGAGTATCTTAAAAGTTTATCTTATGAGAATAGTACCTCCAGTTGGATATCTAATAAATAATTAGATGTTATGAAGAATTTCATGATTACTATTATAATCTATTTATAAGTAATTTCATGCATTTAGAACATATAAAAAAATTATTTTCCATTTAAGGAAAGGTTTATTTTTATAAAGTGTTGTTTTACTATGAATTTAAAGATCCGAGGAAGATATTTGATGGTACCATTGCAGAAGCTTATTCCATATTTGGAAAGAATGGACACATGCCATTAATATCATGTCATATAAACTTTTAAATGGATTATCAAATTGAACATTATGGTTATCTCATATTATTAAGTTCAAAATAAAAATTGGATATATAAAATGAACAATTATCCATTTCATAAAAAATAAGACAAAATGAGTGATCTATAGTGATGCACACACACTTGAAAATACTTTGATAATGGTAACAACGAATGCTTGTACATTGAAAATATAGAACATAAACACTAGTGTTGTGACTACAAGTTTATTATTTGAAATAAAGATCATCCAGAGATGTACCTTGAAGATTATTATCTTCTCAGAACGTATCTTTAACTATTTTCAGTTGATGCTTGCAACTATGTGTTGTAATAGTTCCTCTAAAGTTTATTCATATCTTTTTTTTACTCTTAATTTAAGTGAATGTGTTAAGTTTGTAGATAGGTATTTTAAATATATATTTAGTTTGAAATCTCATGGACATTTTTAATAAGTGATAACCTCTTGTACTCATCTTGGAGCCCCAGGAAAAAGGTTTTTATAGTAAAAATCAAAAAACCCATGGAGTAGAGTGTTGGTAAAGTGGACTAGGGGATTTCTACTCCCCAAACCTATATAAATATCCCATTTTCAATCTCATTCCATTAATATTTTATATTTTCATATACTTATTTTTATTAAGGAAAATATTTGAACTCACATAACTTGAAGAGGGAGGTTTACTACAAAAAATATTTTAGGTAACTCGATTCATCCCCTCTTGAGTTTTCAATTAGCCATTCTATCGGACAACACAATGGTGGTGTTTTATAGTTGGTTACATGTGCTTAGTCCCCAACTAGACCAAATTTAGGTTTCTATACCTTGAAATAATTTAATATATTTATCACTAATAAAATCATATATATTTTATCAATGTTGTAAACAACATCTCTTTAAAGGTAGTAATAAAGTTCATTTCAAATGCCCATATTAGTGAATTCTATCCTGATTTAATTGACTCTTTAGGTTCTCTTAGGCCTAAATGTTTTATTAGTTTTACTATTTTTTTATTTTTCTAATTTAGTAATAAATAAATATTTCATTAACTTATGTGAAACCATTTCAATTTAGTATGTTAGGAATAATGTGTTATCCATTGTAAATGTGAAAGTCTCAGATCTTGATAGGTTCTCAATGAAGTTTTTTAAAGAAATACGGCTCAATAATAGTCCTTTAATGATTGAATCTATTCATAATACTTTTTTCTTCTAAAGGTAATATATTGATGAGTTTAAATTTTACTATTATTACTCTTGTTTCTAAGGTTTTTAAAATATAATTATTTGGTGATTTTTGACTCATTTATTATTAAAATTGTTCTTTAAAAATTCATATAAAATATCCTTTCTATGTGAATGAAATATTTGCCTTCTTAGTTAGATTGAGGAAGATCAAGGGGTGTTTTTTCATAAAAAATGTCTATAATATGGTCCTGATGGTAAAATAATTAGTTAATAATTATTATCCTAAAAAAATTAGTCATATGCATGCGATTAAAGTGAAACATTCAAAATATTATAACTCTATTACTTGGTGTTTTATTAGAAAAAATTTAAATGTCTATGGATTTCCTTCCAAGTTTGTAAAATATATATTGAACTAAATTTAATTGGTGTGTTATATAGACATGGTTAATGTAGATCTATGTGGGTTTATTAAATATAAAAAAGGTTTAATATTTAGATATAACATTCTATTTTTTATCTTTACCTTATTTATGGATTATGTATCCAAAATCATAAGAAAAATTTTAAATAAAAAGTTTTTTAACTCCATATTAAATTACATATATTGAACATACCATGTTTTCTGATGATCAATTTATTTTTAATATTACCTCAAAAATATTATTGATAAAATTAAATTAGTTTTTATAGGGTTTTGATATTAAAATCAATGAAAATTAAATCATCTTTTTATCATTGTAGTTTTATAAATTAGATGAGCATTATGAATATTTTAAGATTTAAATATTTCATCCTTCTCGTGAATTAATTAGGGATTCCTCATATATAAATTACCTTAACTATTAATTATTATTTACCCCTAATGGAGAAAATAATATCATAAATCTGGTACAAGACATTTAGATTTCTCAATAATCTAGGTAGAGTTACCCTAGTAAAGCCATTTCTTCCCTCATTCTATACTTATTAGGATCACATTTTATTTATTCCTAAAGTTGTTCATAAACCTATCAGTGATATATATATAATCCTTATTAATGTATGTAAAATTAAAATATTATAAATATCTAATGTCTTGGAATCATATGATTTTATCATTGAGCTTAAGGTATTGAGATTTTATTGTGTTGTGTGAACTACTTCTATTTTAATGATGCAAATTTTATAGAAAATTTATCACTTGAAAGAGTCTTTATGTGTTTAGTGGATTAATAATTATTATCTAATGGGGGTCTCTATTTGGTACATTAATGTGGTTTTATCCATCTCTCGGTTTTTAAAAGAAAATTTTAAAGTTTTATGACTAGATTCTCAAGTGTGAAAGTAGAACATCACTATATTAGTGTGGAATGGAGGGGGTAATAATCCTTTAAAGACTTTCTATAAATTTATCTTTTCCCTATCTTCTTATGTAAAATCTCACAAGATTATTTTATATTGTGAAATTTTCACAAGCCCTGGGCATGATTTTTTATGTGGCTAATGATATAGGATAGATTTTCCACTGATATAACATGTAGTATATTGGTTAATCATAAGTTCAAAATGTGTCCTTTGTATAACATGGGGTTAAAATCAAAATACTATGGATTTTTTATATACATTTAATTAATCATGTGTGGGAACTTATGATTTTTATCCCTTTAGTTTATTAATAGAATGTTATCAATTTTATCTTATAATATTTTTATAACTGTATGACCTTTCATAAAATTTATAGAGGTATAATTTGTAATAATCCTTATTTGAATTGGAAAACTTGGAATGATGTGTTTTTTAAAAACTCTAAAACTTATCCTAAGGTAGTTTTATTTAATTTATGGTTTAATATAAAAATAAGTTGGGAAACATTACTCAGTTGAAGAATGATAATTTTAACTAATTTTGGATAACCATGTTGAGTTATCTTCCATTATTTATATAATGATCCAACTGGGATACCCAAAATTTGAGACCTAAATCGGACAACCATATGGCCTCACTTGCATTCCTTTATCTTCAATGGATTATAACTAGTGTCAAGGGATACCACATAACCAATATATATCATTTTTTCTCAAATAAGATAAACAACTATATAGAAAGGAAAACTTCGTTTTCATTTAAAACCAAAATCATTTTTAAAACAACATTTTAAAACCAATTGAATACCAATCAATGTAATGAAAAAATGATAACAAGGAAAGACATATCACAACATAAGAATATGAGCAACACTTATCCATATAGGATATATAATCTCCTCTAATGATGAAAAAAAATGCCATTGTTCCCTTCTATGGACATTTATTCTATAATCTATCATCAAAGAATAAGGTAGAATTTCATTTCCTACATCACGATAAACAACATCCACATACACACTATGATATTCTGGTTGGGGTGAGTAATAATTTACTCAATATAATTTCCCTAAATTACTCTCATGAATTCCCTTGTATGATTTATTCCTATCCATTTAACAAATATTTTTTGAAATAAAACAAATAAAAAATTTACATATTAACAATCTATAAAACCACAGTATTACCAAGCATACCAAATTCCAACATGAATTAACAAAATAATAAATAATACCATGCTTCAAGACACTTTGAGAAACTATAAAATCAACAATAAACAAAAGCAATTATTAATCTATATGGGTACTGTTGACCAACTATAATCACTATATAACCACTCCTCATAGAGCATCTAACCATGACTCCATGGTTCCGATGAATCTATAGAACCCTAGTGCTCTTTCCTTTTACCCTTTTTATTTTAAAAATACTTTCTATGAAAAATTTACATAATAGGCTTATCTAAAATTCAAATTATAATTAAAGATTAAACCCCATTTTCATAAATCAAATAACATGATTTTAAAATTTCGTATTCATGCTTTCAATAAACAAAGTCTCATTTTTTTTCTTATCATAAACTAGGTAAACCATCATTTTATCAAATCAATTTCACACAATTATTTAATAAAACCCCATTTTAAATCAAGAAGTTGAAGTTCACATTAATTACAAGTAATTAAATCATAACCAACCAAGGTAGTAATATGATTCACCCTCCTTAGATTATTTTTTAGATTTCTTCAAGATTCCTTGATCTGATGACCATAAAAAAATAATCCATCCAGTCTTGTCATCTAAATTCCCCATAATCCATTTCTATCAACATGAAATAACTTAACTTTCCAATTAAAGGTTATTAACATGAGATATATAATTTTTTCATGATACCCATGACATATTGACATAGCCTATTACATTTAAGAAGGACCCCCTTCTGACTCATGATATTGAATCACACAACCTCTAGTAAATGGAAAAAATCTCAATCCATTTATTATAGCCTCATACAAAGGTCATAAATCCCTTTTTAACAATATTTAAATATATAAATGTAATTATGGTAGTTTTAGGGCCTAAATGGATTATTTTAAAAATTACTCATATCCTTTACAATCCAACATGTTTTTAAAACATACCTCAACAATCCATCGATAATCCATCCAAACCATCATTCTATGATCATATTGCATTAAACTTTTCATGCTAATAATGGAGAAAAATAGTGAGAGTTCAAAGAGGATATTATGATAAGGTGTTAATATATTTATAAATCATAGACCAATATTATCAAATATAAATTCTATAAGTGAAACATCCCCTATAATTGAGCCAAATCTATTTATATTTCCTCTATCATATTCCATCCATCTCTCCACAATAATCCCATATCTAGTCTCCATTATTCATTTTGTTCCTCCCATAATAATATTCATTACAACAAGTCTTCTAAATTATTTAATTGTCTACCATTAAATCCATGTAAACCATTCCCATGGTTAATAATCTTATAATTTAATACAATTAATTCATACGTTATAATGTAAAATCAACATCTCTCAATCAATTTCACGTGAAACTTGAATATAAAAAATGAAATTAATCCCAGTAAAAAAAAATAACACCTCTAACATTCCCCATGTGGAAAATAATATTCCTACATAAATACATACTAATATGATAATTAAATAATAAAATGATTATAAAGTTAATTCCTATTTCTAATAGAAACAAACTTTAATAAATGAACTCGAGATGATCATATCACCTATTAATCAAATTCAAATAGATGTCACAATTTTCCACACCATATAAATTTTTAACCACAAAAATTATTCAAACCATTTTCAATCAAATAGATATTAACATTGTTTTTGTATGTGAGATTTTACCTTCCATGATTCCTCTAAAACCCATACATGTTTCCCCAACACTTAAACTAAATGAATATATTTTCACCTTAAACGCAAACATCCTCAGAAATTCAAAATTCAAACATCCTCAGAAATTCAAAATTCAAAAATCCCACGAACCACATGCCCAACTCGAGCCGCGTGACCACCTAGAGAAGAGTTTCCACCTGAAAACCATCATTCCACCAGCGAGAAATCCAGAACACCATGCGCCACCATTCACAGGATGACGGCGGAGTAATCGTCAGAGCCAATCTGGTCCGTCCACCATCGTCATGAGCCTTCACGTTACACAGGAACCCAAACAACTGACGTTCCTCTTCGTTTCAAATAACAGGGCCTCCAACCCAAAGACCATTGATCAGAATCACCATTCCACAATAGAAATCAAATGGAACCTTGATAATCAAACAAGGTAAACCCCACGCGACCACCCCAACCATTGAAGGAAACCCTCACACACCCTCAAAGAACTCTTTCGCTGCAAATCAGTGACGACCTCCACATGCTGAGAGTCCACCACAAACCAACAACACACTACTAAGAGAAAACCCTTGAATGCTTCGTAGAGTGTGCCGGTATCTGTTATTACACCCGCGGATCAGACCAGCAGTGTCGTGGAAGCCCAAATCATCGCCCCAGCATGAATAAAGAACCACAAGATCACCACGGAGAACACCTGAGGAATCCGAAGAAGATATAACATGGGGATGAGGTGGCACCAAGATAAACCCTATCACTTCCAGCTTCAAGCGGAGACCGCCTCGATTAGATAAATTTTATATATCAAATCTTACACCAAACACAGTTCTAAGAGTGATCAATCTCCCACCTTTGTGTGGTTGGAGTTAGTTCCCCAAAACCAACTGAATTTGTACTTTCAATTACTAGAATGTATATAAATTAACTTATCACATAATTATTATTCTTTTTTATAAAATTAATGTGATGATTTCTTTGGAATATTCATCACTTTAACCGGTTATATAATTTGTATGCTATAATGAGGTCCTAGAGATGTCACAGTGACATTTTCAATAAATATGGCTTATAGTATAGATACATATTTCTGAAGGTACATAGGTGATATTTGACTATTAGATGTCAGGGAATCATAAGACATTGAAACTTATTCTCATAATGTTTACACTTGGTGATCTCCAACTAGGGAGGTCATGATGATATACCTACTAATAAGAATTCCACATGTTTTATATGTCATTGGAAATTCATCTCTATGAGAATGTGTATTGATCCTTATAATTGAGTGTAGTTAATCTGGTTTTTATAAAAGACATTAAAACATTCCTCAGAATATTTTTAGTGCTAGCATAGAGAAGACGTGAGATTATGATGCCCGATGATACCAAAATTGATATTATAAAAATATTAAATATATTAATATCATGCGCAGTCAACTTTTATAAAATAATAGAATAAATTCTGAATAGAGCCTTGAAGAGGAAATATGAGACCATCATTGATTTCAGAATATGGGGTTTACCCTAGGCGTGACCTAAGTTTGGTTGACATCATACGTTTTTTCAGTTTTGGCCTTTGGTGGTGCATTAATTTAAATAAATAAATAATTTTATTTATTTTAATTTAAATTACTAACACTAATATCCTTTATAAAAACCCTATAATAAAAATTATCTAGTTTTGGCTTTAAAAACTCATGACATTGGTCAGGAGGAGAAATACCATTCTTTATTGGAAGATCACATTTGAGGACGTTGGGCAATCAGATCGAGGTGGATCTGGAGGCATCAAATGCAGTGGGACTCCTTCAATGTCGTATAATGTGTTCTTCACCAACAATTGATCCTAAATAAAGGTAGGGCCCATTGTTTTTGTTTTATGCCCTTTTTATTAAAAAAAATTGAGCATGAATTTGTGTGTCTTCTTTTAACACTAATACAAAACACGGTTTATATAGTGCTAACTAAAAGTGCATTTAAAAACCCCCTTTGTCAGTGCTTGAAAAATCATTGTTAAAAGGGGTATTTAACAACACTTTTTTTAGCACTGTTACAGGGGGTCTTTATTAGCACTAAAAAAATTATGTTAAAGACCCCTTTTAACAACACTTGTAAAAGAGCAGTGATAAAGTCCCCCACCTTATCAATGCTAGTAAAAAAGCACTGATAAAAAGGGGAATTTATCAGTGCTTCTAAAAAAGCACTCACAAAGGTTATATTTCAAAAAAACTATTTCATTAAAAATAATATATTAATATATTAATATATAAATATATTTATATTAATTTAAATATAATATATATATTTTTTAAATATGTTTTACATAAAGCTATGTAGGAATTTACACATAATATATAAAATATTTTGTGAAAATGGCATATAAAATAATTAAAAAAAATATATTTTTAATTAATAACTTGCTAAAGATTATTGAGTAATAGTCATTTAATAAAAATTTAAATATAAAAAATATTATAAAATTAATAAAAGATCTAAAATAAGTTGAATACACAACTAGAACTTAAAAAAGTCATAAATTTTGATCCGGGTGTCCATTTGGGAAATACCATATATCAAATTGAATATTGTGTTTATATCTACACCCTAATGAAGTAGGTAAACCCTCTGTTGCATTTTTCAAGGTCAAAGAAGGCCCAGAAGGCCTCTAAAACTGAGTTTTTATTCGGGGTACACAAATTTTTTAACATTGGATGGATTTTTGGCCTTGTTTAAGGGGGTTGTTTTTTCCATTTTTAGTGGGGAATGAATTTATTCCTAGGGATTAAATTCATATTAATATTATAGATTTGAAATTTTACCATTTCTCATAATTTACTTTTATTTATAATCAAATATGTTACAATATATACACATATTTTATATATTCACACGTTAAAATTTAATTTTATAAATAAATAATTAAACATAGTGACTTATAAAATATATTTACAAACATATAAACCTTATTTAAATAAAATATAATATCCATTTTTTTAAAATAGAAATGTATGTATATTTATATAGCTATACAATTAATATATGTATAACGTATATATATATATATATATATTTGGCTATGTATTGAGAAACAAATATATATTTTTCTATATATTCTAATATGTGAATATAAATATTAATATATAAAATATATAGATAAATATAAGCATTTATAATTATATTTATAGATGCATACACATACACACACACACACATATATATATAATGATATATGTATATAAAATGATATATGTATGTTTGTACATATTTATAAACACACACACACACAAACATATTTTATATATGTATTTAAATATATATATATATATATATAAACATATATATAAATATATATGTAAATATATGGATAAAAAATATAATGAAATATATATAATTATATTGATATATCATAAAATATAAAACAAAGTAGTATAGGGGAGTGGAAATGGTGATAGTGTAGAATCTAGAGGTCTCAAGTTTGAAACTCGCCGGAGGTAGGGGCACGCACGGGACGACAAGATTATGTAAAGATCTGATAAAGGGGGAGCATTTATAGGGGGTGTAAATAAAAAAAATTATCCCCTTTATCAGTGGGACTTTTATGAGTGCCTTTTTTAGTGTCGTTAAAGGCCCCCTTTAACAGTGCTAAAAAATGGAGCCTTTATCGGTTCTTTTTATGATTGTTGTTAAAGATAACCCTTTAATATCTCTTAAATTATCATCACTAATAAATCATTTTTACTAGCATTATTAAAGGCTCGATTTTCAGTACTGTAATATGCGATTATCCTGCATTTACATTAACCCGTTCAACAATTTTATTTTTTAAAATCAATTATTTATTTTGTTATGTCATTTTATCACCCTTGATTTTACACCTATTGATCATTGTCCCAGATCAAATCACCCAACAATGATTATAAACTTTATTTTTGTGATTTCCCCTCAATTTTCTTTGTATTCTTCATTATTGGATCATGGGGTGTTTGTTCGAAATTTTCAAGGTGGGTTCGAGCATGATCTAACCCCTATATTTGTAGAATTTGTGCGAACAACGAGCATAATGGTGATTTTTGAATGAATCAGATTAGTACAATGGGTTCAGGTTCATGATCGAGGATGTGATCAAGGTGCGGTGAGGATGGCGGTTGATCAAAGGTGGTTCGAGATCGGATTGATGATCCCCATTTTCCCTGTTGATGCGTGGAGATGATGTGTAGTGTGATGTGATTAGTTCTGAGGAGTGAATACATTCACAAGGTCTGATGGTGGATGTTACTCAGTGCATATGGGATGGTGAGGTGGTGGCTCCAATGCTGGGAACAATTAATGCTAAACGACATAACCAAAATGTGTGGCCAATGTGTTTAGTGGTTAACACCATATTTCTAGGCGGTCATGATTACATCAAGTTTTGGGTGTGAAATAAGAGAAAATCTTGGGTAGGAGGAAGATGATGTGATAGAGAAGATGATGGAATACATAAAAAAATAAAATAAATGTATGCAAAGGGGGCACATGGAAACTATGGTGATGCCTCCTTTAGGCATGATTGAGGGGAGGTGTGGAGTTATGTATAACCCCCCCCCCCCCATGCATATATATGTTAACAATAATAATGATATTATTAATATCTTGTTTTAGCCATAAATTCATCACACGGTGTCATAATGACGAATAGTCTACACCACTGTGACCATGGAATTATAGCGGCTAATTCAAGACCAATTTTGGATACCTTTTTTTGACTCGTGTCTTAGGCCCATGTAGTGATGTTCCTACGTGTTAGGATGAAATGTGTTTTTTTTCATCGGGTGTCCAATTTGGGGAAGTGAATAAACTATCCCAAGTGTTTTTCCATAAGGATCACAGTGGTGTGGTAAATTTGGCCATTCATGGTTTTTTATGACATATTAGTGGATTTAATTTTTATCCTAATGAACCAATAATGAGCCTTGTTCACTCAATAGGATTTTGGCTAGACATGGATTTTGACCCATGAGAAGCCTATCCTAAGTGTTTTTCTACATAGAACATGATAGTTAGCTTCATAGTATATTTTTAGGTAGGATGTGATATGTTTTGAGTAGCATATTTCCTTAAGAAATGCTTGATGAATATAGTGATCAGGTAGGATCATCGGAGAAATTCTAGGTTGAGACGGTAATCCCCTATTCAAGGTGTGGGCCCTCAATCTCTGGGGATGTTACTCCCATGTCCCACTAGGTTATGGGTCCCCATACTCTCTAGTTAGGTATATATGATACTCCCCTATTTTGGAAGCATTTCTTCTATCTTTGGGGGTTGTAATCCACTATCTCAACAGGGAATGGGTACCTCATACTCATTATTCAGGTAGATATTATACTCCACTATTCAAGGAATTGTTCCTCTGTCTATTAGGATAGTACTCCCTTATCACACTCAATAATGGGTCACCTATACTCATTAGTTAGTTAGACTCAGTACTCCCCTATTCAGGGTGTGTGTCCTCTATCTACAGAGGGGTACTCCCCTGTCTTCAAGCTCTAACGGAGTGTGGTTCCCTCATATACCGAGCATATGGGTGAGGATTAGGCCCCTTTGCACAAATTATAGTGAGGTTACATGGGATTGATGATTTATATTTGTCTCTCCCTTGATTTTAGTTCCCAATAGTGAGGTGCGGGCCCCTCTACACGGTTTCTTATGTGGTTGTGCATGATATTGGGCATCGGAGACAAACCTTTGGAGATGTAGGTAGATTCATTGTTCTTAGCAATGCTATGGAGATGGATATCCCATTTCTATCTCATTTGGGATTCTTATTGAGCACATCTATATGTTTATGGTTATTTTATTTGTTTCTGATTGGCATTCCTTCATTGGGATGAGCTAATTATTGTTGTATCTCTCTATCTCTCCCTTTTGGTTTTTTTTCATCCTACTGGGTATGTATATACTCACCCTTGTATGGGATTTTTTGACATGTGTTGTGTCTTATGCAGAAGACAGATGGATCAATGGTGATTACGGTGAAGCATATTGATACATGGTAGCATTGACTGCGTACAATTTTCATTCTTGGATATCAATATGTGAACTCTCTCACCTTTCTTTATTTCTTATTGTTGTTAGGTTGAGACTTCATTTCATGATAGGGTGGGTATTTTTTCATTTACAATTTGGTTGTATTCGGTTGTACTCTGATGTATTCCCTAGAGTGTATTGCATGCATGGTTTATCTCTATATGTTACAATCTTTACTTTATATTCCTATACAGTATTGCATGGAGATGGTTTGTGTGTGTGTATAGGTACATTTGGAATAAACCTCCCATTTTAGTTATTCCTTCTCAATTCTTTTCACCAGCCCCTTGCCTATTAGAGGTGGGCTTGGGGTTGTGGCAGCCTGGCCTTCCACTGACCAGGTGGTCCCCGATGGGTCGGGTTGTTACAAAGTGATATCAATGTCATTTATTCCTTGGGATGATGTATAATATTTTCCCCTAATGAGGATTGGTTGGGACTTTGGGCAATGATGTAAAAGTGTCTTTAGTGTTTCTTTTAGGTCAAGGAACCTAGTGTTGGCACAACAAGTGACATATCCATACACTAGGACTCTAACTACCTCCTTCTTGACTCGACATACTGAGATATCAATTACAAGGAACATGGTAAATGAATCATATAAAAAAGAGACTTTTGATTCCACTTCTTAGGTCAGCTCCCCAGATTTACACTTCAACCATGGTATATTTAAATAACTTTTGATATGTCTTTTTGAAGACATACAACTATGATTTTGAGATAGTGTCATGATGAAGATCGATTGAGAGATGAGGCCTTAGTTCAGGTTCCTACCCATGAGTTTCTTTTCTACAGGAAGTCTCTGAGCAGCGTTACAGCCTATTAAGAAGTGAATGGATCCTTCTATGGATCAGTAAGATGACCATCCATGTGTTTATTAGTCGATATCTCTATCAGTACAAGATGATGGTACACTATGGATTAACACATTACACAAATTCTTTCAATTTAGAATATTGAGGTTTTGTGATGAGACAAACCCTTAGGCATCATAGGTTTTACTTGAGGCAGTGTTCTGGGTTTTCTAGCTTGTGTAGACCTCAAATGATCAGATGGTTGAATTGGAAACTGGTCATCTCCATGGAGTAGTTGTAGGATCTAGACGTACCAACAAATTACACACCTATGTTGAGTGCACATCATGGGTTTTATAGATAGAGTTATCCTAGGTTTCTTTATGATCCAAGACCCATCCCCCCCCCCCCCTTCTCATGTTGTAGAGGACTAGGGCAGGCCTGTGATGTGAATGTCCTACTTTGATACGACCCCTACATATGATGATCCTGGAAGAAATTATTCTCCAGGGTGACTCAAGGAATCAGTATAACATAGTGTTAGTTATATTTGGTGGGGATTCAAACATGTAAGAAATAGGGACACTTCCACCATAAAGACATGTTCTTGTGATGTGATTCAAATCCATGAGGGTGAGTCAGTGATACCCCAAATGGATAGTGCTGAAGGGTAGTAGACAGGTTCCTTATACTTGTATGACTTGAGTTTTTTTTATGAGCTACGATATCAGAGAGATCCTCGATTTTGATGAATAGATGGTCAAGAGAATGGATTACATCAAGTGGTAGGATCTTGTGTCTTAGTGTATTCGATTGTAGTTCATGTTATGATATGTATCTCCACTGCTCTAGCTAAATTTATATAATAGATTCAAAATCTACATCTCCCTGAATTTATCCCCTATTCAATACTTATAGAAAACCATAGAGGCATCTTTTATCTAACCATGTGTTGGAGGCTATTGTAGAGAGAATTTGTGATCACCCATTTCTTCAGATGGTGTGACTTGGCTATAAATGGAGAGAGGGATATATTGAGAGAGAGAGAGAGAACCGCATGCAAAATCTTTCCCTAGTAGATGTGGGACCTTATGATATTTTCCTCAGTATAAGCTTGTAGTTTACCATCCATGCTTAGTTGATTATTACCAGTGATTGTAGTAGTGATCTAGTTTTTTTATGAATTTTCCTCCTTTTACAAATATTTTTCCATGGGTAGGGTAGGATGATCTCATTCACAGAAGGTTTAGATGGTTCCTTACCATTTTTCTAGTATTAACCTTAGATTAGTAGATGATTTGAGCTTCAGATTTTTTGTGATGGTGGAGGAGTATGAGGGGGTCCATCTTGAGGATGTTCCAGGTTTACCTCCCTATCAAGAGTTTGTTTTCATCATGGACTTGTACCAAGGATGACCTGATATATTCTCTCTCAAATCATATGACCTCATACAATTGTGGGAGATGGAGGTGTGGTTGTAGGAGTCTACAGAGTGGGGATTCATAAGACCCAGTTTGTTTCCTGAGAATCCCTATGTTTTTTGCAAAGACGAATATGAGAGCATGAGGTCAGTTTTGGATTGGCTTCACCCCATATCAGTGACTATCTAGGAGGAGTACACACCCTTGAAAATTGGTGAAAACTTCACCCAGTGGATTGAGGTGAAGTCGATCTCAAAGTTTGACCTTAGGATGGGTTATCACCAACTCCAAGTTTGAGAGGTAGATTTATCAATCATTGATTGCGAGATCCGCTGTGGTTTCTTTGGGTACTTGGTGATACCCTTTGGCATGTTTAATTCCTTAGAAAAGTTCACAATTATTATGAGCTAAATCCTTAAACTTTCTTAGATCGTTTCATGGTAGTCTTCTACGATAGTACTCTCATGTCCTCGGTGTTAGAGTTGGATCATGCAAGACACAGGAGGATGGTGGTAGACATGCTCTGGGAGTTCTAGTCATATGGAATATCTTATTGAGTCCGTTCTAGATTTGAAGGTCCACTTCTCAAGATATTTATTCTCAGACATGGGAGTGATAGTGGTCCTTACAAATGTTGAGGCGATGTGAGCCTGAGGACCACTCAGGGCGTGGATGTGGACCAATATTCCCATAGATAAATTTTTCATCCACTATTGTAGAGCGATGTGATAAAGTAGTTGACCACTTTTTATTTGAACCTTATGGGTGAGGATAGTGTAGAGTACCTCTAGTTGAAGGTTATTACCCCTCTCATTCTTCAGTGAGTGAGGGAGTCATAACATGGGGATATTAATTGGGAGATCTTATGTGACTATACATCCACTAGATTTATTCTTGACAGATTTGATAAAGGTGGGGATCAAGACATCCTTGTTCAAGTATGGTCAGTGGAACCAATCATGCCACACGATTAGGGTGTTGAAGAGGTGGTTTTCTTCTTTTATTATGCCCATTAGAAGGTTGTTTGTACTGAGATCATTTGGATTTAGGTTTGGTGGACAAGGATTTTTCAATTTTTTGTTGAGTTTAACTCTCAACGTCTTACTTGACTGTAGGTAGAGATTGAGGTTTTGGGTGGAAGTGGAAATCATATAGTGTTTTTTTGGTTCTTAGGATGGGGATTACATGATTTAAGAGTGGTCACGACATTTCTTGAGTGATCGTATACTAACTCACCAGGTTGACCCAATTCTTACCCATCCAGGAGCAGAGATTAGTGGAAACTTTAGGACACATGTGAATGCAAGAGAAATTTTGGATTCATGGAATTCCCTCAACGATCATTCATATCGTGATTCTCACTTAACATAATTATTATGGAGAATATGAAAGAGTAATTTCAGAATCATCTACACTTAATCATAGGATTTTGACCCTAGAAAGATATACCGGGATATCAAACCATTCAGTTTCAAGATAACATATTTTGGGATTACATGTTAGATTTGGGCCATATTTGGAAGGATTTTTAACCATCTGTGGACTATGTATCAAAATAGTTAAAACTCCACCATCGATATTGCACCATTTTGGTCCATGTATGGGGGACATTGTAGGTCACCACTACATTGGTCAAAGCCAATGGGAGTCATTGTTTCTAGGCCTTTGGTTGGTTCTAGTGATGGTTTTAAAAGGGGTGAAGTTCATCCCAGGATAGATTTGGAATACATAGAAAACATTAGGACTCCTTTGTTGACTAATGATAGTGGTTGTTGGAGTTTTATAAGTAGATCATTTGTTATGATATATGTCACTATATCGAGGATCATGGGGATTTGGCCAAAAAGGTAGGATATCTCTAAAGATTGTAAGCCATTTTCTAGTTATAATATCAAGTTAGTGAGGTGGTGTACCACTTGACCCTATGATATTAGTTAGACTAGATGATTTGGGTTTTCCACTTTTCATAGAAAAGGATACACGGTCATGGATCATTGAATAGTGTTGACCTAGATGAGCTGGGTGTGGGGTGGTACCTAGTGGTGGTTGTTAACTGGCTTGGAAAAACACATTTTGACCACGTGGTTCCTCTGGGTATGTGTTTAAAATATCATGATATCATACCTGAGATCTCCTGGGAGCATGTGATCTAGATGTGGACTTGAAATCCCTACCTTTTTGTTTAAATTGTGCTTTTTGGGGGTGAAAATCCATGAAGGGGGGAGTAATACAGTGAATCATTTTTTACCATGTAATACTTTGGAATATTCATAAGAATATTTTTGGATCTAGGAACTTGGACGATATGAGATTATGAGCCCTGATGAGCTTGGAATTGATATTATAAAAATATTAAATATATTAATATTTTAAATGTTCCATTTTTTTGAAATAACGGTATAAATCCTGAACAAATCCCCAGATAGGAAATTTGAGAGCGTGTTTGATTCCAAAATGTGTGTTTTATCCTAAGTGTGACCTAAGTTTGTTTAGCATTAGAAATTTCATGGGAGTTGGTCATTGGTGGTGCATTAAGTAAAAAATAATAATTTGTTTTGTTTTGTTTTAAATTAATAACCCTAATATTCTCTATAAATAACCTTTTACAAAAATTATCCATGGTTAGCTTCAAAACCCTGTGATATTAGAGAGGAGGGGACTGTCCATTCTTAATTGGTGAATCACATCAGAGGATGTCAGAAAATAAAATTGAAGTGGATCAGGAGGAAACAAATGCAGTGGGACTCCTTAAATATTGTAGAATGTGTTCTTTACCACTGATCAATCCTAAATTGAGGTAGGTGTTTTCATTTTTTGTTTCTTACCTTTTGATTAAAAGATTGAGCTTGAATTTTTGTATCTTATTTTGATCTACGATTATCTGTCTTTACATGATACTGTTCAATAATTTGATTTGTTTAAATAAATTATTCATTTTTTTATGTCATTTTATCACCACTGATTCTACACCTATAAATTTTTAGTTTGGATCACTTCAGCCAATAATAATTATCACATTTTTTTGTGGGTTTTCCCTCATTTTTCTTCACATTCTTCACTATTGACACATGGGGCCATGATTCAACATTTTCGAGGTAGGTTCTAATGTGATAAAACCCCTATACTTATCGAAGTACTATAAATAATGAGTGGGGTGGTGATTTATGAATGTATCATATAGATACTTCATCTATGGGTTTTTGATTGAGGATCTGATCAAGGTGAGAGAAGGACAACGATTGATCGGAGGTCATTCAGGATCAGATCAATGATCCCCATTTTCCCAGTTAACGTGCATCGATTATGTGTAGTGTGATAGGATTGGTTATGAGGAGTTCCCATAAGCATAGGGACTCATGGAGAAGTTTGCTCGGTATGGATGGGTTGGGGAGGTAATGCTAGCTGGTGTAGTGGTGGTGCATGGTCGGTGTGTTTGGTGGTCCGTTCCAGATCTCTAGGCAGGTGTGATTACAGCTGGTTTTGGGTGTGAAACAATTGAAAATCATGGGTAATAAGAAAAAGATGGGATAGATAAGATAATGGAATTTAATAAAAAACAAAAGTGGAATACGGGTGGGGGTGGGAACCCAGGCGAAGCCTACTTTCTGCGTTATTGAGGGGCAACAGGGAGATATGAATGAAACACACTACTTATATATATATATATATATTAATAATAATGATATTATTATTATTAATATTATTATTAATATCATATTTTGACCATAAATTCTTTATACGATGTTGAAATAAAGAATATTCTACAACATCATGACCCTAGCATGATAGCTATTGATCCAAGACCAATATTGGATACTTTTTTCTTATTTTTGAATCGAGCTCTTGAAGTGATGTCCAAACGTGTTGTGATGAAAAAAAAAATCATTGGGTGTTCGATTTGGGAAAGTGAATAGCCTATCCTGAGTTTTTTTCTAAGAGGATTTCAATGGTGTAATCTGTTTGGATATTCATGGCTGTTTGTAATGAAATACTGGTGGATTGACGTTTTAGCTTAATAGATTGATGAAGAGCCTTGTGTTCTATTAAAATTTTAGTCAAACTTGGATTTTGGAAGACAAATAGTCTATCTGAAGTGTTTTTCTATGTAGAAAATGGTGGTGTCATTTATAGTAGATTTTGAGGTACGATGTGATATATTCTATGCAGTATGTTTACTTAGGTGATGCTCGACGATGGAAATGATCAGACATGATCATCAAAGAGATTATGTGTATAGATGATACTCTCTTATTAAAGGTATAGGTCCTCTATCTATGTAGATGATACTCCTCTATTAAACCAGGGCATGGGTCCCCATACTCTCTAGTTTGGTAGAGATGGTAATTTACAATTCGGGGCATGATCATCTATCTGTGGGGATGGTACTCCCCTGTCGCACAACATAATGAGTCCCTCATACTCTTTAGTTAGGTGAAGGTGGTATGCCCCAATTCCGGGTGCAAGTCCTCTATTTATGGGAATGGTACTCTCCAATCGCACCAAGGAATGGTCCCCCCATAATGTTTAATCATGTAGTGTGGGTACTCTCCTATTCAGGGTGTGGATCCTCTATCTATAGAGTTTTACTCCACCATCTTAGAGCTCTAATGGGGTGTGGAAACTCCATGGAGTGTGGATCCCATGACTGTGGAGTGAAGTGGTGAGAGAAGGCCCCTATACAAAAATCTTGGTGAGGTTACATAGGATTCATTTTTTGTAGTTGTGTCTCCCTCTGATGCAGTGCATAGTGGTCAGGTGTGGGACCCTCCACATGGTTTCTTATATAGTTTCACATGATATTGGACATCAGATATGGAAATTTGGAGATAAAGGAAGAGTCACTATTCTTAGATGGTTTGTGGAGATGTAGATACCCATTCTCTCTCATTTGGGATTTTGGTTAGGAATATATATGTGTTTATAATTTTCATCTATATTTCTTATTAGCATGACTTTATTAGGATGAACAGACAATTGTTGTATCACTTTGCAGCTCCATTTCAATTTTTGAGGCATCATTCTGGGTATGTATATACTCACCCCTACATGGGATTTTACCACATGTATCCTATCTTATGCAGACAAGATACAGGTATGTAGTGATTGAGGTGGATCATAGTGATACCTGGGTGCATTGACCACCTACAGTGGTCAGTCTTGGAGACCAGGAGTTAGGATCTCTTAGATTTCTTCATATCCAATTTTTTCTTGGTTGGGACTTCATTTCTAAGAAGGGCATGCATTTTTTACTTTACACTTTGGTTTTATTCTATTGTAATCTTGTGTATTCCCTAGAGTTTATTGCATGCATGGTTTATCTCATGATGTTACAGTCTTTAATTTATACTCCTTTGCACTATTTCATAGAGATTGTTGGGTGTGTGTATACAAGAACATTAGGTGAAGGCCTCCCATTTTAGTTATTACTTCTCTGTGCTTGTCACCATCCCCTGGACTATTGGAGGTGGGCATGGGGTTTTGGTGGCCTGACCTTCCGGCGGCCTGGAAGGCCTTAGTATATTGGGTTATTACACTGATATTATTATTAATGTGTATCATGAATCAAATAATTTGATGTATAGATGAAAAATGTGATGACATATGCTCGCGGTGACATATTATAAATTATGTTCATTATAAGTGATATAATATTAATTGATCAAGGAAAGAAAATATTTTTCACTTCTATATTAATAGAAGAAGATATATTTGATATTTTTATTAATTTTTAATATTATGAAAATATCAATGGACATGATAGTTTACAGACATGTTCATTTTGAAGTTTCAAAGAAAGATAAATCTAATATATAGGGTGATGACACAAGTATGCATCCTACTTGATGAGTTATCAGTCAACAAAGGGATTACATTATATAGTGTCATTAAATTTTCAATGTATTCTTCTCCCCACACACCTATTTTGGTTAGTTTGGGTCTCACATAGCCCTCATGCTTTCCAATGGGGAGTGGCCTCTCAATCTCCCAAGGTGGTGATGATGGAACCTTCTATCAGACTAGAGGATGAGAGGTTGTCCCATACCTTAAGGGATCTTATTTCCTAGCCCTATACTCTATTATAGATTTAATAAATGTTTATGAATCAATTTTAGTAATAATATCAGTATCCTTAAGAAATTTATTGACGAACAAATTGAATTTAAGATGACGCTGTACTTGGGAATTATATTGTCTCTCATTTGACACAGGTATGAGATCATTATAAATCTAAAATACATATAGGTAGGTTCTCTATATTTTATCTCCATCTTAGGTGGTAAGAGGTATTTATGAGTTGGGATTGTTCCAATGAAGGGGTCTTCCTATGTATCCCCATGAGGGGAATCAGAACCCAAGTAGTACAGTGCCACTTAACATGATGGTTACACATTTTATGTTCCTATGAAAATGAATACAATGGTTCCTTTTAAAATCATGAATCCATTACCAATTATAATAATTTTAAACTCTTTTTAGTGGGACACTCAGTGAAAGGGACCCATAAATTGTATAGAGTGGTACTTATATAGAAGTAACCCTTTCTAGGTTTTTTTGGAAGATGTTCAAGGTAAATATATTCTTAAGAACCCATGAGGTGGATATTGACTCAAGGAATTTAAGGAAACAAAGATGAGGATCTCAACTCAAGGAATTGAAGGAAACTAATAGGAGGATCTCTACTCAATTCATTTAAGAAAATTAATAAGAAGCTGTTAGGTTTGACAGTTACCACCTCTCAAGAGGGATATGGGATGGTAATGTTTTTTGGGATTGAACCTCAAGGAGGCATCTTATGTATCCTACTAGAAAAATAATCTAAAACCACATATTTTTAGTTATACAGTTTAAGATCATGTGATATGACTGGTCCATATTGTTTAACATCATGTGGTAAAGTCTATTTTCTATGTAGTTTAAAGCCATATAGCTAATACTACTAGGTGAAAGGTACCTAGAAACAAGTTGGTGTGAGGCTTACATACGATTGGCCCTCTTTTGTTTACTCAAGAAGATGATCCATATGAATTTAATTTTAGGATACCATGAGAAGGATAATAACTAAAGAATTTAAGGAAACTAATAATAGAACCTTGACTCAATGTATATAAGGAAAACTGGAGGTGAACCTTGACATGAGGCATATGAAGAAACTAAGGGCAGTATCTCAACTCAAGGAATAAGAGGAAACCAAGTGGACCATATCAAATCCCGGAATTTTAGGCAACCAAGAGGCGTGTCTCAAATCAAGGTGTTTAAGGACACCAAGAGAAGTATCTTAATTCATGGAATTGATTTAGGGCTTATGCATAAACTTCCAAAATGAAAAATATTTCACAAAAAGGGTTTCCCAACACCCATTCTTACATGGTGGAGGACTTTTAAAAAGGAGAAAAAATTCACTACAAGATTCTAGAGCCCCATGAAATATTTGACTCCTGAAAAATGACATTTTTTTATAAAATGGGGCTTAGATTCCAATATAGGGAATATTTTATGAAGCGTGTCACCCTAGGAAAAATATTACAAGGAAGTAAATAATTGGAAATTGGGAAACACACACTTAAAGAAGCATAAATTTTTCATAAGCCTGGGGTTCTATTCATGTTGATAAGGTTTTCCAATGTTATAGAGTTTAGGTCTACTAGTTAGTATAAGATTTAAAAGAGAAACCTTATTTGATGAGACTACATGAGAAACCTTAATGAAGGATCTCATATTGAATGAATTAATAAGTTTTTAAGGTAAGGAAGGCATCACCACATAGAACCTATGAAAGAGTATCTCCCATTCTCCAATTTAAATTCCCAAGTTAGTTGGAAGGTTTATTAAAGGATCAAAATAAGGAAACATTTAGAAAATGCTAAAAAAAATTCTCTAGCTTAGTGTGATGGGAATATTCCTCTCCCATCATGAAGTGTGTTCCATTTATTTATAGGAAAATCACATAATTTCATTCCTGCAATCAAAATAACAAAATAGTTGCATGAGCATAAATAATCGCAACAAGGATTCCAAAAATGTTTTCCAAGGTGCACATATATTACATGGGCATAAAGGATCTCTTATATATCTCTCTGATTTTTTTATATTGTTGTAATGTTATGAAACAATAATATATTCATTTCATGGTGCCAAAAATTATTTATTATCCAAGAGAATCTTACATGATTAGGAATTATTTAAACTACAATGTAATAAAGTGACTCACAAAATAAAGTATTGGACTTCTATGAGAAAAGTTAATTTCATAAAAAATATATTCTTTAATGGTAAATTTTTCTTTATCTGAGAAGTGATTATCATTTTAAAATGACCATAAATGTTGATATTGGTGCCTATATAGGCTCCATGGGTAGTTGAATTGAAGACTAAAAAATGAATTATGCCAATGGATACAAGGTCCACTAGTACCAAGGGATTTTTGATTCCCAAGTGTGTCCAGGAGACCCTCAGAAATATTTTTTATAGTTTCAATAAAATTTTCTTTAGAAATTGATGAAATACATGGACAACTCCTAATGGGAGGTCTTCACCACCACATCACCATATCAAGAAATGTTTTTGAGCAATCTTTATCCATTGGTGAGTGGGAAATCATGTGGAAAATGGAGATATTGTTTGCATATTATTCATGCATAAGGATACCTTTCTCCCCAAAATTGAGTTAAGTGAGGATTGTATCATGTATCTCATGAAAAAGTGTGTGAAATTAATTTTCAAAAGGAAACACATTTGTAGGAAGGTTTTTGTAGTTTTTATATTATTTTATTTCTCTATTAGTGCCTTCATGTGTTACTAGACATTACTTTTGAATTTAGGTAAGTTCGCATATTGATGTCCATGAAATAGGGTTATAAGTTCACTCACTACTTGTATCTAGAATTTCTTCAAGTTCTATTGAAATTAAATATAAAATAAATTAATCTACTAGTTTCAGAACAATATTTATTCAAGTAAAAGTAGACTGCATATATCCATTCATGAGATATTCAAGTATAAAATATACGAGTTGAATTTTATCTCTTTTTTATTCAGAAGGTAATAAATAAATATTTATTTATCCACAAAATTTAGTTATAAATTTATATATAAATATTTATTTAATTTATGTGAATATTTGAACTAAATATTTATTCATTAGTTTAGTGAATATAATATTTTATGGGAGGATATAAATCAATTTTGATGATGAGATGGGAAATATATATTTTATTGAATATAATTTAAAAAATAATTATTTATTTATATAAGAAATGATATTATAATAAAAACATTCCATGGAATATAATAATAATATTATTATTATTATTATGTTTTTATATGGGGAATAACTTATATTAAATACTAGATAAGGTCCTTTAGGAAACAATCATTATTTAACCTTAATTATATATTCTAAATTATATCATTTTTTCATGTGTAGTGTATTGAGATAGATGAAGGTATTTTTGGGAAACTATAAGGAGGATCTTGACTTAAGAAATTTAAGGAAACCAAGAGGAGAATATTTAATCTTTACATATAAGGAAACCAAGAGGAGAATCTTGACTCAAGGAATATGAGGAAACCAAGAGGAGTAAATTTAATCAAGCTATAAAAGGAAACCAAGAAGAGTATCCAGACTCAAGGAATTTTAGGAAACCAATAAGATTATCTCAACTCAAGGCATATATTTGGTGTTTTGGCACAATATATACACATCTGCTACAAATATCTCTTCCCTTGATAGTGAAATCCTCTCTCCCTTACACTCAATTACATAGAGAGAGTAATATTAATTATGAAGATAGATGATGAATGATGTGGAGCACTTTAATCTAACATGATAGAACCTAAATTTTCAAAAACACTATTAATATCTTTTTAGAGCATGTGTGAATACATTTAGAGGAGTCTATAGTTAGATTCTCTACTAAAAAAACACCGCCATAAGAGTATCAAATAATATTAATCAAGTAGAATATCACAAATGGTGTATTTATTAATTTAAATTAATTATAAATTAAATTTTTATGACCTTTATATGAGATTTTTGGATTCATTAATTTAGTTCTTTAGATTTATTGATTGATATATATGAAAAATAAAAATTAAGAAATATCCTAACACTTTTGCTGAAACCCGAAACCTTCTAGTGATTTCAAAGTTGGAACCTTATAATTTGTAATTATTTATAATTTATTTTTAAAATTTCATGTGTTGGTTTGTGAAAATCATAGTGGATTGTGCGGTCACCTGAGATAAGGGTGAATCTAATGTGACCATTTTACCAAATTATCTTTTAAATTTTAATTCTTCTCTCAATATTCAAACCTCTATATCAATTAATATGTATTGATCTATTTATGTTCTTTTAAAAATCACAACCACATATAACGAGAAGAATATACAAAATATAATCAGTATGAAGGATTTTTTAAGGTTAGAACACAGTGTGTCCATATACTCCTTGTTGTGTTCAAATCCCATAGATACAAAAATTATCAATATTAATATTTATGTGATAATAAGTATGTGCAAAGGTATTATCCACTCTAAAATTTACACAATTGTTGGGTAGGTATCATACACTTCCCTTAGGAAGGTATCATTCACTTCCCAAAATTTATCTCCTAATAAAAACTTCCTTTAGAAAACTATTCAGTATCATAGCTATAATGTTGGTATTTTTATATTAGAACCACAAGTCTCCAATGGTCCTTCACAAAATCTTTGAATTAGATCTTCCTTCTACTCTAAATGTCGCAATATCACTATTATAAGATCTTCTTCCTCAATGAAAATTTCTTCAACCGCTAGAATAGGATCAAAAATACTGCATGAAAGTCATCCTTATTCTTCAACTCAATGTCATTATGAAAATTTATCATAGTAACTCAATATTCTAAGATTCTTGACTAATGACCATAAATAAAAAAAAATTGTTAGTCCCTCTCTCAATCATCTTCTACACTATGAATATATCATATATTTTCTTTTCTATTCCTTTTTACACTTTTATCGAATTCTATGATGTTAGAGTATCATAGTACAAGTATTTAGACCTACTTCTTCTTCTTATTTAACACACTGGATCAGTTCCTTCTCAATCTATTCAAATACATATCCATTGATACATAGATGTTCCTTTTATAATAGTAGTGTCAAATCACTTTATTCCCCCCCCCCCTCGATACATATGATTTTATTCCTTAAAGAACTATCAAGTATTCACACATTTTCTCATTCTATTTAATATTAATATAATATCCTGAATATTTTTCCGTAATTTAAATATAAAAAATTTATTTAATTTTTTGTAGTGAAATCTCATTTAAACCATTAGATATTTCTATTTTTCATTTTTTAAAAATCCCATTCAAATATATCACTTTTTATTCCACTAAAATACATTGGATTTTATTCTTCCTCAAAATATTTCATGAAATCCATGATTATTTAAACTATTTCCACATTGGTATGAATGTTCTCTTGTACAAAACTTTATCATGCCATAAAAAGCTCATTTCAGTGAAATTGGATCTCACATGATGGAACCATCCTCTGTTGCTTTTTCATTCTTAGTTTACTTTGTAGTGTTTCCTTCTTATTTATTGTACACAAGTACCTTAATTGTCAATATTTTGATTAAATCATAATTCCTTTGAATCATTGTGATGTTTATTTAATAAAGAATATATTTTTTATCATCTGGTTTATCTTTCAAAAATATTTTTTAAAACTTCAAAAACCTCACATTTTTCTTTCTTATTTATCGATAGTGTAAGTTATAAACATATTATGTATCAATGAATTTTTTACTTATGATTTTTAATTTTTTTCATTTATATACATCACATATTTTTTATTCCTCTAACACTTATTAGGTACACACTAAAAAATATATTATGTATCAACAATGTATCTTATATATTACAATGCATCATTTCCTTTATCGTATTTCAGAATGAATCATGCATAAGATGTTTCAATTATAAATTTAATATGTATAATGTTTTATTTTTCCAAATTTTATTCTTTATCTCTCAGGTTTATCTTACACTTGCCTCTCTTTTACTGATTATCTAACCTCTCTACATACAAAAACTTACTTATAAAGGGTAGTCCTCATCACTTTATCATTTCATTAATTATAATAAAAAATATATCATATGTATGAATCAAAATTTAATTAAAACTGCTCAGAACCTTTCCAAATCTTGACAAGGCATCTCCAACAACCTCAACACATCTCAACACAAATCGAATTAATTTAGAAAATATTATTATATTTCTAAGATTCTTTAACATAATTTCCAAATTCTTTTATAAAATTTAAATACTCAAATATGATTATTTTAATATCCTTACCTGTAATTTTAATTTCATCCACACATTAGCCTTCTCAATGTTTCATCAATGTGATTTTATCCACTAATTATTGTATACTTTTTACCCAATAAACTGTGGATGTTTTATAGCTCTTATAGTTAT
This sequence comes from Viscum album, assembly GCA_963277665.1. NCBI lineage: Eukaryota > Viridiplantae > Streptophyta > Magnoliopsida > Santalales > Viscaceae > Viscum > Viscum album. Next base: position 1,736,009,169 of record OY728133.1, read on the forward strand.
ATTTTTAATTCCTTAGTGATATATTACTTAGAGATCATAACAATTTTTCATATATCTTCATTATAAATTATATAATATAATATCTTAATTTAATATCCATAGACTTATGGGTTGAATATAATGCTCTCAACATCCATAACACTAGCCATTTACCTGAGGTTTGGAATTATTATTATCCCTTGCATTTTTTCTTATTAGAATCTATTCATCTAGGTATTCCAATGTAGAAAATATATCTATATTCTTTTCCATCCACTTATGATAAAATAAACTCAATCATCTTTTCCAAACTATATATAAGTGGCATCTCACATTCCTTGGACTCTTCAACATCACATAATCCTTCACCATTTATTGAATTCATTATTTATAGATAATTGATAAAAAATAAAGACAACCAATTGGTCACTTCAACCTCCCCCTTTATATTTTTTTTCAATACCCATTTATATTCAAGGTTAATAATTTTCTACCCCTTATTGACAATAAATGAAAATGTGATATTGTATGGGAAAATCCTACTCAGATTTAATAAAATTCTATGATTAGTAATTTCACCTTTTATCCCTTATTATCCTCTTATATTGATAGATAAACCTTGATTTAATTGTGATAATGGTGGTATCAAATTTTCGTAGAAAATAATCAAAAATTAACTAACTATAAGTTTATGTGAGTCATGTTTAGTGTAGAAAATTAGAGTGATTGATTCTAATATCATTGTAGTCCATAAAACAGCCCAGTGTGTGATACCACATCAACTATCTCTTGTTAGGGGATTTTCAATATATTTTAAAAATATACACTTTCACTCACCTTCAAAAAACACATTAATAACATTCAAGTACAATAATTTCTCTTCCCTTTTCTATTTAACATACACTCCCCCTTAACCAATAGATTTTATAAAATACAAAACAAGTATGGGAAGAGTGTTTATCATACCCAAACTTCTAGATTTCTAAGAGATGTTTATATTTCTATATTCATATGAATTTGATTTATTTCATACAAATTCTATTCTGGTCTCTTCATAAATGGATTCACTCTAATAATTTTCATCATGGTTGGAATTATTTAAATATATTCTCTAAGAATCCTTTGACGCTCCTTGAAATGTTGCAAGGAAACACTAAGTAACCTATAATAGATGAATCTTTTAGTTTTATAGTGATTAAGACACTTTATCAAACTCTTCCATTTTATTTATCTCTTTAAATTACCTATATATACATGAAAACAAACAATTATTGGAATAAGGTGATTTTTTTCATCAGAATCTTATTGAGAGAAATATGGATAAGGTTTGACTCTCAACACAAAACCCCTTTTCTTCCCAACTTTTGTTTGGTGATAAATCAATATATCATATCCTATTTTAATTTTCTAGATTTGGATCTACTTATGTATCATAGTGATCTACCATTCTTTATATTTCCACTTGTAAGGAACTATCCTTTTCACATTTACTAATAAATCACATGCATCCAATGATGCTTAGACTTTATTTTCACCATCTACTTTTGTCTAGGAAACCATGTCATATAATTACTTAGAGTTTCACCAGAATTATTTCAATTTCCACACAAATCCTCTTTAATTATACCTTTTAGACAGCATATCAGGAAATTTGAGTACTTATTCATATGGAATATCCCTTTTCCCTTTAACTCTTATACTTTATAGTGCTTTATATTATTTTCTATCCATTTATAATTGACTTGGAAAGGAATTAAATCATTATTTCTTAATATTCACAGATTTATTGAATTTTCCATATGGTTTCTTTACAACTTTTTTGTTACCCTTTATATGTTAATTCTATACCTCTTCATCATGGATTCATTCCAATAATCCAATCCTTATATCCCTATCCTGGATTGATTCTACTCATTGTTTTAGATTAATTCAACCAATACTAATCTCCATGTTCTATTTTTAACGGTCTGTGGTGTGGAATTTTATCCCATAAATGAATAATTTCTTTATTATTTGATGAGACATAATTTTTATCTTTCTTTCTGGATATAATCTCCTTAGTTTTCCTCTTTTGTATGAACCCTAAGGAAGACTTGTCTACTTTTATTCATTTCTTTGGCTTATGCTTTTGTGGCCCTCCTCTATTGAGAGATTGTGGTGTATGATTAGTATATTTATACCAATACTCCTCACTAATGTGATCACCTCTACTTCAGTCCTCATAGAAATTCTCAATAATTTCAAATATATTTATATAAATAAATTTATCTTTTCATTAATTTTTCTTTTTTGTTGTAGGTTTTATTTTATATTTCGGCCTTATCTCCCTTAACGTAAGCCTTCAGAAATCATTATAGGTTGACATATTATGCCAACATTCAATACCCTAATATCTAAACCTCTTAAAACTATAATGTTATCTCATAAACCTTAATCTTTTAGATTTAGATATGGTCTATATATATTTTAAACCTTATTGTTTTTGGGTAGAAACACCATCATTTTAGTAACTTCTTGAGGAGATGATTCTATTGGATATGCCTACATCCACCCTTGAAGTGGTGGTGGATTTCTCAGCATTTTGATTCACAATTTTTTTCCAGATTCAAATTTTAATTTTTCACAAGAAGATAAGACTACATTGATACAATCAAAAAATATTTGGGATAAGAATTACTTTTTTCTAAGAGCTTTTAGTAGATAGATACTTCGATGATCCTTATCTCTCAATGCCGCCAATATGATTCTTTTGTGGAAGAACATATATTATCAGTTTTTTGGGAAGTTGCAACATGTGTTGATTCTAGATTTCTTAATTTTACCTCAATTTCAAGATACTTCTTGTTGAGGTAATTATTCTCATAATCAACCAAATTCATACTTTCATCCCATTTTCCCTTTAGTTTCTCAATCAATATTCATGTTTTTTATACTGTTCTATAATTTATTATCAAGATCATAAACCCTTTTGAATTTAATATCTAATTAAAAATCCTTGACATCATTGGTATCGTTATGGAAAAATTATAAAGCATAAAAATTTTTCTCCCTAACTTTATTAATTAAAACTTTCTCATAGTTTTTTTGAAAATATTCTATAACCATGAAAATATGTTCATTTCAAAGTAATACAGATTTTTCTTTGGCTTTAACAAATATTTTGAGATTGCTTCACCTGTGTATATTTTTAGTCAACACACACTCTATACAATTAGCTAACATGACCTAACCTATTAAGGACCTTCTCGATCCAAGGATTGGATTATAATACCACCCAAAGCTCAGCTAAAATAGTTTAGGGGCTGGTGACTATCATTGAGAGGGATTATCACACATATTAGGAGGCCTTAGTCTAATTCATCTACAAACAACACACATTTCCATAAGAGGTATAATAATACTATAATGATAAAATAAAACTAACTAAAATATAAATACTTTATGTGAAAAACACTATCATCCATAGATATAAGAAAGATTAAAGTCTAAAAATAAGAAGGGTCCAAAATACAATCCCAATAGAGAAAAGGAAAACTGACATAAACATATAAAATGAGGGGGTCCTTATAGTAGTCCAAATCCAATCATGAACATCACCTGATACTTCCACCACCTAGTACCACTGAGCTTGACCAATGCTATATCCACCATGGTCACCACCAAGAATCATCTCTAAACAATCCACAAGGTCACCAAATCCACAAAGATTATCCCTAACCTATGCAGTGACTGCACTGACACAACACATCTAAGAATAGATCCTATTCGAGGGTATCTATAAACATACCCAATAGAATACACCAAAAAAATGAAACATGAGGAAAAAAGTCTTATCAATATCCTATTACTCAAGGTGACTCAGGGGAAGATAAAGTGGAAAATTCAGAAACATGAAGTCATATTGAATCTCTTGATGTTATAGGGAAACCCAAAGGAAGACAAGGAACAACCATCTCAAATATAGGTGAATGAAAGTAATCTAATGAAGTTAAGGATCATATTGATATGCTCTAAAACATCAAGCAATTGGGATAAAGAGGATACCCATTCATCATTGTTGTGATCTATAAATTTTCATCCCAAACATCTCAACAACAATCTATGAAGATATGAATCTCATGAGTAACAAGGGGGTCACCTAGAGTATTATAAATCCCACCAAAAGTCTAAATTCAATATCCCCCAATATTTTTTATATCAAAGACAACCAATTTTTTCCTCAAAATACCAAATCTAGAAATAATCTTTAACTATTCCTCCCTTTTCAACCACCTTATAGTCACCAGAATCCAAGGGAAGCCTGCTCCACTAAAGAAATCATGTCTGTCGAAGGAGTACTATATCATCAGGTCCATCAATACAATACCATAAAATAAGAAAACCTTATGGAATCCCAAACCAATGAAAAAATATAGTCAGTGAAGAACTAAACCCTACTACTCTAGCCACCCTGGTTATAATTAAAACTCACATCACCTTGTAGAACTATAGAGGGGCCAGCACCTCTTTGATGGAAGAGTATCAGTTGAAGGGGGAAATAAATAACCCTAGTGGAATAATCATACCCAATATAACATAGAAAATGGTTAAGAGATCTAACTTTATAGATAATGAACTCAGACCCTAGGTAGCACACAATTGATAAGGGTAGCACACAACTGGAGGAAGAAAGATATTTCACTCTTTCATTAATACAGAAGCCTCAAACATCATCATATATAACACAATCGATAAAGGTGATACACAAGATGATATAGAGGCATTGAACCTTTGAACACTCTTACCACCATACCCAAACCCCATCCTGGGTCCCATGAAGATAAACTACAAAACTAATTTTCTAACCTTTCAAATGGACTTAGATGGCCAAAAAGACCACACAACTATGATCTATGTAGAAAAATACTTAATATAATCTATTTAATTTTAAAAAATGGACATCCGATGAAAATCATGCATTTCATCATATTAATCATGAGAGATGATAAGTGATAGGGCATGATCCCACACCATGAGTCAGATTTAGATACCACATATTGCTCTTAAATCATCTTTCTTAATGTCTGGGTCATAATTCCATAGATGAATCATAAATCTAAGGCTTCGTTTAAAGTTACATCCCAAAAATGTGTAAATAATAATAATAATAATAATAATAATAATAATAATAATTCTATTCTTATTATTATTATTACATAAATATATATAATTATTTATATATGTATTGATTGGAATATGGGGTCACTATTATAAGGCCCCAGCCTTAAACCTTACTTAATCTTGAGTTATTACAAGATTACACATTGAGGATCTTTTCGGGTTTAGAGTTTTAGAGAATTAGATCATAAAACTTGCATTACATTCCATATATAAACAAAGTGGTTACATAAAGATAGTATTCTTCTTTCCCATCAATGGGAACATATTTAAAATAAAACATGTATTCTTTATTGACACTTCCTTGACACTATCATCATATCATGTACCTTTCCCTTGACCTGTGAAAAACATTTCAAAAAAACATGGGATGAGCATAAAAAGCTCAGTAAGGGATATAAAAATATGGAAAGGAAACATGGGTACATATATACATAAGAATTAAATCATAATTTTCCCATAAAACATAATCACTTTAACATACCTCATCAAATCATGAATAAATCATAGAAATCATAAGACATAAAGGTAACTTGAGGAATTCATAACATTCTTACGTAGGGAGTAACCCTCTTGGTTACGTTTGGAATACCCATCACAGTATATTCCCTAAATCTCTTCAGAGAAACATTAACGTTTCACTCCTTTGTGTTACCCAATGCATTGGAGAGCTATATCGGGCTCACCTTCCCTTAGTCTATCACGGAACCACCCGTCTTCATAATAATGCCCAAGAACCTCAACATAATCGTATCACATAAAAAAAGCATAAAGGAAACATAACATTTCCACATTTCAATCACAAGATATCAATACAACACATTGATATAAAAACATTATGAAAACCATTTTCAATACCAAAATAAAATAAAAGTAAAACATGGTATTTATTTTTCTTTTAAAAAAAAGTATGGCTTGTAGAGGAAGCCGAAACTCAAATAATGGTCACGGCAGCGGAGAAGTCGTTGTCTCCGCATACGTACGACAAAAACATTCCCTTTTTTCATTTATTAAACGCTTCGTATAGAAAAGGATTCCTTTTTAATAAACATAAAATTCAAATGGGTTTATACACTGTATAAAAGAAAGTTGTGTATAAAATAAAACATGCATCAATGAAAGGAGATTGAGACGAAGTCCCATACCTCGGGTCCGACTTGACTCGATCGTTCTTTAATGTCCTGAATAATAAACTTGAGTTAATTTATACTTTCTTAAGAACCTTTTTCAAGTTCATTATTCCTTTTATATCACTTATTGCCATGTCATGAACACTATGTAATTATTTAAGTTAATAACGGCCGTTTTAACGATCATTGGTACTTGAGTCAAAAATAAACCCTTTATAATTACAAGTTGTTCATGTATCCATTATATACAGAATGGTATTCATGATTTAGATATCATATATGTCATATATATCCAGTACATGCATGAATTTATAATATTACATAATCATTTAGAGGTAAGAAAGGAAATGCACCGTTCATGGAGACGGTAAGTCGTACGTACGCATGAATGCTACTTTCATTTCTATTTTGTATTTTATAGAATGGAATCATAATGATATAAAGGTATATTATAATTCCAGTATAATATCATATATAATATCATAGTTCCATCCTTTATATGTCCCACATATGGTATTTAACAAATCAAATCACTTTGAGGGGGCGGTAGTCCGCACTTCCTTAAATGATGATATCGCGTTTACCCATAATGGAAACCATAAAGGTATGCCCAAAATAAAAAATACATAAGCTTAATGAAAACATAAACATATTATATATCATATATAAATATATTGACATCTTAATGGCCACCTTTGAAGGTGTTAAAAGAATGTTGAACAATCATCGTTTCGGGAGGCATAAATTCACCATCCACAGAAACAGTATGTCCTTTAACCATTAGATGTAGGTGTGTGTAGGTGTAGCTCGAATACTTCTTATAAAAACATCCTAGTATATTGAAGATACTGTAGTTGTTACAAAATAAATGAATAAAAAGAGTTTAGGGGGTTGGAGAAGCAAAATAAAACAAAAGGACTCAAGTGAAGACATTACCTTAAAATCGGGTAACTCCCTTTGGTTTGAGCTCAAAGGCTTCCTTGGGAATACTTCTTCCCAAAGTGAGGCTTAAAGGAGTAAGAGAGGGAAGTGGAGAGACAAAATGGGTAGGGGTTGGCCGAGCCAAAGGCTTTGGGAGTGTGGGTAAGGAGGTAGAGGTGGGGGCCTTTTATAAGAGGAGAGGAGGGGCACTCTTGGAAAGTAAAGATAAGTTACTTTATTTTAAAATGAGTTTCGAATTAAAAAGGTCCCACATTGATATAATTCTAGGATAAGGTGATAAGGGTTGGAAATCCACTCATCCAATTGGTTTTGTCCATGTGTAGGTTTTAGATTTTACATTATCTTTCCATTTTATTTAAATCGTTAAATAATGAGGTCATCGCTGCATCATCATGATGTCATAAATAATTTAATTTATTTAATGTCTAAAAATTATAAAAAAAATACTATGATGTAGGAAATATTTTTATCTTTCTAATTAATATTTATAGTCAAAAATATGACTTAAATAACCCCATGTAAAAATTGTTTTACTAAAACATCTCTTGTTTGTGTCATTTTTACTTTAACATTAAATAAAAAGTTATTTATGTCATTTCCCAACCAAAGTGGCTCCATGGGGTCCCCACATTGACCCATGGATTTTCTGGGTCGGCCATGACACATCCAATGAGGGTAGGACATGTTTCAAGCTCATATCATATAATTAAAACATTATTTTTACCTTAAACTACACTAATTACCACTAATCGCGATTAAGAACTTAAAAATTACTATTCACCAAAAAATTATTTTAATCTCATTGAACCACATTTTAATTCTTAATGACAACCATGTATGTCAGATTTTTGAAAATCAAATCACAGAAGTGGCAAAGTTTCATTTAAACGAAAAATCAGTTTCTTTAACTACCACTTAGTGGTTTCACTATTCATCAAAAATTGAAGTTTTTCAGAAAGATACCAAAACTTCACCCTAAGCTATATTTGATATTCAAAATTCAAAAATGATATCTATTTTACAAAATTCAAAACATTTAAGTTGCATTAATTAATTTAATAACTAATTCCCGCTGTCATGACAAATAGCGTGTTTTTATGAAACAATAAGTATCAAAAGATTGACACTAGTTTAAGTTCAATTTCAAAGTGAAATTGATTCCAAGGACCACAATTGGATAAAATGGTAAAAATATATTCTGATTTCACTTCAAAACCTATTCAAAAGATAATCTAATCATATAAATAAATTAGATTAAAAAGAGGTTTTGAATTAAAATACAACAATTTTCACTATTCATTAAAAAATGAACTTTATCGGAAAAATACCAAAAATTCACACAAAGTAAATTTTGATGTCCCAATCATAAATAATAAGTTTATTTTGAAAAACATAGCTTATAAAATTTTCAAAATATAGATTTAAAAAGTGTTTTCCATCAAAAGGCAGTAAAACAATCTTGTAAGAATATTAGTATATTCCATGCATAAGATTGTATTTATTTTCATTTTAAGCCTCTAAAACACTATCTTAATCATTAATAGACATAGATAAAAATATCTATTATTCATTACTTACTTGGAATGTTACATCCTTCCCCCCTTTAGAAAATTGTGTCCCCGCAATTTATTTACTTATCGAATAAATGGGGGTACTTATCCCTCATTGCATTTTCAAATTCCCATGTTGCCTCTTCCATCATGTGGTTTTTTCACAAAACCTTTACCTGATTAATCACCTTATTTCGTAACACTTGCTCCCTGTGGTCAAGAATCTGGACCGGTTGTTCCTCATAAGATAGGTTCTCTTCCATCTGAACTACCTCTGGACTCAAAACATGAGATGGATCTAGCATGTACTTTCTCAACATCGAAACGTGAAAAAAATTGTGTACCTGAGATAAACTCGGAGGTAAAGCCACTCTGTATGCAACTGATCCAAATCTCTCCAGAATTTCATATGGTCCAATGAACCTTGGACTCATCTTTCCTTTCTTACCAAATCTCTTCACACTTTTCTATGGAGAAACCTTGAGAAATACATGATCACCTACCTCGAAAAATAGATCCTTCCTCCGGTTATCCGCATAACTCTTTTGCCTACTCTGAGCTGTTATCATGTGTTTCTGTATCAGCTGAACTTTTTCTGTCATCTCTTCTACCAATTCTGGTCCCATCAGCTTCCTTTCACCCACTTCATCCCAGAAAGATGGAGTTCGACACCGCTTCCCATATAATGCCTGAAATGGTGCCATCTGTATACTGGAATGAAAACTGTTATTATATGAAAATTCAACCAAAGAAAGGTGTTGGTCCCAAATTCCTTGATAATCCATCGAACAAGATCGTAGCATATCCTCTGTGGTCTGAATTGTTCGTTCTGACTGCCCATCTGATTGAGGATGAAAAGTTGTACTAAAATTTAATTCAGTACCCAACGACTTCTGAAGGTCTTTACAAAAGTTAGAAGTGAACCTGGGATCACGATCAGATACAATGGAGAGAGGAACTCCATGTAACCTGACTATATGTTTAAGACACAAACGGGAAAGTTGATCTAGGGAAAAAGTATCTCGTATAGTAAGGAAATGAGCAGATTTAGTCAAGCGATCAAAAATAACCCAGATTGCATTATTACCTCGAGATGTCTTCGGTAATCCCACAACAAAGTCCATGGATATATTCTCTCATTTCCACTCTGGCACTGGTAAAGGCTGAAGCATCCCTTTCGATAACTACTGCTCTGCTTTAACCTGTTGACATGTCAAACAATTCTCTGTAAAATCAGCAATATCTCTTTTCATTCCATCCCACCAGTAATACTCCCGCAGATCTCTTTACATCTTAGTACTGCCAGGATGAACTGAAAATGAAGAACTATGAGCTTCACATAACAACTCTCTCTTCAACTGTGAATCACAAGGCACACACAATCTCTTCCCAAATCTCAAAACGCAATCATTATCAATGTTGAATTCAGGAAACTTACCTTTCTGAACCAGCTCTACCTTTTTATGCAACTCACTATCTTTCTTCTGTGCTTGCTTGATTCTATCTGATAGAGATGATCTTACTGATACCTGCAAAAAAACAGAAGAACTTCCTACACCAACAACTTCTATGCCAAAGTTCATCAAATCCTTAACCAAAGGATCATGTTCCAAAAACAACATTGCTAATGAAGCATTACTTTTTCGACTCAAAGCATCAGCCACTTTATTTGCTTTTCCCAGATGGTAATGAATTGTACAATCATAATCCTTGATTAATTCCAGCCATCTCCTATGTCTCATGTTTATCTCTTTCTGAGTTAATATATACTTTAAAATTTTGTGATCGGTATATATTTCACACTTTACTCCATACAAATGATGTCTCAAAATTTTTAAAGTGAAAACAACAGCAGCTAATTCCAAATCATGTGTAGGGTAATTTACCTCATGAGTTTTCAACTGTCGTGAAGCATAAGAAATTACCTGATCATTCTGCATTAGGACGCAACCAAGTCCTTTCAATGAAGCATCACTGTAGATAACAAACTCACCATTCCTGGAAGGTAGTGCCAAAACTGGAGCATTCACCAATCTTCTTTTCAATTCCTGAAAACAATAATCACATTCTTTTGCCTAGATAAACTTAACACCCTTCCGAGTTAGCTTAGTCATTGGACTAGATAATCGTGAAAAATTTCTAACAAACCTTCGGTAATAGCCTGCCAAACCAAGGAAGCTACGAATCTCAGTTACATTTGTGGGTCTTGGCCAGTCTTCCAAAACTTTTGTTTTTGCAGGATCAACAGTTATCCCATCTTTAGAAAAAATGTGACCAAGGAAAGAAATTTTTGGCAACCAAAACTCACACTTGCTGAATTTCCCATACAATTTCTTTTCTTTTAAGGTTTGCAAGATAACCCTTAAATGTCTTTCATGCTCCTCTTTAATTTTAGAAAACACCAAAATATCATCAATGAAAACCACCACAAACTTATCCAAGAACTCATGGAAAATTCTATTCATTAAGTCCATGAATTCAGCAGGTGAATTGGTTAGCCCAAAAGGAATTACTACAAATTCATAATGGCCATATCTTGTACGGAACGCGGTCTTCGGAACTTCTGCTTCCTTTACCTTCAGCTGATGGTACCCCGATCTCAAGTCAATCTTTGAAAAATACTGAGCTCCCTGGAGCTGATTAAACAAATCATCGATATGAGGCAAAGGATATTTGTTCTTAACAGTGATGTTATTCAAGGCTCCATAATCAATGTAAAGTCTCATTGAACCATCTTTCTTTTTAACAAACAAGACAGGATAACCCCATGGTGATGTGCTAGGTCGAATGAAACCTTCCTCTAATAAATCTTTCAATTGCTCCTTCAACTTTAAAATTTCAATTTGAGCCATTCGATAAGGGGGTTTTGAAATTGGATTAGCATCAGGAACTAAGTCAACAGTAAATTCAACTTCCCGATCTGGTATTATTCCAGGCAACTCATCAGGAAAAACATCAGGATACTCATTTACCACTAGCACATCATTAATCTGAACAGTTCCTTTATTTTCAACGATGTGTGCAAGGTAACATTCATTTCCATCTTTTACAAGTTTCTTGGCCTTTTGATAAGTTATCAACAGTAAGGGTTCATTCTTGTACACAAACTGAAATTCTTTCTGAAAAGAAACTTCTTTAGCTCTACATTCAATCTTAGTATGGTAAATAGAGAGCCAATCCATACCCAGGATAACATAAAATTCTACTAGAGGTAGAACAATAAGGTTTTCAAGTAGGTTCTTTCCATAGATAAGGATAGGAAGATTCTTATAAATTCTTTTTGCCTCAACATTCCCCCCAAGTGTTTTTACCAAAAGTTCAGGAGTCATTTCTTGAGATGGTATTCCCATTTTACTAGAAAAGGTTTTAGAGATGAAAGAATGTGTAGACCCCGAATCAAACAACACACTGGTATAATATGAAAAAACAAACAAAGTACCTGATACAACTTCATTTGATGGCCCGACATCTGCTGAAGTAGTTGCAAAGGATTTCACCACCCCTTTCTTCTTGTAGTCTAACTACTTCCCATCACTCAAGCTCTTTGTCGGACACTCATTTGCATAGTGACCCATCTCATTGCACTTAAAACATTTCACTAACTGTAAATAAAATTTGGTCTTACCTTCACCTTGATCCTTTTCGGTGCAATCATGAGCCTTATGTCCCATCTTACCACATCGGTAGCACTTTCCAGAATTCAGAAGACATGCCCCAGCATGCCTTTTTCCACATTTATCACAAACTGGAAACTTAGTTTTCTTACCATCAGACTTTTTTGAAGAATTCTTACCTTTCTCCTGCCACCTCGGTCTCTTCTTCTGTTGGTTGTTATAGAACACTTGATCATCAGCAAACTCCATTTCCACCTTCTCAGCACATCGAACAAGCTTTTCATAACTTTTAAACTCACGAGAAGCTAATGCCCTTCGATATTTTGGCTTTAATATTGAGTAAAAACAATTGATTTTACTATCAAGGTCTCGGATAAAATTTGGAGCATACCTTGCCAATCGAGTGAACCTTTCTTCATAGGCAGACACTGAGTCTTCCTCTTGCCTCAATTCCAAGAATTGATTTTCCATCCTAAGTCAAACAGCCTTAGGAAAATACTTCTCAAGAAACATACCTTTGAATTCATCCCAGTCGAGAGCATCAATCTCATCAGCGTCCCTGATATTTTTAACCATCGACCACCACTGATCTTCTTCACCCTCCAAACGATAAATAGAAAGACTAACCTTTTGATTGTCTGAACACCCCATGACATCAAAAATCTTCTCCAGTGCTTTAATACACCCTTCATCTAGCACAGGGTCAGATGATCCTCTGAATTATGGGGGATGTTGCCTCATGAAATGTTCCACCACTGACATGTTCCTCTGCGGTTGATCTGGTTGATCTCGTGTATGGATACCACCGCCATTTATCGCTTGAGTCAACTGTGCCATTACTGCAACAAACTGTTCAGTTCCAATTCCGACCATCTCAGGATGCTGATTCGGAAGGTTATTTCCTTCTGTATGCCTTCCTAGCACTGCTTCCCTATTTCCTCTACGGAAAACCATTCTGAACAAACATTTCTTAGATGAAGCAACATGGTAATCTTCAAATGATATATCATTTCAAAAAAAATATTTTTGGATAATCATTTAATAGAATTCTAACTCCTAAAGTAATCTAAACCGACCTCTGATACCAACTATAAGGCCCCGGCCTTAAACCTTACTTAATCTTGAGTTATTACAAGATTACACATTGAGGATCTTTTCGGGTTTAGAGTTTTAGAGAATTAGATCATAAAACTTGCATTACATTCCACATATAAACAAAGTGGTTACAAAAATATAGTATTCTTCTTTCCCATCAATGGGAACATATTTAAAATAAAACATGGATTCTTTCTTGACACTTCCTTAACACTATCATCATATCATGTACCTTTCCCTTGACCTATGACAAACATTTCAAAAAAACTTGGGATGAGTATAAAAAGCTCAGTAAGGGATATAAAAATATGGAAAGGAAACATAGGTACATATATACATAAGAATGAAATCATACTTTACCCATAAAAAATAAGCACTTTAACATACCTCATCAAATCATGAATAAATCATAGAAATCATAAGACATAAAGGTAACTTGAGGAATTCATAACTTTCTTACGTAGGGAGTAACCCTCTTGGTTACGTTTGAAATACCCATCACAGTATATTCCCTAAATATCTTCGGAGAAACCTTAACGTTTCACTCCTTCGTGTTACCCAATGCATTGGAGAGCTATATCGGGCTCACCCTCCCTTAGTCTATCATGGAACCACCCGTCTTCATAATAATGCCCAAGAACCTCAACATAATCTTATCACATAAAACAGTCATAAAGGAAACATAACATTTCCACCTTTCAATCACAAGATATCAATACAACACATTGATATAAAAACATTATGAAAACCATTTTCAATACCAAAATAAAAGAAAAGTAAAACATGGTATTTATTTTTCTTTTAAAAAAAGGTATGGCTTGTAGAGGAAGTCGAAACTCAAATAATGGTCACGGCGGCGGAGAAGTCGTTGTCTCCGCATACGTACGACAAAAACATTCCCTTTTGTCGTTTAGTAAACTCTTCGTATAAAAAAATATTCCTTTTGAATAAAAGTAAAATTCAAAGGGGTTTATACACCTTATAAAAGAAAGTTGTGTATAAAATAAAACATGCCTCAATGAAAGGAGATTGAGATGAAGTCCCATACCTCGGGTCCGACTTGACTCGATCATTCTTTAATGTCCTGAATAATAAACTTGAGTTAATTTCTAATTTCTTAAGAACCTTTTTCAAGTTCATTATTCCTTTTATATCACTTATTTCCATGTCATGAACACTATGTAATTATTTAAGTTAATAACGGTCGTTTTAACGATCATTGGTACTTGAGTCAAAAATAAACCCTTTATAATTAAAAGTTGTTCATGTATCCATTATATCCATAATGGTATTCATGATGTAGCTATCATATATTTCATATATATCCAGTACATGCATGCATTTATAATATTACATAATCATTTAGAGGTAAGAAATGAAATGCACCGTTCATGGAGACGGTAAGCCGTACGTACGCATGAATGCTACTTTCATTTTTATTTCATATTTTATAGAATGGAATCATAATGATATAAAGGTATATTATAATTCCAGTATAATATCATATATAATATCATAGTTCCATCCTTTATATGTTCCACATATGGTATTTAACGAATCAAATCACTTTGAGGGGGAGGTAGTCCGCACTTCCTTAAATGATGATATCGCGTTTACCAATAATGGAAACCATAAAGGTATGCCCAAAATGAAAAATACAGAAGCTTAATGAAAACATAAACATATTATATATCATATATAAATATAGTGACATCTTAATGGCCACCTTTGAAGGTGTTAAAATAATGTTGAACAATCATCGTTTCGGGAGGCATAAATTCACCATCCACGGAAACAGTATGTCCTTTAACCATTAGATGTAGGTGTGTGTAAGTGTAGATAGAATACTTCTTATAAAAACAACCTAGTATATTTACAATACTGTATTTGTTACAAAATAAATGAATAAAAAGAGTTTTGGGGGTTGGAGAAGAAAAATAAAACAAAAGGACTCAAGTGAAGACATTACCTTAAAATCGGGTAACTCCCTTTGGTTTGAGCTCAAAGGCTTCCATGGGAAGACTTCTGCCCAAAGTGAGGCTTCAAGGAGTAATAGAGGTAAGTGGAGAGGCAAAATGGGTAGGTTTTGGCCGAGCCAAAGGCTTTGGGAGTGTGGGTAAGGAGGTAGAGGTGGGGACCTTTTATAAGAGGAGAGGAGGGGCACTCTTGGAAAGTAAAGATAAGTTACTTTATTTTAAAATGAGTTTCGGATTCAAAAGGTACCACATTGATATAATTCGAGTATAAGGTGATTAGGGTTCTAAATACACTCATCCAATTGGTTTTTTCCATGTTTAGGTTTTATATTTTACATTATCTTTCCATTTTATTTAAATCGTTAAATAATGAGGTCATCGCTGCATCATCATGATGTCATAAATAATTTAATTTATTTAATGTCTAAAAATTATAAAACAAATACTATGATGTAGGAAATCTTTTTATATTTCTAATGAATATTTATAGTCAAAAATATGACTTGTATAACCCCATTTAAAAATTGTTTTAGTAAAACATCTCTTGTTTGTGTCATTTTTACTTTAACATTAAATAAAAAGTTATTTATGTCATTTCCCAACCAAAGTGCCTCCATGGGGTCCCCACGTTGACCCATGGATTGTCTTGGTCGGCCATGACACATCCAATGAGGGTAGGACATGTTTCAAGCTCATCTCATATTATTAAAACATTATTTTTACCTTAAACTACACTAATTACCACTAATCGTGATTAAGAACTTAAAAATTACTATTCACCAAAAAATTATTTTAGTCTCATTGAACCACATTTTACTTCTTAATGACCACCATGTATGTCGGATTTTTGAAAATCAAATCACAGAAGTGGCAAAGTTTCATTTAAACGAAAAATCAGTTTCTTTAACTACCACTTAGTGGTTTCACTATTCATCAAAAATTGAAGTTTTTCCGAAATATACCAAAACTTCACCCTAAGATATATTTGATATTCCAAATTAAAAAATGATGTCTATTTTACAAAATTCAAAACATGTAAGTTGCATTAATTAATTTAATAACTAATTCCCGCTGTCATGACAAATAGCGCGTTTTTATGAAACAATAAGTATCAAAAGATTGACACTAGTTTAAGTCCAATTTCAAAGTAAAATTGATTCCAATGACCACAATTGGATAAAATGGTAAAAATATATTCTGATTTCACTTCAAAACCTATTCAAAAGATAATCTAATCATATAAATAAATTAGATTAAAAAGAGGTTTTGAATTAAAATACAACATTTTTCACTATTCATTAAAAAATAAACTTTATCGGAAAAATACCAAAAATTCACACAAAGTAAATTTTGATGTCCCAATCATAAATAATAAGTTTATTTTGACAAACATAGCTTATAAAATTGTCAAAAGATAGATTTAAAAGGGGTTTTCCATCAAAAGGTAGTAAAATAATCTTTTAAGAATATTAGTATATTTCATGCATAAGATTGTATTTATTTTCATTTTAAGCCTTTAAAACACTATCTTAATCATTAATAGACATAGATAAAAATATCTATTATTCATTACTTACTTGGGATGTTACAACTAGCACCCCCATATTATCTCTTGAATCAAGGTTCCACCTCAATTCTTCTTTCACTCCAATAATATACATATATATATATATATCTATATATAATATCATTATTATTATAACTATATAAAAATAAGTATAAGGGTAGGGGACTCATGTGGATTCAAGGGCACATGCAAGTGGGTTATAATTTTTTCAAAAGTAATTAAGAAAATATTTCTTTCTTTAAAATAATAAGAAAACTAAGACATAAAGTCATTCAAACCTCTCATGCCTTTGACCTTGCTTGTCAAAGGCCAAAGGTGTGAGGCGCCTCAACACCTTCTTACATAACTTTTTGAAAAATACGGGAGAGCCCCACATTACTTCCATTTAAATACAAATAAAAACAAATAAATTCATTTTCTATAAATAAATTATTAAGAATTAATTATTAGTAATTAATAATTATGATTTAGAATTAATTATAAGTGAATATAAAAATATTTATAAGTAATTATTGATTTTTCAATTTAAAATATATAAATTTTTATACACACCATGATAAATAATTATTTTGGAAAAAATTATTAAAAATAATTAAAAAATAACTAATGTTAAAAAAAGTTACATTTTCATAGTAAAAAATTTTGAATTTAAAAAATTAATATATAATAATAGTAATTTTATATAGTAATAATTATTAGTAACTAATTATTTATAACTTATTATCATGAATTGTAAATAATTAAAAGGTAATTATTTGTTATTATTAACAATAATTATTAGTTAATAAATAATTAATAAATTGTGTGTTAATTATAACTTAAATAATATATATTTTTGAATAAATATTACTATATAATTAACACTTTTTATTTATCATTATTAAATAGTTAAAATTAATTACTAATTATTATAAATACATAACAAATATTGTTATTTGTGTTATTCTTAATTAGTTTTATTTTTTACTAATTTTTATAAATACATAACAAATATTGTTATTTGCGTTATTCTTAATTAGTTTTATTTTTTACTAATTATTAATGACTAAATTATTATAATTAATTATATTTAATTAAATACTAATTATTCATAATTTTTATTAATTATTAACTATTACTTATGAATTATTTAAAAATAATAATTTCAAAATAGTTATAGTAATTTTAAAAAAAATATTTTTTAGTATATATTCAGAAGAATTATAAATAAATGGTTTGGTTACAAATAAATAGTAAAAATGGAAATTATTTATGTCAAAATTAATACTATTAATGTTTCTATAATAATTTGAGCATTATCAATAAGATAAGGTGCTCAATGTAATCTCAAATAATTGAACTCAATAGAAAACATGTAAATCAATGAGTACAATTATTTTTCATCAATGCTTATGATGAGGTCATTCCCCACAGTTTGGAGTGTTAATGGGATACCTGTATCAAGATCACTGACCTCCATGATAGGGTGGAGTATGATGAGCTAGAGGGGGATCTTTCTCTGGTGCAAGTACCACGACTGTCTATTTCTTTATCTATGAATTATCGGGAGGAGGTTCCATTGGGATGTCGAGATGTGCACTTGATCCTTCACTGTTAGAGATATTATTAATGATACACCCCTAACAATAATAAAGGACCACCAAATGGAGGACTGGTTTTCAATTAATATGTTTTATATAATGAGTCCAAAAGGATGAATACAAGAACAAAAAACAGCTATTTTTGCGAGTCAAGATGCGATCAAGCGGAAAAGAACAATAAAGAAAAAAATGAATAAAGAAAGGGACTTGGGATTTAACATGATTTGTATCCTTATGGATCCTACATGCATTAAAATAATATCACACTACACACACTTTTAATTAATATTGAAAATTCAAACAAACAATACAGGAATCAAACCAGAAAGTAAATATTCAGAAAAAAAGAAGCTATAAACAACCAATAACTAAAAATAAAAAATCAGAAAAGATATTACAGAACCTGAACAATATTACCATTATTTATAAAAGCTTCATTTATGGTAGGTTGATGTCAGGATCCTTGTCCTTGATATGAAAACGTGCATCAGAGGTGCACCTAATCCGAGTCTCCATCAGGGATAGTCTTGGGTGGTTCGACCACACCTCTTCTTGTTGAAGGATCATCCAAAAAACGGTTGATAGGTCAAATCATCATGCTTCCTTAATAAAGATAACCTAAAGAACTATGTTTTACCTCTACCATATGAGAGAGAATCACGAAAGATCCAAATAGAGTTAATGGGGAAAGTGATTCATGACAATGGTATCAATCCCCCGATAGATGTAGTAAGTGAAGAGAGATCATCGAACTGGGGAGAGCTATGTTTCTACCCAGAAAAAAATGAGTGGGAAAAGTAGGATAGGTGTATGGTAAAGATGAAAATGGAGGTTCCCTTAATCAATGGTAAGGAATAATCCCCACATCATATCTCATAGGTAGACAGGTGAATAATGAATAGGCCAATTAAACAGGTAGGAACCCAGAAGAATAGGCTCAAAATGATATGCCCACATGTAAAATAAAACCCAGTAATATATTGAGAATAAAATATAACAATTCACATTATTTTTTATGCATACGAGAAATTAAAATGAGGAAATTAATTAAAAAAAATTCATATAGGAACCAAATAAAAATATCCACCATTTTCATATGAAATTGGTGAAGTTATTGAACATATTATCTTTGAATTGGAACCAAATTCACTATCTATAAATAATGTTTGAATTTTGATAATGTTACTGTCTTTGTCAAAATATCAATGGAATTATCAATAATTTGTATCTTATTAACCCACACCATTCCTAATTCAATGATGTATCTTATGAAATGTAACCAAATGTTAATATTCTTATACCTACCCTGGAATACTAATTTTTTTTATATTTTTAGGGAAGATCAACTATCATAGTATACATTAATTATAGAATTTATAATATTAAGTTCATAAATAATATTATTGAGCCCAAAATTCTATTTGGAAGCCTTATTCTATGCTATATATTTAGCTTCATTGGTCGAGAGGGCTACCATAGATTTCATATTACATTTCCAAGACACTGATCTCCCATAAGCAATAAATACATACCCTTTAAGGGACTTATGGGTATCTATATTTCATATATAATATAAATCAATATAACCAAAAATTAGGTCCATAATATCATCATTTTTTTCATAGCATAAAGAAAATACTGGATATTTAGAAATATATCTAAGTATCCATTTTAAATATTTCCAATGTGGCTTTCCAAGATAACTTATAAACCTACTAAGAGTACAAACAACATATACAACATCAGGTCATGTGAAAATCCTAGCATACATGAGGTTGTCTACTACACTCACATATTATATCTTAGATATAAATTCAACATCGTATTCATTATCAAGAGATTGAGATATTTAGAGTTTAAAATGATGTTCTGTTAGTACATTAGTGGGTTTTAAGATTTCAAACATATATCTCTTAATAATTCTAGGATTAAACTAATTTTATTCTCATGAGTATTATAATATTTCCTCTTATATATCCAATTGAAACCAATAACTTTGGAATTATAAAGTTTATCAAAAACAAAACATGTGTTGTTGTTTTTTAAAGATTTCATTTTATCATCTATAGTAGAGACCCAATACTTGGAGCCTCTATTGTTTATAGTTTACCTATAGGTCTTGGGATACCCAGACTCAAGTTCATGGGAAACAAGGAAATAAAATGAATCCATTACATATTGGTTAAAGTGGGTGGAGGTCAGATGGCCTTCTTGGATCTGACCCGAGTTTTCTGGTAATTAGCTTGAGCATCTATTGTCTCACCATCTAATTAAACAGGATAACCAGGTTCATTACAATCTTGAGGATGGGGTTCTATTATAACAGACTTAATTGGGTCCTCAAACCCAATTTTATTATTGGTTTGAATAGCCACATTTTGAGTCATGGAATCACTTCCATTAGTCATATATTGATATTTAGTAATAACAGACTCATGGAAGACTACATCTTGGGTTATTATGAATTTTTAGTAACCTAGATTATTGAACCATAACTTATACCCCTTAACTAATTTAATATATCCTATTAATGTTCATTTATGGTCTCTAAGTTCTAGTTTATTATTATTTATATTTCCATAGGTTGTGCAACCAAAAACTCTTAAATTATTATAAGAAGGGGGTCGGTTACACCATAATTCTTGATGAATCTTAAAGAAATTTTCAAAATAAGGGCATAAATTAATAATGTAAAATGTTAAAGATATAGCTTCTACCTAGATTTATTTGGGAATACTTGAGTATTTTAACATTCTTCAGACCATTTATAGTTGAATTTTGTTTATACACTCTACCAAACCATTCTATTAGGGTGTTTGCCTAATAGTATGATACAAACAATACCTTCTGAATCATAAAATTAGATTAAGTCATATAAGAGATACTATAGTCCAATATCAGTCCTTAAATCTTTAATCATTCTACCAATTTGTGTATTGACAAGGTATTTTTGGGATTTAATGGTTTCAAAGACATCAGACTCATTTCAAAGAACATAAATCCAAACTCTTCTAGAGTAATCATTAATGAAGGTTACAAAATAAGAACTTACCCCATGAGAGGTGGTCCACATAGGTCCCTATAGGTTATAATGGATATACACTAAAGGGTGACCTGATTTAAAATAATAATAATTAAATATAACTCTCTTATACTTTCCAAGAATGCAATATTATTAGAATGGAAGGTTTTTCAGTGCAATACCTGTCAAAAGCCATTGATTACTCAACTCCTCCTGACCCTTGGATCTTACATTCCCTGTACTTCTATGCCCAAGAATAGTAATTTATTAATTGGTGACATATGTACTACCTATCTATATATGGTGTGTCCTTCCATCTAAATCATATATCCCATTAACAAGACCTCCTTTGATTATAGTCCAAGAGCCCTTAGAAATCCTAAGACAGTTAGCATCATACTTGAATTAGTACCCTTTTCAATCTAATAAACCTAGTTAAATGAGGTTTCTCTATAGTTTGAGGACCTACCTTACTTATAATAAGGACTCTAAAGAACTTTCATGAAGCTCTATCATAATTGAGGCTCTTCCCTAAACTATACACCTCTTGTTGTTACCTAGAACATCTTCCCCCCTCAACTCTCTCAGATGGATCAAGGAAAGCATCTTTAATTGGGAACATATGAAAGGAGTATCCTAAATTGAGCACCCATTAATTAGATATATTATTAGTAGTGACATTTATCACCTCGGTAGTTTTATATCCATAATAAATTAATAAAGATTGATCAAAATATCCATCAGTTTTGAAACTCTTTTTTTCTTGGGCTTGCGGAACTCTTGACAAATGTGTCCAGGATTTCAACAATTATAATAAGTGACCAAATTTCCCTTAGAATTTGACCTATATTTATGTTTTTTAATGTTATTTACACTTACATTATTTTTTTCTTTCTCATTATTATTATTCTCAAGTCTACCCCTTTTAAAAAGGATTTCTACCTCAGACGTCACATTAGGTTTGTCAATAAATTCCTTAAAAATAAAGGCCAAATTAACTTATTCTAACTTTAAAGAGTCTCAATCATATATCATGGTATATACCAAGGTATTATAAAAACTATAAAGTTAAATTAACAAAAGAAATCCTAATCATCAGTCTCCATTTCAACATTAATGTTGGAAAGATCTAAAAAATCTTGTTAAACTCATCAAGGTGAGTATGAATTAGATTACCTAAGTGAATTAAAAAGGTTAATATCCTATGTTTCTTATAAAATAAAAAAATAATAGAATCATTAATATATAGTTTTTCATGTTTCAACCATATACCTAAAGAAATCATTTGATAAGCTACTTATCTAAACACTTCATCAACTAGAGATGAAATAATAAAGCTATGGGCCTTTTGAAAGATATCATTAGAAACATATTTATAAGTAGTTATAGTCTATCTACCATAAGAATGGGAAACTATTGGTTTTCTAGGTCGATGAAAAGGAATCAATTAGTCCTAATTGTACAACCAGTGATCTCATATTTATTTACCAAAGGTTAAAGTTATTGTCACCATCAAAAATTTCTATCTCATATTTAGAGGATGACATCTTGTTATACAGTGGATATAATGCCAAGTTGTTAGGGACAATCTTAATTATACACCCCTAATAAAATTCTAGGATTATAGAATTGAAAAATGGATTTCACTTAAAATTTTGATAGAATGAGTTTGAAAGGATGAATATAGGAACAAAAAAAATAGAGAGTGATTCTGGTGATTCAAGATGGGATCAAACATGGAAGCACAAAAAAGAAAATAGAAATCAAGAAAGGGAAATTGGATTTAATGTGATTTAGAACCTTATGAATCCTATGTTCACATAAATTACACCACACTACACACACTTTTTATTAAGATAAAAATGAAAAAAAATAATAGAAGAATAAAACCAGAAACCACATATTAGAAACAATAGAAGATATAAAACAACCAAGAACCAAAGCTAAAGAATCATAAAAGATAACTCAAAAACCAAAAAGTCTTACCACTATTTGTGAAGGATTCTTCTATAGTAGGTTAATCTCGAGCTCTATGTTCTTGATCTAAGAACACACACTAGATTTTCACCTAGCCTGAGACTCCACTAGGGGTCATATTGGGTGGTTCATCAACACCTCCTCACATTTAATGATCATCCAACAAAAGGTATATATGAAGAATCATTGAGCTTCTCCAATAAAGATCACACAAGGAACTTTTATTTCCCTCTACAGGATAATATAAAGGCACTGGGGGGACTAATGGAGTGAATAGGTTGAAGCAACACATAGTAGGGGGAATCAATCCCTAGACAGACACAATTGGAAAAGAGATCCTAGATTACAGGGGAGATATGCATGTCAGACCCAAAAATAACAAGTGGGATAAACTAAATACGTAGATAGTGAAGATAAAAAATATCGGTTCCCTTAATCAATTGAAAAAAAGTATATCCACAACAGATTTCTTAGGCCACAAGGGGAATAATAAGCAGGCTAGGGAAATATGGAGGAGCCCAGAGAAAATCCCAAAATGACAAGCCAATGTGAAAAATAAAACTTAGAAATATATTGATCATAAAATAAAAAAATCACATTATTTTGTATGAATGTAAGAAATATAAAGGTATAAATAAATGAACACAATTTCATATGTAAATTAAACAACATTCTCTCACTGGATAAGTGGAAGGACCTATCATCAGATGAGGGATCCATTTGGACTATGAAGGATTGGTCATAAAAGATGATGTAATGGGAAATGAATCCTGATATGAGCTCAGATATTCTATATATGGTGAAAATTATAGATATAATAACAATAGAAATGGATCCCATGGGTGCTAGAAGAAATCCACAATCAGTTAAGGCTCATCTTCTAGATGGGCTACCTCTTCCTGTAGAATAGGTGATGCCTCATGTGCATCTCAACATGGTATACATCACCATCATGTATTTTCAACATCATTATCTACTTAAGGATGTTATTAAGAATGAAAATCTCCCCAACAATAATATCCTCTCCCCGAGGTGGATGATCGAATATACTATCATTTAGAACATGATATGATGGAATCATGTACCATGCTATAGAATGATATATTTACTAACAAAATAACTCACCCTCCTCAATATTAGACATGTGGATAAAATTATTTAGTTGATTATGCTTTAAAAAGATTTAAAATGAACTAAATATGTATAAAAACAAACTAATGTTAAGTTATCGAGATTTTCAATCTTGGATCCCTCTGCTGTGTGGTATAAGATGTAGTATAGTCTTCCTTAAATATGCATGATTATGTTGTTTTGAAATATTATATTGCATCATACGCATGGCATAAATATGGAATGATGTAAATCTATCCCAAATATCGACATATTGTGCATGTTATCATCACTATTCGACATCTCGCTTCCCTATAAGCAGTAGAAAATGAAGCACTGCCAATTTTCTACGTTCCAATGGAATACGTTGAACCAATAAAAATAGACACATGAATTTATCAAGTTGGTTCCACTCAAAAATATGAAAATGTATGAGAGGAACTAAAACTTGGGCATCACCAAGACAGGTAGTGTAGTATGTAGGAAGCTAGTCTAATATACCCTGGTATAAAATCCATGAAATCTAAAATGACATGTGAAATTTGTTATAATATTCTGTTATGAGCTTTTAAAAATGATATTATTATGAAATTGATTATTCAATAGAATAATTTATATACTTACATCAGTTGGTAGTGGATTCTACAACATGATATGTATACACCCAAATTATGTCTCGGTGTTTGGATGAACTAGTGTGCCTAACTCCACCTACAACATCCAATATATAAAGTGATAAATAATAACCAATTAAGTATAATGACTCATATTAGAATCAATAAAAAATAAATATGAGTGATCATACCACTATCCCCATGAATCATCTTACAACACATCCATATAAAGCTCCAGCCCAACAATAATAGGGGCATGTGGAGGGATGTTCTGTCATTCCCACATCTGAATGAGGATGAAACATCCCCAAGAACAATGTGATATAGTTAAAATGAAATTCATAATGATATAAATGTGTATTCTAATCAATCACATGCTTAGATATATCTCCTAGCCTGATCAAATCCTAAAGTATCCCCAAATACAGCATGTGTATATCTATATCAGAGTGATCAGCACACAGTGTCCCTCCAATGTGCTCCAAACATATACATGAGCATGAAGTAAGACAGTATTCTCATTAGAATTAGTGGGTAAATTTGAGAAGTGCATACCAAGACAGACCATAGAGATTGAATGACCATTTGTAGTAGTATCATCCCCCATAATGTTAATCCCAATCAATTATTTTACAAACTCATGATAGTCACCATAGGTGGGTCCTATAACTGTGACACCCTATATAGGAAGGTCGAGCATAACTACCACATCCTCTAGGGTTATGGTCATATCTCCCTAGGGAAAGTGCAATGTGTGAGTCTCAAGTCTTCATCTCTCAGTGAGGGAATCAAGGAGGCGATGGTTAACAAATGTATAATATGATATAATGATGTTATAGAAGCCACCATTTCATAGGTATGGTATAATAGCAGTCAAATGTGGAATGTGATGATAATGGTGTACCCTTTGCATGATAACCCATTGAACCTCATGGCCCTCTATCAACTCTTGTGAAACATGTCTATGCTTGTCAACGAGTAGAGTAATATCCATTATCTCTACGCATAAAAATAAAATAACGATTTAGTGTAAATTTTAGATATAATTTTATGGTTAGTATAATATTATGATTGGAATAATTTAGGATATAAAAGTTATGTTAACACCCATTTCTTTCTTAAGTTAATAGCATGGATTGATCATTGTTCATCACATAGTGTATTGTACATAATTAAATCTCCATTATTCTTGAAAACTCAGTTTCATCATTTTACATTTATATTATTCATGATTCCATTTAAACACTTTACATGTTTACTTAGATCATCACTTTTATTTGAATTAGTATATTCTGAACAATCACTATAAGAGTAGGAAGAAACATGGTTAGTATACTTAAGAAATCACTAGAGTTGATTGACTATTTTTTGAAAGTTAATCTTCGAATTCATATGTAATATATTTTTAGAAGGTTGATTTTCAATCACTGAAAATTTTATAAAACCACCCAAAATGATAAAATGAGGTTCGATCCTAATGTAATTTTTAAAGAATTAGGAAGTTAAATTATTTGCAGACAATACATCATCATGGTTGAGAATGATAACTTGTTCAGACAATGTTAGGTCATCACATCCTATTATATAATTCCCTATGACATAAACTGCATCTAAGATGTTGGCCTTATTATTGAGGATAATCTATATCATTCTGAATCTTTTTAGGCTTTTTCCTACCATTT
Source organism: Viscum album (assembly GCA_963277665.1). Taxonomy (NCBI): domain Eukaryota; kingdom Viridiplantae; phylum Streptophyta; class Magnoliopsida; order Santalales; family Viscaceae; genus Viscum; species Viscum album. Next base: position 1,736,036,164 of record OY728133.1, read on the forward strand.
GGTCGTAACCTTTTGATACCAGGTATCAATTTGGGCTGATCTTTAGGCATTTGGGAAAATTGTAACTAACCAATAGGAATCTACGGTGCACTATAGTAGTTAGAAATGGTGTCATACTGGTGCAATGGAATAACATATGGTTCCCATGAGATGTTCAAAGAGGCACATGTTGTAATGGTGTGCACACACATAAACCACAATTCCTAAAAGTTTCCAATGTCACAACATATCGTGTCTATAAATACCACAAATACTCGGTTGTTGCTACCCATTATGAGGTCCTGATCCTCTGTCACTTCAAATAAAATTTATTCTCAGTTGGGTATTCATACTCCAAAAGTGGAAGCATCATCAATGTTATTGTCAATATTTAGATGAATGTTTCATCCATACCACATCCCCTGATGAATCTCATTAGTAATCTATATCCCTCTTTCTAAAAAGTACTTTAAAAATGATAAAATGTCTCCTAAATTAGGCCAATTATACATAACTTGTGGATCCCCTTGAAGATTTCATTGATGCACTCAACAATGTTTGTGGTTATGTTTCCATAACTATTCCCCCCATCATATGAAAATGTTTATTTCTCTTTTTTAATATGCATCATGTAATCATACACTCTCGGATTAGCCATATGAATTCCTTCTGACCATTAATCATGCCTTCATGGATTTGGATAATATTCTACACAAAACTGATCATATTATATATAAATTAAGTTTATCATTATGTTTAAAAGTAAAAAATAAGAAATAAGTTGTACACCAAGCTTTGTGATATCATTCTTCATAGATCCATCAAGAAAAGAATTTCACAAATAACTGGAAATGTGTCTGATGCAGTGTTGATGATGTTCATTTTTTATCTCCACATAACATTATATACATTTAATAGCTCATTGATTTATCAATAATTAACAGATATCAAATATACACATTGAATTCAGTTGAAATGGTTGTTAATAAATGCCAAAAACCAACTCAAAGATTCATAATTTTCTTTCTCCGCTATTGAAAATTCAAGTAATAGAGAATTATGGTTACCATATTCAATTGATGTAATCTTCAATATGTCGGTGTGATCTCCATAGAGAAATTTTCCTTCAATATTAATAAACTATTTGCAAAAATTAAATACATAATACAAGGAATTAATTCCCAAAAAACAATGAAATTTAACAAGAGAAGGATCAAGCCAGTTATCTTGAGACACATGTTCATTTATATCGAGGTGGAAGACAAGTTGATTGTTTTTCATTAGTACTAATAGAAATTGTGGTAATACTTGATAAGATTCATCTTAATAACCGTACACCACGTAAATTTCCTTTTGTTTCTCCATCCATACCTTTCTATAGTAAATATTATAATATAATTTTATTGTATCCTCTCCAGAAAAAAGGCTATAGGAACATCTTGATAGGTCTTAGTCACCTCAATAATAATATATGTCACAAATTCAGCTTCCAATGATGTATGATCTTGTGTCAAGTTAGTTTTCACATGAGTTTGATGGGTCTCAATCTTAGAAATCATACTCCCTCAATGTGTAATCCATAATCATCACACTACTTGTCACAAAGTATGATGTATCTGGTCTGGTTTGACTCCTAAATTAAATATCTAAAGTGTCTCTAAATATGAAATCATTTACAATATACTTTTCATAGAATATTTTCTTAGAAAATATCTTCCAATTTATAATGTTTTTCTCTTAAACCAAATATATCCTCTATAGCTTTAAAAAACTTAGTTGTAGGTGTGATAATATTCCATTAAAATTCAGAAAAATGTGGCATAGATTCTAACCAATATACAAAGAGTGGTGAATGATTTATCATGCAACGAGGCTATTGTACGACTATTGCATTTATAGAAACTTCCTCCCTGATTTATCCATCTTCCTCCTCATCTCACAATTTTATTATTTTGTTCCTCCATCAGAAACTTCTTCGCCATAAAAATAATATTGTATCATGTCCATGTTATTATTTTTGTTTCCTTATTTCTCATGATATGGAACAATCACATATTCTGATGATGGACCTTCTTCGATGACTCTTGTATGCCTCTATCATCATATAATAGCAGTTTGTTTTTTGGACTGTAGAAACCTCCACATATAGCTCTATCAAAGAATTATCAACCAATGTATAAGTTATATTTTATATTTTATCGAAGAATTTCAAATGTCTATAGATAATATATTGGATCTCTTGATTAGGTCTCATATTTAACCAACCATGAATTCTTTTCTGAAGTTCTCTTTGGACAAAATAATCATTTATTAAAACTATTCATTTTGGTTTTCAACTATATGAAACTACTTGATCTGTTTGAAAAAATTCCTCATAGTAGTAGACACATGTAGACAAGATTTTCTATGTATAAAAATGCTTTGTGATTATAATTCCAATATTGTAAACAATATTCAGTATGAGGAATAATCATATAAGGTTAACCATGTAATAATTGTGGAAAACTATTTCATGGAACAAGTATATAATTAGAAGTTCAATAGTTAATGAAGAAAATGTGAACCATCCAAAACTGATCCCTCAGGAGTGTCAAACCTGATATGCAGTTAGTCTTCATTTTAATGCACTGAGTAATGATTGAGTTAGTACCCAATATACCACTTTTAGGGTTATTGCCTTTAGGTTAATTTGTAAAAAAATATGTGTCCACTTGTAGTATCTAAGAAGGGATGTCATTTCTCATAAAACTACACAATTTTTACTATATTGAATTTATAGAAAGTTATATTATTTTTAGACTTATCCCTAATATTCTTAAAGGAATATAAAGATATTAATTAGTGTGATTTTTTTGGAGTAAAGATAATGTGAATCATCTAAATAAGATCACTCAAGAGTGTAAAACTAGGTGTGTAGTTAGGTCTCATTGTCGTGCACCAAGTGAATATTGAGTTAATACCCAATACACCCCTTTTGGGGTTATTACCCCCAGGTGAATCTATGCCAAAGCCTGTATCCACTTGTAGAATCCATATATGGATTTTATTTCTTGGAAAACCACATAATATTTACTAAAATTATATAATTTTTTATTATAGTCAGACTCATCGCTAATATTCCTTAAGATATCTAAAGATATTAATTAGTGTGAGTTTTGTGGAGTAAATAGAATGTGAATCATCCAAATAAGATCCTCTAGGAGTGTCAAACCAAGTGTGTAGTTAGGCCTCTTTATCATGAACCTAATGAGGATTTAGTTAATACCCAACTTCCCCTTTAAAGTCTATTACATATATGTTCATATATTCTAGATTCTACATCCATTTTTAGTTTATGGATAGGGGCTTCATTGCTCGAAAAACCACACAATATTTACTTTACCTAAATTTTAGAATGTTTTTGTAACACCTCAAGAATTTAAAAATAAATATAGTCTGTAATGCACACAACACTAAGTCTATGTGAAAAAAAAACATTGTTCTTATAATTATTTACACAAGATAGTTGCAACCTAGCCGTGAAAAATAATTTTTCCACTTCCATGATTTGAATTTCAAAAAACATACATGCACCATTGCAATCAGTAAGTTTTTTAGATTCTAATAGGATCAACTTAATTTTTTAGTGAATAGTAATGTGCCCTTATGAATAGTAATGTTACCCTTATGAACAGTTACTTGACCCTTATGAGTAGTAACCTCACCCATGAAAATATAAATAAAATTTAGACACCTTATAAATGAAAGTGATTGTTTAAAAATTAATAATTAAGTGTTAGTATTTTTGGGAGTAATAAATATTTAATAATAATTTTGAATTAATAAATTTATTTAAAATAAAATTAATTTTCATAAAATTTATTCATAAATAAAAAAAATTCTTATTATTTTAGGATAATTATATGAGACCTCAGTTAGTTTTTGAAAATATTATAAAATCAGTTTTAAATTGAAAATCTGTATTTTTGAAGTAAATAATGATTTTATTTAAAAATTAAATTTCAAATATTTAGAAAATTATTTTGATAAAATGGATTAGATTTTTTAATTCTAAATTTTTAAAAAATGTTAGGGTGAAGTTTTGGGATTTTTCTGAAATACTTGAATTTTTGGTGAATAATAAAATTTGATAATTTATAAAATATGTTAAATAAGTAAATTTCTGCATCATGCTTGAGTCGTGGATGATGTAAATGGACATTATTTTGAACTCAAATTCACTTTTTACTGTTTTTAGTCACAATAATCAAAACTATTCATAGTCTAGAGCCAAATTAATAAAAATGATTAAAATAATGGGAAACCCCTCATCTCCTCCACTATAAAACCACCCCTCACTCCCTATTCTCTTCACTCATTTAAGCGTTGAAGATTATAAAATTTCTACCCAAATACTCTTCCCTATTACCTATCCACATCTAGGATCCCATTATTTTTCTAAAGACCAAAACCATTTTCCTTAAGGAGGTTCTCAAGGAGGTTATTTCAAGAGGTAAATCCTCTTCCTTTTTCATTTAATTTCATTTCAATTTATCTTCTTTTATTATTCTCTTCTGACCTTATCTTTCCAATTGATAATGATAACTCTAGTATAATATATAAATTTTAATTATATCATGTTAATGTAATAACTATTATCAATCTTCATACTTTCCCTCGTTTAATTTAGAAATGAAATCGCCATCCAGGAGTTACCAATTTAAAACCTTTGTGGACGACGAAGTTTCATTCTTCAAATTATTATTCAAATATATTTATAAAACCATTTTAATGGTCGATAAAGATTTTAAAATTTAAATATAACCCATTTATTTTCTAGAAGAAACATATTTACATACTACTAAACGATAAAACAAAATGAGTTTGTTATGATCAATAGTCGTCGTAATAATCTAAACGATTATCACTAAATGAATAATCTAATGATTCATCCTCATAGCATGTAACCAAATGATATATATAACCATTTATAATTTTTTATGCTCATTAATAATATATAAATTCAATTCTAGATAATTATATCCATTCCACATGAACTTCTATACTCATATACAAGTATGTCGATCGTGAAAACCAAGAAAACAAATGCTCCTGACCGATAAATTTGTATCTTATAACTCATCAAAAAGTCCATAAATGAAGTTAATAAAATTATAATACATAAAATACATGTAGATAATATTTTTAATTAATTAATTAATGTATTTAATTTGATTATCTAGGATATTAACGTCAATTGCAGAACAGGTTCGGACATAAGGTAAGGGGTTTCTCATCTCACTTTTATTTCTGTGAGATTTCCATTATTCTCCACTTATTTATTATATGTGGTGTATGTATATTGATATTTGATATATAATATAATTAATCTATTTATATTTATGGTATTAAATTATTCATTGGGTGATTGTTACTTTTTTAACATATGATTCAATTGATTACAAAGTAGTAAGGGTTTCCTCATCTCGCTTCCATTTTTGTGAGATATTCCTAATTCACCAATATTCTTGTTTATTGTGTTTTTATACTGAAAATTGATGTATCATATCATGAATATATTTATTTTAATGGTATTAAATATATCATTTTATTATTATTAATTTTTGGGAATATAATTCGATTGATTACAAACTGGTAAAGGATTTTACCCAAACCCTCATTTTTCCATTAGGTTACTCTTTCACTACCTTTACTCAAATGTAATACTTATTTTTTTTTATATTTATTATAAATTATATTTATATTTTCTAAATTAAAATATCCATGTCATACCATCCTTATTTTATTGTTATATACAAGTTTTGAAATGGTTCCCTTCTCAATTCTTCCCGATAAACAAGCCCGATTCAATGGAACTTCTCGAATTTTTACCCATTTTCAAGTGCACTATATAATCTATTTTAAGACCTAATTATTTTTATAAAATAAAAAATTTTATCATGAAAAATTATATTTGTTAATTTATTGTTTTGTGAAAACAAACATGATTTTCCACTTTAGAATCTCTTTCATATTTTCCTTAAACAACACTAAAATGTTTTATTTATAAAGCTTCTTAAAAACTCTTTTTACATGATTCCACTTTAGTGGAACATAATTTATGCCTAAAATATAATTTAAATGTCCTTATCTATTATTTTTTGGGATATTAATTTTTACAATCTGATTTTATGACAATTACAAATGATTTTGGAAAATAACTCTTCTTTTCAAAGTAAAAAAGGATTTTTCTCATCTCATGTTAACTTTTATGAGATATATGCCCTGTTCAAAACTTATTACTTACATATGGTGTATGTACTAACATTTAATATATCATATCAAGAGTATCCTTATTCTCATAACATTCTAATGGATTATGATTTGAATGTTTCAAAGTGGTATGGGACACTTTAGAAAGTTTAAAATACATTTCTCATGAATTATTCAATGGTCTCATTTAAAAGTATCTTCATCTATGTCAACATCCATTGTTGAATCTTGTAGCTAATTAAGGTATATCTCATATTATTTCATCTAAAAAATTATTTTTATGGGTTTATGATCATTTTGACTGTGGATGTGCTAATTTGATACCATTCATGGGTTATAGTTAAAGTATTCACATTTCGTATGCTTGTTTTTCAATACGATTGTTTGTGTTGTTTATGTTTCTCCCTATTCATATGAGGAATATATTGGACTTAGTAAGTAACAGCTGGGGCCCATTATAGCCTATAGATTCATTGGTATGTCTCATGAGACAAACCAGTTTGGCCTTTTTCCCGTTTATGTATAGTCTTGGCATGAGGCCTTGACAAAATGATTATGATGTCTGACATTATGCATTCTCTCATTATAAAAATATATATTGATATTCCATGTGATTATTTGAATAGTAGAATATTCATGGTTTTGTTTTATGGAATTATTTAATCAATTTGTATTCCTACCATATTCTGTTCATGATTATTTTTAAAGGAATGTGTTTTTAGTTATTCATCATGCCTAGTGTTTATGTTTACGATTACTTCCGGTGTATAATTTACCTTTACTGAGAATCTAATATCACCCCTTTTTTATGTATTATATTTCCTTAGGATGCGAAGTAGTGTATTATAAATTACTTGCATGGATAATATAGAAGTTATGGGAGTTACTAATGGATCTATTATATTGTATTTCATTTCAAGTTGTAATGTTGAACTTGTGTATGTATCTAGTTTTCCAAAACTACTAAACGACTCAGTCCTTCAGGATACAACATTCTTGTAATCATGTCAATGTAATAAAATAATGCACCATCTTGGGGCAACTGGGAATAGGGTGTTACAGTTTTATTATATTTAGACTTAACCATAATATTCATAAAGGTATTTAAAGATATTAATTAGTGTGAGTTTGGTGGAGTAAAGAGAATGTGACTTATCCAAAGAAGAATGTGACTCATCCAAAGAAGATCCCCCAAGAGTTTCAAATCATGTGTGAAGTTAAGCCTATTTATTATCCACCAAGTAAAGATTGAATTAATATTCAATATTCCCTTTTTAGGGATATTGCCCCAAAGTGCATCTGTACCAGAGCCCACATCCACTTTTAGTATCCATACATGGATGTTATTGCTTGGATAACCACACACCCTTTACTTTATTAACTGATTAATTGATAGATAATACTTAATACGAGGATTAATTGTGTAGCATTGAAAGTTGAAGAAGTGTGGATTTATTTCATGGTAATGAAGTTAGTAAATAATTTATTCTAATTGTTATTAAGTTATTATATTGCTAACTAATTTTTATTAATTAAGTTAGTAATTAATTAATTAATAGTTAGTTAATAGTTAATGCTTAGTTACTCATTAGTTAATAATTAGTTAATGATTATGTATTCATTAGTTACTCATTAGTTAATCCTTAGTTAATGATTATGTATTCATTAGTTAATCATTATTAAATGAATAGTTAATTAATATGTAATCATTAGTTAATTAATATTTATTTATAGTTAACTGTTAATTAATTATGAGCTAAGTTTTAGTTAATCTTAAGTTAATCAAAATTTAATCATTAATTAATTATTAATTAATCATTATTTGACTATCATTTAATAAATGATATTAAATAATAATCAATTCATAGTAATTATAATAATATTAACTATGATTAATTGTTAATTAATTACTAAATATTCATCATTAAATAATAATTAATTACTTACTAATATTAATTATTATATACAAATTAAATCTAATTAACTAAAAAATTAGTAAATAAAATAATTAATATATACTAAAAACTAATCAAATAAATAAACAAAATAAATTAAAATAAATTACAATAAATAAGCTTCATAAATTTAGTACCCCTTTAAGACTACCAAACATGTTGTAGGGAAAAGAAAAAAACCCTGTGAGAATTTTAGAGTGGGGTTAAAATGAAGGGAGGTTTAGCGAGAGAGAGAGAGAGATATATTTTCATGAGGAAGGGTGGGAAAGAAGGTGTTGATTCATTGAACACCTTCATGAGTTAGTTTTTAAATTAATTTAAATCTATACTTATTTTTTAAGTTTTTAAAAAAATATTTAAAAGGTTTTCATTTTTTTACGCATGTTAGTGCCCCTACCCTCTCCCACATGATACGACTCCAACGCGACACTCCCCTTGGATGAGACACTCATATTACCTTAAATTTATTATTCTTATTTTCTTTTAATTACTTTATCCATTATTGGAGCTCCATTCACAATTGGACCCCTTACACCTCCACTGTGCACCACCATGCAAGACCCTTGTCGCACTATCCACCTCACTTTTCCCCTTCTCATTCCATCCACCATTGTTCTGGAAACCACTCACCTTGAAGAGATCCACATTACCAATTGACAACTCCTGATCGTGTAACCATCATCCACCAACCTCAGAGTTGATGACCTCAGTCAACTATATGAAGAAAAATAAGAAAATGGGAAGAGAGAGGGGGGTAAAATAAGAAGAGGATAATCCCACACATGTTGATTTCTTTTCAACCAAAATCCAACATCCAAAAACAATAAAATTAAAATCATGAACAATTTTTTTCAATAATAAAACATTGGTTTGCTGAGAAAAATAAGAAGAACCAAGAATAAATAAAACAAAGAATTTTAGAATAATTTCTTAAATGAATTTGATTATATTCATCTAGAAGGGGTAGTATCCAATTATTATAAATAAATATAATCGAACTTACTAGAAAAATGGAGCACGATAAAGATCATAAAGACCTATTTCAAGAAAAGACAGATCATTGGTGAATAATGAATCAAAATTGATCTCATTGACGTTTTAATTGAATTCTTCGTTTATCCCTCAAATTCTCTTTAATATCGCGTTGTGGATTCTCAAACGGTTTCACCCATGCAATCTATTAGGGTTGTGCTAATAACCCTAGATATTTTCCCATGTGAGGTTTAAATAGATTTTGATAGGTTAAAATATTAATTTAACAATATAATTAATTACTTAATTAACATTCCTCTAAATCCAACCACAACTACAAACTATCACATAATCTGATATGAACAAAATTTACATCACACATATGGTAAGACACATGTTCCACACTCAACTATGGTATCAGTTTTCCTATCTCAAGCCTCATTCAAGACATATAATAATTTTATCACAAATACACCTATATGATTTAAAAATAATATTTTTTAAAACTAAATATGTTTTTATAAAGGCCCCAACATGCTCGTAACTCCACACCAACTCAGCCTGGGGTAAACAACATGCCTCTGAATCAATAGAACCATCAGATAACTTTTTTGAGGTTTTTTACTAGGGTAAATTTACCATTTTACCTATATAGAGGTCCCAGACTCTAAAACTAAACATTGAATTAAGTCTCATTCATAGAAACTCAGGTTACTATATCCTCCCCACCACTACCATAAATCGGACCTTTAACATTGCTCAAAGTGGGATTTAACAACTCTAAAAAAGTGCTTTTGTCCTAAGAGTCATTAAAAGGGAAACCCTTAATCAACGCTATAAAAAACACTATTATATGTGTTCTTTCATCAATTCTAGTTTAGCATTGATAAAATACCACCTATATCAGCAATAGAAATAATTGTGATAAAGTCCCTACTACTGTAATGTGGTGTTGAAATTACAGTACACTGTAGCAACTACGCCTGTATGTAAATGCACCTATATGAAAATTAAAATTTTAATTGAAGTAAAATTTACAACACAGATAAAAAAACACTATATTATATGCATTTCAAATAATGTTTTGTAAAACTATATTAGAGGTTATTATCACAAACATTTAAGAACATAAATGTTTTACTGTCTTTGGCATGCATGACCCCCTCTCAAAAAAGCTTGATCATGGAATAAAATGTCGAACAAACCACCCCAACCTGATAAAAAGAATCCACTTATATAAGAAAACAATTCTTATGATAGTGATACTAAAATGAAATAAATTAACCATAAATATGAAACCATACATTAATAAAATGTTAATTATTTTAAATAAAATGACACACTTGGATTCATACCAGTCACATCATGGGTCGGATTGAGGTGCACATGATTCCTACACATCACAAATGACTTATGGATCATTGTCCTAAAATATCTAAATAATATTAACGTGTTTTCTTGGTTGTGAATATGTTACATTTGTTTTTTACTAAAATGTCATTTAAAACTAAAAACACGTACTTTGAGTTATATTAGTCACATTGTGTATCAGTTTGACATGATACTGATTCATACACGTCACAAATGACTTATGAATAATTTTCATAAATTATCAAGACAAACCGAGAATTCTTTCTTGGTTATCAGTGAGTGACCAACGTTTTAAAAAAATGACAATTTTAAAAAGATAATGGATACTTTGAGTCATACCGGGCACACCATCTATAGGATTGAGGTACGACTAATTCCTACACATCAAAAATGACTTATGGATAATTTACTAAAGTATCAAAACAACCGTGATGTGGTTTCTCAATTTTGAGTATGTCACTTTTTTTTTCTAAAATGTCATTTTAAACTGAAAACATGTACTTTTAGTCATATTGATCGTATCATGCATCAGTTTGACATGAGACTGATTCTTACATGTCAAAAATAACTTATGAATCATTTTACTTAATTATCAAGATAATATGAGCATTTTTTCTTAGTTTTTGGTGAGTGACACATATTTTGAACTAAAATGTCAATTTTAATCTAATAACAAACACTTTAAGTCATACCAAGTACATTGTGTATCAGATTGAGGTGCGGTGAATTTCTACACATCAAAAATGACTTATGATTCATTGTCCAAAAAAATTCAAAATAGTCCCAATGTGTTTGATAGGTTTTGAATATGTCACTTTTCTTTCTTACTAAAATGCCAATTTAAAATAAAAAGACACACTTGGAGTAATATTGGTCACACCATGCATTAGATTGAGGTGTGGCTGATTACTACACATCACAAATGACTTATGGATCATTTTCCTAAATTATCAAAACAATATGAATGAATTTTCTCAATTTTAAGTATGTCAGTTTTTTATTCTACTAAAATTTTGTTTTAAACTGAAAACATACACTTTAATTCATACTGATCACATCATGTATCGGTTTTATTTGAGACAAATTTCTACATGTCAAAAATAAATTATGAATCATTTTCCTAAATTATCAAGACAATATGAGTATCTTTGCTCAGTTTTTAGAAAGTGACATGTGTTTTGAACAAAAATATCAATTTTGAATATATAACAGACAATTTTAGTCTTACTAGACAAACCATATATCAGATTGAGGTGCAGCTGATTACTATATGTCACAAAATAATTATAGATAATTTTTATAAAGTATCAAAACAATCCAAATTTTTTTGATTGGTTTTGACTATTTCACTTTTCATTTTTAGTAAAATTTTAATTTTAAATTAAAATACACACTTTGAGTCATACCGGTTACATCGTATGTTAGATTGAGGTGTGGATGATTCCTAAAAATGACTTATGGATCATTATCCTAAAGTATAAAAATAATCCAAATATGTTTTCTTAATTTTGATTATGTGACTCATTTTTTTACTAATATTTAATTTTAAAATGAAAACTTTCACTTTGGGTCATACTCGTCACATCATGTGCCAGTTTGACGTGAGGCCGATTTTTACACATCACAAATGACTTATGAATCATTTTCCAAAATTATAAAGGCAATACAAGCATGTTTTATCAATTTTATGTTATTGAAAAATGTTTTGAACTAAAATTTTAATTTTAAACTCATAACAGACACTTTGAATCATACCGGACACATTATGTATCAGTTTAAGATATGACTAATTCCTACATGTCAAAAATGACTTATGGATAATTCTTCTAAAATATCAAAATAATCCTAATTTTTTTACTCAATTTTGAGTATGTCACTTGACATTTTTACTAAAATGTCAATTTTAAACTAAAAACATAAACTTCAATTCATATTGGGAAAAATTATGAGAAAATCAAATAAATAATTTGTAGGTAGTCACATTTTCATGATGTCTATATACATTCTGACACTATGTATGTTGCCCATTAATTTCTAAACAAATATATTTCCTCTTGTGAATATTAGGACAATTGAAAGTCTTGATAATACTATAAAAATGTAAATAAATAAAGTATTAATAAATATTTTAAATAAACTTGTAATTATCTTGAAAAAAACTCTTCGATGGTTCTAGTTTGTTCATGGTATATGATATATTTTGTAAATTTGAAAACAAAATAACCGCAATATTTGTCATTGGTTTGTTTTGGACACTGCTAAAACATTGAGAAAAATAAGTAATTTGTTTTTATATATGTTTTGATAGTGATATATTATTATATATAACCTAATACTTTTCCACTTGTAGAGGTAAATAAGTTTCTTGTATTCATGCATTGTCCTCATGCTATGATTTTGAAAATATTTAAACACAGCCCTATCATAATAGAATTTTCATTAAAACAAAATATAAAATGTATAAATTGAAGTTTAGTTGTGAAAGGTTGCATGCAATGTATTAAAAATTGATAAACATCAGCATATGTGGTCATTTTTTTGGGTATCCATGCATTGAATCTAGAAAATATATCTTTGGAGTATCCAAATTGACTGTAATAAGTAACCAATGCTACCTAAAAACAAAAAGAAATAAGTAATGAAATGAATTAAAATTTATTTTATATAATTAAATTATATATTTTTACCCTTGAATCATGGGTATTAAGGAGAGTATGTCGCCTTTAAGTTTACTTTCAAAAATTGTGTCCAGTTTTTCTGATATTACTTCAATTTTATTTATTTCCAATTTTAATTATTATGTAGAAGTGATGTGAGGAATAATGAGTCTAAATTTATGTTCATGGGGTTTTCCCTTCAATTGGTATTCATATATATGCCTACAAAAAATATTAATAGTATTCATTCATAATTAACATAGTAGATCAACTATTTGAGAGAAAAATCATGAAAATGTAGATCATGTATAGATTTACAAAAAAGAATCCTAGTCATTCATGTGTGAGAATTTCATTTACATTCTCAAGAAGAATATAGTCTGTAATGGACTCTCTATACATCTGTTCTTCACAATCAACTATGGTTGTAGCACCATTTTTTTTATCGTTCTATCTGTATGAACCTTTAATGTTAGTAAATGTAAAAGTTTAATTATTGGAGTTAAAATGATTTATGAAGATATTTGTGATTGGTTGGTCAATCCTTTAGATCATTTCAATTTGACCTTTTATTTCACCCCTTCCCTTTGTCCTTCTATAATAACATGCATCAGTTCAAACCTTTTTTCAATAATTGTTAAAGGTTTTTCATGAAAAATAAATTGGAAATGAAATCATCCCTATCGACATGTTTTTTTACAAGATCTAATGTCCATGCTACGGATGTTCTAATAGCTTTCTCAACTATATTAATATCTACATCATCATGTGGAACTAGTATCTTGACACTCAGATCATGATCTAAATTAATCCCCACTCTCACATGAACTATTCAAAGTTTTCTATTGTGTAGAATGTCTTCTTGGATATTGAACATGACAACCATTGAAAAAAGGCGATGGGTGGATGTTTATATATATAAATCATAATCATTTTCATATTGTAGAATATTAGTACCTGAAAGGTATCAGTTTCTACCTGATTCACATTACATATAAACAATTATGAAAATATTGATTACCTAAGATAGGTCTTCGAGGGTAATGACTCGCCTTAGAGATGGTGGGGGTGGGGGATCTCCAAATAGTGGTTGTTCTTGTGTTGTTTGTTATCTTTTATTCCTTCACATAAAATTTTCTAACGACTGTGAATGCCAATAAAAGTTTTACTCAAGAGTAGCGAATCTTGCCTACAACTCTTCTATTTTCGTATCTTTATCCTTTTGTTCATTTCTATTCTCAAAATATATTCAAGGTGACTCTCCCAAACTCACACATCTAATACGACCATGCAAATCTGGTCACTTCAAGGTCACTAATAGTAGTTGTTCATTCAATACAACTGATGATTATTATTATTATGTCAAAGTCAGATAAATAATAACTAAAATAAGTAATCATTGTTATTTAATACTTATTTCAATCCAAAAAAAATTATTATGTCATACTTACACATGATTCTCGCACTTTTTGTGTTTTTTATCCTGCAAACCTTTTTTTTGGTATTTTATAAAAAGACACTTTTCAGAAAGTGGGAACCGTGACAATTCAAAATCAAAAATTCAAACTTAAACATTCAAATTTCAACTCCACTTCCATCATCACCTTGATCCCCGAGCCTCGACACTCGATCCCATCGATACATCATGCTCCGAACTCGAAAAATGGATCCTCTCAATTGTTGTGTCACCTCGAGTCTGGACACCAGGCACGACCTCATACCAATCTACTTCAAACAGGGACGCCGGTGAGCTACACCGGCGACTGTCATTACCAGCACCATCGGAGAAAAATCCCGAAACACTGTCTCAAAAAACTGAAATCCTTCACTGAGTGAACCAAAATCAATCCAAAACCTCCACGATAAAAACAAAAATTAAAAACTTCACATCCAACTCCAGCAACCATCACAAACAGCAAAAAATAGGTTAAACTGCATCAACTGGAATGAGTGTGAGATTCACCAATGTCCTTTGTCGCCACTATCGACGATCCAGATCCAAAACAACCAACCCTCCATGGCCAGGAACAACTAGGCCAAAGTCACTTAAGAAACCCTACTCAAACATAAAATTAAAGAGAAAGAAAAGAAATCACCCATCGCCACCATCCATAGATCCTGAAGAGAACACACTCAACCACATAGCATGAATTCACTAACGAAGTGGCTCCCTCAACCCGTAGAAACTGGGGCTCGGCCTCTGGACAGTAACACCGCCATGAAACCCTATCCAGTTAATGGAGTCGATAAAATGACTGGAAAAATCAAGTGCACCGCTGAAAGGACCGAGCCGAGGAGGCCGCCTTCGTGAACAGCGGACCAAGGGGAAGAATGGAGCCTGAGCGGGGTGAGGAAAGGCGATGGTGATGGGAGAAGACCTAGATCTACTTCACCCCTTATGGGACCATTAATCTTCTCACATAAAAATAATAATTGGAAAGTTAAATTGTGACTCCAAAAGGATTTTGTGTTTTTTCATCTATTAATATCCTTTCTTTATTTACATGTGCCTCCTTCCATAAAAAATGATGTGGGATGGAAGTGGATTTGGATTTGGATTCATTAATCTACATATAAACAGTGGAACACAATTATGTTTATGTTCCATGTCACATAAAATATTAAATGGGATTAAAAATACATAGAATTTAATTCAAGTGAAGTATACCCATTCCTTAATTTATGGTATAGGTACATTGGTTTTGTTGTATCTTTCTTATTTTAAGAAATTATTTTTTGTTTCATAAATTAAAAATTATTAATCAAAGTGACTAATACATGTATTTTCAACCAATGTATTACCTGTCATATTGTACCTGAAATTATGTCTCCTCACAATGACCAGAAAATACATCACATGCTTATTGGTTTATAAGGTGTGCATACATATGTGGTGGGTGAGGGTTTATTTTCCATTAAAATTATTTGATAAGAAACTTATTAGTAATTGTGGTAAATCCTATGTGAGACTTTCCATTGAGAGTTAATACAAATTTCATTCGGGAGTCATCTACTATAAATTCACTCTGTAAGGGATAATAAATATTAATACAACATTTCATTATTATTTTTGTATAATAAAGAAGTTATATCATAATTTTACCCTGATATCTTCCCAAATTATTGTTTTAAGTGTGGGTACAACACTGTACGATGAATATACATCAATCCGCACACACATGTGAGTGGTGAGCCTAATGTAACAACTTAAGATATCTTTTTTGGGGTTAACAAGTTGGTCATGTTCATTCCATACAACCTAAAATTTGATGCCTTTGTTTCTCACCTTAATAATTTTTACTAAAACCATCATTCTATGGTGCTCCTATTTTTTACAGGACACCATTTGTTCACCATCTAGCATTTCCTCATCTTTAATATCATCAATTTGTTCCTCTAGATTGGTATCATCGGCATGAGTAGAAGGTTATTGTTCCTATGAATTTAGAGCACGAACATGTTGAGAAACCTATTGTTCCTTAGAATTGGGAGCATCGACATGTGAAAAATTCATTATCATCAAAATTGGTTGAACATTTAATTTAGACTACATAAATGTTGAAATGAACAGATAATAAAATGAGGTAACACAATATATATTACAAAAATATATATATAACATGATTATTGGAATATTTTCTAAAGGTTAAAGGCATTTGACCCATTTATCAAGTATCTAAATCCCTTAAATGTGGTATCTTGTGACATACAAGACCTTGTCTACATTGGGACCATTGTTGAATGATTGCAATGTCCCAATGAAAGGGTTGTCTTTAGTTGAATTGAAATCTAACCCTACAATGGTTTTGGTCGATAATAGAACAATTGACCACTTTCAGTTTGCAGGATCTAGACCATAAAATACTTATAATTCTGATAATTCCATTATAAATGGTACATCTTTCTTCCCTTCCTTACTAAAATACACTTTCATGAATTCTAATTCATCTATTTTAACAGTACTCTTACTATAAACCCACTTGAATTAAAAAAATTGACACTTGGAATGTTGTATAATCCAACTATCGTATTTTTTTTATGACTCCAAATTATGACATCTTCTTATAAATTGGATTTATTTCCTTGGTACCAGATACATGAATCAGTTTAGCCACAAGTGTAACTCCACTATTTTTCATGGTATTGTGTTCATTGTGTTCATTTGTATAGAACATATAACCATTAATTATAAAAAAATTATAAGATAATACATGTATACTTGGTCATATATCTAGCCATCTAAGTCATTATCAAATTTAATCTATATTTTCAATCAAATACTTAAAAATAAGGTATTGAAACCATTTTATAAACTTTTGATTATGTTTATTTGATATCCAACCATCATCCTTTGATGGATTAAAATACTTAAGAATTTATTTAGGGGTTTCAACATATGGATAAAACTCTATACTGTTATGAAAAACGTAAAGGCGAGCATGATCCTGATCTATAAAAGTGATTGTGACAACATCTATTTTATAAATTCCTTTACCCAAAATCCACTTGTTGTGATGAGATTTTAGTAAAACAATTCTTCCACACCGGACAGGTAGTCAGTAAAAAATTCAAGGACTTCCTCAATAATATATCACTCCATAATAAAACCTATTGGCCTACATTGATTTTTGACATTCACTTTCAAAATATTCATATAAGGTTTAATGGGGTATATGTAGGTTCTGGGCATAGCGGAAGCACGTTGGTGATTTTTCCCAACTTTAATTTTAGCATTAAACAATGATCAATCCGAGATCCGTCACTATATAAAAATCTGGATCTTTGGAATGGAACAAAGAATGAAAAAGAAAAGAAGAGTCATGGAACCAATGATATAGGATCATCATATGTTGGTTATAATTAATTTAATTAATTCACAAGAATTACCTTGGTGGAATTATTTCTTCGTCGATGTCTCTGGTCACGATCCTATGATCCGTTGTTGCGTATTAGAATCCAAGTATAGGATTCCTCTAGCGGTGATCCACACGTGATCCACATATCTCTGGACAACGCCAAAGTGATCTCTGGGTGCTAGCGCGAAAGAACCTTCGCTTGCGATGTCGGCCTTCGACCGCCTTGATCCGGTGGAGGATCTCGCTCTCGTAACTTGAGGGAGTTCTTGGTTGAAAGGGAATTCTCTCTTGGCTAGAGAGTATTTCCAAATCCATTGTGCATAATAATGGCTCTGGAAAAGTGTTGGGGTTGCGAGGATATTTATAATCAGGTTTGATGTTAATGGAGTTATGACAATAAATAAACGTGTTATGAGTTTTATTTATTTCATTAACACTTATTGAAACCCCATGTTGAATTATTAATTCCTTGACATTCACCCACACTTATTATAATTAATATCATTTAATAAAACAATATTATATCCTCAAAATTCCAAATGGAAAAATACACGGCGTGTAATAATTAATACACAGCGTGTACTTTTATTTTCCATTTTTCTCCACCACATTTATTAGACCTTGAGTAATGGCTATTTATTTCTTAAATAAATGTAATTTCATTACTCGCTAATAAATATATATTATTTTTCCCATAATATATTCTCTCGAATAACTAGTGTCGAAATAAATGTGATCAGGAATCCTTAAATAATTATTAAACCACAGTCGGGAATAATATTTATTTAACTTTTTAAATCAATATTTAACTGAGATACATGGACACACTTAGTGTGTGACCCTCTAGGCCTCTTTCTCAGTGGCATTAGGTGGAGCCTGCCTAAATTCCAAGGTTAGCGTCTAGCAACACGCCAAGGCACCCATAGAGAAAGAAGTTAACGCCGCAATGACGTGTCACCTCCTACGAACGCTTACCGTGTAATATAATCCCTTTGTCTCGATATCTCTAATCAAGCGGGTTGCATGCTAATGCCATCAACCCATGTTCTTGATTATTCTTTCTTTGACTTCCCGGAATTGAACTCGCACATACGTTACCATGGCCATGGATTTATTTAGGCTATATCAATTCCATAAATGGTCCTGAGATATCTAATTTTGTTATGGAACAGAAGGGACAAATCCTTTCTCGCATTATCTATTAATGCAGTATTACTCGTGATGCACCCAACATATCCTACCTCGTTGCGAACAGTGTGTTGTCACATATTTTGTCAATACATCTAAGTTCGTTATTTATAATACCCATTAATAATAATCTTAAAGTCTAAGGACCAATACACATGTCTGTAGATAGGAACATCCAATGACACTATGAAATGTGGATTTCCTACTGGCGGGTCTCATTCTCATAATATCATCCAGGATATTACCAAGGGCGCACACCATGAGAAGGTGCCTCAAAGTTTTATGAGTCCTCACCCCTAATGATTTGTAGTATTTGTGTCCCTCAAATAATATCATCCGGCCATAGAACATATATTCAAGAACAGTGTTATGGCACTTCTGGGTTCTCATCATAGCAGGGATCCACTATGACCCTTTAATGAAACAGTTTTCCTTAGGACATTATCACATGCATTGTCACACAGAAGAACAATCAAGATGTGATAAGGCTTTTATTAATGAATAAAGTACAAAGCAGTTGGTTCTAGACCACCAACTCCAACAGACTCCCACTTGGACTAGAGCCAACTACTAACAAACTTTTACCCGCTATCTCTCACAAGATATTCATGCATCTGCTGAGATAGGCCTTTAGTCATGGGGTCTTCCACGTTCTCTTTTGTGGACACTCTGCTCCCAAAAACTCCACCCCTATGATAGAAATCCCTCAAGAGGTGATACTTCCAAAGTATGTGCTTTTTCCATTGATGTGACCTTGGTTCTATTGCAAGAGCCACCACTGCAGTATTATCACAATACAATGTAATGGGATCTTTACTATTAGGCACCACATCAATCTCTGGGACAATGTTCTGAATCCAGACGTATTCCTTGGCTGTATCAGAAGCCGCTATATGTGCGGACTCCACTATAGAATCGGCGACAATTGGCTGCTTTGAACTCTTCCAACTCACAGCTCCTCCATTGAGACTGAAAACATATCCAGATTGCGACTTCAAATCGTTATGATCTGTCTAAAAACTAGAATCAACATACCCTCTGATGACAAGCTCATCGTCTCCTCCATACAACAGGAACATATCCTTAGTTCTTCTTAGATACTTAAGGATAGTCTTAACAAGTATCCAATGTTTTTCTCCTGGATCTGCTAGATATCGGCCTACCATGATCAGTGCATAGGCAACATCAATCCTGGTACATAACATGTCATACACGATGGATCCTATAGCCGAAGCGTATGGGATCTTACTCATTCTATTTTTCTCTTGTTGTTTCTGAGGACACATTTTCTTAGAAAGATGTAGGCCATGTGACACTAGAACTAATCCCCTCTTGGATTGTTCCATACTAAATCTCTTTAGTATCTCATCAATGTATGTACCCTGACTTAGTCCAAGAAACCTCTTGGATCTATCACAAATGATCTTGATCCCTAGATCGTAGACTGGTTCTCCTAAGTCATTCATGGAGAAACACTTGTTCAACCAGTCCTTAAATGACTGTAAAACTGGTACATCGTTTCCAATAAGTAATATTCCATCAACATATACTACTAGGATAATTATTTCATTCCCATTAAACCGTTTATAAACACATCATTCACATTCTTTCTTAATGAAACCAAATTCCGTTATGTCTTCATCAAATTGAATGTTCCATGACCTGGATGCTTGCTTCAATCCATAAATGGATTTTTGTAACTTGAAAACCCGTTTGGATTCACCTGGTGTCACAAACCCTTCTGGTTGTGTCATATAGACATCTTCCTGAAGGTTCCCATTAAGGAATGTTGTTTTTACATCCATTTGACAAATCTCGTAGTCATGGTAAGCTGTTATGGCAAGTATTATTTTTATGGATTTAAACATGGAAACTGGCGAGAAAGTTTCATCATAGTCAATTCCTTGACGTTGTCTGAATCCTTTAGCCACTATCCTTGCTTTATAAGTTCTAACTTGACCTTCCATGTCTAGTTTTCTCTTGAATACCCATTTTCATCCAACAGGATTTACATCAACCGGCTCATCGACCAAAACCCAGACTTGGTTCTGATACATGGAATCCATCTCAGAATTCATAGCTTCTAGCCATCTTGCAGCTTCTGAGCTTTCTACTAATTTTTTATAGGAGAGAGTTTCATCATTGTCCAACAATAATGATTCACCATCCTTGGTGACTAGGAAACCAAATCTCTCTCGTTCCCTTACCCCTCTTGAGCTCCTACGCAGTACTTGTGTTTCTAGAACCTCTACCATGGGGTCCTGTGGAACTTGTTCCTATACCAACTCATGTGTATCTTGAGCATCAACTTTGTCGAAGTAAACCTTTCTCCCACTATCCTCTTGAGGATTTTCTCCCTATCAAGAAAGACGGCTTGTCTGGCGACAATCACTTTCTTGTCCTAAGGGTTATATAGGTAATATCCTTTCGTTTCTTAGGATATCCTATAAAGATACACTTCGTGCCCCGGGGTTCTAGTTTTTTTCCTGAGAAGGCCTTAACAAATGCCTCGCATCCCCGTACACGTGTATACGACAAAATGGGTTTCTTTCCATTCTATAACTCAGAGGGAATTCCATTTTTCGCCTTAGTTGGTACTCGGTTTAATGTGTATGTTGCAGTTTGTAATGCATATCCCCAAAAGGATAATGGAAGATCCGCATGACTCATCATTGACCTCACCATGTCCAACAAGGTGTGATTCCTCCTTTCACTAACACCGTTCCACTGTGGTATATAAGGAGGAGTGAGCTGAGATAGAATCTCATACTCCCGTAGAAGATCGATGAACTCTTGGTTCAGATATTCTCCACCTCGATTCGATCGAAGTTTCTTTATATTCTTACCAAGCTGATTCTCTACTTCATTCTTGAATTCCTTAAATTTCTCAAACGCTTCTGACTTATACCTCATTAATTAGACAAATCCATATCTACTCAAATCATCAGTAAAAGTAATGAAGTAAGAATATCCACCTCTAGCTTCTATTGGAAATTGTCCACATACATCTGTGTGTACCAATCCTAGAAGCTTTGTGGCCCTTTCACCCTGTCCACCGAAAGGAAGCTTGGTCATTTTACCTTGTAAAAAAGCATGACATCTATCAAGTGGTTTTGTCTCAGTAGAGTCTAAATAGCCATCTTGGCAGAGCTTTGTCAAGTGCTTCTAATTTAAATGACTGAGATGATGATGCCACAACTGGGTGATGTATGAGTCATGTGAGTTTGTTTCGTTATCGATTTCCAACACTTGGTTTTCTTAATTTAATACATACAAACATTTATTTAAATGCGCCATACCATAACATACGTTGTTATTATAAAAGAGACAACCCTTATTTCCATACTTGAAAATAAATCCATCCATATCCAAACAAGATATAGAAATTATGTTCTTGGTAACACTAGGCACATGATAACAATTATGTAAAACAAAAATCATGTCAGTCAGTAATGAAGGGTGGTAGTTTCCAATAGCCAACGCAGCTAGCCTTGCGCCATTGGTAGCTCGAAGATCCACCTCTCCTCTGGCAATCTTTCTAAATCTACTTGGTTCCTGCATTTGAATACAGATGTGATACCCACATGCTGTATCTAATACCCAATGTATAGAAATGGAAAGATTACACTTGATAACGAATGCACCTATAGCATCCCCACGCTTCTAGGTGCAGTTCCTCTTCTAGTGGCCCTGCTTTCCTCATGCAAAACACACTGCCACCTGTTCCTTGCCCTGCCTCTGGATATTCCCCTTCTTGGAGGGATGGTGATCGGGGGCTTCATACCGTTTATAAGTCTTTGGCCCCTTTTCCTTGTCCTTCCTTTTCTTGTTCACCATAAGGACTGCAGGTTTGTCATGCCCCATGTCCTTGTCTACCTGGAGAATCAAGGTAAGAAAATCCAATAGACTCTTCTAATTGCAGCTCATGTTATAATTGACAATGAAGCTAGAGAATGTCTTGGGTAGTGATGATAGGATGAGATCTGTACGCAACTCATCGGGGAATTTAATCCCTAAGATGTCTAGGTGTTCAATGTAGCCAATAAGCTTGACTACATGAGGCCCAGCTGGCGTAGACTCTCCAATATTAATTGTAAACAAAGCATTTGAGATCTCATACCTCTCATGTCTCTCCTTCTCTTGGTAGAGATCCTTAAGGTGAGACATTATGCTATACGCGCCCATGTTTTCATGTTGCTTCAAGAGCTCATTGGACATGTATAATAGCATGAAACACTGGACATATGTGGCATCATCCATGTGTTTCATATAGAGAGATAATTCATCATCACTTTCCTCTTTCCCAGTTGCAACTGGAATAGGCTCTTCCAGCACATACAATTTCCTTTCGTGGCGAAGGATGACGCGTAAACACCTCTGCCGCTCTTAGCAATTGGTGCTGGTGAGAAGGTTTTCATTCTTGAGTATGGTTCGCAATGATATTTTTGAAGTTATTTTATTGTCGTTTCTACAAATTAATATGAGAAAAGGTTTAGTAATTTATTACAAAGATGAGAAAAATAAATAAATTAAAACTTATTGGTCTCCAACTATTTTATCGAAATCCAATATCCCTCACCATTGATTTTGGAATATTATGTTTCCTGAATATTCTTGTGGTAAGGATCTATATTTCCCTTCACATTACCCCAACTAGAATTGGTCAAGCAACTTGAAGGGTTTTAGGTAGTCATTTCAAATGCCAACTGCATTAACTCACAGCTCCTTGATCAGCTGAGTGGACTCCCCAATCCTGAAATCCTTTTATTTTGGATTTCCTCAACCTTTGCCTCTTGGTCACACCAAGTTCTACTGTGGCAGTCAACCCTTGATTCCAACCAAGTCAAGTCAACCCAAAACCTTGAATTATAATTCCCTAATAATTGAAAGCACACCAACTAGGGTTGGTCAAGCACTTTGAACTATGGTTCGATTCTAACCAAGATTATGGAAGGCTATACCGACTTAATATTTCTTTTGAGGGATTTTATCCTTATACGTAAATTTCCATTTTATTATCTTTGATTACATGATTGTTAATATTAAGTGGGATGTAATTAAGTGATTAACCATGTCTAAGAAAATATTTACATATAAGCCGGTTTTATTTTAGTTCCATCTTGCATGCTCGTTTAATTCATTAATTGTGTGATCGTGAAAACACACCCACAATAAATAAACCATGAAACAGACAAAAATAAAATAAATGGTATGATTGTGAGTTTTTTCTATAGGTTATTTTATCTAGCGGTTGATAAACTAACCCAAGACCTAGGGGAGAAACACTTTGAACCTTTCGGGTTCATGTTTACAGCTTTCCACCTGTCCACCTTTGTATCTCCTTGGATTGGTTTCACCTTGGCTCCTGACTTGAGCCGCCTCCACTAGCTTGGGTTCTCCATCCATTACATATGAATTTATCTCACACACAGGTGAGGGGTAAAATGGGTTTTTACATAAAATAATCCTTGGGCGCGCAGACCCTACATATTAATGAGCAGATGGCTCGCAGGACAACAAATTTAATTTAAATTAATTAATTAAAAGAAACCATTCACATTCAAAGGTCTCAGTCTCGCTCATGATCATCCATACATGAAACGATATTTACGCATAAATAAAACTATCATTCAATTCTTTAATCATTCTTGTTTATGATAAATCACGCTTGAATTAATTAATTATCTTTAATTAATCAATCCCTTTATCATAAACCCTTTTCTAAACTTCCTTGAGATTCTCATCCATCATAATTTTAAACAAATAAATTCATTTAAAATTATCCGTGTACGTAACTTGTACCTTGGAGGCAACCTGGTGAATTCTCATTCATTACACAGATGTTAAATTAAACACATATATATAACACCTATCACGTGTTGTGTCTCAGCTTTACGCCTGCACTATGGTACCTGTCTCAAGGGTTTGTATAATATAATAAAAAAATTTAATAAATCTGCGTAATTTGGGTGAGTACACGGCGAGTAGTTCTGACTACACGACGTGTACTTTTCTTCAACGTCCATCCGAAGTACACGCCTGGGGATAGGGCGTATTAATGTACTTCGGAAATTTTTGGAGTACACGGCGTGTTCTGTGGGACACATGCCGTGTAGCTTCTTCGTTACACTATTTCCATTCAGGCAAGCCGTGTACAGGGTACACGGCCCAACCCTAACTCGAAGGGACTACACGTCGTGTTCATTGGACCACATGGTGTGTAATATGGAAACCATGTGCCACTTGTTTCTGGTCAACACACGGTGTATTAAATTCTTAGAAAAAATCCAATACACGGCCTCATTTGGCGAATCAGTCAATGCATTGAACCTAGACTACATGGCGTGTACTTCCGAATACACGTCGTGTGTTCTAGTGTTATACGACCAGAAACATTTGGCTCCTCTGGATGAGTTCCTCTATTTTATTTTAATCGAAATTAATATAAAAATTCGTTTCTGTGAGGTGAACGAGAAACAAGGGAGGAGGAACATATCTCGAGATTCAGATTTCCAAAAATATTAAACATGAATTGAAATAACTAAATTATTAAATGCATAAATCACCAACAAAAAACTTAATAATTATAATCAACGATATGACCGCTCTGATACCACTTGTAGGTTTTGGGCACAATGGAAGCACGTTGGTGGGTTTTCCCAACTTTAATTTTAGCGTTAAACAACGTTCAATCCGAGATCGATCACGATATAAAATGCCGGATCTTCGGAATTGAATGAAGAACAAAAAAGAAAAGAAGAGTCCCGAAACCATTGAGATAGGATCATCATATGTTGGTTATAATTAATTTAATTAATTCACAATAATTACCTTGGTGGAATTCTTTCTTCATCGATGTCTCCGATCACGATCCTGTGATCCGTTGTTGTGTCTTAGAATCCAAGTATAGGATTCCTCTAGCAGTGATCCACATGTGCTCCATGTATATCTGGACGTCGCCAAAGGGATCTCCGAGTGCTAGCATGGAAGAACCTTCACTTGCGATGTCCGACTTTGACCGCCTTGATCTGGTGGAGGATCTCGCTCTCGTAACTTGAGGGTGTTCTTTGTGGAAAGGGAATTTTCTCTTGCCTTGAGAGTATTTCCAAATCCGTTGTGCACAAAAATGGCTCTGGAAAAGTGTTGGGGTTGTGAGGATATTTATAATCGGGTTT
The DNA here is from genome assembly GCA_963277665.1 of Viscum album. Lineage (NCBI taxonomy): Eukaryota > Viridiplantae > Streptophyta > Magnoliopsida > Santalales > Viscaceae > Viscum > Viscum album. The sequence goes on from OY728133.1 coordinate 1,736,062,569, forward strand.
TAGTTTAATGGAGTTATGACAATAAATAAACACATTATGCGTTTTATTTATTTCATTAACTCTTATTGAAACCCCAAGTCGAATAATTAATTCCTTTACATGCACCCATGCTGATTATAATTAATATCATTTAATAAAACAATATTATATCCTCAAAATCCTGATTGGAAAACTACACGGCGTGTAATAATTAATACACGGCGTGTACTTGTTTTCCATAAAACTACACGGCGTGTATATTTAATATACACAGCGTGTACTTTTATTTTCCATTTTTCTCCACCACATTTATTAGACCTTGAGTAATGGATATTTATTTCTTAAATAAATGTAACTGCATTGCTCTCTAATAAATATATATTATTTCGCCCACAATATATTTTCTCAAATAACGATTGTCGAAATAAATGCGATCAGGTATCCTTAAATAATTATTAAACCACAGTCGGGAATAATATTTATTTAACTTTTTAAATCAATATTTAACTGAGATACATGGACACACTTAGTGTGTGACCCTCTAGGCCTCTTTCTCAGTGGCATTAGGCGGAGCCTGCCTAAATTCCAAGGTTAGCGTCTAGCAACACGCCAAGGCACCCATAGAGAAAGAAGTTAACACCGCAATGACGTGTCACCTCCTACGAACGCTTACCGTGTAATATAATCCCTTTGTCTCGATATCTCTAATCAAGCGGGTTGCATGCTAATGCCATCAACCCATGTTCTTGATTATTCTTTCTTTGACTTCCTGGAATTGAACTCGCACATACGTTACCATGGCCATGGATTTATTTAGGCTATATCAATTCCATAAATGGTCCTGAGATATCTAATTTTGTTATGGAACAGAAGGGACAAATCCTTTCTCGCATTATCTATTAATACAGTATTACTCGTGACACACCCAATATATCCTACCTCGCTGCGAACAGTGTGTTGTCACAGTTTCTGTCAATACATCTAAGTGGGCGAGTTGTAATACCCAATACACACGTCCGAAGATAGGAACATCTAATGACACTATGAAATGTGGATTTCCTACTGGCGGGTCTCATTCTCATAATATCCTCCTGGATATTACCAAGAGTGCACACCATGAGTAGGTGCCTCAAAGTTTTATGAGTCCTCACCTCTAATGACCAGTATTATTTGTGTCCCTCAAATAATATCATCCGGCCATATAACATATATTCAATAATAGTGTTATGGAACTTCTACGTTCTCATCATAGCAGGGATCCGCTATGACCCTTTAATGAAACAGCTGTCCTTAGGACATTATCACATGCATTGTCACATAGAAGAACAATCAAGATGTGATAAGGATTTTATTAATGAATAAAGTACAAAGCAGTTAGTTCTAACCACCAACTCCAACAGACTCCCACTTAAACTAGAGGCAACTGCTAACAAACTTTAACCCGCTAGCTCTCACATGATATTCAAGCTTTTGCTCAGATAGGACTTTAGTCATGGGGTCTTCCCCGTTCTCTTCTGTGGACACTCTGCTCACAACAACTTCACCCCTATAATAGAAATCCCTCAAGAGGTGATACTTCCGAAGTATTTTCTTTTTCTATTGATGTGACCTTGGTTATTTTGCAAGAGTCACCACTGCAGTATTATCACAATACAATGTAATGGGATCTTTACTTCTAGGAACCACATCAAGCTCCTGGAAAAAGTTCTGAATCCAGACGGCTTCCTTGGATGCATCAGAAGCCGCTATATATTCGGACTCCGCTGTAGAATCGGTGACAACTGGCTCCTTTGAACTATTCCAGCTCACAGCTCCTCCATTGAGACAGAAAACATATCCAGATTGCGACTTCAAATCGTTATGATCTGTCTGAAAACCCGCATCAGCATACCCTCTGATGACAAGCTCCTCGTCTCCTCCATACACCATAAACATATCCTTAGTTCTTCTTAGATACTTAAGGATAGTCTTAACAGTAGTCCAATGTTATTCTCCTGGATCTGCTTGATATCTGCCTACCGTGCTCAGTGCATAGGCAACATCAATCCTAGTACATAACATGGAATACATGATGGATCCTATAGCCAAAGTGTATGGAATCTTACTCATTCTATCTTTCTCTTTTTATGTATGAGGACACATTTTCTTAGAAAGATGTAGGCCATGTGACACTAGAACCAATCCCATATTGGATTGTTCCATACTAAATCTCTTTAGTATCTGGTCAATGTATGTACCCTAACTTAGTCCAAGCAGCCTCTTGGATCTATCACGAATGATCTTGATCCCTAGAATGTAGGCTTCTTATCCTAAGTCCTTCATGGAGAATCACTTTTTAAACCAGTCCTTAACTGACTTTAATACTGGTACATCATTTCCAATAAGTAATATGTCATTAACATATACTACTAGGATAACGATTGCATTCCCATTAAACTGTGTATAAACACATGGTTCACATTCGTTCTTAATGAAACCAAATTCTGTTATGGCTTCATCAATTCGAATTTTCCATGACCTGGATGCTTGCTTCAATCCATAAATGGATTTCTGTAACTTGAAAACCCATCTGGCTTCACCTGGTGTCACAAACCCTTATGGTTGTATCATATAGACATCTTCCTGAAGGTTCTCGTTAAGGAATGTTGTTTTGACATCCATTTTCCAAATCTCGTAGCCATGGTAAGCTGTTATGGAAAGTATGATTCTTATGGATTTAAACATGGAAACTGGTGAGAAGGTTTCATCATAGTCAATTCCTTGACATTGTATGAATCCTTTAGCCACTAGCCTTTCTTTATAGCTGCTAACTTGACCTTCCATGTCCAGTTTTTTCTTGAATACCCATTTTCATCCAACAGGCTTTACATCAACAGGTTCATCGACCAGAACCCCGACTTGGTTCTGATACATGGAATCCATCTCAGAATTCATAGATTCTATCCATCTTGCAGCTTCTGATCTTTCTACTACTTCCTTATAGGAGAGAGGTTCATAATTGTCCAACAATAATGATTCACCATCCTCAGTGACTATGAAACCAAATCTCTCTGGTTCCCTTACCTCTCTTGAGCTCCTATGCAGTACTTGTGTTTATAGAACCTCTTCCACAGGGACCTGTGGAAATTGTTCCTGTACCAACTCCTGTGTATCTTGAGCATCAACTTCGTCGAAGTCAATCTTGCTCCCACTATCCTTTTTGAGGATATGCTCCCTCTCAAGAAAGACAGCTTGTCTGGCAACAGTCACTTTCTTGTCCTGAGGGTTATATAGGTAAATCCTTTCCTTTCCTTAGGATATCCCATAAAGATACACTTCGTGCCCCGGGGTGCTAGTTTGTTTCCTGAGAAGGCCTTAACAAACGCCTCGCATCCCCATACACGTGTATGCGACAAAATGGGTTTCTTTCCATTCCATAACTCGGAGGGAATTCCATTTTTCACCTTAGCTGGTACTCGGTTTAATGTGTATGTTGCTGTTTGTAATGCATATCCCCAAAAGGATAATGAAAGATCTGCATGACTCATCATCGACCTCACCATGTCAAACAAGGTGCAGTTCCTCCTTTCACTAACACTATTCCACTGTGGTGTACAAGGAGGAGTGAGTTGAGATAGAATCTCAGACTCCTGTAGAAGATCGATGAACTCTTGGTTCATATATTCTTCACCTCGATTCGATTGAAGTTTCTTTATCTTCTTACCAAGCTGATTCTCTACTTCATTGTTGAATTCCATAAATTTCTCTAAGGCTTATGACTTATACCTCATTAATTAGACAAATCCATATCTACTCAAATCATCAGTAAAAGTATTGAAGTAAGAATATCCACCTCTAGATTCTACAGGAAATGGTCCACATACATCCATGTGTACCAATCTTAGAATCTCTATGGCCCTTTCACCCTTTCCACTGAAAGGCGACTTGGTCATTTTACCTTGTAAACAAGCATGACATCTATCAAGTGGTTTTAGCTCAGTAGAGTCTAAATAGCCATCTTGGCAGAGCTTTGTCAAGCGCTTCTCGTTTACATGACTGAGACGGAGATGCCACAACTGGGTGATGTATGAGTCATGTGAGTTTGTTTCGTTATCGATTGCCAACACTTGGTTTTCGTAATTTAATACATACAAACCATTATTTAAATGTGTCATACCATAACATACATTGTTCTTATAAAAGAGACAACTCTTATTTCCAAACTTGAAAATAAATCCATCTATATCCAAACAAGATACAGAAATTATGTTCTTGGTAACACTAGTCACATATTAACAATTATATAAAACCAAAATCATGACAGTCGGTAATGAGAGGTGGTAGTTTCCAATAGCCAATGCAGCTAGCCTTACGCCATTGGCAGCTCGAAGATCCACCTCTCCTCTGGAAATATTTCTAAATCTACTTGGTTCCTGCATTTGAATACAGATGTGAGCCCCACAATCTATATCTAATACCCGATGTGTAGAAATAGAAATATTACACTCGATAACGAATGCACCATTAGCATCCCCACGCTTCTGGGTGAAGTTTATCTTCTAGTGGCCCTGCTTGCCACATACAACACACACCGCCTCTCATTCCTTGCCCTGCCTCTAGATCTTACCCTTCTTGGAGGGATGGTGCTCGGGGGCTTCAGACCGATTATAAGTCTTTGGCCCATTTTCCTTGTCCTTCCTTTTCTTGTTCACCATAAGGACTGCGGGTTTTTCACGCCCCATGTCCTTGTTTACCTGGAGAATCAAGGTCATAAGCTCTGATAGACTCTTCTCATTGCCTCTCATGTTATAATTGACAATGAAGCTAGAGAAGTTCATGGGTAGTGATGATAAGATGAGATCCATACGCAACTCATCTGGGAATTTAATCCCTAAGATGTCCAGGAATTCAATGTAGCCAATAAGCTTGACTACATGAGGCCCAGCTGGCGCAGACTCTCCAAGCTTAGTTGTAAACAAAGCATTGGATATCTCATACCTCTCCTATATCACCTTCTCTTGGTAGAGATCCTTAAGGTGAGACATCATGCTATACGCATCCATGTTTTCATGTTGCTTCAAGAGATCATTGGACATGGCCGATAGCATGAAACACTGGAAATATGTGGCATCGTCCATGTGTTTCATATAGATAGATAATTACTCATCACTGGCCTCTTTCCCAGGCGCAACTGGAATAGGCTCTTCCAGCACATAAAATTTCCTTTTGTGGCGAAGGATGATGCGTTAACACCTCTGCCACTCTTAGAAATTGGTGTCGGTGAGAAGGTTTTCCTTCTCGAGTATGGTTCACAATGATATTCTTGAATTCATTTTCTTTTCGTTTCTACAAATTAAGATGAGAAAAGGTTTAGTAATTTATTACAAAACTGAGACAAATAAATTAATTAATACTTATTAGTCTCCCACTATTTTATCGAAATCCAATATCCCTCACCATTGATTTTGGAATATTCTGTTCCCTGAATATTCTAGTGGCAAGGATCCATATTTCCCTTCGCATTACCCCAACTAGGGTTGGTCAAGCAACTTGAAGGGTTTTAGGTAGGCATTTTAAATTCCAACTGCATTAACTCACAGCTCCTTGATCTACTGAGTGGACTCCCCAATCCTGAAATCATTTTATTTTGGATTTCCTCAACCTTTGCCTCTTGGTCACACCAAGTCCTGCTGTGGCAGTCAACCCTTGATGCCAACCAAGTCAAGTCAACCCAAAACCTTGAATTAAAATTCCCCGATAATTGAAAGCACCCCAACTAGGTTTGGTCAAGCACTTTGAACTATGGTTCGATTCTAACCAAGATTATAGAAGGCTATAGCGACTTAATATTTCTTTTGAGGGATTTTATCCTTATATGTAAATTGTCATTTTATTATCTTTTATTAAATGCTTGTTAATATTAAGTGGAATATACTTAAGTGATTAACCATGTCTAAGATAATATTTACATATAAGCCGGTTTTATTTTAGTTCCATCTTGCATGCTCGTTTAATTCATTAATTGTGTGATCGTGACAACACACCCACAATAAATAAACCATGCAACTGACAGAAATAAAATAAATGGTATGATCATGATCTTTTTCTATTGGTTAGTTTATCTAGCGGTTGATAAACTAACCCAAGACCTAGGGGAGAAACACCATGAATTATGTTGAACAAAATATTTCTATATACATAATCAAAATTATTTATATACACATAATTACTTATAATCAAAATTATTTATACACATATGATCAAAATTATATATATAAACACATAATCAAAATTATAAATCAAGGTAATAAAATCTATTTATATGTTTTTTATATAATTTATTAATTAAAATTATTAATTCAAGATAATAAAAAAAATTAATTAAAAAAATTAATTCAAAAAAATATTAATTCAAATTGATTATTTCAAAATTATTATTAATTCAAAAATATTAATTCAAGATAAATATTAATTCAAAAATATTAATTCAAAACAATTATTAATTAAAAATTATGTATAAATTATTTAAAAAAATTATTAATTCAAGATAATCAAAATTATGTATAATCAAAATTATTTATAAATTATTCATAATTATTTATATACACATAATCTATAGACAGAACATCTGAATCTACCCAAAATAAAAATCTTAGAAGGCTAATGAAGTTTTAACTCCACCAAAGAGATGAAATAATGACCTCTTCATCTCTAACAAATGGTTGAACTCAAAAAAATTGTTAGACGTCGAACTTGAAGAAAGAAGAGGCCAAACACTAGCTTCGTGAGAACCTCAATTGTTGGAAAACCAAATACTAGAACAAGATGGGATCTCGAATGAGGAATGGGATAATAGAATGATGGATTCAATAGGTATCCATAGATATATAAAAACCCCAAAGAGAATCGAACTCCACCACTAGTATACCCCAAACCACTTTGAACTCAGTCAAGAAGGGACAAAACTAGCATGTCATATGGTAAGGGAAATAAAGAATCGCGAATAAATCCTCAACATCAGGAAACTAAAGATCTAAAAAAATGGTTAGTTCACACCATTCCTGGTAAAAATATAAAATAAGTGAGAGGTCGAAGGGGGTAAAGACATAGACAGAAGAAGATTACAATTAAAGAGGAGAAATAATAATCACATGTCTTGGATCTTGAGAGGATTGATTAATCGAGAAGCTTGATGAAGAGAAGCGGGGAGGGTTCAGATCCAAGAAATCTAGAAGGCATGATTGAGGAGGACTCTGTTAGGGTTTTATTAAAACATCGGGTACGTATTTTATCAACACTTTCAAAAAAACAACGATAAAGATATGTTTTATCATATCTAAAATAGTAAGTTGTGATAAAATGTATCTTTATCAGTGCTAAAATTATTATGTTGATAAAGATATGTTTTATCAGTACCTTTTTAGCACTGATAAATCTCAATCTTTATTAGTGATAAAAAAGCCCTTATAAAGACCCAATTTTAATAATATAACTAATATAAATAAAGATTTTAAATTTATATAATTATAAATAAATATTTAAAGAATTGAAAATATATATTTATAAATATAATTATAAATAAATATATTTATTATTTAAATATATTTATTTTAACTTTATAATCATTTAAATATATGAAAAAACTATAGCCAGAAGCCGAAACTCGTGACCATTTATCAATGGTGAAAGGAAAAGATTACATGGAAGAAAGAAAACAGACAAGGTCATACAAAGAGACATTCCCTCTTCCAGATCAGAAAACTGTGGATCAAGAAAATCAGGATCATTATCATAATCATAATCATAATTATCATCATCATCAGCAGTAGTTTCCCACTCTGACTGTGAATTTCTTTAATTGAGGATCCCAATGATCCTCTCCTTGGACCTTTCCTACTCTGAAGTGTGATAGATCTTTGATACCTTGGAAGATGACCGGGTAGACACATTCCTGGGTAGACTGGAATAATCCTTCCATGACCTTATTTTTGAGGAACCGGTGTAACATTGTCACTACTGGCCATCTTTCCCTTCCCATTCAGAACAACATCCTTAAAAGAAACATGATCACCAGTGCCTATAGATCGGAGATGAGTGGTGTCCAGCAGAACCATTTTATTTTCCTTGTCACTTCCATCATCTAAAACATTATCCCATTTACCATGCATTTCTAAAGAATTGAAGACATTTTGAATCACTTGAAGATAATCCACACTCTGTTGAACATCACATTACTTAGTCCTATTTTCCCTTAGAATATGCCCTGAAAAATTGGCATTCAACAACTGCACAATACAACCTTGACAAACATTTGGTGAAGGAGAACACCCAGATACAACATCAACAGCCTCATCTCCAGACTAGCCCACCTCACTAGTGTGCAATCCATCCTGACTAGTGAATTTCATGGTAATCAAATTAGAGTTGTAAACATTCTGAATAGGTTCATATGGAAGATCACTACACCTGTAATCTGGTTCCTCATTTCCAACAGTAGGCTCACTAATAACATTCTCATCATTCTGTTCAGGAATGAAAAATGAACTAGTAGTAGTCAATGAAGTTCTTGTCTGCTTCTTATTCACCACCAAAAATTTATTTTTGTACACTACAGCACCTTGATTTCAAGGCTGCTTATCGAGATATTCAACCGACTACTTCTTAGGCTTCCTAGGTACTGACTGCCCATGTGGCCTATCATTTAAATATATATTTATTTATTTATAATTATAATTACAAATATATATAACGAAAAATATTTATAGATAATTATAATTATATTTATATAATTATATATTTTTATTAATATATTAATAAATATATTCATTATAATTTTATAATTATTTAAATAAATAAATATTTATTTATTTATAATTATAATTATAAAAAATATATATATAATTATATAAATATATGTATTTATTTATAATTGTAATTATATATATATAATTATATATATATATATAATTATAAATATAATAAATATATTTATTATAATTTTATAATTATTTATATATATTTATTTATTTATTTATTTATAATTATGAATAAATATATTTATAAATATTTGTATATAATTATAAATATATTCATATTTATATATGTTTATATAATTATATATATATTGATATAGAAATTTATATAATTATAAATATAATAAATATATTTATTATAATATTATAATTATGTAAATATATATATATATATTTATAATTTTATAAATAATTTTGGGAAAACATTATATATATTTATAATTTTATAATTAACTATTTCTGTACATTTCACACATACACATGTACATTTAACATATATATGTACATCCCACATACATGTGTATATATATACATACACATACATACATCTTTACACATACAATATCTGTATATATACATACACAAAACACACACACACACACAACATAATGCATACACATAGACATTTATATAAATATATAAGTTTAAATATCACATATTAACAATACATCATTTATATTTATATAATTGTTTGAATTATTAAAATATATATCATTATACTATATATATATTAATTATATAAACACATTTTCTAATTAATGAATATAAATAAACATTAATTTTTTATTATAAATATGATAATTTTATATATATTAAATAAATATATTTATAAATAATTGTTAGAAAATTATTAAATATATTTTTAACATCATTAATGATTATATAATAATAAATGAATTAATAAAAATTAATAAATTACAAAAAATACTAAAAAGTGAACTTGTAACATTTACACAAACTTTTTTTTAAGATTGAGGGTCAAGCCCCCTTATTGAACACAAAAAAGAAGACCTCTTTTGAAAACTGGGAAAAGATGGAACCCATTACAAGTAGAGGCAAAAGCCTTAAAAGAACATGACCTAAAGGTCTTGATGGTCCTTAGTGTCCTAAGAGGAGAAAATGTCAATATAATCAATAGAAAAAAGACTCATCCCCCCCCCCCTGACAAACAATGAAATGGTTAAATTAATCAATGATGAAGTGTCACCCCTACCAATAAGTTGCATAGTGTTGGACCAACACAACATGGCAGAGCACTTCTCACATGCACAAGAACATGCGGAAGGAGGAACGGATGGAGGGTGTGAGCACACCTATCTCTCTTTTGATCCGCCCACGCGACAATGCTTGTGAGTAACTCACAATACTCTCAACCTGATACCACACAACATCATAAAGAAAACACTATACAGAGTCAATTCCAGGGTATCCATCCATCCAATAAAAAGGACAGATGGCTGAATGATGGGTATCAGCGTACCCATCCCTCTTTCAAGGACACCCACCCACACACACACACATATATAGATACATACACATACATACATATAGTTATACAAGTACATATATTTTAAATTATTTAATATCAATATAAATATATAAAAATAAATAAATATATTCATTCATATATTATATAATCTTATTAAAAATATACAAATATTTATATATGAATTAAATTAATCACTATGGATTTTATTATTGCTATAAAAAGAACTGGTAATGGTGATACTTTTATTATCACTGATAAATTGGGGACCTTTATCAATGCAAGAAAAAAGAACTAACAAAGGGTGCCCTTTTATCAGCACTTTTTTAACACCGATAAAAGGTTACTTTATCAGTTCTTTTTTCAAGAGCTAATAAAAGACTCCCCCCTAATCAATTCTTTTTTCTAGCACTCTTAAAGGCTAGAACTGCATAAGGTGCGATTTGTTGTAGTGAACCTTAACACTTTTTCATTCCCAAAAGGAAACAACTGGAGCTATTGAATTGGAAACCTCATAAAAAACCTCATTTAGAAAACCCACCATCGCATGAACTTATTTCTCCTTCAAAGGTATGATCTCTAAAAAAAATTAGAAAATAATTTCCTTGGAAGGGAACATATTCTTCCATCCACAAAGATATCATCTCCATCCAAGTCTAAGAAAGAACTAAGTAGAAAACATAACCATGATAGTTGGAGGAGAACCTAACTTTATTTAATCAACAGTGCATCAATGTGTAGTACTACCATTGGTACCCAATTCATATTAATATAGTTACCACTAAATTCCATATCTTCCAATGCTTTCTAAGGGTACTCTAACATTGGTGGTGTTATATAAAAACGTAAACACAACTCGACCACTCATTCCCCAGAGTCTCCACTCGGGCCGCTAAGATTGAATAATACACTATTAAGCACATCCAAGGAATAACTCACAAGGTCTATGGGCCTCAAAACATACTCGAATTTATTCACACCACCCTATGTATATTTTTTCATCCTTGGATAAAATTTTGTTTTGAACATTTTCTTAAACTCCAACAACAATAGAGCAGCCCCATTGTGAGTTCAATATGAACATCACCCAATAATGGGTCACTATACCATGTGGGAAGCTCAATACATGAGTCGAAATATTTTCTATAAAATAATGAGATATATATTAATACAAGTCTTAGTATCTAGAAAAACCTCGATCACCTAAGGTTTAGTATCATCGCATAAATCCATGAGGCCTCTACTATCATAACTCACATGTCACATCTATTATACAAGTAGTCTCTTATAACTTAATAGGTAATGTCGTCTACTCTAAAAGATATGTACTAAGTGCAAAGGAGAGAGAAAGTACCTAAAATCATAGGATATAGATATATCTCAATCAAGTCTCAAAAACAATTCCCATCATCCCTCTGGAATCGTAACAGAGAACCCATACCTCAACAGATAGTACACAACAAATGGGAGAGACACACCAAAAATTGGGTATATAAAGGAGAACTGACACTTCATAATATCACACATAGAAAATGTAGGTGGAACATAAAAATCATGTGTATAAAGAAGATCCCACTCCTTGTCAAATCACACACAACAGACGATGGTGGCATATGGTATTTAGGTGTAGCACAAAACAGAATAATAACACGCGAGATAAGGGGGGATACATACTGGTCCCCAGAAAAGAAGCTTCATGAATTAATTTCTTGATGATAAGAGGCTCAATCATAAGTACACACTACTGGAAATCTGAGCTATACCAATAGTTTGAATAACTTTTGGTATAGGTATTTATATGGCCACCTATACCAATAGTTTGACCAAACTATTCTTATATTTAGTTTTCTAGGATACCTATACAAATGGTTTGGTCAAACCGTTGGTATAAGTAATTTTCCATTACACCTATACCAACGGTTTGGTCAAACAATTGGTATAGGTGGTTCCAATATTTCTTAATTATAATAATAATAATAAATAATTCATTTTATTTATTTATTTATTTATTTATTTATATATGTAAACATGTAAGATTTTGTAGGATGGTGGTAAATTCATCAGAATATAAGTAGGAGGTGATGGTATCAATATCCATCATGGAATGTTTTTTAATAGAGGACCTATACCAACGATTTGACCAAAACTATTGGTATGGGTAATTTTTCTGGACACCTATACCAATGGTTTGGTCAAACCATTGGTATATGTGGTGCCATTATTCATTACAATAATAATAATAATAATGATAATTAATTAATTTTAAAAATTATATATGTGTTTGTGTGTGTGAACATATAAGATGTCATAGGAATTTGGTAAAGTCATTGGAATATAAGTAGGAGGTGTTGGGTTCAATAACCAACACATGTTTTTTATTTTATTTTTCTAAACACCTATTCCAACGGTTTAGTCAAATCATTGGTATAGGTGGTGCCATTATTTATGCATGATGATGATGATAATGATGATGATGATAGTGATTATTGTAATTATTATAATACTAATATTAATTAATTAATTTTAAAATATACACACATGCACACAGATATATATATATATTTGTATATATGAACATATAAGTTGTTTTAGGATAGTGGTAAAGTCATTGGAATATAAGCAGGAGGTGATGGGATCAATACCTTGCATAATATTTTTTTCAATAGATAACTTATACAAATGGTTTGATCAAAGTATTGTTATAGGCCTTTACTTTGAAATTACCAATACTAACAGTTTGAGAACCGTTGGTATTAGATTCTATACCAACGGTTTGGTCAAACTATTGGTATAGGTCTATACCAATGGAGAATCACCCAACGGTCACCCAAACCATTGGAATAGGCTATACACACGGTTTTTTTCACTCGTGTTCATCATAATATAATAAAATAGATATGGATATGATGAGGATAGAATAATTATTTGGTATATATAGTTGGAAATCATACATGTGGGAGGATAGAATAAGGTTGATGTCCTTTATATTTTCAATACCTTACTATTATGGATGGTGATGTGTAGATAGGATATGGATATGTGGTTGTAATTTGTGGACGTGTTGTTATATATGTGCATGAGGTTTAGTGTGATATGGAATAGATTGAGTCTTAGGAAGTTTTATTTTTTGGGTGTGATAGTATAAAATCATTAAGTAAGTGGTAGTGAGGTTCCTTTGATTATATTACTTGATATTATTTTATTACATTGGATGTGATATTTGGTGAGTGGGCCTTGGTGAGTATGGTTGGTAGTTTACCTGATAGGTGTATATTTGTTCAGATGTTTAATAATAAAACTATTAATATGATTCTTTCACATTTTAATGAGAGGTCTTGGGTATGATTCTACTGAGTATAAATTTTATGATCACCCCTATATGTATAATTTTTTTTTAAGTTTCCAGAGTGATTTTGGGGGTCAATCTCCTGGAAGTTTATTTTGGAATTTTTTTCAGTGACTTGTATCTACCAGATATTACATGAATTATTGTTATTATGGAATATTGATTTATTTATTTTATTGTTGTTTACTGATGGGGTTTCCTTTCTATTATTGGGATTCATGAGGGTAATTCCTCCCACTTTCATGATTCATACCCTCAGTGTTATTCACCAACTTGAGGCCTATTGAAGGTGGTCCTCAGGGGCCATCCTCAACTTCACTATAGGCCCTAGAAGGTTCCCTTTGGATTCGGGTCATGACATGGTCAGACTTTGAAGAATGTAAATTGGTAAATTCCAAAGTCACACTATGATATATAATGGTCAATTGTTTGATACATAAGAGATATCATAGTGGATGCATAAATGTACTTAGAGGGAATGATATTTGGATAAGTATATGAGACACATTATTATACATAAAATTTAGTGTCTTGATATATAAGGGTTAGAAAAATTGTTTAATACAATAGATAAGGGTGCTCATGGAATGATACTTAAGGGTGTGCAGAGGAAATATTGAGAATTTGGAAAAGTACTGAATTGTACGGTCATACATAATATTGGATCTAAATTCCAAGTGTATATGTAAGGGTTAATAGGATCATATTAAAAGGTCATATAAAGATTAAAAAGAATATATAAGGGTCACTTATAGATTATAGATTATACGTAAGGGTCTTCTAGGAAATACATAAGAGTTATTGAAATCCAAAGGGTGACATGTAAGGGTTACCAGTTAGAAAAATGTGATATTTCTGGTTATCCAAGTTAGATGATTTTGAGTTGTTCTTCGTGTATTATATATCTAGATATTGTTAAATATTCACTAGATATTAAATTCAAGATTAATTTATAATTAAATGATAATAGATTTAGAAGATCACTATTATATTATTGTAGTATTTTGGGGTGAAATCCCATGTGATTCTAATTATATAATAGATAAGAAGAAGATATAGAGTAGTTGAGAGTGGATGAACCAATTTAATATTTTATTCTACTAATTACCCTATATATCAAAGAGAGAAATTATATTTGAGATAATTTATATTGAATACTTATAAAAATACAAATTTTCAAGGAATAATAATAATATGAGGAAGGGGTGGAGGATGATGAGGTATTGTTGTTGTACACCCATTATCGTTGAAGATATAAGAGAAGAAAAATAGTAAAAAGGAATAAAAATAGAAGATTTGTAAAAGCCAACACTTCTAATACTTGATCATTATCTTTGTGATGGGATATTAAATAATAAAAATAAGATTGAGTGAGAAATTCCAATGATCCAGTTTCTGAATATTGTCCAGATGTTAGGATACTTTAGACAACAAGGCTGACATGCATGTTACTATACTAGAAGATAATTAGGAATCTGTAGATCTATTACTAAGGAAAAATATATTTCATTATTGATATAGTGTATTTTTAGATCTTACTAAAGATCTTGTTCAAGAGAGGGACTATTAAAATCATTTAAGGGTTTATGGATCAAATATAATCTTAGTCAAACAATAAGTCAAGAGATTGTAGAGCTATTGGGCGATAGATAATATTGGGTGATATTTTTTGTAGGATTCAAGGGTGTATTCTTCCCTTATCTGGTAATCACTTAAATAGTATTATAGAATTCTAGGATTTATTTTTTCCCTATCTTATTTAAAATGAAAAAATAAAGTATAAAATTTACCTTTCACTTTTATTCATTTGAGAAATATAATTAATATTTATATCTTAGACTCGACCCAAACAGAACAAGGAGTGGATACCCGCATTGGGATAAAAACTTTTCAAAATATGGTGTGTTTTTATAATGACCCATACTTTAAATACATTTTTATTACTTCAAAATTGAAGCATACTTATTACAACATATAACAAAACCATGAAAGGACCGTATAGGTATAGTGTCTTTAGAAACTGGGAAACATAAACAACTGGTTCATAAAGCGTCTACAATGTCTACCATTTATTTCATCATATCTATAGTCCCTTTTGGAATATCTTACTTAATAAGATTCTTCCTGACCTGGGGAAAGAAAACATACAAAAGGGAGAGCTCAAATGCTCAGTAAGGGTAAACAAAAGAAATATCAATCGCATCATATTCATAAGAACATAACATTTTGGAAATCTTAACCTGCAAAAGAGAGCATAATTTTATAACATGGGATAAATCATAGTAGTGAAATGAAATCACAATAATAATAACTTAAAACATGAAACTTTGTGGCATACACACATAATCATAGAGAATAATTTCTTATTAGTCAAGATTCATTGCCAAGACTATCTTAGTGGACAAAGTCCATTTCTGAACCGAGTTCACTCCTCGTTTCAGTCCTCTTTCACTGAACCGGTTTAACCTGCCGTTTCATCCATGTCTATCTCATGAGATATAAAATATTTACCCAATGCATTGGAGGGAGATATAGGTCCCACCCTTATCTTAATGATACCATTCTTATGTGTGCCACAAAATCATAAACCATACATCATGGCATAACCCATGTAATAAAAATGGGAATCTTAAACATCGTGACATCATAAAACAATTCATATAAGACAAAAGAATTCATAAAAATAATTCTATCACAACATAATCAAATCAATGTAATAATACGGATAGAAACAGAACCCTGTTTTATCTTAGATGGAAAATAATTTTGATAAAACACTTGAACTCCATTCTTGAGGAAAATATCCTTTCAACTTCAAAAACACTTTTCCTTTCTTAACATGTCATAAAATTATAACTAAAAGAAGTTGATTAAAAATAAACTTGAAAACTTGTAAGGGAAGATTCTTTGAAATAATGTTTTAAAAATCCATTCATGTGGTATAAGTTAAAATAAAACATTCTTCTCGTACTTTTTTCAGAAAAGTCAAAAAGTACCTTGTACGAAAAACGACAAAAGATTCCTTTCATATCTTTTACTAAAAACTAACCAAAGAGTAAAATTGGACATAAACTATTGTAGAAGGATATAAATATTACATATTGAGGAAACATGTATGTGATTATAAAATAAACCCTAGTAAATTCCAAAGTATAAACAATCTCAGATAAAAATGAAATTGTGATATTTCCCTTACCTTAGGTCCAATTTGGTTCGTAAGAGTCCGAACCTCCTGTATAATGATTTAAATAATGTCATTGACTTATTACAGAATCATATTCATTGTTATGATATCATATATGATTCACTTATGACTTTATATTACCCGTTCTTATGTAAATTAATGTTAAAGTAGTGTTTTGGGTAAAATCATCTTATTTATCGTACGAGTTTGGACTTGCTGTTCTCGATGTTATTATTACTTATATCATGATTTACTTACCTCCAAAATGTAAATCATGATTTATATATCTTATAAATTCATTATATATCCCGAATATACAAGCATTTTTAATAGTACATAACATATGGAGGTAAGAAATGAAACGCATCGTTCATGGAGACGGTAAGTCGTACGTACGCATGAACGCTACTTTCATTTCTATTTCTTATTTTAATGGAATTAAAACATAATGATACATAGTTATATTATAATTCCAGTATAATATCATATATAATATCATTAACCACATATTTTATACATCCCACATAAGGTATTAACGAATCACATCACTTTGAGGGGGCGGTAGTCCGCACTTCCTCAAATGAGATTATCGTATTTACCGACTATGGAAACCGTAAAGGCTTGATATAATTGGGAAGTAAAGAAGAATAAATAAATAATAAACATAATATATATTATATATAAATACAGTTCCATCATAATGGCCACCATGAGAGGCGGTAGGGGAAAATCGAACAATCATCGTTTCGTGAGGCGTTAGTTTGCCATCACAGAAACATTATGTTCTTCATCCATTAGATGGAGGTGTGTGTAAGTGTAGTTCTAATACTTCTCATAAAAACATCCTGGTATTTTCAGGATACTGGTGTTGTCACAAAATAAAGGATTAAAAAGATTTTAGGGGTTGGAGAAATAGAATAAAAGAAAACAACTTAAGAGAAACTGTTACCTTTAATTTTGGTAACTTTCTTTGGTTTGAACCAAAAGGACTTCTTGGAGAGTGTTCTTCCTAATTCAATGCTTCAATTGGAAGGAGAGGGATGTAGGGAGCTTAGTTGGGCAGAGTTTGGACGAGCCAAAAGGCTTGAGAGGTGTGAGGAATTGCATAGAAGTGGTCTCCTTTTATAAGGGAGTGGAGGGGCTCTTTAAGAAAGTGTGAAAACTTTATTTTATTATAAACTTATCTTCGGTTTCAAGAGGTCAAAAACACATTAATTTCTAAGATACGATGACTCATATTCTAAATAAAATCATCCAATAGGAATTCGACAGGTTTTGGATGATATTTTAATCATTTTAATCTTATTTATTTAAATCATTTATTAATGAGGTAAATACTGCATCATTATTGTGTCATAAATAATTTAATTTATATGTTGTATAAAAATTATAAAAAAATACCAAAATGTAGGAAATCTTTTTATCTTTCCAATGAATATTTATAATCCAAAATATAATTTATATATCCCCTTATAAAAATTAATTACTAAATGATTTTTGTTAATTCCAATTTTGCCTTTACATTAAATTAATTAATCTAATGTGTCATTGTATTTCATAAGTGGATCCATGGGGTCCCAAAATCGACCCAAGTATTCCCATGGTCGTCCAATACTCATAAAATAAGGTTAAGACAAGTTTCAAGGTAATTTTTAATTATTATAATATTCTTTTAACCTTGAATTACCCTATTTACCTTTAACTGTAATAAATAAAAATTACCGTAGTTACTATTCATAATATAAAAAAAATAAAAGTAACCTATTAACATAATTTGGACCCTCTGATTCCAAATATGGAATACATTTTTCAAAATTCAAAACACAGAAGTTGCAGTAATTAACTTAAAATTAATCCCGTTGTTAAGCAAACAGGTTTTAAAAGTTAAAACATTGCCAAAGATTGAATTTATTTAACCTACGAATTCAATGTAAAATCAAGGCTAATGACATACATTATATTAAATGGTAAAAATATATTCTATTTATACTTTGAAACCATTCAATATTATTACTTAACCACATAATTTATTACGATGATAAAAGTTGTTTTTAATTAAAATATAGCGTGTTTTTACTATTCATTAAAATATGAAAGTTATCAGAATAATATGAAAATTTTATCCAAAGTTTTTATATCTTGATTCTATAGAATAATTTCGTTTTGTCAAATTGAACTTATAAACTTGTCAAAAACTATATTTAATGTGGGTGCGCCATCAAAAGGTGGTAAAACTGCATTTTTTGAAAAATACTTATTTTACCCGAAAAATTTATTTTGTTCTCTTAACACGTTCTAGAAAATGTATAAGATGAATAATAATGTTATAAAATTCAAAATTTAGTTAATACTATTCATAACGGCTAGTTTTAATAATATTTTAATAGCATATCGTTGTTTAGTGAAACTCGGTATTGCGTACGACGCAAGCTATCGAGGAAGGTCGCGGTTGCATGTAAAGCAAGCCAAGCTAGTGTTGTGTGTAGTGAAAGATTCCTTTGATGATTTATATAACATAAAAACAGAATATTTCTCATAAAAGTCTCGGGTGTTACATTCTACCCACCTTAAAATGAATTTTTCCCTCGAAATTCTTCACTTTGTAACAAACAGATGAGGATACCTCTCCCTCATCATATCCTCAAGCTCCCATGTAGCTTCTTCTAATTGGTGGTTCCTCCATAAAACTTTCACCAAGCGAGTGGTCTTGTTTCGTAGGAATTTTTCGCTACGATCCAGAATCTCTATCGGCTATTCTTCATAAGAAAGATCTTGCTCTAGCGGTACAACTTCTAAGCTGAGTACATGTGAAGGATCAGGTATGTACTTTCTCAGGAGAGATACATGGAACACATCGTGTACTTGAGAGAGATTTGGTGGAAGTGCCAATCGGTAAGCTACCTTCCCAACACGATCCAGTATATCGAAAGGACCGATATATCTAGGGCTCAACTTCCCCTTCTTTCCAAATCTCATGACCCTCTTCCAGGGAGATATTCGTAAGAACACTTTATCACCCAATTCAAATTCTAGGTCTTTTCTTCGGTTGTCGGCATAACTTTTCTATCGACTCTGAGCTGCTCTTATGTGTTGTTGAATAGATCTGACCTTTTCTGCCATTTCATCAATGAGATCAGGTCCTAATAGCTTTATTTCCCCAACTTCATCCCAGCAAGTTGGAGTCCTCCATTTCTTTCCATAGAGAGCTTCATAAGGAGCCATCTGAATACTGGAGTGAAAGCTATTATTATAAGAAAATTCCACCAAAGGTAGGTGTTGATCCCAATGACCTTTGAAATCCATAGAGCAAGCTCTCAACATATCTTCTAGAGTTTGAATTGTTCTCTTAGACTGACCGTCTATCTGAGGATGATAAGAAGTGCTGAAACTCAACTCTTTATCCAGAGTATGCTGAAGACTTCGCCAGAACTTCAAGGTAAATCTCGGATCCCGATCAGATATAATAGAAAGTGGTACTCCATGCAATCTTACCACTTCCTTTACATATATCCTGGCAAGCTGATCCAGAGAGAAATCCTCTCTAATAGTAATGAAGTGTGCAGACTTTGTAAGATGATCAACTATGACCCAGATAGCATTATTGCCTTTGGATGTTTTAGGAAGTCCTGTGACAAAGTCCATAGTGATGTTTTCCCATTTCCATTCGGGTATGGGTAATGGTTGTAACATCCCCTTAGACTTCTGTATCTCAGCTTTAACTTGCTGAAAAACCAAGCATCGAGAGACATATTCAGCAACATCTCTTTTCATTCCATCCCACCAGAAGTACTCTTTTAGGTCCCTATACATCTTCGTGCTTCCAAGATGAATAGAGAATGAAGAACTATGAGCCTCATCCATTAGCTCCTTCTTTAATTCGGGGATGGGAGGAACACAAACCCAATTCCTGAACTTTATTATCCCATCACAATCAAGGTTGAATTCAGGAACATTTCATACCTTCTTTTGTAACTCTACATCTTCTTTCTGTGCCTCTTTAATCTTCACATTTACAGATGGTTGAACATTCATTTGAGAAAGATACGATTTTCCCCCTTCCATTATAATTCCAAGATCTATACTTTGTAAATCCATAAATGTTGGATCTTTTTTTATCCTTATCATGGATAAACTGGCATGGTCTTGTTGACTTAATGCATCTTCCACCTTGTTTTCTTTCCCAGGGTGGCAATGAATTGAGCAGTCGTAATCCTTAATCAGCTCCAACCATATTCTTTGACGCATATTCAGCTCCTTTTGTGTGAAAATATACATTAAACTTTTATGATCAGTATAAATGTCACACCTTTCACCATAAAGGTAATGCCTCCAAATCTTTAATGAAAAGATTACCACAGTTAACTCCAAATCATAAGTTGGGTAATTTTTCTCATGGATTTTCAATTGTCGTGAGGCATAACCTATCACCATATCATTTTTCATGAGAACAAATCCCATTCCCTTCTTGGATGCATCATTGTAGATCACAAACCTTTCTCCACTACAAGGAAGTGTGAGTACAGGTGCACTGGATAACCTTCTTTTCAACTCCTTGAAATTCTCTTCACATTCATCCGTCCATATGAACTTAACTCCTTTTCGATTCAACCTCATGAGTGAATTTGATAATCGTGAAAAATCTTTCACAAAACGTCGATAATATCCAGCCAAACCAAGAAAAATTCGGATCTCAGTTACTGTTGTTGGTCTCGAACATCTTTCGATAACCTCTGTTTTTGCTGGATCCACAGATATCCCCTCTTTTGAGATTATGTGACCCAAAAATGCAACTTTTTGAAGTCAAAATTCACACTTGGTAAATTTGGCATAAAGCTTTTCCTTTCTCAGGGTCTTCTATATAATTCTCAAGTGATCTTCATGCTCTTCCTTGCTCTTTGAATAGACAAGAATATCGTCTATAAAGACTACCAAAAATTGATCAAGGTAGTCTCTAAAGACTCTATACATCAGATCCATGAAGATAGCAGGGGCATTAGTAAGACCAAGTGGCATCACTATAAATTCATAGTGTCCATACCTTGTACGGAAAGCTGTCTTTGGTATATCCTTCCCTTTGACCCTTAATTGATGATACCTTGAACAAAGATCAATCTTGGAAAAGTATTGAGCTCCGCGTAGTTGGTCAAATAGGTCATCAATGCGTGGGAGAGGATATTTGTTCTTGATAGTGATCTTGTTAAGTTCTCGATAATCAATGCAGAGTCTCATTGATCCATCTTTCTTCTTAACAAACAGAACATGTGCTCCCCAACGTGACGCACTAGGGTGTATGAATACCTTATTAAGATTCTCTTGGATTTGCTTCTTCAATTCCTGCAACTCAATTGGGTCCATTCTATAAGGTGTCTTTGAAATAGGCAAAGCACCCGGTACGAGTTCTATTGAAAACTCAAATTCACGATTTGGTGGAAGACCCGGAAATTCCTCTATAAAGACATCATCAAACTCCCGTACAATGGGAATATTCTTAATTGTGAGTTTCTCACCAACCATTTGAGATAAATAACCTTCATTAACTGGAATCAAGACCCATAAGATGGAAGAAATTTCCACTTGAAGGTTATGTTCATCCTTGCATCGATAGACGATCATATATTGATCTGGAATATGAAATGTGACTTCCCTTCTTTGGAAATTGATATGAGCTCCATATAAAGAAATCCAATCCATGCCAAGAATAACATCAAATTCCACTATAGGAAGGATCACAAGATTTGCAGGAAGCACTTTCCCACAAACTTCAATCGGGGAAGAATTATAAACTTCTGATGTGACTATTGTGCAATTAGGTATTGTCACAGCTAACTCAACATCTAATTGTTGAGGTAATATGGTGATACCCTTAGAAAAATCTTCATAAATAAAAGAGTGGGTAGATCCAGAATCAAATAAAACATTTTCTACTTTAGAGTGGATGGTAAGTGTACCTTTCACCACATCGTTATTGTACTCCACATTACTGATATAAATTGCATGTGACTTTCCTTTGTCTTTAACCTTAAGATTTTGTTGATGTCGATCATCATCAACAACCCTTGGATTAGGGCATTTATTGGAATAATGCCCCATCTCCTTGAACTTGAAACATTGAAGTGTAGTAGGTTCATTCTGTGTGTCCCTTCCTTTGTTTGCATCATTAGACATCTTCTTCCCCTCATTACGGCATTCAAATGCCTGATGACCTTCCTTTCCACATTTGAAACATTTACTTGTCCCTTTAATACAACTCCCTCCATGTTTCTTTCCACACTTTGAGCATAAGAGAAAGCTCATCTTTTTTTCAGTGTTCTCTTTAGATTTTCCTTTGAATTCCATTTTCCTCTTCTTATCAAACCCATATGACTGATGGGTTACTCCAATCTCCATCTCGACTTTGAGAGCACATCAAACGATTTCCTCGTAGATATTGAAGTCCCTTATGGATAACTCCCTTTGAATACTTGGTTTTAAGCCACTAAAGAATCGATCGATCTTACTCTCAGGTTGGATAATAATACCAGAAGCGTACCTTGCAAGTCTTGTAAAATTTTCTTCATAGGTACCAACATATTCATCATCCTTTTGCTTCAGTTCAAGAAACTCTTTCTCCATCTTTGTTCAGAGAATATGAGGGAAGTACTTATTGAAAAATAAGTTCTTCAACTCATCCCATTCAATGGACTCAATTTCATCCCTTTGCCTCGTATTCTTAATAAGATTCCACCTTTGATCAGCATCTCCTTCCAAACGATACACTGCTAGGATGACTTTATCATGTTGAGAACATTGAAGAACTGAAAATATCTTTTCAGTAGTACTAATACATTGTTCAGAAACTAATGGATCAGTAGACCCACTGAAAGAAGGTGGACGCTGCCTCATGAAGGATTCAACAGAATGTTTCTCCTTCCTTTGCTCGTTTGGAAGTCCTGCATGATTCATATCTTGAGAAAGTTGTGTGAGCATGGATACAAGATTTTGCATTCTAGCTCCCATAACGTTTGGTTTCTCAGGGGGACAATCATTGCATTGTCCGTCGCATTCCGCATTAACACGGTTCCTTCGGGTTCCAACCATTGACTAGAACCAAGAAAAATAGTGTGAGAAACACTAATTATAATAGGAAAACCACATAATAAAGAATAAAAGTTCACACTTAAGGTCTTATCCTAGGTTATTCATGGTCATTTCTAAAACACTAAGATTGTGTTCTATGCTTAGACTTTTCCTTAGGGTTCTTACTAAGGCTTTCACATCCTAGTTTCCAAAGGTTGGCTATACCTTTCCTCTGCTACCAACTATAACAACCCATACTTTACATACATTGTTATTACTTCAAAATTGAATCATACTTATTAAAACATATAACAGAACCATTAAAGTACCGTATAGGTATAGTTTCTTTAAAAACTGGGAAACATAAACAACTGGTTCATAAAGCGTCTACACTTTCTCCCATTTATTTCATCATATCTTAGTCCCTTTTGGCATATCTTACTTAATAAGCTTCTTCCTGACCTAGGGAAATAAAACATACAAAAGGGTGAGCTCAAATGCTCAGTAAGGGTAAACAAAATAAATATCAATCACATCATATTCATAAGAACATAACATTTTGGAAATCTTAACCTGCAAAAGAGAGCATAATTCCATAACATGGGATAAATCATAGTAGTGAAATTAAATCACAATAATCATAACTAAAAAGATGAAACTTTGTGGCATACACACATAATCATAGATAATCATTTCTTATTAGTCAAGACTCATTGGCAAGACTATCTTAGTGTACAAAGTCCATTTCTGAACCGAGTTCACTCCTCGTTTCAGTCCTGTTTCACTGAACCGGTTTAACCTGCCGTTCCAGCCATGTCTATCTCATGAGATATAAAATCTTTACCCAATGCATTGGAGGGAGATATAGGTCCCACCCATCTCTTAATGATACTATTCTTATGTGTGCCAAAAAATCATAAACTATACATCATGGCATAACCCATGTAATAAAAATGGGAATCTTAAACAACATGACATCATAAAATAATTCATATAAGACAAAAGAATTCATAAAAATAATTCCATCACAACATAATCAAATTAATGTAATAATAGGGATAGAAAAAGAACCCTATTTTATCTTATATAGAAAATAATTTTGATAAAACACTTGAACTCCATTCTTGAGGAAAATATCCATTCAACTTCAAAAACACTTTTCCTTTCTTAAAATGTCATAAAATTCTAACTAAAAGAAGTTTATTAAAAATAAACTTGAAAACTTTTAAGGGAATATTCTTGGAAATAATGTTTTAAAAATCCATTCATGCCGTTAAGTCAAAAGAAAACATTCTTCTCATACTTTTGTCGGAAAAGTCGAAAAGTACCTTGTACGAAAAACGACAAAAGATTTCTTTCATATCTTTTACTAAAAACTCACCGAAGGGTAAAATTGGAAATAAAATATTATATAAGGATATAAATATTACATATTTAGGAAACATGTATGTGTATGATAAAATACACCCCAGTAAATTCCAAAGTATAAACAATCTCAGATAAAAATGAGATTGTGATATTTCCCTTACCTTAGGTCCAATTTGCTTCGTAAGAGTTCGAACCTCCTGTATAATGATTTAAATAATGTCATTGACTTATTAAATAATCATATTCATTGTTATTATATCATATATGGTTCACTTATGACTTTATATTACCCATTCTTATGTAAATTATTGTTAAAGTAGTGTTTTGGGTAAAATCATCTTATTTATCATACGTGTTTGGACTTGTTGTTCTTGCTGTTATTATTACTTATATCATGATTTACTTACCTCCAAAATGTAAATAATGATTTATATATCATATAAATTCATTATATATCTATCATATACAAGCATTTATAATAGTACATAACATATGGAGGTAAGAAATGAAACGCACCGTTCATGGAGACGGTAAGCCGTACGTACGCATGAACGCTACTTTCATTTCTATTTATTATTTTAATGGAATTAAAACATAATGATACATAGGTACATTATAATTCCAGTATAATATCATATATAATATCATTAACCACATCCTTTATACATCCCACATAAGGTATTAACAAATCACATCACTTTGAGGGGGCGGTAGTCCGCAATTCCTCAACTGAGATTATCGTATTTACCGACTATGGAAACCGTAAAGGCTTGATATAATTGGGAATTAAAGAAGCATAAAGAAATAATAAACATAATATATATTATATATAAATACAGTTCCATCATAATGGCCACCATGATAGGCGGTAGGGGAAAATCGAACAATCATCGTTTCGTGAGGCGTTAGTTTGCCATCAGAGAAACATTATGTTCTTCATCCATTAGATGGAGGTGTGTGTAAGTGTAGTTCTAATCCTTCTCATAAAAACATCCTGGTATTTTCAGGATACTGGTTTTGTCACAAAATAAAGGATTAAAAGGATTTTAGGGGTTGGATAAATAGAATAAAAGAAAACAACTTAAGAGAAACTGTTACCTTTAATTTTGGTAACTTTCTTTGGTTTGAACCAAAAGGACTTCTTGGAGAGTCTTCTGCCTAATTTAAGGCTTCAATTGGAAGGAGAGGGATGTAGGGAGCTTAGTTGGGCAGAGTTTGGATGATCCAAAAGGCTTCAGAGGTGTGAGGAATTGCATAGAAGTTGTCTCCTTTTATAAGGGAGTGGAGGGGATCTTTAAGAAAGTGTGAAAACTTTATATTATTATAAACTTATCTTCGGTTTCAAGAGGTCAAAACACATTAATGTAGAAGATACGATGACTCATATTCTAAATAAAATCATCCAATAGGAATTGGAGAGGTTTTGGATGATATTTTAATCATTTTAATCTTATTTATTTAAATCATTTATTAATGAGGTAAATACTGCATCATTATTGTGTCATAAATAATTTAATTTATATGTTGTATAAAAATTATAAAAAAAATACCAAAATGTAGGAAATATTTTTTTCTTTACAATTAATATTTATAATCTAAAATATAATTTATATATCCCCTTATAAAAATTAATTACTAAACAATATTTGTTAATTCCAATTTTGTCTTTACATTAAATTAATTAATCTAATGTGTCATTGTCTTTCATAAGTGGCTCCATGGGGTCCCCAAATCAACCCAAGGATGCTCATGGTCGTCCAATACTCATCCAATAAGGTTAAGACAAGTGTCAAGGTAATTTTGAAATATTATTATATTCTTTTAACCTTGAATTACCCTATTTACCTTTAACCGTAGTAAATAAAAATTACCGTAGTTACTATTTATAATATCAAAAAAATAAAAGTAACCTATTAAAATAATTTGGACCCACTGATTCCAAATATGGAATCCATTTTTCAAAATTCAAAACACAGAAGTTGCAGTAGTTATTTTAAAATTAATCTCGTTGTTAAGCAAACAGGGTTTAAAAGTTAAAACATTGCCAAAGATTGAATTTATTTAACCTATGAATTCAATGTAAAATCAAGGCTAATGACATACATTATATTAAATGGTAAAAATATATTCTATTTATACTTTGAAACCATTCAATATTATTATTTAACCACATAATTTATTACGCCGAAAAAAGTTGTTTTTAATTAAAATATAGCGTGTTTTTACTATTCATTAAAATATGAAAGTTATCAGAATAATATAAAAAATTTATCCAAAGTAAGTTTTTATATCTTGATTCTAAAGAAGAATTTTATTTTTTCAAATTGAACTTATAAACTTGTAAAAACTAGATTTAATGTGGGTGCGCCATCAAAAGGCGGTAAAACTGTATTTTTTGAAAAATACTTATTTTACCCGAAAAAATTATTTTGTTCTCTTAACACATTCTAGAAAATGTATAAGATGAATAATAATGTTATAAAATTCAAAATTTAGTTAATACTATTCATAACGGCTAGTTTTAATAATATTTTAATAGCATATCGTTGTTTAGTGAAACTCGGTATTGCGTACGACGCAAGCTATCGAGGAAGGCCGTGGTTGTGTGTAAAGCAAGCCAAGCTAGTGTTGTGTGTAGTGAAAGATTACTTTGATGATTTATATAACATAAAAACAGAATATTTCTCATAAAAGTCTCGGGTGTTACATTCTACCCACCTTAAAATGAATTTCGCCCTTGAAATTCGTCACTTTGTAACAAACAGATGAGGATACCTCTCCCTCATCATATCCTCAAGCTCCCATGTAGCTTCTTCTAATTGGGGGTTCCTCCATAAAACTTTCACCAAGCGAGTGGTCTTGTTTCGTTGGAATTTTTCGCTATGATCCAGAATCTCTATCGGCTATTCTTCATAAGAAAGATCTTGCTCCAGTGGTACGACTTCTGAGCTGAGTACATGTGAAGGATCAGGTATGTACTTTCTCAGGAGAGATAAATGGAACACATCGTGTACTTGAGAGAGATTCGGTGGAAGCGCCAAACGGTAAGCTACCTTCCCAACACGATCCAGTATATCGAAAGGACCGATATATCTAGGGCTAAACTTCCCCTTGTTTCCAAATCTCATGACCCTATTCCAGGGAGATATTCGTAAGAACACTTTATCACCCACTTCAAACTCTAGGTCTTTTCTTTAGTTGTCAGCATAACTTTTTTGTCGACTCTGAGCTGCTCTTATGTGTTGTTGAATAGATCTGACCTTTTCTGCCATTTCATCAACGAGATCAAGTCCTAATAGCTTCCTTTCCCCAACTTCATCCCAGCAAGTTGGAGTCCTGCATTTCTTTCCATAGAGAGCTTCATAAGGAGCCATCTGAATACTGGAGTGAAAGCTATTATTATAAGAAAATTCCACCAAAGGTAGGTGTTGATCCCAACCACCTTTGAAATCCATAGAGCAAGATCTCAACATATTTTCTAGAGTTTTAATTGTTCTCTTAAACTGACCGTCTGTCTGAGGATGATAAGAAGTGTTGAAACTCAACTCTGTATCCAGAGTATGCTGAAGACTTCTCCAGAACTTCAAGGTAAATCTCGAATCCCGATCAGATATAATAGAAAGTGGTACTCCATGCAATCTTACCACTTCCTTTACATATATCCTGGAAAACTGATCCAAAGAGAAATCCTCTCTAATAGCAATGAAGTGTGCAGACTTTGTAAGACGATCAACTATGACCCAGATAGCATTATTTCCTTTGGATGTTTTAGGAAGTCCTGTGACAAAGTCCATAGTGTTGTTTTCCCATTTCCATCCGGGTATGGGTAATGGTTGTAACATCCCCTTAGACTTCTGTCTCTCAGCTTTAACTTGCTGACAAACCAAGCATCGAGAGACATATTCAGCAACATCTCTTCTCATTCCATCCCACCAGAAGTACTCTTTCAGGTCCCTATACATATTCGTGCTTCCAGGATAAATAGAGAATGAAGAACTAGGAGCCTCAACCAGCAGCTCCTTCTTTAATTCGGGGATGGGATTAACACAAACCCGATTCCTGAACTTTATTATCCCATCACAATCAAGGTTGAATTCAGGAACATTTCTTACCTTCTTTTGTAACTCTACATCTTCTTTCTGTGCCTCTTTAATCTTCACATGTATAGATGGTTGAACATTCATTTGAGAAAGATAAGATTTTCCCCCTTCCATTATAATTCCAAGATCCATCCTTTGTAAATCCATAAATATTGGATCTTTTGTGATCCTCATCCTGGATAAACTGGCATGGTCTTGTCGACTTAATGCATCTACCACCTTGTTTGCTTTCCCAGGGTGGTAATGAATTGAGTAGTCGTAATCCTTAATCATCTCCAACCATCTTCTTTGACGCATATTCATCTCCTTTTGTGTGAAAATATACTTTAAACTTTTATGATCAGTATAAATATCACACCTTTCACCATAAAGGTAATTCCTCCAAATCTTTAATGCAAAGATTACCGTAGCTGACTCCAAATCATGAGTTGGGTAATTTTTCTCATGTATTTTCAACTGTCGTGAGGCATAAGCTATCACCATATCATTTTGCATGAGAACACATCCCAGTCCATTCTTGGATGCATCACTGTAGATCACAAACCTTTCTCCACTACAAGGAAGTGTGAGTACAGGTGCACTGGATAACCTTCTTTTCAACTCCTTGAAATTCTCTTCACATTCATCCGTCCATACGAACATAAATCCTTTTCGAGTCAACCTGGTGAGTGGATTAGATAATCATGAAAAATCTTTCACAAAACGTCGATAATATCCAGTCAAACCAAGAAAACTTCAGATCTCAGTTACTGTTGTTGGTCTCGAACATCTTTCGATAACCTATGTTTTTTCTGGATCCACAGATATCCCCTCTTTTTTTGATTATGTGACCTAAAAATGCAACTTTTTGAAGCCAAAATTCACACTTGGTAAATTTTTCATAAAGCTTCTCCTTTCTCAGGGTCTTCAATATAATTCTCAAGTGATCTTCATGTTCTTCCTTTCTATTTGAATAGACAAGAATATCATCTATAAAGACTACCACTAATTGATCAAGGTAGTCTCTAAAGACTCTATTCATCAGATCCATTAAGATATCAGGGGAATTAGTAAGACCAAGTGGCATCACTATAAATTCATAGTGTCCATACCTTGTACGGAAAGTCGTCTTTGGTATATCCTTCCCTTTTAACCTTAATTGATGATACCCTGAATGAAGATCAATCTTGGAAAAGTATTGAGCTCCGCGTAGTTGGTCAAATAGGTCATCAATGCATGGGAGAGGATATTTGTTCTTGATAGTGATCTTGTTAAGTTCTCGATAATCGATACAGAATCTCATTGATCCATATTTCTTCTTAGCAAAGAGAATAGGTGCTCCCCAAGGTGACGCATTAGGGTGTATGAATACCTTATCAAGATTCTCTTGGAGTTGCTTCTTCAATTCCTACAACTCAATTGGGTCCATTCTATAAGGTGTCTTTGAAATAGGCAAAGCACCCGGTACGAGTTATATTGAAAACTCAACTTCACAATTTGGTGGAAGACCCGGCAATTCCTCTGGAAAGACATCATCAAACTCCCGTACAATGGGCATATTCTTAATTGTGAGTTTCTCACCAACCATTTGAGATAAATAACCTTCATTAAGTGGAATCAAGACCCATAAGATGGAAGAAATTTCCACTTGAAGGTTATGTTCATCCTTGCATCGATAGACGATCATATATTGATTTGGAATATGAAATGTGACTTCCCTTCTTTGGCAATTGATATGATCTCCACATAAAGAAATATAATCCATGCCAAGAATCACATCAAATTCCACTATAGGAAGGATCACAAGATTTTCAAGAATCACTTTCCCACAAACTTCAATCGGGGAAGAATTATAAACTTCTGATGCGACTGTTGTGCCATTATGTGTTGTCACAGCTAACTCAACATCTAATTGTTGAGGTAATATGGTGATACCCTTAGAAAAATCTTCAAAAATAAAAGAGTGGGTGGATCCAGAATCAAATAAAACATTTTCTACTTTAGAGTGGATGGTAAGTGTACCTTTCACCACATCGTTATCGTACTCCACATCGCTGATAGAAATTGCATGTGACTTTCCTTTGTCTTTTGCCTTAAGATTTTGTTGATGTCGATCATCATCAACAACCCTTGGATTAGGGAATTTATTGGCATAATGCCCCATCTCCTTGCACTTGAAACATTGAATTGTAGTAGGTTAATTCTGTGTGTCCCTTCCTTTGTTTGCATCATTAGACATCTTCTTCCCCTCATTGCGGCATTCAAATGCCCGATGACCTTCCTTTCTACATTTGAAACATTTACTTGTCCCTTTAAGACAACTCCCTCCATGTTTCTTTCCACACTTTGAGCATAAGGGAAAGCTCATCTTTTTTTCAGTGTGCTCTTTAGATTTTCCTTTGAATTCCATTTTCCTCTTCTTATCAAACCCATATGACTGATGGGTTACTCCAATCTCCATCTCGACTTTGAGAGCACATCGAACGATTTCCTCATAGCTATTGAAGTCCCTTATGGATAACTCCCTTCGAAGACTTGGTTTTAAGCCACTAAAGAATCGATCGATCTTACTCTCAGGTTGGATAATAATACAAGAAGCGTACCTTGCATGTCTTGTAAAATTTGCTTCATAGGTACCAAGAGATTCATCATCCTTTTGCTTCAGTTCAAGAAAATATTTCTCCATATTTGTTCGGAGAATAAAATGGAAGTACTTATTGAAAAATAAGTTATTGAACTCGTCCCATTCCATGGACTCAATTTCATCCCTTTGCCTCGTATTCTTAATAAGATTCCACCATTGATCAGCATCTCCTTCCAAACGATACACTGCTAGGATGACTTTATCAATTTTAGAACATTGAAGAACTGAAAATATCTTTTCAGTAGTACTAATCCATTGTTCAGCAACTAATGGATCAGTAGACCCGCTGAAAGAAGGTGGACACTGCCTCATGAAGGATTCAACAGAATGTTGCTCCTTCCTTTGCTCGTTTGGAAGTCCTGCATGATTCATAGCTTGAGAAAGTTGTGTGAGCATGACTAGAAGATTTTTCATTCCAGCTCCCATAATGTTTGGTTGCTCAGGGGGACAATCATTGCATTGTCCGTCGCATTCCGCATTAACACGGTTCCTTCGGGTTCCAACCATTGACTAAAACCAAGAAGAATAGTGTGAGCAAAACTAATTATAATAGGAAAACCACATAATAAAGAATAAAATTTCACACTTAAGGTCTTATCCTAGGTAATTCATGGTCATTTCTAAAACACTAATATTGTGTTCTATGCTTATACTTTTCCTTAGGGTTCTTACTAGGGCTTTCACATCCTAGTTTCCAAAGCTTGACTATACCTTTCCTCTGATACCAACTATAACGACCCATACTTTACATACATTTTTATTACTTCAAAATTGAAGAATACTTATTACAACATATAATAAAACCATGAAAGGACCGTATAGGTTTAGTTTCTTTAAAAACTGGGAAACATAAACAACTGGTTCATAAAGCGTCTACATTGTCTCCCATTTATTTCATCATATCAATAGTCCCTTTTGGAATATCTTACTTAATAAGATTCTTCCTGACCTGGGGAAAGAAAACATACAAAAGGGTGAGCTCAAATGCTTAGTAAGGGTAAACAAAATAAATATCAATCACATCATATTCATAAGAACATAACATTTTGGAAATCTTAACCTGCAAAAGAGAGCATAATTCCATAACATGGGATAAATCATAGTAGTGAAATGAAATCACAATAATCATAACTTAAAACATGAAACTTTGTGGCATACAAACATAATCATAGAGAATCATTTCTTATTAGTCAAGACTCATTACCAAGACTATCTTAGTGTACAAAGTCCATTTCTGAACCGAGTTCACTCCTCGTTTCAGTCCTGTTTCACTGAACCGGTTTAACCTACCATTCCAGCCATGTCTATCTCATGAGATATAAATATTTACCCAATGCATTGGAGGGAGATATAGGTCCCACTCATCACTTAATGATACCATTCTTATGTGTTCCACAAAATCATAAACCATACATCATGGCATAACCCATGTAATAAAAATGGGAATCTTTAACATCATGACATCATAAAACGATTCATATAAGACAAAAGAATTCATAAAAATAATTCCATCACAACATAATCAAATTAATGTAATAATAGGGATAGAAACAGAACCCTATTTTATCTTATATGGAAAATAATTTTGATAAAACACTTGAACTCCATTCTTGAGGAAAATATCCTTTCAACTTCAAAAACACTTTTCCTTTCTTAACATGCCATAAAATTCTAACTAAAAGAAGTTGATTAAAAATAAACTTGAAAACTTGTATGGGAAGATTCTTGGAAATAATGTTTTAAAAATACATTCATTCCGTATAAGTTAAAAGAAAACATTCTTCTCGTACTTTTGTCGGAAAAGTCAAAAAGTACCTTCTACGAAAAACAACAAAAGATTCCTTTCATATATTTTACTAAAAACTCACCGAAGGGTAAAATTGGATATAAAATATTGTAGAAGGATATAAATATTACATATTGAGGAGACATGGATGTGGATGATAAAATACACCCCAGTAAATTCCAAAGTATAAACAATCTCGGATAAAAATGAGATTGTGATATTTCCCTTACCTTTGGTCCAATTTGCTTCGTAAGAGTCTGAAACTCCTGTATAATGATTTAAATAATGTCATTGACTTATTAAATAATCATATTCATTGTTATGATATCATATATGGTTCACTTATGACTTTATATTACCCATTCTTATGTAAATTAATGTTAAAGTAGTGTTATGGGTAAAATCATCTTATTTATCGTACGTGTTTGGACTTGTTGTTCTTGCTGTTATTATTACTTATATCATGATTTACTTACCTCAAAAATGTAAATAATGATTTATATATCATATACATTCATTATATATCCATCATATACAATCATTTATAATAGTACATAACATATGGAGGTAAGAAATGAAACGCACCGTTCATGGAGACGGTAAGCCGTACGTACGCATGAACGCTAATTTCATTTATATTTCTTATTTTAATGGAATTAAAACATAATTATACATAGGTATATTATAATTCCAGTATAATATCATATATAATATCATTAACCACATCCTTTATACATCCCACATACGGTATTGACGAATCACATCACTTTGAGGGGGCGGTAGTCCGCACTTCTTCAAGTGAGATTATCGTATTTACCGACTATGGAAACCGTAAAGGCTTGATATAATTGGGAATTAAAGAATAATAAAGAAATAATAAACATAATATATATTATATATAAATACAGTTCCATCATAATGGCTACCATGAGAGGCAGTAGGGGAAAATCGAACAATCATCGTTTCGTGAGGCGTTAGTTTGCCATCACAGAAACATTATGTTCTTCATCCATTAGATGGAGGTGTGTGTAAGTGTAGTTCTAATACTTCTCATAACAACATCCTAGAATTTTAAGGATACTGGTTTTGTCACAAAATAAAGGATTAAAAATATTTTAGGGGTTGGAGAAGTAGAATAAAAGAAAACAACTTAAGAGAAACTGTTACCTTTAATTTTGGTTACTTTCTTTGGTTTGAACCAAAAGGACTTCTTGGAGAGTATTATGCCTAATGTAAGGCTTCAAGTGGAAGTAGAGGGATGTAGGGAGATTATTTGGGCAGAGTTTGGACGAGCCAAAAGGCTTGAGAGATGTGAGGAATTGCATAGAAGTGGTCTCCTTTTATAAGGGAGTGGAGGGGCTCTTTAAGAAAGTGTGAAAACTTTATTTTATTATAAACTTATCCTCGGTTTCAAGAGGTCCAAAACACATTAATGTCTAAGATAAGATGACTCGTATTCTAAATAAAATCATCCAATAGGAATTGGACAGGTTTTGGATGATATTTTAATCATTTTAATCTTATTTATTTAAATCACTTATTAATGAGGTAAATAGTGCATCATTATTGTGTCATAAATAATTTAATTTATATGATGTATAAAAATTATAAAAAAATACCAACATGTAGGAAATATTTTTATCTTTCCAATGAAAATTTATAGTCCAAAATATAATTTATATATCCCCTTATAAAAATTAATTACTAAACGATATTTGTTAATTCCAATTTTGTCTTTACATTAAATTAATTAATCTAATGTGTCATTGTCTTTCATAAGTGGCTCCATGGGGTCCCAAAATCGACCCAAAAATTCCCATGGTCGGACAATACTCATCCAATAAGGTTAAGACAATTTTCAAGGTAATTTTGAATTATTATAATATTCTTTTAACCTTGAATTATCCTATTTACCTTTAACCGTAGTAAATAAAAATTACCGTAGTTACTATTTATAATATCAAAAAAATAAAAGTAACATATTAACATAAATTGGACCCACTGATTCCAAATATGGAATCCATTTTTCAAAATTCAAAACACAGAAGTTGCAATAATTAATTTAAAATTAATCTCGTTGTTAAGCAAACAGGTTTTAAAAGTTAAAACATTGCCAAAGATTGAATTTATTTAACCTATGAATTCAATGTAAAATCAAGGCTAATGACATACATTATATTAAATGGTAAAAATATATTCTATTTATACTTTGAAACCATTCAATATTATTATTTAACCACATAATTTATTTCGATGAAAAAAATTGTTTTTAATTAAAATATAGCGTGTTTTCACTATTCATTAAAATATGAAAGTTATCAGAATAATATGAAAAATTTATCCAAAGTAAGTTTTTATATCTCGATTCTAAATAAGAATTTTATTTTGTCAAATTGAACTTATAAACTTGTCAAAAACTAGATTTAATGTGGGTGCGCCATCAAAAGGCGGTAAAACTGTATTTTTTGAAAAATACTTATTTTACCCGAAAAAATTTATTTTGTTCTCTTAACACGTTCTAGAAAATGTATAAGATGAATAATAATGTTATAAAATTAAAAATTTAGTTAATACTATTCATAACTGCTAGTTTTAAAAATATTTTAATAGCATATCGTTGTTTAGTGAAACTCGGTATTGCGTACGACGCAAGCTATCGAGGAAGGCCACGGTTGCGTGTAAAGCAAGCCAAGCTAGTGTTGTGTGTAGTGAAAGATTCTTTTGATGATTTATATAACATAAAAACATAATATTCCTCATAAAAGTCTCGGGTGTTACATTCTACCCACCTTAAAATGAATTTCGCCCTCGAAATTCGTCACATTGTAACAAACAGATGAGGATACCTCTCCCTCATCATATCCTCAAGCTCCCATGTAGCTTCTTCTAATTGGTGGTTCCTCCATAAAACTTTCACCAAGCGAGTGGTCTTGTTTCATAGGAATTTTTCGCTACGATCCAGAATCTCTATCGGTTGTTCTTCATAAGAAAGATCTTGCTCCAGCGGTACAACTTCTGAGCTGAGTACATGTGAAGGATCAGGTATGAACTTTCTCAGGAGAGATACATGGAACACATCGTGTACTTGAGAGAGATTCGGTGGAAGTGCCAATTAGTAAGCTACCTTCCCAACACGATCCAGTATATCGAAAGGACCAATATATTTAGGGCTCAACTCCACCTTCTTTCCAAATCTCATGACCCTCTTCCAGGGAGATATTCGTAAGAACACTTTATCACCCACTTCAAACTCTAGGTCTTTTCTTCGATTGTCGGCATAACTTTTCTATCGACTCTGAGCTGCTCTTATGTGTTGTTGAATATATCTGACCTTTTCTACCATTTCATCAACGAGATCAGGTCCTAATAGCTTTCTTTCCCTAACTTCATCCCAACAAGTTGGAGTCCTGCATTTCTTTCCATAGAGAGCTTCATAAGGAGCCATCTGAATACTGGAGTGAAAGCTATTATTATAAGAAAATTCCACCAAAGGTAGGTGTTGATCCCAACCACCTTTGAAATCCATAGAGAAAGCTCTCAACATATCTTTTAGAGTTTTAATTGTTCTCTCAGACTGACCGTCTGTCTGAGGATGACAAGAAGTGCTGAAACTCAACTCTGTATCCAGAGTATGCTGAAGACTTCGCCAGAACTTTGAGGTAAATCTCGGATCCTGATCAGATATAATAGAAAGTGGTACTCCATGCAATCTTACCAGTTCCTTTACATATATCCTGGCAAACTAATCCAGAGATAAATCCTCTCTAATAGCAATGAAGTGTGCTTACTTTGTAAGATGATCAACTATGACCCAGATAGCATTATTGCCTTTGGATGTTTTAGTAAGTCCTGTGACAAAGTCCATAGTGATGTTTTCCCATTTCCATTCGGGTATGGGTAATGGTTGTAACATCCCCTTAGACTTCTGTCTCTCAGTTTTAACTTGCTGACAAACCAAGCATCGAGAGACATATTCAGCAACATCTCTTTTCATGCCATCCCAACAGAAGTACTCTTTCAGGTCCCTATACATCTTCGTGCTTCCAGGATGAATAGAGAATGAAGAATTATGAGCCTCATCCAGCAGCTCCTTCTTTAATTCGGGGATGAAAGGAACACAAACCCGATTCCTGAACTTTATTATCCCATCACAATAAAGGTTGAATTCAAGAACATTTCTCACCTTCTTTTGTAACTCTACATCTTCTTTCTGTGCCTCTTTAATCTTCACATGTATAGATGGTTGAACATTCATTTGAGAAAGATACGATTTTCCCCCTTCCATTATAATTCCAAGATCCATCCTTTGTAAATCCATAAATATTGGATCTTTTGTGATCTTCATCATGGATAAACTGGCATGGTCTTGTCGACTTAATGCATCTGCCACCTTGTTTGCTTTCCCAGGGTGGTAATGAATTGAGCAGTCGTAATCCTTAATCATCTCTAACCATATTCTTTGATGCATATTCAGCTCCTTTTGTGTGAAAATATACTTTAAACTTTTATGATCAGTATAAATATCACAGCTTTCACCATAAATGTAATGCCTCCAAATCTTTAATGCAAAGATTACCGCAGCTAACTCCAAATCATGAGTTGGGTAATGTTTCTCATGCATTTTCAACTGTTGTGAGGCATAAGCTATCACCATATCATTTTGCATGAGAACACATCCCAGTCCCTTCTTGGATGCATCACTGTAGATCACAAACCTTTCTCCACTACAAGGAAGTGTGAGTACAGGTGCACTGGATAACCTTCTTTTCAACTCCTTGAAATTCTCTTCACATTCATCCGTCCATACAAACATAACTCCTTTTTGAGTCAACCTGGTGAGTGGATTAGATAATCGTGAAAAATCTTTCACAAAACGTCAATAATATCCAGCCAAACCAAGAAAACTTCGGATCTCAGTTAATGTTGTTGGTCTCGAACATCTTTCGATAACCTCTGTTTTTGCTGGATCCACATATATCCCCTCTTTTAAGATTATGTGACCCAAAAATGCAACTTTTTGAAGCCAAAATTCACACTTGGTAAATTTGGCATAAAGCTTCTCCTTTATCAGGGTCTTCTATATAATTCTCAAGTGATCTTCATGTTCTTCCTTGCTCTTTGAATAGACAAGAATATCATCTATAAAGACTACCACAAATTGATCGAGGTATTCTCTAAAGACTCTATTCATCAGATCCATGAAGATAGAAGGGGCATTAGTAAGACCAAATGGCATCACTATAAATTCATAGTGTCCATAACTTGTACGGAAAGTCGTCTTTGGTATATCCTTCCCTTTGACCCTTAATTGATGATACCCTGAACGAAGATCAATCTTGGAAAAGTATTGAGCTCGGCGTAGTTGGTCAAATAGGTCATCAATGCATGGGAGAGGATATTTTTTATTAATATTGATCTTGTTAAGTTCTCGATAATCAATGCAGAGTCTCATTGATCCATATTTCTTCTTAAAAAATAGAACAGGTGCTCCCCAAGGTGACGCACTAGGGCGTATGAATCCCTTATCAGAATTCTCTTGGAGTTTCTTCTTCAATTCCTGCAACTCAATTGGGTCCATTCTATAAGGTGTCTTTGAAATAGGCAAAGCACCTGGTACGAGTTCTATTGAAAACTCAACTTCACGATTTGGTGGAAGACCTGGCAATTCCTCTGGAAAGACATCATCAAACTCCCGTACAATGGGAATATTCTTAATTGTGAGTTTCTCACCAACCATTTGAGATAAATAACCTTCATTAAGTGGAATCAAGACCCATAAGATGGAAGAAATTTCCACTTGAAGATTATGTTCATCCTTGCATCGATAGACGATCATAGATTGATCTGGAATATGAAATGTGACTTCCGTTCTTTGGTAATTGATATGATCTCCATATAAAGAAAGACAATCCATTCCAAGAATCACATCAAATTCCACTATAGGAAGGATCACAAGATTTGCAGGAAGCACTTTCCCACAAACTTCAATCGGGGAAGAATTATAAACTTCTGATGCGACTGTTGTGCCATTAGGTTTTGTCACAGCTAACTCAACATCTAATTGTTGAGGTAATATGGTGATACCCTTAGAAAAATCTTCAGAAATAAAATAGTGGGTTGATCCAGAATCAAATAAAACATTTTCTACTTTAGAGTGGATGGTAAGTGTACCTTTCACCACATCGTTATCGTACTCCACATCACTGATTGAAATTGCATGTGACTTTCCTTTGTCTTTAGCCTTAAGATTTTGTTGATGTCAATCATCATCAACGACCCTTGGATTAGGGCATTTATTGGCATAATACCCCATCTCCTTGCACTTGAAACATTGAAGTGTAGTAGGTTCATTCTGTGTGTCCCTTCCTTTGTTTTCATCATTAGACATCTTCTTCCCATCATTGCGGAATTAAAATTCCCAATGACCTTCCTTTCCACATTTGAAACATTTACTTGTCCCTTTAAGACAACTCCCTCCATGTTTCTTTCCACACTTTGAGCATAATGGAAAGATTATATTTTTTTCAGTGCGCTCTTTAGATTTTCCTTTCAATTCCATTTTCCTCTTATTATCAAACACATATGACTGATGGGTTACTCCAATCTCCATCTCGAATTTGAGAGCACATCGAACAATTTCCTCGTAGCTATTGAAATCCCTTACGGATAACGCCCTTTGAAGACTTCGTTTTAAGCCACTAAATAATCGATTGATCTTACTCTCAGGTTGGATAATAATACCAGAAGCGTACCTTGAAAGTCTTGTAAAATTTTCTTCATATGTACCAACAGATTCATCATCCTTTTGCTTCAGTTCAAGAAACTCTTTCTCCATCTTTGATTAGAGAATACGAGGGAAGTACTTATTGAAAAATAAGTTCCTGAACTCGTCCCATTCCATGGACTCAATTTCTTCCCTTTGCCTCGTATTCTTAATAAGATTACACCATTGATCAGAATCTCCTTCCAAACGATACACTGCTAGGATGACTTTATCATGTTCAGAACTTTGAAGAACTGAAAATATCTTTTCAGTAGTACTAATCCACTGTTCAGAAACTAATGGATCAGTAGACCTGCTGAAAAAAGGTGGACGGTGCCTCATGAAGGATTCAACAGAATGTTGCTCCTTCCTTTGCTCGTTTGGAAGTCCTGCATGATTCATAGCTTGAGAAAGTTGTGTGAGCATGGCTACAATATTTTTCATTCCATCTCCCATAACGTTTGGTTGCTCAGGGGGACAATCATTGCATTGTCCGTCGCATTCTGCATTAACACGGTTCCTTAGGGTTCCAGCCATTGACTAAAACCAAGAAGAATAGTGTGAGAAATACTAATTATAATAGGAAAACCACATAATCAAGAATAAAATTTCACACTTAAGGTCTTATCCTAGGTTATTCATGGTCATTTCTAAAACACTAAGATTCTGTTCTATTCTTAGACTTTTCATTAGGGTTCTTACTAAGGCTTTCAAATCCTAGTTTCCAAAGGTTGACTATACCTTTCCTCTGATACCAACTATAACGACCCATACTTTACATACATTGTTATTACTTCAAAATTTAATAATACTTATTACAACATATAACAAAACCATGAAAGGACCGTATAGGTATAGTGTCTTTAAAAACTGGGAAACATAAACAACTGGTTCATAAAGCGTCTACATTGTCTCCCATTTATTTCATGATATCTATAGTCCCTTTTGGATTATCTTACTTAATAAGATTCTTCCTGGCCTGTGGAAAGAAAACAAACAAAAGGGTGATCTCAAATGCTCAGTAAGGGTAAACAAAATAAATATCAATAACATCATATTCATAAGAACATAACATTTTGGAAATCTTAACCTGCAAAACAGATCATAATTTCATAACATGGGATAAATCATAGTAGTGAAATGAAATCACAATAATCATAACTTAAAACATGAAACTTTGTGGAATACACAAATAATCATAGAGAATCATTTCTTATTAGTCAAGACTCATTTCCAAGACTATCTTAGTGGACAAAGTCCATTTCTGAACTGAGTTCACTCCTTGTTTCAGTCCTGTTTCACTGAACAGGTTTAACCTGCCGTTCCAGCCATGTCTATCTCATGAGATATAAAATCTTTACCCAATGCATTGGAGGGAGATATAGGTCTCACCCATCTCTTAATTATACCATTCTTATGTGTGCCACAAAATCATAAATCATACATCATGGCATAACCCATGTAATAAAAATGGGAATCTTAAACATCGTGACATCATAAAACAATTCATAAGAGAAAAAAGAATTCATAAAAATAATTCCACCACAACATAATGAAATCA
Source organism: Viscum album (assembly GCA_963277665.1). Lineage (NCBI taxonomy): Eukaryota > Viridiplantae > Streptophyta > Magnoliopsida > Santalales > Viscaceae > Viscum > Viscum album. Next base: position 1,736,104,613 of record OY728133.1, read on the forward strand.
GTTTAATAATAGGGATAGAAACAGAACCCTATTTTATCTTAGATGGAAAATAATTTTGATAAAACACTTGAACTCCATTCTTGAGGAAAATATCCTTTCAACTTCAAAAACACTTTTCGTTTCTTAACATGTCATAAAATTCTAACTAAAAGAAGTTGATTAAAAATAAACTTGAAAAAATTTTAAGGGAAGATTCTTGGAAATAATTTTTTAAAAATCCATTCATGCTGTATAAGTTAAAAGAAAACATTCTTCTCATACTTTTGTCGGAAAAGTCAAAAAGTACCTTGTAAGAAAAAAGACAAAAGATTCCTTTCATATCTTTTACTAAAAACTCACCGAAGGGTAAAATTGGATATAAACTATTGTAGAAGGATATAAATATTACATATTGAGGAAAAATGGATGTGGATGATAAAATACACCCCAGTAAATTCCAAAGTATAAATGATCTTGGATAAAAATGAGATTGTGATATTTCCCTTACCTTAGGTCCAATTTTCTTCGTAAGAGTCCGAACCTCCTGTATAATGATTTAAATAATGTCATTGAATTATTACAGAATCATATTCATTGTTATGATATCATATATGGTTCACTTATGACTTTATATTACCCATTCTTATGTAAATTAATGTTAAAGTAGTGTTTTGGGTAAAATCATCTTATTTATCGTACGTGTTTGGACTTGTTGTTATTGATGTTATTATTACTTATATCATGATTTACTTACCTCAAAAATGTAAATCATGATTTATATATCATATAAATTCATTATATATCCAGCATATACAGGCATTTATAATAGTACATAACATATGGAGGTAAGAAATGAAACGCACCATTTATGGAGACGGTAAGTCGTACGTACGCATGAACGCTACTTTCATTTCTATTTATTATTTTAATAGAATTAAAACATAATGATACATAGGTATATTATAATTCCATTATAATATCATATATAATATCATTAACCACATCCTTTATACATCCCACATAAGGTATTAACGAATCACATCACTTTGAGCGGGCGGTAGTCCGCACTTCCTCAAATGAGATTATCGTATTTACTGACTATGGAAACTACAAAGGCTTGATATAATTGGGAATTAAAGAATAATAAATAAATAATAAACATAATATATATTATATATAAATACAGTGCCATCATAATGGCAACCATGAGAGGTGGTAGGGGAAAATCGAACAATCATCGTTTCGTGAGGCGTTAGTTTGTCATCACAGAAACATTATGTTCTTCATCCATTAGATAGAGGTGTGTGTAAGTTTAGTTCTGATCCTTCTAATAAAAACATACTATTATTTTCAGGATAATTTTTTTGTCACAAAATAAAGTATTAAAAGTATTTTAGGGTTTGGAGAAGTAGAATAAAAGAAAACAACTTAAGAGAAATTGTTACCTTTAATTTTGGTAACTTTCTTTGGTTTGAACCAAAAGGGCTTCTTGGAGAGTCTTCTGCCTAATGTAAGGCTTCAAGTGGAAGTAGGATGATGTAGGGAGATTATTTGGGAAGAGTTTGGACGATTCAAAAGGCTTGAGAGGTGTGAGGAATTGCATAGAAGTGGTCTCCTTTTATAAGGGAGTGGAGGGGCTCTTTAGGAAAGTGTGAAAACATTATTTTATTATAAACTTATCTTCGGTTTCAAGAGGTCCGAAATACATTAATGTCGAAGATAAGATGACTCGTATTCTAAATAAAATCATCCAATTGGAATTGTACAGGTTTTGGATGATATTTTAATCATTTTAATCTTATTTATTTAAATCATTTATTAGTGAGGTAAATACTGCATCATTATTGTGTCATAAATAATTTAATTTATATGATGTATAAAAATTATAAAAAAAATACCAACATGTAGGAAATATTTTTATCTTTCCAATGAATATTTATAGTCCAAAATATAATTTATATAGACCCTTATAAAAATTAATTACTAAACAATATTTGTTAATTCCAATTTTGTCTTTACATTAAATTAATTAATCTAATGTGTCATTGTCTTTCATAAGTGGCTCCATGGGGTCCCAAATTTGACCCAAGGATCCCCATGGTCGGCCAATAATCATACAATAAGGTTAAGATAAGTTTCAAGGTACGTTTGAATTATTATAATATTCTTTTAACCATGAATTACCCTATTTACCTTTAACTGTAGTAAATAAAAATTACCATAGTCACTATTCATAATATCAAAAAAATTAAAGTAACCTATTAACATAATTTGGACCCACTGATTCCAAATATGGAATGAATTTTTTAAAATTCAAAATATAGAAGTTTCATTAATTAATTTAAAATTAATCTCGTTGTTAAGCAAACAGGTTTTAAAAGTTAAAACATTACCAAAGATTGAATTTATTTAACCTACGAATTCAATGTAAAATCAAGGCTAATGACATAAATTATATTAAATGGTAAAAATATATTATATTTATACTTTTAAACCATTCAATATTATTATTTAACCATGTAATTTATTACGATGAAAAAAGTTGTTTTTAATTAAAATATAGCGTGTTTTTACTATTCATTAAAATATGAAAGTTATCAGAATAATATGAAAAATTTATCCAAAGTAAATTTTTATATATTGATTCTAAAGAAGAATTTTATTTTGTCAAATTGAACTTATAAACTTGTCAAAAACTATATTTAATGTGGTTGTGCCATCAAAAGGCGGTAAAACTGCATTTTTTGAAAAATACTTATTTTACCCGAAAAATTTATTTTGTTCTCTTAACACGTTCTAGAAATGTATAAGATGAATAATAATGTTATAAAATTCAAAATTTAGTTAATACTATTCATAACGTCTAGTTTTAATAATATTTTAATAGCATATCATTGTTTAGTGAAACTCGGTATTGCGTACGACGCAAGCTATCGAGGAAGGTCACGGTTGCGTGTAAAGCAAGCCAAGCTAGTTTTGTGTGTAGTGAAAGATTCCTTTGATGATTTATATAACATAAAAACAGAATATTTCTCATAAAATTCTCGGGTGTTACAGTTTTTGTCTCTTTTTTATTTACTTTTTCTCATGTATTGGGGTATTTTGGGAAAATATTAGTATATACATACATATTAACTAATAAAGAGGTATGAATATTAAGATAGGAATTTAAAAGAGAGAAGAATTTGATGAAAATGGTCTCACTGATTCCCCTCCCCCACTCCTAGAGTGACTGCATGATCTATTGGTAACTTTATGGGTTATTTTAGTAGTTATTATGGGTTATATAAATGTAATAATTCATTTATTTAGTTTTATGGGGTGTTTGGGGTTGAAATTGGTTATTTTTTTAGGGTTTTTAGGCCTTTCAAAGTTAAATGAATGGTTGTCGAGACTGTGTGGCCTCAGGTGGATCATGTAAGGGGATTTGGTGAATATAGCACTCTACAAGACCACTCGGGACCATGAAATAGTACTATATAGTTGGGGGTTTTTTAGGTTAGTGGGCTCCACTTGGTTACTCAAGACCATTCATTAAGGTTTTGTAGCCACTTAATCCCACCCCCCCCCCCCCACCCCACCCCACCCACCCACCCACGCCTCAAACTTCATTTTTACCCAATTTTGGGTATTTCACCTTTATTTAAACCCTATAACTCAGATATATTGGTCTTAATGTGATTTTAGGTCAATTTTGGGTGATTCATTCCCTTTGGATCTTTTCTCACGTGTATATTAGTGCATTGGGTTTTTAGATCTAAGGTAAGGCCCTGCAAATCCTCTAATCTTCTCTTTCTCTTAGTAGAAACCCTAACTAGGAAGGGTTTGTGTGATTTTAGTGGTTAATACTTAGATAAATTTTTTTATTTTAATGTATGTGTTTTGAATATTCTAATTAGATCTCAAATCTTGGTTTTTGTGTTGCAGCTTCGTGTTTTTATCTATTTTGACGTGGGTGGATTCTCATGTATGCTAAGCGAACATAATTCCTATAACTTGGGTATATGTTTGATTTGTTCTCTTTTATGTGATTAAAATATAAATTATTTTGTGTGTGTGTGATTTTTAGTAAACACAAAATTGATATTTTTTTGTGCATTGATGGTTTTATAAAAAATGGGTGATTTGGTGTAAATTGAAGAATTGTTTAATTGTGGCATTGAATGGCTGGTTAATGTTTTATTTTTCTTTATATTCTGGTTTAAGATGTATTTTTTTAGAAAAATTTAATTATCAATGGTAGTTTTATGTCTTATTATTACATTTATATGGTTGATTTATTATTCAGGGATTAGGCATGAGTCTCAGAAACTCACATTTGGATGTAGGGACCTTTCTGGTAATGGAAAAGGTAATGTGGTGGAAACTCCCACTTGGGTTTGGGAAAGTTGTTGGAAATAAAAAGGTTAGGTTTGGGGTATTCATTCCTATAATGATTATGTGATACCCAATTGTGATGGTGACTCATATACTAAGGAATCCCTCAAGTCTTGGTTGTTCACACACGTGTGTGGGTGTGTGTTTGATTTGGTGATTATTTTTTATTTGTCTTGGAGTTTATAAAATACTAGTTTTTTTATTCTTATATGGTTTATTTTGGTTTCACTAAATAATGGTTGCTTTTTAATGTTAATATTTACATGTTTTATGATATATTTATAAAAATTTCTTAGGTTGGGGTGTGTTTTAAAAAAATTAATTGGAGCTTGATAGTTTATAACATTTTTGGGGTACTTGGGGAGCATTGGGTAAATCTTATTAGGTCTATTACTCATCCCTATTCACACACTCTAGTGGATGATTATATTGTATACATCATGATATAGGTAAGGTAAGGGTTTTCTTCTTTACTAGTAGAGTTTTATATCCATGTCTTGGAAGCTATGATAGAGGAGGAGTTAAAGTTAGATATCCGACTCATGGAGTTTTTAGGGAAGCTTGGTGGAGCCGATGATGTCCTTATTGGAGTGTTTCATTTTGTTGGATTTATGGAACTTAATTTGGAGTTTTTTTACTTGAATGTTATTGAAACTTGTAATTGTTTATTTCAGTACAAAAATTAATGTGCATCAGACAATCATGGTTATGTATCCTTCCATTGTGTTGTATTTTTTCTACAAGTTTATTATGTCTAAGTTATGAACACCTTACACTAAAATTTCAAAAATAGTTAGCATGGGGAGGTAATGTGTTATAAGGTAAAACCATCCCCTAATGGTATTTTCTAAACCTGTAATAATTATTGCTAGTATTTGGTGATTAGAGGGTAACATCTAAGGCCTAGTAACTTTTTAACATGATCTGGGTGAGGTTGAGGGGAGATGGGTCGGGTAGAGATGTTACTTCATATTTAACCATCAAAAATGAAATGAGATTCATAAAAATGTCCAAAATTTATAAATAAATCATTTAGATAAATAATTTTATGGTTTCATTAAAACATATCCCCAATAAATCATGAGAAAAACCATTAATGGATATTATCATAGATGAAAATCACTTTATAAGATTTTTTGGAAATCATTTAAAAAGTAGAAAGAAATATACATTATATTATAATATATTTTTTTTAAAATAATTATAAATAAATTATTTTTAAAATAATTATAATTTTTTTAAAATTTATGAATCATTAAATCTTAAAAATGAATCTTAATAAATAATACTAAAGAAAATAGTGGGATAAAACAACCAAGCGAGAAACATAATAGAGGCTAGATAAAAATATTACATTTAGAAATTTAAAAAAACTCCAAAAAAATGGAAATAGACCTTAATAAATCATATTATTAGAGATAATTATACATAATACATACATTACATAAAAATAGAAAACATATTCATAGAAGAAAAAAATTTCAACTGAAAAAGACAAGGTAAAACCAATTCCCTTTAAAAATGTCATTTTAGGTTAATTTGGAATCAATTAAAGATGAAATATTAAGATGAAATATAAACACCCATTATAATTAGAGTAATTTAAACGTGGATATTATTTGTAAAGTTCATACATGTTCTCCCAATATATTCTTAGTTATCAATAATCTCAAGTAAGAATAAATATTGGGATGGAAACTCTTCCCTTTACTCCTAACTCCTGCGAATGCATTTTATCTCTCTATATAATAAACATATACATATTAAGAACTTATTTAAAAACCTTATACATATCTACTAACTTTTATTTTGTTCAATTATTATCATTTATTACATATAAATTAGTTAGTTATTTATTATTTTCATAATCTGATTCTATTAGTTTTGATTTTTTTATACTAGTTTTGATATGGAAATATCGATCCTCGTTCTATGATAATTTGTTTATAAATACAAGATTATTAAAGGTATTTAAATTATAGTGTTTTTAATATTTATACATTCCTATTTTGTTTTTATGGAAGATACAATTATGGTTCATAAGAATGGAATTCACAATGCGTGCATTTTGGTTGATTTTATCAATAGTAAAAGATACATTATAATGATAAATTATTTTAGTTTCACCCTTAAATAACAAAAATAAAAAAACATATATTAATCATTAATATCATATATTATAATAATTGATGTTTTTTTACCCATTCATGATGGAAATAGTGAATACATTGTAACATATTTCAGGTAGGTGGTCGAACCAACCTAAACAAGAACATGTTATATTAATGAATGAGTAAGAGTATAGAGTTATATTATTGTAATATAATTTTCAAAAAAACAAAATGATTTTAATATAATATAATTATATTTATGAATTATATTTATATAGATATTTTATGAGAATATAATTGAAAAATATTGAGAATAACTAGAGGATTACTTTGATGTAATTGCTCATTCTCATTACAGCTTCCTTCGCAATTAAGGAACTATGACTCCCTATTAGGATTAGAAGCTAAAAAATGTGATATAAGTATCTATAGAAGTGAAATTTTTCAATTATTCAAGATTAAACATAATTATTGAATTGGTTTGTGAATGGGTAGAGGAGGGGTCCTTTTATAGACGAGTTTGAGTGGTATTTTTTCAGTACTTAATTGATAAGAAAGGTCATTTTTTACTTAAAAAGTGTCTCATAAATGGAGTAGACTAAGTAGGATAAATATTCCATTTATCATCAAACTATATTTTTATTTTTATAAGTTTTATACATCATTTTATACATATAATATATTTTACATTTTTTATAGTTTAGCGATGTCATTCACTATTCACCTTGAAAATTATATTTTCTTTAAAAAAATAAAATTGAACTTCTTGCCTAATTTCAATGATTTTATTTATAAAAATTAAATCCATATTTTTAAATTAAATATATAAATATATGCAATTTAACTTTAAAATAAAAATACATAATAATTTAAAAAATAATTTTTCTTGAATTTAACAATTTCTTATGTAATTTTTTATTATATTTCACTTATTACCAGTTATTATTTAATAATGAATGTTAAATATTTATTATAAATGTGTAATGTAAGATATATAATACATTTTTTATTTCTATAAAAGGATTATATATTCATTAAAATATTTTAAATATACTCATTTGTTATATGCATTCCCAATTCTCATATATATTTCCAAGGATCATGTTACCCATTTTCACTCCTATATATAACCATAAACACTTTTATAAATTCATTCATACTATTTGTTTATTTTATAAAAAAATTATATAATATTTATAGTTTTTAACCTTATTTACATAGTTATAATTGGCACATGATCGTCAATTCAAACCATGAGGATAAATATTTTACATTTGTGCTATATTTATTTACTTATGGTTTATTTCCTCTTATAATATTAAAAATGATGTTTTATATTGAATGTATGTAATTTATTAATGTTTATCATGTACTATAATATTTTTTCTTAATAAAATATGGAATTTTTTCAGGGTTTTTTGTGAGACAATCTATTCAAAAAATTAAAAGAAAAAAATTGGGTTGTTATAATCTTTCTACATTTACTCTAAGAGGTTCCTTAATCTTTATAGAATAAGCCATAAATTCTATATAAAAATTTAGATAGCCAATTAATCATGTAGATATGAATTAATGAGATTAAATTGTATCAATAATTAAATAGATCATAGTAGAAGGAATAAGAAATATACCTTGTACTCACAGAAATCCAACTTCTGACTCTTATGGAACATTATCAACAGTGAAAAACTACCCCTAGTTCTTCTATATCTATCCTAGCCAAGGATTACTATATATCATCACCTATGACCCAAATCCAATATTGTTTTTTTAAATCATCCTTGATCTTATTATCAAATTATAATATTCATAAATATATTCTGTACAACACTTCTTTATGTTTTCAATATTTATATAGTGATTTCATGTTTGGATCTTGTCAGGATAGACCCACTTGAGGCACTTTGTGATACCACGTTGATTACACCCAATTTTTATTCTCCTCCAAGATTAATTTGATCTTTCCAATTTATTTTAGCTACCTTATTACTAGAAATCATTTGTTTTCCTCTATTACCCACTAGAAAAATTCATTCCACTATAAGGTCGAGGAAGAAAAGTTATTAAACTTCGAGTATCCATTATATCTTATTATATCATTGAATATTTATTCACCACCATTGAATATATCCAATAGGATAATATTTTACCTAATATCATGTCAAATACACATCAAACATATCCTAGAATTATTGTTTTTATTCGTAATAAACTTATTGTGTAAGGAAAACCAGGTCTGTGAAATTAATTTTATATTAAAACACCTTCATAGTCCCTTACTCCAACTTTAAGAACTCCCAATATTTTCTGAACTTAAAATAATTTGGGTGAAATTGATAATTGATTATCTTTGGAAACTCATCCATTATTAGATCCTTGTGAATATTTTATTCCATAATCATCACCAATCACTTATGATCTTTACCCTCCAATAAATAAGTAACAAACTCCAACATTTAATATTAATATTATAGAGGAACTATAAGTTTCAATTGATTTATTACAAACAATCCCTATCTTCTTACACTCCATCGTATCCTATAAAGATAAAAGGATTCTTCTTTTAAAAATGTAAATTTTGATTTACTCCCATTATTCACTTCTGATTCATTCCTTCAACAAGCACTTGAATTTCCTAGATTAACAAATTCATGAGTTAATAAATTCTTTCCATAATCCCTATATCTTTCAAATGAATAGTATATGTATGGGAAGGTATTTCTATAGTTCCACAAAACCAACGATTAACTGATTCACTATGAAAATATCCCACCTATGCATATCACATTTTTCAATGAACTCTAAGAACATATTTCCATTAAAATCTAAGTGGCCATATTCACATTCTAGAAATTCCTTCCTTACAAGTTATTATAAATCAACTATAAATAATTTTAATAAAATTCTTTACAAAATGAAAACATTTTCAAAAATGTATGAAAGCCATTTCAAAACCCACTTCTAAGTGATGAAATCATATTCAAAAACCAAAGTATATATGTGTTATCTTTTCACATTCCAACCATGATGTGTGAAAACTATAATCTTCATAATCCATTGTGGGTGTAAACACCTATATGACATATCTTCCAAAAATAGATCATTTAAACACATATCATACCCAAAATTCTTATAAACTCAAGTTTCTATTTAAAGAGGTTAACTATAGAATTTTTAATGGTACCTCAGAAGTTTCGACAATCCAAATATCCATTCCTACAATAGTTCCAAATATTGAACTTTAAAAATCACAATTTCATGAAAAATTATAAAAAGTAAATATTAATACATAAAATTTGGGACTTGATATAGATCACCACATGGCCTCAAGCATATTCCTTGTCAATAGAGGCTGGAAAATAGTACCAAGAGATACCACATGATCATTGGGGAATATTTTTCCCTCAAATAAGATAAACTAATATATAGAAATAGAAATGTATTTTTTTATTAAAACCATAATCATATTGAAATAAACCTTTTAAAAATAAAAAAAATCCAATCAATGTAGTATAAAAATAAAAAAACAATACATTTCATAACCAAAGCAGATGACTGATACATATCCATATTGGATAGAAAGTAATTTACAATGATTCTTGATTGAGAACTATCATGCCCTTATATGGACATATCTTATATAATCCATAAATAATGAGAAAGGTATCATTTCCTTTTCATGTATCCTAAAAAAAATTACAAACACATTTAGATTTGTAGGTAGGGGTGAGTAACACTTTACTCAATAATATTTCAATGAATAACTTCCATGAATTCCCATGTATTATTATTATCAAACAATGTAACCAATGTCATTCTTAAAAACAATAAATGGTTCATATATCAATAATTTATAAAACCCCATTAAAACATAGTGTACCAAATTCTAGCATGATTTACCAAAGAAACAACATTACCATGTTTCAAGAAACAATGTTCAACCATGAAACCAAGTATAAATGAAACCAAATATGTACTTTTATAGATCCTATGTCCTGAACAAGGTCACTAACAAACCACACCTCTTGGTAAATTTGACTCTTCCTCTATAGTTCCTAATGATCTATAAAACCCCAATGTCATTTCTTCAACCCATTTTCATTCCAAAATTCTTTTCATAAAAATCACATAATTATAATATGTTAAATTCAAATTCCATTTTAACATAAAAATTTATTTTTTCACAAATAAGATCCCCAAATTTTTCTAAACAAAATATTCCTAATTTTCATAAAAAATTACTATTTTTTATTATAATCCAAATAAACCATCATTTAATCAAATCAAACCCAAAAGAATATTTGATAAAAACAAATTTTAAATCAAGTAGATGATATTTAATTAATCACAAGTCATGGAATAATAATAAACTGAGGAAGTAATAATATCCACCTACCTTAGATGTGTTGGAAGTCTCTACAAGATCCCATGATGATAACCTTAACAGAAATATCCACTGATTTATATCATCCAAATTCCCCATAAACCATAGCTGTTATACCAAGAAAATTAGATTTACCATTTAAAGGTTATTGAAACATATTTTATAAAGTTAGAATGTCCCCTTGTTCTATATTGATATGTATTGTTCCATTTTGGCACGACCTCTATGTGACTCTTGGGTTTGAATCACATGGCCTCAAGAAAGTGGCCCAACTCCCATGTCATATGAAATTACTCACTACCAAAATTTATAAATCCATTACTAACACCTTTTAGAGATAAAAAAGTGAGGGTGTAATTTTTAACACCTAATGGAGGATTATCTTACAAATTAATTATGTCCTTGACAATCCGACATGGTTTTAAAATAGACCTTAATAATCCATTGAAAATCAATCTAATATTTCATTATATGATCACCTTCCACTAAAAATTTTACTACCACAAATGTAGAAAAATAGAGAGAATTTAAAAAGTATATTATGATAAGGAACTTCTCTATTTATAAATCATATTACTATATTCTCCAATATAAATTCTCTAAGTGAAATTTTCACTATGATTGAGTCAGATATCTTTATTTTTCCTCCATAATTTATTCATCTCTCTAGAATAATCCCATTCTCAATATTTATTAATATTTCCATTCATCCAATAATAATTTCCATAGTGTAAAATATCTAAAATTATTTAATTGATGATCATTAAATCCATGAAAATCCTTCCTATAATTAACAATATTATAATTTACACTAATTAATTTCCAATTCATCATGTCAAATTAAAATCTATTAACTAATTTCATATATCTCATAAATATAAAAAATAACATTAATCCCCTTCCAAATAAATAATTCCTCTCATCTTCCTTATGTCAAAAATAATATTCCTCCATAAATACTAGAAAAAAATATACCATAATCAAATAATCAAATAATTATATAGATAATTCCATTTAACCCTGAAAAAAGAATTTAATAAATGAACTCAAGATGACCTCCATGACCTTTAATTAAATGTAAGTCATAGTTTGTATATATGATAATAGGTAGGCCAACTTATGTTTTCCTTTGTAGTTTTTCTAAATGATGATTACTTTTTAGGCTTGTTTTGAAGATCTTATTGATAATTATAGGTTGTTGTTAACTTAATATTTTGACTGCTATAATAGATTTTTTAGTGGATAGTTATTGATGCATACTTGATGAATCATTTGATGGATCACTATTGAGATCATGTTGAAGGGTTTGAATTTTTGTTAAAATAAATGAGAGATTTATGATTGGGTGATTCTTTCCTTAAATTTAATTCTTGATATTCAAGTAATACTCTTAACTTGAGTTTATGGTTTTTAAGTTGTATTTTGTTTTTAACATAGACCAAGAGGTTATTGAGAAGGTTAGTGGAAATTTTTAAGTTGTTTTGAAAGTGAAATAAAGTAAATAAAAAATAAGTAGTGTGGATATAAAGTCTATAATTTTAATAATGAGTATATAAAACATATTTTTTAATCCCATCAGAGTTTTAGTGTAATTATACTAAAGTTTTGATGACTTCAAACCAAATAGAAAATATGTATGTGCATCCATCATAATCTTGATAAAAAAACTAGATTTCTAGTGGATGATATAGAGGCTTTGTAAATATATAGTCACCACCATAGTTTTAGCGGATATAAACCATATATCTAAGGAAATTTATAAATATATGGTTTTTAAGTAGTTGATCTCACAAATGTTTTGGAGGCATCTTGTGTAGTTATGAATTATGATAGGTGTAAAATTAATTTTTTTTATTAGGTTATGATGATGTGGCATTGATTTTTCTACAAGGTATGGGTGGATATCATATAATCACTTACAAGACACTTATTTTAAGTAGATATAATCCTCAAATGAAGATAAATTATCCAAATTAAAAGGGGTTCAATGGTGGTTAAAGGTCGATTACTAAATTTTGAATTTTAATTTTAAAATTTAAATGTTTTAATGGTTAATGGATATTTTTGGTTAATGTGATAAATTATAGGAATAAAAAAGATATTTTATGTATAACATCCCAACCCTATCCCATTAGATTAAGACGAGATCAGAATTATACTAGCCTTGGGTGTATCCCCCAAACACTAAAGGTTGGAAATAAATTACTAGGGATTCACCAAACTTTTGGGGGAAAATTTCCCATTATATATAACTCAGCCTATTTTAAATGATCTATAATGACATGATATAAATATGTTTTATGATATAAACAAGAAAAAACTCCAATAGTATAACATAATAATGATTATAGTCACAGTAGCCAAAAAACCAAGTAAGTCTACAAGACCCAACACTTAAAAGTAAAACTAAGTTTCCAAACATGTAACTACATTAATATCCACCCCACAACCACCACCAAGATCAATCTTCCATCACCAATGACCACAACACTAAGATACTATGATGAAAAAGTAAGAGGTATTCCACTTACCTTTATCATATCAAAAAACATCTACATACAAACTACAATAAGAAAAAATTACATCGCAATTTAATAAAATATGATAGAATTATAAAAACAACGAATAGTATATATATATATATAACTAGAATAAACAACTCATAGTACAACACATTCCCATGTAGTTAACTCACAAATCTATGCAATGCACCACCCCCCCCCCCTTCTAAGAGCCATGTAATCAACCCCAAATGAATCAATAATCCAACATTTCCTCTAAATAATCCAGACTCATGAGTGAAAAATCATCCCTACATTCCTAAGTCTTTACATCATGATATAATCCACTATGCCATAATTTTGGTAGCTTAAACAAGTCTAAACAAATAAGTCCCTTTTCATATGAATCATGAACGCACACCAACCCATGAAAATGTAAAGTTACACATCCCAAAGTTCATTATTTTTAAATAAAAACATCACTTATTCATTTTCTCAAACACTTTGTGGGTTTCACCCAAAACCCTTAAAACCACACAACAACAAGAGATTACTCCAAAGAATATTTACCAGGGGATTTACACTAAAAAAATAATTTAATTATAAAACCACAACCCTTTATATTCTAGGTATAATTAAGGAATATATAATCTACCTACCTTAAAGTAGCTCATTTAAAAAAATCACCACACACCATCATAGATCTTGGATCTTGTAACCCTCCTCTGATGGTTTACAACAAAATCCCCATCAAAACATACCCTAACCACAAAATCCAAGAATGGAACCCTCAGAATAGGTTTTCTTCAAAGATAAAATGATTTTATAATAGATAATTAGAATTTTTAGAATAATTACCTTCAATATCTAGGCTGAACACATCATGATTCAAGAAATATGAGATCTGGAAAAAAGAGAACCTCAAACTTTCCTAATGGAACCATCTGGTTTGAGAGACCAAGAAAGAAGGGGAGAAATGAGTGTTTTGGGGGAATTTTGTGTTAAAAATATAATTTTCAAGGATCTTTAAAATTGTGCATGGTTTGGTAAATTGTGTGCCAATTATATGGATGTACTACCCAAGAAAATATAGGATGGAATAATTTACCCAAACCATGAACCATTCGTGTATTCATTCCCAAAACCTAACTCGTCTTGCATGGTTACTTGATGATACAACATATTTTCCCTCAATCATGTTCCAAAAATGTAGATTACATTGTCTAAAAAATCCCATGGACATATTTTTTACCCAAAATATGCATCAATTGTGCACCTACATAAAGACCCATATTCCATCCTACATGATTACCTAAGAATTATGAATGATTTATTCTAAACCTACACCAACCAAAAGCACATAAAAAGTCTTCAAAACTCTCAAAAACCCTCTAGATATTCCCAAAACTGACACTAATTTCTTAATAAAATAAAAATTAATAATAAAACAACTAAATACCTCAAACTATGTGTGTTATATTCTCCCAACTATTGGGATTTTTATTCTTGGAAAGCTAGAGGTTGGAGGTTTCTTGGAAAATCTCAAGCCATTGATCATACACAAAAGTCGCCCACTCCAAAGTTTATTTTTTCACCTAGAAATATTTCCATGGTACCAATACTAAATAGATACATGTACCTTGTAAGAAATTGTCTTGTATATCTTAGATATGAATCAAGGTATGAATAAATGTAGCATCTGGTTCAAGACTAATGTGATCCCAACTAATCACAAGATTAAGGTCAGGATGGTACTTCTTTAGTTGATATATATATATAAATTTTGAACCAATATGAATCTTAGTGACAAAGTTAGTTTTTAATAAAATTCTATAATATGCTTGAGAATATAAAATGGTCCAACATAATGGGTGATAGTTTCCCTTGCTTACCCAAATGATGATTCCCAAACCTCATAAATAATCATGTAAATACATAGTCACCAAATTCAAAATATAGAGGGTTATGAAAATGGTCTACATGAGATTTTTCACTACTGTGGGCTATTGTTACATATTTCTTGGTCATTTGGATCTTCTTCTTAGTCTTGTACACATGACTTAGTCTAATTAGGAAAGTTTCCTAGAGTTATACCCAATTAAGTAGAGTGCATCATGGATAGTTATATAATGCCTAAAATATAGGATGGTATGTTAGGATCATAGTCAACTGGGTTCTAAAATATTATTTTAAATACCTCCAAAACCATGAGGTAAACCTAGTGTCTCAGTCAGAGACAATAGAAATTGGTATTCCATGAAACATTACCATTTACTAGATAAATAGATTTTCCGACTCGAGTACTGAATTTTTTCTCAAATGATAATGAAGTGTTCCAACTTGGTGAGTAGGTCCATAATCACCAAAGTGGATTTATGCTTCTAATGCATCCTTGGAAAACAAGTGAAAATAGTTCATGGAGATCTTATCCTATTTCCACATGGGTGTAGTTAATGATTATAACAAACCATCTGATCATTGGTGTTTGAATTTTATCCATTGTTAGGTGATACATTTCCCAATATATTTTACCTTATTTTACTTCATACCCAACCATAAAAAATGGATCTTCATTACCTTGTAAATTTTCATTATACATGGATGGAAAACCCACTTTTAATGATGATAAGAATGAAGTATTTTTTCCTAAAAATAATAAGTTTCTCCTATTAGATCTCTAAAACACAATACATAATTTGTGTGTTGTATCCATCTATTAATGATCTTACCATCATTGAGGTTTTTATTAATGGTAAGGTAATCAATGTCTGATCATTGGGCATCCTTTACTTATTCAACCAAGTTATAGATAAGGGTAGATGAAAAGAAAATTGTGACATCATTCTACTAAATAAAATTAAAATTAATATCAAAAATTTCCTCTATTATATTCCATTGATCACAAGAACCACTTGATTATATGACTTATGAATTAAGTCATCATCCACTGAATTCCCCTTCTCAAACATATAAACCAAGTCAAATTCAATTTTTTAGCATATAAACCAATTTTTAAGTTCCTCCCAAGATATGATGAACTCAATTTTTTAGCATCAACCTTTATTCCTTTTTCTAAAATGACAGGCTTATGGAATCAAAATTCTTATATCTAGAATTCAATACTTAAAGAATATTTCATAGAGGTGATGATCAAGTAACGTGATTAAGGAAAACTACAACTATCTTTCATGATCATCTTTAGTGTGAGATTACACTAATATGTCATCAAAAATACAACAAAAATAACTGATTTTAGGTACCAATAAAAGATATGTTTCATAAATTCCATGAAGACTGATGGTGCATTTGTAAGGAAAAAAGGTATGGCAAGTATTCAAAATGGACATAAAAATTCTAAAAGTTATCTTTGGGATATACACCTTCTCAAATTGGAGTTCATGGTAACCTAATCGTAAATCAATTTTATAAAACCACTTGGATCCATTTAATTGATCAAATAAATCATCAATTTTAGGAATTGGTTATTGATTTTTTATTATAAATTGATCGAGTTCGTGATAATAAACACAAACTCAGAGAGTACCATCCACCTTCTTTACAAATAAAATTGGAGTGCCCTATAGAGATGTACTTGGTTTAATAAATCCCTTGCTTTCAAATTACTTTAACTAGAATTTCATCTTTCATATTTTTATTGGTGTTATTCTATAAGATAGAAGAAAAATATGACTAATTCCTAGAAGGAGGTTTATGGTAAATTCAACTTCTCTATTAGGTGGTAATCTAGAGAAATTTTCCAAAAATAAATCAGGTTATTGATCTACTATGTTAAGAAGATATCTACTCTTGATTTAATTATTAGACCCTATGGTTACTATTTTTATTTGATGATAGATAGTTCCAAACATTTTTACTAAAGTCCCTATACTTCTAGAATTCTTGTCTCATTCCCCTTTCAAAATATGAGAAACACCATCAAGAGATGTAAAAGTGACTCAGTGAGTTTAGAAATCAATATGATCTTTAAATTCTACCAACCATTCCATTCCTAAGATCACATAAAAAATACTCAACTCCAATATAGTGAACTCATGTAAAATTTGTACTACATCGATGGCAATTGAACATGATAAACATTTAAATCCCATGCGCACTTATTACACAAAGGTGACTTGATGCTCATGAAATGTGTAATAATTTCCATATACAATTCCATTTGACTTACTACACAATAATTAATAAAATAATGGGATGTGATAGTATCAAAAAAAGCATGAATTAAGGTAGAATCAATAAGAATAGTACCTCACACCATAGGAGGACCTGGTTCTTAATTTTCCACCACCTACTTGGCCCCATAAAGTTATCAATCATCCCTTCCTAAATTATTCATGCCTTCATATAGACATGGGGCCTATTGGGATATTGGGGTATTCCTATAATCACCCAGACTAAATCAATTTTAAGGGAAAGAATAAATATGATTATATCATCTTGTTTGGGCATGAGAAGATTGAGAAAAATTAGATCCATTATGATTAGTTGGCTTCATAGGTTGAGTATAATAGCATTTGAAATGTCCCCTTCAGCCACAGTTGTGAAACACCTGAGATAGTTCCATACATTCCATTTCTAATTGCTCTAATGAGATATAATATAAGTAACCTGGTTATTTATTATGACATGAAGGAAAATAAATTAACCCCGTGTATTGGTTTTATCATGTTCTAATACCTTGAAAATAACTCTAACTTCTATTCTTAATAGAGCCACTATATTTTACATCTATGATCGAGTGGAAAAAGGTGTTCCCTCTACTAAGATTCCTAGAAATTTCATTTTACCCCACCATCACCTTTTTCACAAACTTTATATAATTAACAATAAAAAATCGCCAACTTCAAACGAATGTCAGGTCATAGACCTCACTCGATAATTAATTCTTTTAGAGACTCAATGGACACCAATTATAGTGAAAATAAAACAAGGTAAGTAAACTAAGCTACATATTCTACAAATAAAAGATATCCTTGCTTAAGATCAAAAAAATATACCATTATTGATACTCATAAGGTATGTGGATAAAATTTTCTTTAAGAAATTCCTCAAATACTTCCCAAGAAGGATGGAAAAAATCATTTTCATGTCAGGTCTTTGAGCATATATACTACTAACATAACCTTAATATCATCTTGAGTTATAATGAAATTGAAGATCTATTTTATCCTTCCAAGAGAAGAATCCTCATGTTCGTCTTGATCTAGGATCTTGAAACACTCCTATCATGGTTCATAATAATACCCCCATAAAAACATACACTTTCCACAAGATTCAGATATATAATCCCTAGAATAAGGTTTATCCCAAGATAAAATATGGAGATAATAGAGGAGAATGAGGGATAGAGTCCTTACCTTAGATATCTAGGAAAAACACTTTAAGATACAAGAAGAATGAGCTTCTAAGTGAATAGAATTACCAAAATTTAACAAGGGAACCCCCTAGTTTTAGATCCCTAGAAATAAGGGGAGAAATTATCATTTCAAGGGGGGTTGAGTTAAAAAATTAATTTTCAAGGATCTTTAAAATTACACAAGATTTGGTTGCACGTTTTGATAAACCATGCAGCAACCATGTGAATGTGACTGTCCAAAAAAATATAGGTTTTCATAGTTTTCCATATATTTTATCCAAACTAGCAAATAATCATGCACCCATTCCTAAACTCTATATCATCTCACATGGTTTCCCCCAACTGTGCATTAACCGTGTATATTTCTCTATCCAAAAAATTACAGGGCCATACTATTTGGTTGCATCGTTTTCCAAAAATATGTGCCAAACATGTACCTACCCAGAGTCCCCCATTCCATCATACATAGTTACCTGAGCATCAGGGAAACTTTCTCCTAACCATGCACCAATAATGCACCTATAAAAAACTCTCCAAAACTCTTGAAACCCCTTTGAAACATCCCAAAACCAACTCTAACTTCTTGATATCTTAAAAAATATAATAATATAGGTAAATATCTCAAATTGAGGGTGTTACATGATAACTCTTTAACACCCTATAAAGGAGGGAAAATTGTTGAAGTACCTCACTCATTTAAATTTTGATGTGTGATGGATAAAATTAAAATTTTAAGGATTATAAATCATAGTACAAATAAAATCATGTTTGAAGAAGTTTTATTCTAGTAATTATACTATTTATTAAGATTTAAAACTATAGTATATTTCTTAACATCTCAAAATTTCATTGAGGGAATAGTCAGTGTCATCATATTGAGTGAAGGTATACTAAATTTTGAAAATCAACATTATAAGTTGATGAAATTAACTCTTTTTTAAAGAACAAGTATCTTATCATTATATAATGAAGTTTCATTGTTATTAAATAAGATTCCATGATTATTGGTGATTCAAAAGGCAGTAAATAATTCCTTATTCCTTGTATAGTTTTTATCTATTTTTTATAAGTGTGGTAATACTTTAAAAAAATTATGATAATTTTATTATAATAAAAGTTCAAGGATGAACTTTTCTCATTTTTTTCATAATAATTTTGGTATATCATGAGACCATGAGTTGTTCAAGGTCGTTCCAAAAATGAAATCATTCACACTGAATGGTGGACCTTGTAAATGTTTGTGTCTTGGTTGCATGATTGTGTTAATTGATTTATAAAAGAGTGGAGAATGAAAAAAAAAATGAGTCACACTGATTTAATAGATTAATTAATGTTGAATAAAGTTTTTTGTAAAATTTGGAAGTCTAAAAACATATACACTATTTCACCCCCTAGTGTATTGCGATCTTACTTGGGGAATTCTCACTCACAATATTTTTAATCCTTCCATGGTTTCTCAGTTTTATTTCTTGATACAATGGTGGATATGGTGGCCTGATGGGGGGATAAACTATTTCATAAATTATTTAACCTTTGATTTATTATATGTGGGAGTTAGCAATTATTAGTGTTAAGTTTTATTGAAATGAATTTTTTTTGGTGATTGGGTAGATTGTGTTTGCTGGTATTGTGGTTTTTTTGTTTAGAATATTGCAAATAACTCACATTTAACATTTTTTACAAATACCTCAAAATTTTAAATTGGATAATTATAATTTCTCACAACATTTTTAAATCACATTTTGTATACTCTTTAAGTAAGTTTTATGTTTATAATATTTTTAAGGATTCTGTAGTCATTGTAATTTTTTGTATTTTTTGGAATTTTATTTTTTATTCTAAAGTTTTAAAAGTATAATGAAATGATTTTAAAAGACCTAAAAAATAATAGTCTTAAAATTATTTTCAAAGTCCGATGAAAATACTATTGTCTTATGAAATGATTTTCAAAGTCCTATTAAAATACTGAAGTATAACAAAGTCTGTTTACAAAGACATATGATTTACTTTAAAAAATGTTTTATAAATTCATATAAAGATAATTTGAAAATATATAAATATACTTTAAAATATTAGACTCATGTGAATTTACTATCTATATGAATCATGTTCACCCAGATATAGTAAAATGATGTCCACATAAAATTTATTTTATCACTTTAAGTACATTTTGATACTCATTTTTTATATAGTTTTAAAATTTGGAATTAAAGTAAGTTTATATTAATTATTTTAACTATTTTATTAATTTTTAAAGTATATATATAAGTTAATGTTGTCATGAAATGTACATTTGAATTTTTTAGTTAAGGATTAATCATTTGATATTTCAAAATACTGGTAAAAATATTTACTTGTTTATATTATTCCTAACCAATGTTGGTTGGGATTGGTCTAAAAGAAACTCCCATGTGATATAAAAAATCTTGGGGTTAATGAAGAGGGATTATACAATGGTGTTTGATAGAGTAAACTCAATAAAGACACAACTGTAATACAGATCATTAATAGGGACACACGACATTCAAAAGAGAATTGTGATGTGTTGAATCTCTATTATGAATATTATTTCATTTCTATGATCATGAAAAAACCTCAATGTTCATTCATTTTATAAATTGATCAAATATACTTCGATATGTATGATTTTATAATATTTATTTCATTTTGGTTTTTAAAAGTTGTTTTTAATTATTGTTTATGATTTTACCAATCAAAATAAAGTTTGGTTTTGATTATACCTCTTGACTAAATGGTGCATCATTGGGTTGTGAATCCTAAACAAAAGTCAGGTTTTTTGTTCTTTTTTCATATAAAGGAAAATTAGATATGCTTATTTGTTCCTATATATGATAAAAAGGAATTGTTTATAAAAGTTTATAACACCTTTTAAAAGTGAGTTCCTATTCTTAGTGAGTACCAATACTCTATTTGAGTTAGATGGGAGTGAAGAGTAGATATAGGATCAATATGTTCCAAAATATTATAAAATTATGGAATTTATATCTTTTATTTTCCACTACATTTTATTTTTAACACTACTAATACATTTCACTTTCATTGTTTTTATTATGCATGTTTTATTTAGTTTCTTATGCATGTTAAAATATACCTTGATTTAATAATAATATTTAATTCTTCAAAGGATTTAAAAATAGGATTTATTCACCCCCCCCCCCCTACTAGAACATTATTTTCATATTACTCTTGACTAGTAATTAGTATCAGAGCTTATTCCTCTTAGTTATAGATTCAGTTATATTTTTCTTTGTTCTAAACAAAATATCCCTGACCTAATATTCTAAGGAGAAATAATCCAATAAGATGGAAGTAATGAACTTAAATTATGGTTTTATTCCATAGAAACTTACATATTTTTATCAAAATGACTATGGTTACTAGTAAGCTATAATGGAGGAATATCTCAAGAAATTAAGATATAATCATGGGACAATCATGGTGAAATAATACAAGATTCTATATGCTGACTCAGATTCTCTTATTGGTAATGATGTGTTAAAATATTTTTTGAATTATATTGCAATGAATATATTATACTATGTAATAATTTGAACTTTGTTTTCCATGTTTTATCTAGTTATATAGATCAAGATATATGGATAATACTCCAATTCACTCTCTATGACACTAATAGTATTAAAAATTAAAATAACAAAAATGTGAATGTTATGTACAGTATACTAGGATTTGAAGATGGGTGAAGCTGAATATTTGAACTGTATGTTTCACCAATTTATGATCATTATAAATGGTATGAATTCACTTAGAGAGTATTTGGAAAAAAACTAATATGGTTGAACGGGTTTTGTGTCTACTACCTTAAAATTGGTATGCAAAAAAGGTGGATGAACTCATTAGATCGCAAGTGTGGTATGAATAAGAGTTAAAAAATATTTTGGATGAGTAATTTACTAAAAATAAAGGTATTTCTCTCAAATATAACATTAATATGCCTTCTAATACTTCTGAATTTTATTCATTGGAAAGTGATAAGGATTTGGCTCACTATAATTTTTTTTACAACTTTGTAAAGAATATAAAAGGTTTCAAGAAGTAGTTTAGGAAGAAGAATAAAAAATAAATTGAGAAAGGTAATTCAAGTAAGAATAATTATTTTTAATAATTAACTTGTTATGAGTATAAAAATAAGGGAAATGTTACAATAATTTTTCCAAAATTAAAGAATTCAAAGAAAGATAGGACAATAGTAAAAATGAGAAGTGGGAAATTTTTGGTGTATAGGATTACACTGATGATTATAAATCAAGCAGTGAGAAATAAAGTTAATTGGAAATTGAAAACCTTTCTTTGATGGATACAACTTTTGAGGTACTTATATTAACTTTTATATAGTTATTAAAACCTACTAATGTATTCTAGTTCTCATTATAATTTAGATTCTAAAAATATGGATATTAAAAAATTGTATGGAGAGTAAGATATTAAAGTAACATAGTTTGTGACATACTGAGTTATATAAATAATTTAAAAGTAAAAATAATAAATTGGTAAAATAAAATAATAAACTTAAATATGAAATTTAAAATTGAAAAGTTTCTATGACTAATAATGAAGAAGAAAAAAAGGATGTTGATTCTGAAATACTAAAATTAAAATATGAGAATAATAGGATTAAATATTTTCTTTCTAAGAATAATGAAAGTGAATAAAGGAAATTTAACTTATTTTTTGATGACATGACTAAAGTTGAGAATGAATGTAAGAATCTCAAGATATAAAATAAAAGTCTAAGAAACACATATTCTTGTTCAAATGTTAATGTATGTGATGATTTAAAAGTAATTCAAAAATAAAATTATATATTAAAAACAAAAATTGATAGTTTTAAAAAGGCCCTATATACTTTTTCTTAAGGTAAGGAAAAATATCATAAAATAATGTCTATGATTAAACCTAATAAAAACATAAATGGTTTTGGATATAATTTCCAACTACCAAGAATGAATAGAACTTTTTTGTAAAATGTTTAAATAGAAGTATCTAAAGTGTAACATTTAAGTTTATAATTTTTGGTCATTATGTAAATGAATTTTATTTAATATTTAATACAACTTTTGGTCATACTAAAACTTTTACTTATTAAAATATTCTTTTTTTAAATACAAAAAAAAGAATAGATGTTTGAAGTTTTTTTGGGTGCCTAATATTTCAATTACTAATATAATTGGACCCAAGATAGCATGGGTACTGAAGCAATCTTTCACTTGATTGATTTAATTAATTTGACTAAGGATTACCAAAGATTCTTGGTATATGGACAATTATTATTCTAGGAACACGACTAGTGACATTTCTAAATTTCTATTTTCCAATTCATGTGATGGAGGTGTTGCTACTTTTAGAGATAACTCTAAAGGAAATATTAAATGCTTTAATGAAGTTGGATTTTCTAAAAAAACAATTGTTTCTAAGGTTTTTATGTTTTGGGTTTAAAAAAAATTAATTATAATATTACAACTATGTGACAATAAAATGTATACCAAATTTGAAAATGATAAATGCGCAACATTTAAGATTGGAACTATCTTATTGCAGTAATTAGAAAAGTCAACATATATAATACTGATTTATATGAACTAATAAAACAAAAAAGTTAAGTGTTCAATTGTTTTAGAAATGGATGACATTTTATAGAATGGGATGCTTGGACATGAAAAATTTTAATTGTTGTATAAACTATCAAATCATGGAAAGGTTCTAAATTTACCCAATCTAAAAGAAAAATATATATTTTTTATGTGATTCATACTTAAAATTTAATAAGTATAAAGAGATTTTTAAATATGTTAATGCTATTAGAACCACTAGAAATGTCGAATTATTACATCTTTATTTTTTGGCCCTATAAAAACTTATAGTTTAGGTGTAAATAAGTATACACTCATAATTGTTGATGATTATAGTAGATTCACATAGACTTATTTCTTAATACACAAAAGTGAAAATTTTACTTAGTTTGTTTCTTTTTAGAAACTGGTTCGAAATCATATAGGTTATTTGGTTATCTATATTATAAGTGATAGAGTTGGTGAGTTTATTAATCTATATTTTTATAAATTATGTGAAGATAATGGATATTTACATATTTTTTCTTCTCCTAAAGCACCACAAAAAAATGGTGTGGTAGAAAGAAAGAATATATAAATTTGGGAAATAGCTAAAACTATTCTTAATAAATTTAATTTACCTAAATATTTTTATATTGAAGAAGTTAATATATCTTTTCATGTTTTAAATAAAGTTTTAAATTTAAAAATTCTAAATAAATCTCATAATGAATTTTTTAGATAAATTAAACCTAAAGTTGGATATTTTAGGGTGTTTGATTGTAGATTTTTTATCATAAGTACAAAAGATAATCTAGATAATTTTGATTATAAATGTGATTGAAACTTTTTTCTAGGATATTATAATTCTAGTAATGATCATAGATTTTTTAATAGGAAATATTTAGTTTTTTAAGAATCAATACAGATTGAGTTTGATGAAAATAAAAATATAAATCAAAATTCATATTTAAATAATGATGAAGAAGTTATTAAATTTAACTTTTTTGAAACTGATCCTAATGATAATAATGATAATTTACTAGTATATGGGGTAAATATATACTCAATATAATCATAAATATTGTAAGAATCATAAAGGATCATCCTATTGAGAATGTTATTGGAAATGTTGAATTCGTAATTCGAACTATAAAAAAAATTGAACTACTATGATAATTATGCCTTTGTTATTGATTTTGTTTCTAATAATGTTAATGAATCCTTGAATGATTCAAAATAAATTATTAATATGCTTTATTAAATTAATAAATTTTAGAATATGGTTGAACATCCTATAAATAAATAGGCTATAGTAACTAAATGGATTTTTGGGAATAAATAGGATAAATCGGGTAATATAATTAAAAATAAAGGTAGAATAGTTTCCCATGTTTATTCTTAGAAAGAATGAATTTATTTTGAATATTATTTTTCTAATATTTCAGGAATATAATCAATTAGGATTTGATTGTATTCTTCTTATTTTCAAAATTTTAAATTATTTCAAATGGATGCCAAAAGTTCATTTTTAAATGGCTTAATTCCTAAAGAGTTGTATGTAAATAAATCCCCTATTTCTAAGAATGATAAGTTTTTAAATCATGATTTTAAATTTTATAAATCCTTTTATGGTATAAAATAATCCCCAAGATCTTGGTATGATACACTAACTTTGTTTTTGTTTCAAAATGATTTTAATAAAATTAAAGTTTGATCCTTATTAATTGAGAAAATTTCAAATGATATTGTGATTATAAAAATATATTTTGATGATATTGTGTTTGGTTATATATATTATTTTCCTAGTAATTAATTTTTTAAAGGTTCTGACAACAGTAGAATCACTGGTGGTGGGGGAAAAACCAAGAGGTTTTGTTAATTTGGTGGATCATTCTCAATATTCATCATGATGTGAATTCCATGAACAATCAAATATTTCCACCGAATATTAACATAGAGAAAAACCCAGAACCCCAGATAGAATCTTACATGTTAAATTTATAATTAATTTATTTATGATCAGAAGAAAGTATTACCTCATCTTAGGAAACTTTCTTCAGTGTATATGTTGATCTATTAAAAACCCCTTTTTGTATTACCTTTGTTACAAAATAAGGATCCAAGTGTGGAATCCCTCTAGTAGTGATCCATATATTCTCATTTGATCTTTGAGTGATTCCAATTGATTTTCAGGCACTATCATGACAAATAAATTTTCTTGTGTTGTTCATGTTGATCACTTATAGTTCCTTCGATCTTGAAGGAATCTCTCTAGTGCTTCTAATTCTTGAGAGGAAGAGAGGGAGAGGAATGGAGAGATAATTCGGCTGTGTGCAATGGTTCTCAAATCTCGATTAACCCTACAGAATAGACATAACCATCTATTTATAAAGCTTAGGTTTACATTAAAGTATTATTTAATTTCATACTATTCCTTAAATAATATTATAACCATTAACAAACTTCATTATATATATATATATATATATATTATTATTATTATTATTATTTTACAACGTGCGCTAACTCGCTCCATAATAAATATTATTTTTTTGATATGTAAATTAATATTTATCACTAGATGAAATCTTAATATACTCAAAATCCTAAACATTTATTGAATACCTGAATAAATATTTTATTTAAAAACCAAAAAATAAATATTTATTAAATATTCAATAAATAACATAAATATTTTATTCACAGTCCAATGAAAAAATATTTATTATATATATTCGCATAACTAAATAAATTATTTATTAAAAAATAAATATTTATTTATTACCTTATGAATATTAAGAATAAATAAAAATTGGATAAAATTATTCATCAGCCTTGAGAATAATATTATTCGATTAATTAAATTCAAATGGAATTTAATCGAGGTCAATGGAAATGCATGATGTGTGACCCTCTATGATTATTTCTCATTGGCATTTTCCGGGCTTGCATAAAGTTCAAGATTATTGTCTAACAGTGTATCAAGGAACCCAAGTGAATAAACTTAATGTCACATCATTGACAACCACATAAAAACACTCATTTTTTAATATAATCCACTTGTCTTAATATCTCATCAAGAAGGTTTCACATCTATGCCATCAACCTATATGATTGATACATATTTCTTTGAAAATATAAAATAAACATCATTATATCATGGTCATGGAATTTATGTGAAAACTATATTTCAATAAAAGGGTTGATATATCAACATCCATAAATATTTAAGGGACAAATACTTACTCAAATTATTATTAATAACATGTCATTCATGATGCACCCGATGTACCCTTCTTCCCGTGAATATATGGAATCACGGTTTTGGTCAGTAAATCTAAGTGTGTGAGTCATGACATGCATTAATGATAATCATAAAGTCTAAGTACCATTACACATTCTCATTGATAGTAATAGCTAATAACACCAAAACACGTGGAATTCATATTTGAGGGTATTTTCTCATAATCTCCTGTATTGGATATTACCAAGTGAAAACTTTATGAGAATAATCCCAATCCTCTTGAAAGTACTCACACCTAAAAATATACATACTATGTGCCATTTCAAATTATTTTATCTAACCGAGAAACTATATTTAATAATATTGTCATAGCCCTTCAAGGTTCTCATCATAGCAAGGAAATGTTGTGATCATATCAATAAGATAGATACTCTAGCATATTATCACATCAAATTTATATTAAAGAACAAAAAATATTTGATAAGTTATTTATATTAATATTCATTCCTTTGAATATGCATGTAATATAAAGTATAAAGTAGTGGGTTCTAGGGAACCAACTCCAACAGACTCCCACCTGTACTAGAGTCAACTAGAAATGGCTGGTTAGTTCTCACATGTTTAATAAGATTCTGTTGAGTATGGATATAGATGTTGGTCCTATCACATTTTCATTAGTACAGTTGATAATACCACATGTTTGTGTGGCTTATCTATTTACTGCAATATTACTAAATTTAGAAATTCTCTCAAGTAGTGATGTAACTGAGTGTCCACCTCCTATTCACATGTTATAATCTTGACATCTTGACTAAATAAATAGTAAAATGTTATCAAAATAATGATAAACCTATTTCTTTTGGTATAACTCAAAATCAGAACATGATGTTGCTAAAGTGCTTCTTAAGCTACATTAGAAGTTTCAACATGCTCAAACATTATAGATATGGTAACCACTGGTTTTAATAAGTCTTTATTTCATATTATCAAATCCTTTTCTATGATAATAGATCAAATTGAACTAATTAGAGACAAGTTTTTGATTCCATTGATCACTAGTATTTCCACTTCTATAAAAAATAGAAACTCGTCCAGTTTTACTTTTACAAGTACTATTATATAGTTCTAACTGCAAGACTATACAGTTATGTTGGAGTTTTTTGATATTCACCTATTAATAATTATGTATCATTAAGATAAAACATCAATACATATCTTGACATTTGAGATAAATTCCTAGCACTTAAGATTGTGAAATTTTTAATCTCAATAATATATTCTTATGTCTATGCATGTTCTACTAGAAAGATTATATTCCAACAAAAATTTAGTCTTCAATTGATTCAAATTTTATTTTTCAATACTTTTTAAATATATGTATTATGACTATATTTATCAATCCCATGTATATATGTTGTATATCTTTTTCCCTAGAATATGGTAGTTACTTTAAGTCATACCTAGAGAAATTCATTCCTTAGACTTAACAAGATGGAAAGTCACAACATTTATTTTCATATGTTATTAATATATCTATCTTAAAAAGTTAAATAACCCTCAATAACTATTTTGAGAAATATGAAATACATTAATTTCCAAATGAATATTATATGATCATTATGCATGATTTATTCATAAATTTATTTATATAATATGCATATCTTATTGGAATTTATTAATGTCACATACCCTTTTGGTTATGCCTAGTAGACATATACTATAGGGTCCCTCTTTTAGTAATTTCATATAGATATCTTCCATAAAGATTCATCTAAATGAGGTTTCCTTGATAATAAATATCCTAATATGATGATCACAGAAATATTATTTGACAAGTATAATTCAAAAAGAATCTTAGTCATGATGAGTGGTGAATGAGTTTTTTCATAGAGTAAACCTTTAAATAATAAATCATGCTACATTGGTACCATATTGTTCCATCCATATCTAGTTTCTCTTGAATATACGCCATTGGTACAAAGTTTTAAAAACATTCAAAACATGGATTCCCCAAATCTTGATACATGGAGTGTATTAATTTAATTTATACATACTTGTAAAACTTAGCATATTTCCTTTTACTAATTCTTTATATGAAAATTTATTCTAAAAGTGTAATATATTTATCCTCCACCATGGTAAATATAAACTTACACTTTAGTTATAATTCCCATGCAGTATGTGTCTCTCGAACTACTCCTCCCACTAAGCTCAGTGGAGTCTAATATTCTTATACCAACTCATGTGAATCCAAATAATTAACCCATAAAAGTTAATTATTCTCCCACTATATTCAAATTGTAGGATTCCTTAATAGAAATATATTCAATATTGAATAGATCTTAATATCCTTATTGGATATGGGTTGATTAATTCGGATGCACCTTAGTGTTTTGATGTTCATTTGTAGCTAATTCTAGCTTTCAACAAATGGTTTTCACCAAACACATGTGGTAGTGTCATAATAGAATTGTATCATATCACAATTTATATGATATCCATTAGACAATATAGTTGGCATATGGTTAGTTATTACACTTCTATTTTCAAAACATGTCTTGGAAGGAATAATGGAAGATTTTCAATATATATAAGACTCATCATTGATCTAAATTTTACTACCATCATGTAATTGATATATATAAGGCAATGTGAGTTAGTAATAACCTTTACTACATATAAATGATCAACTATTACTTGGATAAGATGTTCTTTGACAAACTATCTCAAATATTCCTCAATCTTTACCATGTGCACTCATTTTCTTCACTGATCGTTTATAAAATTTCTTAAAGGAACCTTATGAAGTATATGAAGTTACCTTTAGATTTAGAATAGTTCAC
The DNA here is from genome assembly GCA_963277665.1 of Viscum album. Taxonomy (NCBI): domain Eukaryota; kingdom Viridiplantae; phylum Streptophyta; class Magnoliopsida; order Santalales; family Viscaceae; genus Viscum; species Viscum album. Next base: position 1,736,135,017 of record OY728133.1, read on the forward strand.
ATAAACATGTTTAACTAACATTAAAAATTTTATAACATAATTTTATTTAAAAATGTTTCTTTATCTAAAATATGATAAGTAGTTTTTTTTATATATTCAATATCTTAACACAATTGAGATTAAAATGATTTTATGGTTATAAGTAGGTCAACTAATTTCAGGTTTACTTGAAAAATAATTATCTTTACACAATTGGGTAAGATTATTATATTTTATATTCATTATTCATTGTAATAGATATTTGTGATTCTAGAGTTTCTGAACTGTTAGTTTAGTATTAAAGTACCATAAAAATATTTATTCTAAAATGAAATAAGGCCTCATTGTGTTGGGTTAGACACTAAGATAATTTTTTTTGTAACACTTATTAAAAACTTGAATCAATTCATTTGGAAATTAGAAATAGTGATCTCCATAGGGATAACATTGGGATCACCCTTTCTCAGCTCTTTTTGAGTTCACTCAATAATGTTTCTATCAGGGATCATTTTCTATGTTTAAATAGATTTATTTTGTGAAAATTTTGTATTTAATAAATAAGTGATGAATAGAAACTTTATGAATATACCTAAAGTGGATGAAACTACTTGCTTCTTCAATTCATTTCAATTTATTTTACATTGTTCCCTCTTTCCACATAAGAAAAAAATACCATCTTGTACATTCTTCTACCTTTGAATATTTTATCTCTTTGAAGGATGATATAAAAGATATTTTTTCTTTAGATTATCCAATATATATTTATCCTTTTCTTTCAAACTTGTTAGCACAAGGGGTGGAGAAACGGGTTTCAACCAATCCTTATCAGCTTGGTGAAATATTGAAAAAGGTTTATTGAGTGGCTTATCCATTTTTTTATTCGAGCTTTGAAAAATAAGGATAATCTTGGTGATAAGTATAATAAGATAATATTGATAGATAATTTATTATTTAAGTGGAAGCCCTATTTCTTTAATCAATTAATATACCCCATCATTTTGAAATCATGACCAGTAGCTAGATTGACTTCTTCGAGTTTACATTAATATAGTGCATTGAAAATTTTATTTATTTCAAGAATTTTATTATCTTTATATAGAGAATATAGATGATATATTATGTTGAAAACATCCATGTATTTATTTTGTATCGTCAAATCTCCAAACATAGTTTATAATATAATACAACAAACATAGGAAGTATCCTCGATATATTTTTGGTAGAAATCCTTTTCACCTTCACTCACCTATTAGGATGGTAGAATAAGAATAGGGAATTCCAACACATAATAAAAAAAATTTATAATAATGAATTACATAAATGATTATAACATATCTATAAATTTGTATTGTAAGTAAATTCCATGGGTTAAGGAATGATTGCACTGTTTCCATGTTTTTACTTTCCATTTTCTATAATAATTAAAATAGATGACTAATATGTCACTTGATTATAATTTAAGTGAGTCATAATTAATTTAATTTTATTAATATCCCATTATTTTATCATGTCCCAAAATAACTCACCGTTGGACTCATAATGTCTAGGTGATAGGACATTCTAGTGTCAAGGATCCATATGCCCCTTTACATAACCCCAACAAGGGTTGGTCAATCTATTTAAAGGTATTTAGGTAGGTAGGCATTTTATAACTATGAACTTGTACCTCTTTGATTCATTGATTGGATTCCCCAATCTTGAAATCTTGACATGGATTTCTTCAACACTTTCATCTAAGTTACATCAAGTCTATCAAGTACTCCTTGTCTTAATGTGGGATAGTTAAGTCAACCCAAAACATTCATAAGTAGTCCATGATAAAAGTAAGTGTCCTAATGTGGGTTACTCAAACACTTAGTTCTATGGATTTCATTCCAAATTAATTAATTGAAGGCCAATTCTGAATTGATATTAAGTTGAGGTATTTTATTAATTATTCATAAATTTTATCTTGTTTTATCCTTTACATGTCATGTTAATACTAAGTGGATTTTACTTAATTAATTAACCATGTTGGATAAAATATTTCCACATAATCCATTTATTTATATTAAATATTTTCATATTAATTCATTTATTTATGTGATCACATTCTTGACTCTATAAAATAAATAGTTCATAATAAATAAATAAATAAATAAATGATTTGATCATTAGCTTGTCTAACGGTTGATTTATTAATCAGATAATAAATCAACCTTTGACCTAGGGGAAATAACTCATTATACCTGTCTTGGCATGAGTTAAAACATTCAACCTATCCACCTACATATCACTAAGTTTGGCATCATCTTATATCTGTATTGAACTAATTACACATTTTTTAGGATAATACATTTATTACATGTATTTATAACTCACATGCAGGTGAGGGGAACTAATGGATTAGTTAAAGGGATTATATAAATAACCTTAGAGACATAGATTTTACAAAATAATGAAAGGAGGGATGACATGAAGACCATCATTTTAATTTAATAATTAATAATTGAAAACCCATGTAATAAATTAAATAAATCCAACTCATATACAAATCTTGGTCAAGATCATGAATGGACATACACATGTAACTAATATTAAAAAGTAAAACTGGTTAAAATTTATTTGTTATTCATTATTTATTATTAACACAAATATGATTGAATTTATTTATTTATTTATTTATTTATTTATTTATTTATTTATTCCCTTTTATCTTAATGACCATAAAAATTACCTTGGAGATACCTATCATAAATTCATTCATGAAAAATAAATGGACGAACCAATAATTACATATAATTATAATAAATTAATTGATAATTTAAAATTATTTAAAACCATTAATAATTTTTCAAACACATAAAGTGTCGATCAATATAATAAAGTTTAAATGATGCAATTAATTATTCAATGTAATTTAATTCTATCCTTTTTTAGGAGACTACATGATGTGTACTATCAAGATACATGTCTTGTACCTCATTTATCATTATTTCGCTCCCAAAACCCACATAGGGTTTGAATGGAATTTTTTGGTGGTGGTATAATATACTTTATATTAGAGACATATTTCCACATCCTTTTCAAGTAGTTTCTAATGAGTTTTATTTGTGGAAATGGAAACACCCAATGGTTCCCTTACTTGAGATGTTTCACAGACCTTCTTTCCAAAGCTAGGAAGGCATTAGTAAATAGCTCTAACAATACTTAGAGAGTCACATTGGTTGGGAGGATCGGAGTTCAGTCTCATCACACCCTTTTGGGGGGATTATTTCCTACTTCGAGTCACTCTTATATATTTAAGATATATTCATAAATTCTTTATTAAATAACAAATAAGAAATATGTTACCTTTATATTAAAAATTGATCATTAGCATGTATTTTATTTAGAATCATCTATATGAATCAAGGATCTTCATCGACATAGACATCTATATTTATCTGAGGTTATCTGTTAATGATACTCTTTTATGAATGGATTAGAGAGTATTATATCATTTATTATCATGATGTTGGTTTTAAGATACTGAGTAGGGTGCTCTAAAATTTATCTTCATCCAAGAAGATGAGAGTTGTTTTGATATTGGGATCAGACCCATGATATGGGAATTCTATGTATCCTTGTGAAAGGAATCAGAACCCACATAGTTCAGTTCCACTTAATGGGACACATCATACCTTTTAAGCTCATGTGACATGGAACAAACCATGCAATTTAAAGTCATTTGTAAATAAGTCAAGGAAAGAGGTACCTAGTCAAGGCTAGTGTGGAACTTATGTAGGAGAGTTTCAAGGGACATGTAAGGTATGTAGCCTTCTAGGTATGATATGACCATACTAGGGATATATCACAATAAACATTAGGTGAATTTGGGGTGTTGGGTGTGGACGTCATGGAGGATTCCTATGTATCCCATTTGGATAGGAATCAAATCCCACGTAGTTCAAAATGGTCGGGGATTACCCCTATAGAGGTGGACCTTGTCATAGTGATAGGAAGATCCATCATAAGGACTCTCTACTGAGACAGTTATTTTATCGTGCAGATGTTATGATCATCACTAACCTCTAAGCCCATGTGATTCATGATTGGTGTGAGAAACAAGGGGAAGTGGAAGGTCTAAAAAATAATATAATCTCTTTCATCTACTGGTGGTCAAATCTGGGGCTACGGAAGGTGAGGGAAATACCCTGAAAGAAAGATTAGGGGATTAATCAAGGATGGATTCCCTGAAGGAAGGTGAGAGAGAGATCTATAAAAGGACCCTCTACCTAGACATGTTACTCCTCATCTGCTGGTAGAAGAGGGCAGAGTCACTCGGGGGAATCGGAGAGAGAGAAAGGGATTTGATGTACCTATATCCTATCTTGTTTCCAACCTCAAGGTCCTACTATTATCCTAAGATTGATATCCTCATTACCATGGTAATGTATAATCAATAAAACTATGAGGATCCCACCTATTATGTAGGATAAATGCAGGACCTCCATTACCATGGGAATGTGTATAATCAATAAAACTATGAGGATCCCACCTATTATGTAGGATAAATTCAGGACCTCCATTACCATGGTAATGTATAATCAATAGGACATGATAATGTACCCTATGATTTGATTATACATGTTTAGAGGCTTTGTGGGAGGCCTCATCTTGCCCCCCCCCCCAGATAAGGGATCCATGGGAAGAGGTTAACTTCCATTGGTGGCATGAAAAGGGGGACGAAATGATTTATCACACAGGTGAGGCCTAGGTAGATAGATGGTATCTCACACAGGTAAGGTTTGGGTGAGTATAAGATCCTTCACATAGGGTAGACCTGGGAGAGTAGAAGGTGTCTCGTGTAGGTGAGGCCCAAGAGATCTTAATATATCTCATGCAGGGTTGGACTGGGTGAGATGAAGTTTCTTTTCGGCGATGGACAACTTAGGAAACAACACTTGGGAGAGTATTTACTCTAGGCCCCAAGGGTCTCCTCAGGTATCTTTGGATGACTGGTACTCAAGTCCTGGGATCGATAAGGGGACTTTGTCCTAGTTATATTAGAATAAGGGTAAGTGGATCCTCAAGTAGGTATTTCATGTTTAAAACACTAGGGAAACTTTTCTCCCAATACCCTACTTAATTTAATTTCCTTTAAAGGTTTGGATATCTACCTGAAAAGTTATGAGGACTTGGAAGAAGGAATATAGTGAGAAGAGCTTTGAGGATTCTTCTGGTCTTCTATTCATCTAAAATTATGATCCCAAGGATCCTATTTATAGAAAAACTCAGAACTCTGGGAAAAAGAGGTGGCTCGCATAAGTCACTTGTGCAGGCCTTGGTGTAGGTGTGACCTCCCCTAGGGGTTGGTTGCGCTTATAGGGCCACGCAAGTTGGGAATATATCAATCTTTTGGTCGCATAGTATGGACCTGTGTCGTGAAATTGGTTTTTTGGGTATAGAACCATGCTATGATTTTTGGAACATTGTTTTGACCTATGCGATTATGCTGGCATGAAGGTTGGGCTTATACAGTGATGCTGGTTCATAGGCTAGACTTGTCTGACAATGTTGGTTGGTCCTTGGTTGAATGCATATGATACTTGACATATTTTGATTCTCTATTTTAAGAGTTGGTGTCCTAGAACCAACTGTTTGTACTTTGATTACATGAATATTTAATATATTTAAATATTAATCATCTTATTACATATTGTTCACTATGCTGCATGACTATAGTGTAATAAGGTCCTGGAGTATTTGTCGTATTGACAAGGTCATAGTAGTTCCCCACTATGATGAGAACCTTGAAGTGCTATGACAATATTATTAAATATAGTTTTGTGGTTGGATGACATACTATAATGGGACACATAGTATACAGACCGTCAGGTGCAAGTACTCGTAAGCATATGAGACTTCTTCTCATAAAGTTCGCACTTGGTAATCTCCAAGATGGATGATTTTGAGAACAAACCCACCAGTAAGAATTCCACATGTTTTGGTGTCATTAGATATTCTTATCTATGAGTGTGTGTAATGATCCTCAGACTTTAAGATTATCATTAATATGTGTCATGATTCACGTACTTTGATTTGTTGATGAAAACTGTCATGCAAATAGTTGGCGGGAAGTAGGGTACATTGGGTACATCATTAATGAAATATTATTAATGGATAAGTTGAGGAAGAATTTTTTTTCTTCCATTTATGGAAGTTGATATCTCATCCCTTTTATTGAAATAGAGTTTTTGCACGAAATTTCATGGCCATGGTGTAACGATGATTTTATTTGAGGTATTCAAAGAATGACATATCAAGAATAAAGGTTGATGACACTATCATGAAACCAGCTTGATGGGATATTGAAAAAAGGGGTTATATTACACAGTGAGCATTCTTATGTGGATTTCATTGTTATGACTTTACGTTATTTCTCTTGGGTTCCTTGACCCATTTCTAGACAGTACTCTTGGACTTTAGAAAAAACCCACATAATGACAATGAGAAAGAATCCTAGAGGATCACACACTAAGTGTTTCTGATGGTCTCAGTTAAATTCTATTTGAATTTAATTAATGGAATAAATATTATTCTTAAGATAGTGGAATAATTTTATTCAAGTTAAAATGATTGCATAAATTAAATAAATATTTATTCACTAGATTGTGGGTAAAATATATTTATTTATTTTATTGAACATTGAATAAATACTTATTTACTAGTTTGTAAATAAAATATTTATTTAAGAGAATAAATTATTTATTTATTTATTCAGGTGTTAAAAAAATGGAATTGGAGTTCGAGAAGACCAAGGCTGTTCCAGTAGTAAAATAATTATTTTCAAGACGGTAAATAATTATTTAACTAGTTGGCGTAAGTTAAAATAATAATAACACTGCTATTATTTTGTGACGTGGAATTTTATTTATAATTTTGTTTTGCGCAAATTGGTGCACCATAAATAATGACACAATATTATTATTAAAATCATGGGTTTTATCTAAGGTTATGAATGTTTTTAATTATTGTTATGCAATTAAATATTGTAACTAAATCCACATGTCAATAAATAGACATGTACGTCTATTGTGTCATGTACTAAAATGCATGCTCGGTCAATTGAGAATTGTTGAGCTAAATGATTTCTCTCTCAAATCCTCTTCCCACCCCTCTCAATGATGAGAGACGTTCTTCAATACCAAAGAACAAGCGGTCAAGAATGACCAACACAAGACACTTGTTTTTCCGTGATAGCACCCAGAGAATGAGTGGTGTCGATCAGAGTCCATTGGAGCATGTGTGGATCACCGCTAGAGGGATTCTAGTTTTGATCCTCGCAAGCACAATGAGATAATCTGGAATGGTCATTTTGGACAATCAACATCATCAATGAAGAAAGTACCGAAAGTCCAGGTATTATTTTCCTTATGAAATTAATTAAATTAATTATAAACATGATGTTAAAGATCCTCTATAAAAGTTTTAGGCCTCTTCCTTTATTATCTAAATCTTTGATTATATTCCATGGAGACTGTTTTTCATCATCATATTGATCCCAGAATAATCATTGATCGTGGTAAAAATTAAAGTTGGGCGCTGGCCCAACCGCGCTTCTGCTACCCCCAGAACCTATGTAACACCCAAGACTTTTATGTTATATAAATCATCAAACGAATCTTTTTCTACACACAACACTTGCTTGGATTGCTTTACACGAAATCGCGACCTTCCTCGATAGCTTGTGTCGTACGCAATACCGAGTTTCACTAAACAACGATATACTATTAAAATATTATTAAAACTAGCTGTTATGAATAGTAATAACCAATTTTTGAAATTTTATAATTTTATTTTTCAAAATGGACTTCATTTTTGGATTCGAAATATCGAAATTAGCCTAGGGTGAAATTTTGGTATTTTTCTGAAAACTTTCAATTTTTGATGAATAGTGAAACCACTAAGTGGTAGTTAAAAAACTGAATTTTTCATAAAACTTAATTTTACCGCTTCTGTGAGTGGAATTTCAAAAATCTGAGAGACACGGTTGATGTCAGTAAGTAAAATGTGGTTCAATGAGATTAAAATAATTTTTGGTGAATAGTAACTTTTTACTTTTATTTACCACGGTTAAAAGTAAATAGGGTAATTAAGGGTAAAAATGATATTATTATTACCCTAACACACGTCCTAATTCTATTGGATAAATGTAATTCGACCAAAAACAACCTTAGGAATAAAATATGACCATTTAGGCCCACTTGGATTAGATTAGGACATTTATTATTAATTTATTTAAAGAAGGGTTAAAATAGTTAAAATCAAAGTTTAAAAAGAAAATAATTTTAAATATAGGGTTATACATAAGATAAATTCGAATATAAATATTCATTAGAAATCTAAAAAGATTTCATACATAATGATATTTTATTTTTAATTTTTATACTTTAAATAAGTTAATTTATTTATGACACAAAGATGATGCAGTAATTATCTTATTAATGAAATATTGACATAATTGATGTTATAAATACCCAAATAAATGTAATTTGAGACTTTTTATGAATTACACTAATTTTATAGGTTAATATGACAAGTTATTATTGATTTAGTTAACTTTTTTCGAACTAATAATTATTTTATGATTTTCATAAAAATCAATTACTAACTAGTGTCAAAATTGACATAAAATAGTTTTTAAAACAAATATTATATTATTAATTGTTATTTTATTCCTAAAAATATAAGGTTCGGCCAAATGACTTAGATAAGGTTATATATATTAATAATAAACAACTTGGGGTTCTTTTTTCTTTTTATAGTGAGTTTATTTACCTTATAGTATAAGAACACAAGAAGACACGGTAAAAGTAAAATTATTTAACTTAATGATAAATCTAAATGATAAGGTTAAAATAGGAACCTAAACTTGTCTAAATTCTATTGGATGAGAGGATTTCTACCCATCCCTACCTTAGCTTCAAAATAAATCAATTTGGATCTATTTAAAACCGAACTTGACTTTATAATAAAATAATATTTTTAGTTTTTCCAAAGGAGCCCCTCTCCTCCCTTATAAAAGGGCACCTCCTCCTCCTCTTCCTCACACCACTTTGAGCCTTCAAGATCGGCCAACCCCTGCCAATTTCTCCTCTCCACTTCCCTAGAGACATCCTAGAGGTCCTGGTATTCTTCAAAGACTAATTTTAGTTCCCTAAAAGGAGGTCTCAAAGAGGCATTTCAAAGAAGAGGTAATGTCCGTTACCAATTCTTTCAACTTTATTTCTTCTTCCACTTCTTCTTCTTTAGTTGTTTCATTATGAAGTAATAACATCAATATCACTCATATACTGATATGTTATTATAATTGTGAAACAACCCTATTTCACCATCTATCCATCCTACGGAAAACGAAATCACCGCGCGTGCGTACGTAAGGAATACTGTCTCCACGCCGTGGTGTAATCTATTTTCCACCACCACCTTACTTGGATGGGTATAATGGTCTAAATAATGACTATATATGACTATTCTAAAGTGATATTGATTCTGAAATAGTATACATACACTCCAATACAATTACACAATCATGGGAACGATATCATCGCTCGTGCGTATGTACGGAATACCGTCTCCACGATGTGATGCGACTCGTTCTACATGATCTTCATTTCATAATGATTATATAAATGAATTGAATGAATAAATATGATATATAGTACACTAATACCATTCTGTAAATGAGGTATATATAACCTAAATAGAAGGATAAGAATTTATTTGACAAAACACGCATAAGAACAAAAAGTAATAAACACCCAAATATACAAGTAGTAATGAAATATTACTAATAAGAAGCTAAGAATATGACCATATATGATATCATAAAAATAAGTATGGTTCTCGAATAAGTCAATAACATTATTTAAATCATTATACAGGAGTTTCGGACACCTACAAAGCATATCGGACCTAAGGTAAGGGAAATATCACAATCTCATTTTTATCCGAGATTGTTTATACTTCGGTATTTACTGGGGTATATTTTATCATCCACATCCGTGTTTCCTCAATATGTAATATTATTTCCATCCAACTACAATTGTTTAAATCCAATTTTACCCTTCGGTGAGTTTTTAGTAAAATATATGAAAGGAATCTTTTGTCGTTTTTCGTATGAGTTACTTTTTGACTTTTCCGACAAAAGTACGAGAAGAATGTTTTTTTAACTTATACGTCATGAATGGATTTTTAAAACAAAATTTCCAAGAATCTTCCTTTACAAGTTTTCAAGTTTATTTTTAATCAACTTCTTTTAGTTTAAAATTGTATGACATGTTAAGAAAGGAAAAATGTTTTTGAAGTAGAAAGGATATTTTCCTCAAGAATGGAGTTCAAGTGTTTTATCAAAATTATTTTCCATCTAAGATAATAAAGGGTTATGTTTCTATACCTATTATTACATGGATTTGATTATGTTGTGATGGAAATATTTTTATGAATTCTTTTATCTTATATGAATTGTTTTATGATGTCACGATGTTTAAAGATTCCCATTTTTATTACATGGGTTATGCTATGATGTATGGTTTATGATTTTGTGGCACACATAAGAATGGTATCATTATGAGATGGGTGGTACCTATATCTCCCTCCAATGTATTGGGTAAAGATTTTATATCTCATGAGATAGACATAGCTGGAACGGCAGGTTAAACCGGTTTAGTGAAACAGGACTGAAACTGTAACACCCAAGACTATTATGAGAAATATTTTGTTTTTATATAAATAATCAAAGGAATATTTCACTACACACATCACTTTCTTGGCTTGCTTTACACGCAATCACGACCTTCCTCGATAGCTTGCGTCGTACGCAATACCGAGTTTCACTAAACAACAATATGCTATTAAAATATTATTGAAATTAGCCGTTATGAATAGTAATAACCACTTTTTGAAATTTTATAAATTTTATTTTTCAAAATTGACTTCATTTTTGGATTCGAAATATCGAAATTTTCCTAGGGTGAAATTTTGGTATTTTTCTGAAAACTTTCAATTTTTGATGAATAGTGAAACCACTAAGTGGTAGTTAAAAAACTGAATTTTTCATAAAACTTAATTTTACCGCTTCTGTGAGTGGAATCTCAAAAATCCGAGAGACACGGTTGATGTCAGTAATTAAAATGTGGTTCAATGAGATGAAAATAATTTTTGGTGAATAGTAACTTTTTACTTTTATTTACCACAGTTAAAAGTAAATAGGGTAATTAAGGGTAAAAATGATATTATTATTATCCTAAAACATGTCCTAATTCTATTGGATAAGTTTAATTCGACCAAAAACAACCTTAGAAATAAAATATGACCATTTAGTCCCACTTGGATTAGATTAGGACATTTATTATTAATTTATTTAAAGAAGGGTTAAAATAGTTAAAATCAAAGTTTAGTAAGTAAATAATTTTTAATATAAAGTTATACATAAGATAAATTCGACTATAAATATTCATTAGAAAGTTCAAAATATTTACTACATAATAGTATTTTATTTGTAATTTTTAGACATTAAATAATTTAATTTATTTATGACACAAAGATGATGCAGTAATTATCTTATTAATGAAATATTGACATAATTGATGTTATAAATACCAAACTAAATATAATTTGAGACTTTTTATGAATTACACTAATTTTTTAGGTTAATATGACATGTTATTATTGATTTAATTAGCTGTTTTAGAACTAATAATTCTGTTACGATTTTCACAAAAATCAATTACTAAATAGTGTCAAAATTGACATGAAATAGTTTTTAAAACAAATATTATATTATTAATTGTTATTTTATTCTTAAAAATCCAAGGTTTTTTCAAATGACTTAGATAAGGTTATATATATTAATAATAAACAACTTGGGGTTTGTTTGGCTGCTTATAGTGAGTTTATTAACCTTGTATTATAAGAACACAAGAAGACACGGTAAAAGTAAAATTATTTTACTTAATGATAAATCTAAATGATAAGGATAAAATAGGAACCTAAACTTGTCTAAATTATATTGGATGAGAGGATTTAGACCCATCACCACCTTATATTAGAAATAAACCAATTTGGATCTATTTAAAACTGAATTTGACTTTATAATAAAATAATAGTTTTAGTTATTCCAAAGGTGCCCCTCTCCTCCCTTATAAAAGGGCACCTCCTCCCCCTCTTCCTCACACCACTTTGAGCCTTCAAGCTCGGCCAAACCCTGACAATTTCTCCTCTCCACTTCCCTAGAGACATCCTAGAGGTCCTGTTCTTCTTCAAAGACCAATTTTAGTGCCCTAAAAGGAGATCTCAAAGAGGCGCTTCAAAGAAGAGGTAATGTCCGATTACCAATTCTTTCAACTTTATTTCTTCTTCCACTTCTTCTTCTTTAGTTGTTTCATTATGAAGTAATAACATCAGTATCACTCATATAATGATATGTAATTATAAGTATTAAACAACCCTATTTCACCATCTATCCATCCTACGGAAAACGAAATCACCGCACGTGCGTACGTACGGAATACCGTCTCCACGCCGTGGTGTAATCTATTTTCCACCACCACCTTACTTGGATGGGTATAATGGTGTAAATAATGACTATATATGACAATTAAAAAGTGATTTTGATTCTTAAATAGTATACATACACTCCAATAAAATTCCACGATCATGGGAACAATATCATTGCTCGTGCGTACGTATGGAATACCGTCTCCACGATGTGATGCGACTCGTTCTACATGATCTTCAATGTTTCAAGTGCAAGGAGTTGGGGAATTATGCCAATCAATGCCCAAATCCAAGGGTTAATGATGATGGTCGACGTCAAAAAACTCTTAAGGCTAAAGACAAAGGAAAGTCACATGCAATTTCTATCAGCGATGTGGAGTACGATAACGATGTGGTGAAAGGTACACTTACCATCCACTCTAAAGTAGCAAATTTTTTATTTGATTCTGGATCCACCCACTCTTTTATTTCTAAAGAATTTTCTAAGGATATCACTGTATTACCTCAACAATTAGATGTTGAGTAAGCTGTGACAACCCCTAATGGCACAACAATCGCATCAAAAGTTTATAATTCTTCTCCGATCGAAGTTTGTGGGAAAGTGTTTCCTGCAAATATTGTGATCCTTCCTATAGTGGAATTTGATGTGATTCTTGGCATGGATTTGATTTCTTTATATGGAGATCATATCAATTTCCAAAGAAGGGAAGTCACATTTCATATTCCAGATCAATCTATGATCGTCTATCAATGTAAGGATGAACATAACCTTCCAGTGGAAATTTCTTCCATCTTATGGGTCTTGATTCCACTAAATGAAGGTTATTTATCTCAAATGGTTGGTGAGAAACTCACGATTAAGAATATTCCCATTGTACGGGAGTTTGATTATGTCTTTTCGGAGGAATTACCGGGTCTTCCACCAAATTGTGAAGTTGAGTTTTCAATAGAACTCATACCGGGTGCTTTGCCTATTTCAAAGACACGTTATAGAATGGCCCCAATTGAGTTGCAGGAATTGAAGAAGCAACTCCAAGAGAATCTTGATAAGGGGTTCATACTCCCTAGTGCGTCACCTTGGGGAGCACCTGTTCTGTTTGTTAAGAATAAAGATGGATAAATGATACTCTACATTGATTATCAAGAACTTAACAAGATCACTATCAAGAAAAAATATCATCTCCCATGCATTGATGACTTATTTGACCAACTACGCGGAGCTCAATACTTTTCCAAGATTGATCTTCGTTCAGTGTATCATCAATTAAGGGTCAAATGGGAGGATATACCAAAGATGGTTTTCCGTACAAGGTATGGCCACTATGACTTTATAGTGATGCCATTTGGTATTACTAATTCCCCTGCTATCTTCATGGATATAATGAATAGAGTCTTTAGAGACTATCTTGATCAGTTTGTGGTAGTCTGTATAGACGATATTCTTGTCTATTCAAAGAGCAAGGAAGAACATGAAGATCACTTGAGAATTATATTGAAGACCCTGAGAAAGGAGAAGCTTTATGCCAAATTTACCAAGTGTGAATTTTGGCTTCAAAAAGTTTCATTTTTGGGTCACATAATCTCAAAAGATGGGATATCTTTGGATCCAGCAAAAACAGAGGTTATCGAAAGATGGTCGAGACCAACAACAGTAACTAAGAACCAAAGTTTTCTTGGTTTGGCTGGATATTATTGACGTTTTGTGAAAGATTTTTCACGATTATCTAATCCACTCACCAAGTTTACTCGAAAAGGAGTTAAGTTTGTTTGGATAGAGGAATGTGAAGAGAATTTCAAGGAGTTGAAAAGAAGGTTATCCAGTGCACCTGTGCTCACACTGCCTTGAAGTAGAGAAAGGTTTGTGATCTACAGTGATGCATCCAAGAAGGGTTTGGGGTGTGTTCTTATGCAAAATGATATGGTGATAGCTTATGCCTCACGACAGTTGAAAATACATGAGAAAAATTACCCAACTCATGATTTGGAGTTAGCTACGGTAATCTTTGCATTAAAGATTTGGAGGCATTATCTTTATGGAGAAAGGTGTGACATTTATACTAATCATAAAAGTTTAAAGTATATTTTCACACAAAAGGAGCTGAATATGCGCCAAAGAAGATGGTTGAATCTGATTAAAGATTACGACTGCTCTATCCATTACCACCCAGGGAAAGAAAACAAGGTGGCAGATGCATTAAGTCGACAAGACCATGCCAGTTTATCCATGATGAGGATCATAAAAGAAACAATATTTATGGATTTACAGAGGATGAATCTTGGAATTATAATGAAAGGGGAAAAACATATCTTTATCAAATGAATGTTCAACCATCTATACATGTGAATATTAAAGAGGCACAGAAAGAAGATGTCGAGTTACAAAATAAGGTGACAAATTTTCCTGAATTCAACCTTGATTGTGATGGGATAATAAAGTTCAGGAATCGGATTTGTGTTCCTTCCATACCCGAATTAAAGAAGGAGCTGCTCGATGAGGCTCATAGTTCTTCACTCTCCATTCATCCTGTAAGCATGAAGATGTATAGGGACCTGAAAGAGTACTTCTGGTGGGATGGCATGAAAAGAGATGTTGCTGAATATGTCTCTTGATGCTTGGTTTGTCAGCAAGTTAAAGCTGAGAGACAGAAGTCTAAGGGGATGTTACAACCTTTACCCATACCCGAATAGAAATGGGAAAACATCACTATGGACTTTGTCACCGGACTTCCTAAAACATCCAAAGGCAATAATGTTATCTGGGTCATAGTTGATCGTCTTACAAAGTCTGCACACTTCATCGCTATTAGAGAGGATTTCTCTCTGGATCAGCTTGTCAGGATATATGTGAAGGAAGTGGTAAGATTGCATGGAGTACCACTTTCTATTATATCTGATCGGGATCTGAGGTTTACCTCAAAGTTCTGGAGAAGTCTTCTACATACTCTGGATGCAGAGTTGAGTTTCAGCACTGCTTATCATCCTCAGACAGACGGTTAGTCTGAGAGAACAATTCAAACTCAAGAAGATATGTTGAGAGATTGCTCTATGGATTTCAAAGGTGGTTGGGATCAACACCTAACTTTGGTGGAATTGTCTTATAATAATAGCTTTGACTCTAGTATTCAGATGGATCCTTATGAATCTCTCTATGGAAAGAAATGCAGGACTCCAACTTGCTGGGATGAAGTTGGGGAAAGAAAGCTATTAGGACCTGATCTTGTTGATGAGATGGCAGAAAAGGTCAGATCTATTCAACAACACATAAGAGCAGCTCAGAGTCGATAGAAAAGTTATGCCGACAACCGAAGAAAAGACTTAGAGTTTGAAGTGGGTGATAAAGTGTTCTTACGAATATCTCCTTGGAATAGAGTAATGAGATTTGGAAAGAAGGGGAAGTTGAGCCCTAGGTATATCGGTCCTTTCGAAATACTGGATCGTGTTGGGAATGTAGCTTACTGATTGGCGCTTCCACTGAATCTCTCTCAAGTTCACGATGTGTTTCATGTATCTCTCTTGAGAAAGTACATACCTGATCCTTCACATGTACTCAGCTCAGAAGTTGTACCGCTGGAGCAAGATCTTTCTTATGAAAAACAGCCGATAGAGATTCTGGATTGTAGCGAAAAAGTCCTACGAAACAAGACCACTCAATTGGTGAAAGTTTTATGGAAGAACCACCAATTAGAGGAAGCTACATGGAAGCTTGAGGATATGATGAGGGAGAGGTATCCTCATCTGTTTGTTACAAAGTGACGAATTTCGAGGGCGAAATTCATTTTAAGGGGGGTAGAATGTAACACCCGAGACTTTTATGAGAAATATTTTGTTTTTATATAAATCATCAAAGGAATCTTTCACTACACACATCACTTTCTTGGCTTGCTTTACACGTAATCACGACCTTCCTCGATAGCTTGCGTCGTACGCAATACCGAATTTCACTAAACAACAGTATGCTATTAAAATATTATTAAAATTAGACGTTATGAATAGTAATAACTAATTTTTGAAATTTTATAAATTTTATTTTTCAAAATTGACTTCATTTTTGTATTCGTAATATCAAAATTATCCTAGGGTGAAATTTTGGTATTTTTCTGAAAACTTTCAATTTTTGATGAATAGTGAAACCACTAAGTGGTAGTTAAAAAACTGAATTTTTCATAAAACTTAATTTTACCACTTCTGTGAGTAGAATCTCAAAAATCCAAGAGACACGGTTGATTTTAGTAAGTAAAATGTGGTTCAATGAGATGAAAATAATTTTTGATGAATAGTATCTTTTTACTTTTATTTACCACGGTTAAAAGTAAATAGGGTAATTAAGGGTAAAAATGATATAATTATTACCCTAACACAAGTCCTAATTCTATTGGATAAGTTTAATTCGACCAAAAACAACCTTAGAAATAAAATATGACCATTTAGGCCCACTTGGATTAGATTTGGACATTTATTATTAATTTATTTAAAGAAGGGTTAAAATAGTTAAAATCAAAGTTTAATAAGTAAATAATTTTTAATATAAGGTTATACATAAGATAAATTAGACTATAAATATTCATTAGAAATATAAACATATTTTCTACATAATGGTATTTTATTTGTAATTTTTAGACATTAAATAATTTAATTTATTTATGAGACAAATATGATGCAGTAATTATCTTATTAATGAAATATTGACTTAATTGATGTTATAAATACCAAAATAAATATAATTTGAGACTTTTTATGAATTAAACTAATTTTCTAGGTTAATATGACATGTTATTATAGATTTAATTAACTTTTTTCGAACTAATCATTCTGTTATAATTTTCACAAAAATCAATTACTAAATAGTGTCAAAATTGACATAAAAGAGTTTTTAAAACAAATATTATATTAGTAATTGTTATTTTATTCTTAAAAATATAAGGTTAGGCCAAATGACTTATATAAGGTTATATATATTAATAATAAACAACTTGGGTTTCGTTTGGATGCTTATAGTAAGTTTATTAACCTTATAGTATAAGAACACAAGAAGACACGGTAAAAATAAAATTATTTTACTTAACGTTAAATCTAAATGATAAGGTTAAAATAGGAACCTACACTTGTCTAAATTCTATTTTATGAGAGTATTTAGACCCATCCCAACCTTATATTCTAAATAAATCAATTTGGAGCTATTTAAAACCAAATTTGACTTTATAATAAAATAATAGTTTTAGTTATTCCAAAGGTGCCCCTCTCCTCCCTTATAAAAGGGCACCTCCTCCCCCTCTTCCTCACACCACTTTGAGCCTTCAAGCTCGGCCAACCCCTACCAATTTCTCCTCTAAACTTTTCTAGAGACATCCTAGAGGTCCTGGTCTTCTTCAAAGACCAATTTTAGTGCCCTAAAAGGAGATCTCAAAGAGGCGCTTCAAAGAAGAGGTAATGTCCGATTACCAATTCTTTCAACTTTATTTCTTCTTCCACTTCTTCTTCTTTAGTTCTTTCATTATGAAGTAATAACATCAGTATCACTCATATACTGATATGTTATTATAAGTATTAAACAACCCTATTTCACCATCTATCCATCCTACGGAAAACGAAATCACCGCGCCTGAGTACGTACGGAATACCGTCTTCACGCCATGGTGTAATCTATTTTCCACCACCACCTTAATTGGATGGGTATAATGGTGTAAATAATGACTATATATGACTATTATAAACCGATATTTATTCTGAAATAGTATACATACACTCCAATACAATTCCACGATCATGGGAACAATATCATCGCTCGTGCGTACGTACGGAATACCGTCTCCACGATGTGATGCGACTCGTTCTACATGATCTTCATTGCATAATGATTATATAAATTAATTTAGTGAATAAATATGATATATATTACACTAATAACATTTTGTAAATGAGGTACCTATAACCTAAAAATAATTATAAGAATTTATTCGACAAAACACGCATAAGAACAAAAAAGTAATAAACACCTGAATAAACAAGTAGTAATGAAATATTACTAATAAGAAGCTAAGAATATGACCATATATGATATCATAAAAATAAGTATGATTCTGGAATAAGTCAATAACATTATTTAAATCATCATACAGGAGTTTCGGACACTTACGAAGAAAATCGGACCTAAGGTATGGGAAAATATCACAATCTCATTTTTATCTGAGATTGTTTATACTTTGGTATTTACTGGGGTGTATTTTATCATCCAAATCCATGTTTCCTCAATATGTAATATTTATATACTTCTACAGTATTTTATATCCAATTTTACCCTTCGGTGAGTTTTTAGTAAATATATGAAAGGAATCTTTTGTCGTTTTTCGTACGAGGTACCTTTTGACTTTTCCGACAAAAGTACGAGAAGAATGTTTTTTTTAACTTATACGGCATGAATGGATTTTTAAAACATTATTTCCAAGAAGCTTCCTTTACAAGTTTTCAAGTTTATTTTTAATCAACTTCTTTTAGTTTAGAATTTTATGACATGTTAAGAAAGGAAAAGTGTTTTTGAAGTAGAAAGTATATTTTCCTCAAGAATGGAGTTCAACTGTTTTATCAAAATTATTTTCCATCTAAGATAATATAGGGTTCCGTTTCTATACCTATTATTACATGGATTTGATTATGTTGTGATGGAAATATTTTTATGAATTCCTTTATCTTATATGAATTGTTTTATGATGTCACGATGTTTAAGATTCCCATTTTTATTACATGGGTTATGCTATGATGTATGGTTTCTGATTTTGTGGCACACATAAGAATGGTATCATTATGAGATGGGTGGGACCTATATATCCCTCCAGTTCATTGGATAAAGATTTTATATCTCATGAGATAGACATGGTTGGAACGGTAGGTTAAACCGGTTCAGTGAAACAGGACTGAAACGAGGAGTGAACTCGGTTCAGAAATGGACTTTGTCCACTAAGATAGTCTTGGAAATGAGCCTTGACTAATAAGAAATGATTCACTATGATTATGTGTGTATTCCACAAAGTTTCATGTTTTAAGTTATGATTATTGGGATCACATTTCACTACTATGATTTATCCCATTTTATGAGATTATGATTTCTTTTGTTGGGTAAGATTTCCAAATGTTATGTTCTTATGTATATGATGTGATTGATATTTTTTTTGTTTACCCTTACTAATCATTTGAGCTCACCATTTTGTATGTTTTCTTTCCCCAGGTCAGGAAGAAGGTTATTAATTAAGATATTCCAAAAGGGACTGTAGATATGATGAAATAAATAGGAGACAGTGTAGACGCTTTATGAACCAGTTGTTTATGTTTCCCAGTTTCTAAAGACACTATACCTATACGGTCCTTTCCTGGTTTTTTTATATGTCGTAATAAGTGTGCTTGAATTATGAAGTAATAACAGTGTATGTAAAGTATGGGTCGTTATAGAAACGAGGAGTGAACTCGGTTAAGAAATGGACTTTGTCCACTAAGATAGTCTTGGAAATGAGTCTTGACTAATAAGAAATGATTCTCTATGATTATGTGTGTATGTCACAAAGTTTCATGTTTTAAGTTATGATTATTGGGATTACATTTCACTACTATGATTTATCCCATGTTATGAAATTATGATCTCTTTTGCGGGTTAAGATTTATAAAAGTTATGTTCTTATGTATATGATGTGATTGATATTTCTTTTGTTTACCCTTACTGAGAATTTGAGCTCACCCTTTTGTATGTTTTATTTCCCCAGGTCTGGAAGAAGGTTATTAAGTAGGATATGCCAAAAAGGGACTCTAGATATGATGAAATAAATGGGAGTCAAAGTAGATGCTTTATGAACCAGTTGTTTATGTTTCCCAGTTTCTAAAGACTCTATACCTATACGGTCCTTTCCTGGTTTTGTTATATATTGTAATAAGTGTGCTTCAATTTTGAAGTACTAACAATGTATGTAAAGTATGGGTCATTATAGTTGGTATCAGAGGAAAGGTATAGTCAACCTTTGAAAAGTAGGATGTGAAAGCCTTAGTAAGAACCCTAAGAATAAGTCTAAGCATAGAACACAATCTTATTGTTTTAGAAATGGCCATGAATAACCTAGGATAAGACCTTAAGTGTGAAATTTTATTCTTGATTATGTGGTTTTCCTATTATAATTAGTGTTGCTCACACTATTCTTCTTGGTTTTAGTCAATGACTGGAACCCGAAGGAACCATGTTAATGCGGAATGTGATGGGCAATGCAATGATTCTCCCCCTGAGCAACCAAACGTTATGGGAGCTGGAATGAAAAATCTTGTAGCCATGATCACACAACTTTCTCAAGCTATGAATCATGAAGGACTTCCAAATGAGAAAAGGAAGGAGAAACATTCTGTTGAATCCTTCATGAGGCAGTGTCCACCTTCATTCAGCGGGTCTACTGATCCATTAGTTGCTGAACAATGGATTAGTACTACTAAAAAGATATTTTCAGTTCTTCAATGTTCTGAACATGATAAAGTCATCTTAGCAGTGTATCGTTTGAAAGGTGAGGCTGATCAATGGTGGAATCTTATCAAGAATATGAGGCAAAGAGATGAAATTGAGTCCATGGAATGGGATGAGTTCAAGAACTTATTTTTCAATAAGTACTTCCCTCGTATTCTCCGAACAAATATGGATAAGGAGTTTCTTGAACTAAAGCAAAAGAATGATGAATCTGTTGGTACCTATGAAGCAAATTTTACAAGACTTGCAAGGTACACTTCTGGTATTATTATCCAACCTGAGAGTAAGATTGATCGATTCTTTAGTGTCTTAAAACCAAGTCTTCGAAGGGCGTTAGCCATAAGGGACTTTAATAGCTACGAGGAAATCATTCGATGTGCTCTCAAAGTAGATATGGAGATTGGAGTAACCCATTAGTCATATGGGTTTGATAAGAAGAGAAAAATGGAATTCAAATGAAAATATAAAGAACACTCTAAAAAGAAGATGAATTTTCCCTTATGTTCAATGTGTGGAAAGAAACATGGAGGGAGTTGTCTTAAAGGGACAAGTAAATGTTTCAAATGTGGAAAGGAAGTTCATCGGGCATTTGAATGCCGCAATGATGGGAAGAAGATGTCTAATGATGCAAAAAAAGGAAGGGATACATAGAATGAACCTACTACACTTAAATGTTTCAAGTGCAAGGAGATGGGGCATTATGCCAATCAATGCCCAAATCCAAGGGTTGATGATAATGGTCGAAAAACTCTTAAGGCTAAAGACAAAGGAAAGTCACATGCAATTTCTATCAGCGATGTGGAGTACGATAATGATGTGGTGAAAGGTACACTTACCATCCACTCTAAAGTAGAAAATTTTTTATTTGATTCTGGATCCACCCACTCCTTTATTTCTAAAGAATTTTCTAAGGATATCACCGTATTACCTCAAAAAGTAGACGTTGAGTTAGTTGTGACAACCCCTAATGGCACAACAGTCGCATCAAAAGTTTATAATTCTTCTCCGATTGAAGTTTGTGGGAAAGTGCTTCCTGCAAATCTTGTGATCCTTCCTATAGTAGAATTTGATGTGATTCTTGGCATGGATTGGCTTTCTCTACATGGAGCTCATATCAATTGCTAAAGAAGGGAAGTCACATTGCATATTCCAGATCAATCTATGATCGTTTATCGATGCAAGGATGAACATAACCTTCCAGTAGAAATTTCTTCCATCTTATGGGTATTGATTCCAATAAATGAAGGTTATTTATCTCAAATGTTTGGTGAGAAACTCACGATTAAGAATATGCCCATTGTACGGGAGTTTGATAATGTCTTTCCGGAGGAATTACCGGGTCTTCCACCAAATCGTGAAGTTGAGTTTTCAATAGAACTCGTACCGGGTGCTTTGCCCATTTCAAAGACACCTTATAGAATGGCCCCAATTGAGTTGTAGGAATTGAAGAAGCAACTCCAAGAGAATCTTGATAAGGGGTTCATACACCCTAGTGCGTCACCTTGGGGAGCACATGTTCTGTTTGTTAAGAAGAAAGATGAATCAATGAGACTCTGCATTGATTATAGAGAACTTAACAAGATCACTATCAAGAACAAATATCCTCTCCCATGCATTGATGACTTATTTGACCAACTACGCGGAGCTCAATAATTTTCCAAGTTTGATCTTCGTTCAGGGTATCATCAATTAAGGGTCAAAAGGGAGGATATAACAAAGACGGCTTTCCGTACAAGGTATGGACACTATAAATTTATAGTGATGCCATTTGGTCTTACTAATGCCCCTGCTATCTTCATGGATCTGATGAATAGAGTCTTTAGAGACTTTCTTGATCAGTTTGTGGTAGTCTTTATAGACGATGTTCTTTTCTATTCAAAGAGAAAGGAAGAACATGAAGATCAATTGATAATTATATTTAAGACCCTGAGAAAGGAGAATCTTTATGCCAAATTTACCAAGTGTGAATTTTGGCTTCAAAAAGTTGCATTTTTGGGTCACATAATCTCAAAAGAGGGGATATCTGTGGATCCAACAAAAACAGAGGTTATCGAACGAGACCAACAACAGTGACTGAGATCCGAAGTTTTCTTGGTTTGGATGGATATTATCGATGTTTTGTGAAATATTTTTCACGATTATCTAATCCACTCACCAAGTTGACTCAGAAAGGAGTTAAGTTTGTTTGGACGGAGGAATGTGAATAGAATTTCAAGGAGTTGAAAAGAAGGTTATCCAGTGCACCTATGCTCACACTACCTTGTAGTGGAGAAAGGTTTGTGATCTACAGTGATGCATCCAAGAAGGGTTTGGGGTGTGTTCTTATGCAAAATGATATGGTGATAGCTTATGCCTCACGACAGTTGAAAATACATGAGCAAAATTACCCAACTCATGATTTGGAGTTAGCTGCGGTAATCTTTTCATTAAAGATTTGAAGGCATTATCTTTATGGAGAAAGGTGTGACATTTATACTGATCATAAAAGTTTAAAGTATATTTTCACAAAAAAAGGAACTGAATATGCGCCAAAGAAGATGGTTGGAGATGATTAAGGATTAAGACTGTTCAATCCATTACCACCCTGGGAAATCAAAAAAGGTGGCAGATGCATTAAGTCGACAAGACCATTCTAGTTTATCCATGATGAGGATCACAAAAGATCCAATATTTATGATTATGTGTGTATGCCACAAAGTTTCATGTTTTAAGTTATGATTATTGGGATTACATTTCACTACTATTATTTATCCCATGTTATGAAATTATGATCTCTTTTGCAGGTTAAGATTTCCAAAAGTTATGTTCTTATGTATATGATGTGATTGATATTTCTTTTGTTTACCCTTACTGAGAATTTGAGCTCACCCTTTTGTATGTTTTATTTCCCCAGGTCAGGAAGAAGGTTATTAAGTAGGATATTCCAAAAAGGGACTCTAGATATGATGAAATAAATGGGAGGTAAAGTAGATGCTTTATGAACCAGTTGTTTATGTTTCCCAGTTTCTAAAGACTCTATACCTATATGGTCCTTTACTAGTTTTGTTATATATTGTAATAAGTGTGCTTCAATTTTGAAGTACTAACAATGTATGTAAAGTATGGGTCGTTATAACCTACATCTATTACTTTGGGTATTTCCCTTTTATACTTCTCACCTTTATATGAAAAAGTGAGTGTCTATAAAATCCCCCCCACCTTAGGATTAGATCCAATTGGAAGAAGAGGGTATGATCTTGAGGTTGTGAGATATGAAAATTAATGGATCTTCATTTACTAGACTCCACATGTTCATGTGAATTAATACTTAGGATTGATGATAATTATGACTTGATATCCACACAAGGGATGCATAAACATATGGGACATGTAGGTATATCACGCAGGTGGTTCGCATAGGTCGATCACATAACAGTTTCATGCAGGCAGACCACACATCTATAAATAGTGTTGATATCCCATTGGTTCTTCTTCCCACCTTCACATGGTTTATCTACTCTTCCAATCTTTCCATGCTAGTATTCCATGTAGTCATTGCATCACTCTAGTCTCCTGTATATACATTCCTCTAAATCTCTTCTCATACACATATGGTATACCCTTATCTGTGTGATGCAAGCACATGGGCGAGTGACCCGCGTTAGGTCACTTGGGAAAGTAACCTATGTATGGTCACTTGGAAAAGTGACCTACGTGAGGTCACTTAGGTAAGTGACCTATGTGAGGTCACTAATTTTCCAGATTTTTGAATTTATGATTTTTTTTTCAAAACAAAGACTCTGACTCTAATGAAAATCTCAGTATTTTTTTGTAGGTTCTTGATGGATACTAAAAAGGATAGACTCTCTAGTGCATAGGTCGGTAATCGTATCAAGGATATGTTATATCTCATCAGGACAAATTATTATAACACATGTGACACCACTCTCCCGGATTTGGTGAATCGTATGAATAAGTATCATCGCAAATACCCTAAGATTAATTATATGTCACTTTATGACCATAGGATTCTAAATTACGTCCTCATCCCAAAGCTAAAAAATTACCTGCCTCTTTCCTAGTTCCAAGAGTACACGGATTTTACTATAACCAACATCTCAGTCAGGGTTATGTATATCAATGGGTTAACATCACCCTCTTCCTGAATCATGCATCATAGTAGTTGGACCATGTATTTAAATCCTCACACTCTTAAGTCGAATCCACACTACTACTCATCCATCTTGAATTATTCCAAGATAGACCAATCGTAAGGCTAGAATGACGAATGTGACCTTCTCCCTGGATGAGGTTTTAAACCAGATTGGATGTGGGCATACTACGTGCTCCAGACTTATACTAATTTTTACATTGACCTAAAGGTATTTGGAATTTATGAGGTTGTCTGGGTGTCCCATATATATTTATATAAGAACCCATATATTTTTTCTTAGTTATTAATCCAATGGATCCCACAGACCAACACCATTCATCTAATTCATGGTGAAGTTGGTATTAGCTTATGGGATGTCTACAAGATATCAGGAGCACCCATTCTTGGAGAGAGATATGATGAGTTCATCTCACCAAAATCCACATGGTTCATTGTTGAAATTATACCTATTTTGGATCATGATCTATTAAATATATCCTAATACATTAGGATTTAAGAGCCACTCCTAAGGTAGGATGGCTGCTTTGAGGTTTGGATGAATGCTTTCCTAGAGACCAAGGGGGAGAGACCCTCAAGAAAATGTCCCACAAGATGTCCTGCAATGGAAAAGTGGGGTGTCCTTGGTAGATTTTGGCCCATTTTGGAATAAGGCCACTACAACCAATGGGGGTATACTTTCAAGTAGGATATTCCCACCAAAACACGTCTTGCTGGATTTTTAGTAATGTGGTTAAGCATCTACCAACTACTAGTTCATGAATCCAATGGCAGTGTGAGGTCAAAAACATTTTACATAGTGGAAAATCTAGCCAAGGGAAATCACATAAGGTTAGAAACCCCTGTCTTGGTTAGGATTCACTGGTTCTCATTTCACATGCATATGGGGAAGGTCCCCTTTAGAATTGAAGGTCCATTTCAAGTATTGTGGGGATGTATTGTGGTACATTTTTCTTCTTATACTGTGTTGAGTGAAATCAGAGTTCTTGGAGACTGGTTATGACCATTTGTGTAGGATTTTTCTAGCATCCAAGACATGTCTCTAAATTATAGTGAATACTTGAAAAAACTGAATCTATTAAAATAATTAAACTTCTTTATATATGGGGATCAACCCACTGGGATGTTCACTAATGATGGAAAAGCTAATGATTAAGTGAGATTGTACATGATTTCTTTTAGGGATGGCATGTTAGCACTATGAATTAATGGTTACTTGTGAAGCCTGTGATTCTTTCAAATTTTTACATCAATTTAATTGCTTTTAGTAACCAACCATATATCCTCCTATTGATGTATGATTAGATAAGCACCTAATGGTGGCCCGACAATTTTGGGTCCTCACAGCTATGGAAGTAACTCAAGTGGTAATTAAATTTCCCCCACTGAGTGCATCCATTGGGATGAACAGTTGGTATGTAGAAGACTAGATCACATCATACCCTCAATGGATGTTGACAACAAGTGTTCCCTAAGTCAAAGCTGTAATGATTGGTGAGAGGGGGAAGCATGGTAGAAAGTCTCAAACCACTCTGGAGAGTGATAGTGGTGAGGCCCTAATCTTGACCAAGAAACCCATGCACAGGTTAGTCATCCAATCAGGATTAAGAGGGTTGTGCTGGTTAAGGTGGTGCTTATATGGTCCAACCACAATCATCAAGAGAAAACTCGAGCTCCATTTTCCCACCATTTGACCGTGATGGAGAGAAATGGGAAGCCAGTGAAATCAAGGAGTGTCGGGTCTACTACATAGTAGACAAAAACATCCTCGGATTACAAGTGAATGAAGGTGGTCCAATTTTGGTAGGACAATCATTTTGACTCTAAGGACCTATGGTCATTCCTCCGCATCTTCTTGTAGATTCCATAGATTGGTGATGTTAGATTCCCACCCAACCTCTACTTTTATGCTAACCCTATTGAGGTGGTAATACACATCTAGGATTTTAATATTCTCATTTATTCCACGGATGATCGGATCCTTTATATGAGGTGGGTAGAGGATATGATGGATCAGGGTGTCACTAAAGGGGTTGATAAACAGTCCACTGATGAATGAGATGACTTCATCGATCCTCAGGATATAATTTTTTACTTGTCTCATTTCCTCATTTATTCTAAATTCCTTTTTTTAAAATATTGATACTAAGGAAATATTGGACTTGACTTGTAGTGGGTATAGGGAGAATCATTCGGGATCCCATAGGATGATACAAGAGCAGATAGTAGGAGATTCTTCTTAACTTCCACCTCTGATAAACAAATTTAAGGATGCAAGTGTTATCCTTCCTTCACTGAAAGCAAAGGAACGATGGAGAATAAATTCCTTGGACAAGTACATAATTAGTCATGGTAAGACTTCATAACATAATTTATTCTTTATTTTTTCAGAATAAATGCTTAATTGTGCATATGGGTTACAGAATCTACTCCCCTCTCCTTTCTCAATGATATTAGAGATAACCATCTGAGAATTGAGTAGAATATTCTAGTTGAGGTGTAGATTTCTATTAGTGAGTCAATCCCTTAGATAGGGGAAGCATCAAGGAATGAGACCACGTTTGACCCTATCACTATAAAGAAAGAGGTGAATCCTGGTGATTTCAAATGCACACCATACGATGTCATGTACAAATCAATGAATTCTCTCCCTTACAATACTCAGATCCATCGTATACACCGATGAACCCTATGACTATCATCGTTAGTCTTATCACCACTATAGAAGGGGTTGACATGTACCCCAGACCATCTAATGAAGGTGATGGATCTAATCCTAATTTGGAGGGGCCTAAAAGGGTTGCGTCTGTTGAAAGAGTAATGGATGTTGTTGATGGAGGATCCATTTTGGGTCATGATCCTAGTGTATTGGATACCCTTAATAGTGAGGATGGTATGAGATTTTATGTACTATATAATTAAATAATGGAATAAATTTATCAATATATTGATATTCATGGATCCTTAGAGGAGTTTTGGGACTTTAATAAGGAGTTGTATAGACGTGACTTTTTATCTTTAGTGTTTTTCCCCTGGCCGGCCTTTTTATATCTAATTCATTAGATCAATGATCTTGAATAGTGCATATTTTTCTACAAGAAATGTTTCCAAGGAGATCCATGACTAGGGTATTGAGGTACATCCTGCTCCTATTTCTAGGGGAATGACATTCAAGGGCCTCGAAGTGGAAGATTCTCAGGAGCCTTCCATCCCTGACCCTGAGAAAAATCGGTAGAGTGTTCCTCATTAGGAAATCCTATTTCAAACCACTAAAGTCTGGGATGAAATGGATGGATCCAACCAAGAAAATGATCCATCGAAAGGAAAGTACCATCAATTTCTTTTATCCCCTTTTTTCCTTTCTCCTTGTTATCTTCCAATGTCGATGTCTAATTTTATTATTCCTTCAATGTCATCAATTGCAGTGGATAAACCCGAAGGGAAATCCTCTACCCTAACTCAAACGAATATACAAAGTAAGGGAGACATCACTCTAGGAATAAAAATACAAGCCAATTCCATAAGAAAACTAATTCTGGAGTACACCTCTCCTCCTGAGACTAGATTTACGGCAATCCATAAATCTAGGGATACTTTCCAGGCATGTGTTCAGATCATATGGAAGGAAATATGGGAGTTAGTATTGAGGAAACCTATGGAAGATATACCTTTAAAACACCATAATCTCTATATCATGTTTAGAATGTTGGTGTGTAGTGTATTTGACTACCAAAGGATCCACATTATCATGAAGGAGATCATTCATCAATGGTAGGAAGAGCACAAGTCTCAATAGTACCTTATCAAAGCAAGAATGCTCACAAAAATTGATGATATTCAAGATGCATTATCCCAGGAGGTGATCAAACATGCCAAGAAATTAGGGGAGTGATAGTAACTAGTTGAAAAGAAATCCATTCAAATATTTCACCTCCAATAAGAGATGGATGCCTCCAGAGAGGAGCTCATACAAATTCATCATTTACCAACAGGGGTTCAAGTTGAGGGGAAGACTTACATTATGACCGAGGTGGAGGAACTCTGATTGGATTAGTAGGATGAGGCTACCTAGCTAGCAAATTTTTGATAGTCCATCGATGATTCTCAAGAGACCCTTCAACAACTCAAGATCTTTGTTAATGGTCTTTTGTAAAATATTATAAAGAGACTCCAATTTTTTGATATTCCTATGAATTTTTCTCCATGGATCTGATCATCTATGTCCTCATCCCTATTTTTCTTTATAATTATAACATAACACTAAAGATTTCTTATTTAGCTAAATATACTTCCTTTAATGTGTTGCAGTCCCAATGATAGGAATGGGAGGGCGCTCTGATTTTTTTCCTTGGTCTTTGGAACTAGTGAGAATAGTTTTAATATTACAGGAGTCATATTATATTCCCTATTAACTTTGTGTATTTTGTGTCATTTCACTAATTTTTTCCTAATTTGTGCATGAATAAGACTTAATGGGTGATACTAGAATTTTTATTAGGTTTCCCTTTGTGGGTTTTCAACCTAACAAGTCCTATGCCTTTTTCTTTTCATTGCTCAAAAAAAAATTCCTAAACCATGGGGAGTGTACATGTAGTGATTTGAAACATGAATCTTACCTAGGGTTCCCTTTTTGGGTTTTCAACCTAGCAAGTACTATGTCTCTTTTCTTGTTCAGTTTAGAGTCTTGCAAGTTGGACTAATATAGTTGGTGTTTTAGGTCGAACAAATTTGATGATAAGTTATGGGATGAAAACCCAAATAAGGCTTGTTGTACAAGAATGTTCCAACATTATTTAGATACACAAAGGGGATCTTAAGTCACAATTTTTTGATTTCTAAATCTAAAACATGAGATGAGACAATTATGAAAGGATCAACCATGGACCATTTTTGAAAAGAGATTCCCAAGATGATATTATTGGGGATTACATAGATAGAAGATGTTTATCCTAATAATGAAAGTGTCATTAGTCGATAAGCCTTTTGGGGGAAACTTATGAAAATATAGATTGGGGAATATCAATGCCTAGTCAAAACAAAGGTTTCCTCTGGAATCAAACATTCTATTACAGATGTTTGAGGAGTTTATGAGGATTTGTATTTCTCAAGAACATGGAGGGTGGTTTGTGAAGGGATGGTGTCTGAGAATAAAGGAACACAAACATTTTTTATACTGTATCATTTAAACCTAGAATAGATGATATAGGCATCACTACATATCTTAATGAAATGAATATCAAGTTACACACATTTCTTTATAGTGATGTGGTGGATAACCAACACCAAGAGAAAGGAATCCTCCCCAACGAGGGTTGAATCATCATATAGTTTAATTACATGTGACTGTGATGTAGATTATACAATTTAACATCTTACAAAAAGAACATTTAGGGATAAAATTTAAGGTCATTTAGCTTTGACTGAAAGATTGTTGATTTCCCATTTCATAGTGATCTAACTAGGAATGTTCCATTATTTTTGGGCATGATGATGGAAAGTTTTACGCTACAATCTAGGGGTTATATATCTGGAAAGTGATATGGGATAGGTATACAAGTAATTATCATAGAAAATGTTCAAAAACTAGTTTTGAATATAATTTTTTTGGGGATTATAGAGGTATAAGAGGTTTCTCCTATGGAAAAATGTGCCTCTTGTTGACAGGTCTTTTGGGGGTGACATATACAAAGTCAAAATGGGGTGTATCAATGCATAGTCAAAACAAAGGTGTCCTTGTGAATCGTACATTCTATCACCAATAGACAAGGAAAGTTTATAGATATTTAGATTTCCCCTAACATAGAGTTTTATTTGTGTAAGGTGCCTGAATTTTGAAGGAGCATGTCATGTCAAAATCACTCAAGAATGGGGAGAAGTGTTTCCTATATATATTGGACTCATACGCAAGGAATGGTATAGTTGTTTTTTAATAGTGAAATTGGGCCCAATACATAGGATTAGAGATCTTCTATGTATCTCATCAAGGATAGAATAAAGATACGCATAGTTCTATGGAATATTCCCTATACTGAGTAAATTCTTATTTGGAGAAGGGTTTTTTTAATACAGGCTCACGGATGGAGTGAGAACTTATACTAGACCCTCTTATGTAGATTTAGCTTATACATAGAATAGTGGGATCATTTTTTATATTATGACTGGACCAGGATGTAGGATATAGGTTTCACTATATGTATCTTCAAATAAATAATCATGATACATGTAGTTCTTTGATTTAAGTCATTCAAGAGACATCAACATTGTAATTTAACATCATGTGGTAAGGAAATTTTGTCTTTCTTTTAAGTTCTTTCATCTAGAACCATGTTGAACCTAACATGAAATGATATACCTTGATCATGTGAAGAAGACTTTACCAAAACTTCTAAGCCATTGTAAGCTATGATCGGTGTGAGAAACAAGGAGTTTCAAAGTTTTATTTCAACACATAGAGGAAATTAAAAGAAAGTATAGGGGAATTTCTATCATGTGGTGGCTAGACCAAGATGCATGATCTAAATGTCACTACATATCTCATTATAATAAAATTCAATTTGTACATAATTATGGGAAGTCTTGAAGTTTAACATCATGCGTCAAGGACAAAGGTTACCCAATGTGAAAAAAGAAGGCATTAGGCCCCATAAATACTATCTAGGCATTCGTTGAATCATATCATAAGAGTTATCCCATGTTTTTAACACAATTATTCTTGAGATGGTTGCATAAGGGATCATATTCTTAGTATATAGGGTAAGACTACATTTTAATGTCATGTGATGAAGAAGTTTTCATGCAATTTAATGTCATGTGACTCAGATAAAGGTGTCTTGTAGTTTTAGGTCATATAGCTAGAACCATATGTCATGGAAATGATGATTGATATAATGATTACTAGTCCAAGGATGTTCTAATATACTTCAATCATAAATAAGGAAATTATAAACCATGATATTAGGGGTCCTCATATTAGGAGAAGTGATATAGGACAAGAATGCAAGGAATGACCATGGACCAGGTTTGAAAGTCAGTTTCCAACATGATGTTTTTAGGGATAATAGAGGTAGAATAGGTTTCTCTTGAGGATGAATGTGCCTCTAGTTGATATTCCTTTTGGAGGAGACTTATAAACAGCCAAACTAGGGCCTATCAATGCATATTTAAAACAAAGGTGTCCTAAGGAATCATAAATTCTATCACTGATGGCCAAGGAAATCTTATGGAGATCTGGATTCCATAGGATAAGGAGTGTGATTCATGGAAGGGATGTGTCTGAGTATAAAGGATGAATTTGGACCGGCATTGGTTGTGGAGTGTGAAGTCCCCTGCATAGATCTTTGTTTGTATGTATGAGTGGAATATTTTTGTTTCTTTCATGGCTGTATCTAGGACATAAAATTTTTGAATCACTGTATATCCCATTAATATGAGAATCAATCCACACGTAGTTCTAGAATGAAGGTGTGGTAGGAGACTAGCACTAGGTTCTATGATCCGCTCGAGCACAGACCAAAATGTTATGCAGTTTTACAATGTGAAATAAGGATGTGAACCAAGAAATTTTACATCATGCAAGAGTAAATTTTCATATATCTTAACATATTGTGACTAGGATATTAGATTATGTAGTTTAAAGTCTTACAGCTTAGACTATGGTGTCTTTTATTTTTAGGTCATACGACTAGGACCATATGTCACGCCTTTTAAGATCATGTGACAAAGACCATTTGGTGTGGCTTTTAAGGTCTTGAATCCAGGACTATGTAGAGTTCCTTTTAAGTTCTTTCACCTATGACTAAATGTCAGGAATTTTATCATCATTTGATGAGGATGATATAGTGTGGATTTATCACATGAAGTATTTCTTGAGAAATATTTCATTGGTAGGGGACTTAACAAGTTCTATATCTGTCAAGATTAAAGAATAAGATCCATTAGAGTGGACCTTGTGTATGTCATAAGGTCCCTCCCACTTTGGTTCCCATGTTGGAGGTTTCTTCCCTAGTATCTTTAGGGTCCTAAGGACCAGTACTATCTCTCCTTGGAGGAATGATAAAAGATGAAACTTCTTGTTAAAATCCCAAGCTATCTGATTTTAATGGACCTCCAAGTGATAAAAGTTATGTGGTATTTTCTCATCAAGTCATTCCAATTCAACCAACCATTTTT
Source organism: Viscum album (assembly GCA_963277665.1). Classification (NCBI taxonomy): domain Eukaryota; kingdom Viridiplantae; phylum Streptophyta; class Magnoliopsida; order Santalales; family Viscaceae; genus Viscum; species Viscum album. The sequence continues at coordinate 1,736,168,325 of OY728133.1, forward strand.
GAAATTTCTCATCTATAGATAAATGATCACAGATGAAAAAAACAAGTTCAATTGGACATCAATGGGAAATAATGCTTCTATGTCATATACCAGTGAATATGGGGTCGACTGTGTAGTGGTGCGGGTCATATTCTGAAAATCTCACAAGGCATGAAAGCACTTTTCAGGACAATAATTTTTATCTTTATCCACCATTTTATAGAGTATGTTTTATAAAGTCTTGTTGAAGGCCTCTATCTATCCATTATCCACTGCATGATAGCGAGATGAATGGTTGGATTTGATATTATACTCTTGATACAGCTTTTCTAACTCATCATAACAGAAATTGGTGCCATTATCTATTAGTATCGTGTGAGGGACACCAAAATCAGATGATAATAATGATGATGGATTTCAAAAATCTATAAATTCTTTTGGTCTAGACTTCTTTGAGGGGTATTTCTTCATCCCATTTGAAGAAGAAGTCGGTAGTAGTGAGGAAGTATTTGAATTTATTATTTGTATCTGGAGGATATTTCCCTACAACATTCATTCCCCATATGGAAAAAGGGAAGAATTATTTAGCTATGTATATAAAATTTGGGGGTTTGTGGATGAAGTTGGCATGAACTTGGTAGGAATGAAACCTTTTAGTGAATCTTGTGCAATCTTGTGTCATTAAAGGATAGAAGTATCCAAGCCTCTAGATTTGATGGGAAAGCCTGACCCCTAACTAGTGGGAACCATAGGCTCCTCTGTGTACTTCTTTAATGATGGAAACAGTCTCTCTCCATCAACTCACCTAATAAGGAATCCATAAAAGTACCATTTATATAGTATTTTCAAGTGAATTGGGCCTTCATAAATAATAAAGTTGGTCGCTCGTCGTCATATTTTCTCTTTTATAACCTTTTTCAATGGAAGCACTTTATTTTGAAGGTAGTACACAATGGGAATAATTCAACTGATTATAGGACCGTATGGGTCAAGGATGGAATTAACCTCATTGATTCATTCCATGTTGACACAAAAAAAAATTGAGATCATTCAGCAGTGCACAATGTTGATGATTTTTTCATCCTGGTATGGATCCTCCTAATATATATCCATATTTTCTAATGAATCTACCTAGAAATTTTATAATTGGGGGATGTGATTCAATGTTAGCTCTGAGGGGAATTACACCATTAGTTCTTGGACCTAGTCAGGTAGGGGAATTATCCCTTCCTTTCTAATGGAATAATCATCATTGGTCTGCTTGATTACCAACTCTAAATCACCTTTTACCCTAAAGTGATCCACTGGAATTTGAAGTGCCAGTTCTAGCCCTACAATGAGGGCCTGATACACTTCTTTGTTTTTTATACATCCTTCTAACAATAAGAATGAGTAAGGATGACTTCCTTTGCTAGAGGGATGAGCACAAATACCAAATCAACTCTTTTGAGCTTGGGGTCCTCCATTATCTTCCCTAATAGGATTTTGGATGTGCCATCAAAATACATTTCTCATGTTTTGGGGGGCATGAATATAGAAGATCCCTTAATTAGGAGATTCAATATTTAATGACGTTGTTTATATAGATGGATGTTCTACAAGGAATTCCGCAAAAGCCTAGACGTTTACCACTTTCTGAGGAACGAAATGAATGTCATACTACTCCAAGATGATTACACACCATGACAAACATCCATTCAACATAGGATGGTTGGGGGTGTGCTTGAGTGGGTTTTTACAAGAGACCAAATGGGCCTCGTTATTTTTTAGGTAGTTCCTTAGATTTTGAACTATAAAGATTAACATCAAACAGCTCTTCTTGATATTTAAATAATGAGTCTCATTATCAATCATGGTTCGACTAATATAATATAGGCTATTTTCATTCCCAATGTCATTCTATTTTGCAGGGAAAGAACCCAGAGATTGTTCCAGGGTTATCACATAGAAAAATGAGTGGTTTCCCCTAAAAAGGTGGAATCATTCCTAGTGAAATCAAAAGATATTTTTTGATATTGTCGAATGCTTCCTGGTAGTCTTTGGTCCATTGATATGAAACCCCCTTTTTCATTAACCTAATGAAGGGAAAACACTTTCATGTGAGGTTTGATATAAAGTGATGGATATAATCAAGGTATATTTTTAATCCTATTAAATTTTTATGGTTTCAAGGAGGTGAAAAATTAAGGATATTCACTGTTTTCTCAAGATCAACTTCTATGTCATGATGGTGTACCATGGATCTCAGAAATATTCTTGTAGTAACTCCAAAATCACATTTCAAGGTGTTCATATTCAGAATATATTGCTTCAGTTTATCGAAAATGGTCTCAAGATTATCCAAAAAATTAGAACATTATAAATATTTAACCACCAGATCATCATCATGTCATTTGACAAAAGTTCCCAAAAGTGGTTTAAATATGTGATTCATGGTATGTTGATATGTAACATTGATGTTCTTTAAGCCAGAGGGAATCACATGGTAACAGGATACTCCCCAAGGGATTAAGGCTATATCTTCTTCACTATCTAGGGTCATTAAAATTTTATTATACCCTGAATATCCATCCATGAAATAGAGTTCTTAGTATATGTAAGTATCAGCAATCAGTAATTTTGTGATTAGAAATGGAAAATCATCTTTTGGGAAATGTTGGTTAAGATCTTTGAAGTTGATGAAAACTGAGATTTTCCCATTCTTCTTATTCACCAGGATTATATTGGATATCCATTTTGGATATTGGATTTCAAAAATGAAATTGGGATTGATAATATTGTTAAATTCAGCCTCAATTTTGACGTCATGAGTTAGGTTCATCCTTCTAACTACCTATTTATAATCCTAGTGGTTTTCTGGAAAACCTAGGTTGTGAGTGGCCACCTTAGTATCAAGGTCTAATGTTTCTATGTAATTATAGGAAAATAGACCCCCCAAAGTTTCTTTATGATGGAGACATCTACCTATTATTCTTCAGAATACATGCCTATGCATATTAACATGGGTCATGGGTCCTCCTCTATACCCATATTTATTTTATTGGGTTTGTGGATGGTGATAGAGACACCTTCCTCAAATGCTGGAGGGGAATCCTTAATTTCCTCCTTGTATTCCTCTTCCTATTCCTATTCCTCACCTTCTTCCTCTTCCTCTTCCACATCACTCTTAGGGGGAATAGGTAATGAAGTAAAATTAGGTGAGGAGTCAATATTTTGAAATCTGAAAGATGAATCAGCTTTCTCTGACCTAGCTGAAGATCTGGGGTTTATTTGAAATTATGGAGGGGAAATGATGGATAGAGAAGGGGTATATTCTATCTTCCCTAGTGATATGATATCCTTTTATAACTCAACTGATGAGGTAGGGATATGTTGAAGCTTATGGGGAAGAATGAATACGTTTTCATCTGAGCTTTCATCGCTATTAGGAGGGTAGAAGACCTTTTTAGAACCACTTGGATCAGTCATTATTGATATCATGAAGGTTGTTGAATTTGCATACTAATTTATGTTTATGACTTTGAATTGATTCATGGGTAGCAAATATTCTTCTTTGAGCTGTTTGAAGGGGTTGGATGGGGTCATTTCCAGACCATTCATGGTTTTGACCCAAGTGACACCGTCAATCATGGGTTATTTTCCTTCCCTCTGGTAGAATATTGCATCAATATAGTGTGATTCATAGGATTTGAATGGAGCTTTATCACAATAACAATTCACAATTTGACCATTAATACAATATTTGAGGCATTGGTGGTATGATGAGGGGACTTCCGCATGTTGGTGTAACCAAGACCTTTCTATAATAACATTGAAAGTACGTCTTGACGAACAACCATAAATTATGAGTCAGATACAAGGTCCCTAAATTGATCTCTAAGATTGGTTCTATTGAGAGTCTTTTGATTTATTTTGTAATAAACCTATAGTGTTATAGTGTAAGGGAATATGTGGGCCTCACTGTAACCTAGTCATTGAAGTGTTCATACTAGAATGAGATTCAATACTAAGCCATTATTAATGAAATTCCTTCTAATATCAATGTAATTTATCATACCAAACACATATAAGGGTCTGGTGTGTCCTTGTATAATGGAATCTTTGTCTTTATTCATGAAATGGATAATCATGTGACATTATTTGGGATCAATATCTATATGATATACCTCAATATCATCAACTTCAGCTTCAAACTCCTGAGGGCACAACAAATATCCTATGAGAACTTCCCAAAGGTATTTCAATAGACTGAGAGAATCTAGGATTAATAATTTGTCTAACACCAGGTCTAATTGCATTAAAATTTCATACTTCTGATCAAAATTTATGTGCTTTCCAGCATGAAGCTACTCTTTTATAGGCACTTTAGGAAATGAATCACTTGATGTAGGTAGATCGTCCCTTGGAACATGAGTTAAATATGCTCCTGTCTTTGGTGGGTTAGGCTGAACTAGTCTTCCTTCTTACCAAGATTAATCATATAATTACATCCCCTATAATTGATATTCCAAGATGATAAGGTTAGGGAAACACATGGAATATATGGGGTAAATTTCCTACTCTTTTAGGGATCACTGGAGGTATCTCCCATAAATTTTGACGTCAAATATGGTTCGGGCAGGAACATGGTTGGAGTATTTATTTCCACCACAACTGTGTCTTCCCCTATATCCTCATCCCCTGGGGCCTCTTCCTCTGGTTCTCCAGTCAGGTGTGGGGAACTCAGTTTCATGGCTATAATCATCACCATAAAAGGGATCCATTGATTGAATGTTATTAATGGAACCAAATTTTAATTCTTCATCTGATGAGAATTTTGTCTTGTGGGTCGACTCTTGTAGTATTGTTTTATGGGATGATGCATATGCTTTCAGAACTGAAAGAATAAAGTCTGAGAGATCCAAAGATAAATTTTTCCTTAGTACTGGTTTATTTTTCTACATTTGTTTCCTTCCCTTCTAGCCAGGTCATTTTTTAGAATACTAGCCTTTGGAGGACTGCGGTTCCAAAAAGCTGGATGTATCGTAGTAGAAGTGGTTAGGGAATAGTTGGTTATTTTAATTTTTCTTCAAGGATAACATGATACTAGTTGATTGTTTTTATATTCATCCAATCAATTAACTTATGTGAATTCTTTATAGTAACTTTTTGGCATTCACCCTCTTCCTCTGAATTGGTGGTTGAAACACACGCTACCTACGCAGGTAGTTTTCCTAGCTTCACTTGTCCAGAGTCCACCATATTTTGTAGGATGTCTTCGAAAATAAAGCATCCCTAGATAGTGTTCCCCAATTTCCATTGAATGGTGAAATAGTTTAGGATTTTTTCAAGACCATCCCGATTGGGCCTCCTGGGCTTCAGCAAGTTGAGTAAATTGTTTTCTAATGCCATTATGAAGTAGATATGAACTTTCTCATCTTAGAAAGAATAAACTTTATTTCTTAGTTCATAAAATGGGATTCACCTTTATCCCTTTCATTCATCCTGATGAGTGGGCATTATTGCTAACACTTGGGAGGGGTTTCCACATGATATGGCGGGGTCTTTGGAATTGGATCTAGTGTAGGGGATGGATTAAGCATGACAGTGATAACTTCCTCTTTCCCTTTTCTCTTACCTTGAGCTGATGGAATTATTCAAGACTTGGCCTTGGTTTTCAAGATGTATTCTTCTGATCTTTGATCAACTAAATTAAGATCCTGAAACCCACCTATATATTTCTTTGGGATAATCAGTGTGTGCAACTCGTCATGAAGATTCTCTATATAGAGGAACAACAAATATTCTTATGGTAATTGTAGGGAAGTAGGAAAACCCCTTCCACCAAGCAATAAAATATGAGAATCTCATATTCCCCTACTATTTTTAGTTGGATAGGTTGGGGATTGTTTTATTTTACATTATTGAGCTGAATTGAAAGAGAAACCATCGACAGAGATCTTCCCATCATGTGATTGACCGAGCTATAAAACTAGTATACCATATAAAGGTTGTCCCTTATAGTGTTTTTATGAAAAATCTGAGTTTATCTACTTATTTTTTTGAATTGGTTCCTATAATGGGGTTATAGAGAGACATGAAATGTGTCAAATGTTGCTTCAGGTCTTCTGAGTCATTAAAATTGGAAATGTAGGGTTTCTAAAGTTTGGTGGCAGAAGGGTTGGATTCACCCATTCAGAGTAAGGATTCCTTTATGGATGTACTAATGAATGAAATTCCTCCATATCTTCCAATTGATCCACTAATGAATCAATAGTATTGATGATCCCCTAGGGAATGTTCGGCTCAAAATAAGCATGAACAAGGGTAGTAATAGGTAGGTCCATCTGTGGTAGATCTATTTGTACCCACAGTGGATAACCTACATGGGAAGGTATATGATGATGCTTCTGACCCAACTTTAGATGTGGACCCAATAGAAAGAACTCATAATATCTTACTATCATGGGGTTAAAATATATTAGTTTTCAGTACCCCAAGTTGAGAAGGTGTTCTGAATCTATTTTAGTTTTTTAAATGGGACCTCTTTATTGAGGTATATTGGTTGGGATCATTGGGTGAGGCTCTACCTAGATAACATATCTAGTAGGGATGTTTCCTTGTAGTGGTTTTGTATTGAGTTTTCTTAACTCATTAATTTATTACTCCTGTTGATTAAATGTTTCCTCAATTATGAGGTGTTTAACCTCCTCGGGTGGTGGGTGAAGTATGGATGCACCTTCACCCTTTTATTTGGAAGATGTTCACCAAGGAGGTTGTAGTGGAGCGGTTGAGTGAATCCCAAAATTCATAACAGACCTCTGATTTTGGGTATGCACATCTTCTTTAATAATTTTGATGAGAATGGTATTATGAATAGATTCCTCCTCCTCATGTTCCTCTTTATCGACCTCATGTTTTATAGCATCTATAGGGGTGGTTCTAATGGCATTCACCAATGCATAACGCGTTGTAGGAATTTTTTCATCCTGCTTGACATATTTTTTTCTGACCATGAGGCATCATCCTCTCCTTCATTGGTCCTCTTGGGATCATCTAATGAAGGTTGATCTAAAAGGAATCTCCTAAAAAAAATACACATGTTCCAAGTGAGAAAATCAGGTCACATGGTAGGAATATTTGGAGAGATCCATCTTTCAGTGCTCCCCCTAAATAGGAAAAGGATGACTTCCATTGAGGAGGAGGTTGAGGTAAAAAATACCCAAACCCTATGGGATGGGGATTCTCCTATTCCATTTTCACAACCTTTCAATATTGTTTTTTCAACCTTGAACGTTGTGTTAAAAAATCCCTCAGCCTTGTGGGATGGGGTTTATCCTAGATTATTATGGATGTTGCTACCGTGGATTACCTCTTGATTTTATGAAACTTTGTTTGAATATGTTCTGGAAGAATTGTATTATTTTAACCTAAGCAACCTACTTTCAAATATATTGGTGTTTCCCGATGATTGGATTCCCTTAATCGGGAGGATTTCCTAATATTTTTGGATGCTTGATGAAAGAGTCTTTCAATGGCTCACACTCTTTTAGCCCAAAATCATTGATAGTTGTCCAGGGATATTTTTTACTGAGTATACTATCTATTACAGGCACAGATCATTTCTCAAAGCCAATATAAGGCTATGACATTACATTATCTCACTTTTTGTAGGCTTTTCTGATTGGGGAGCGAGGTGAAATGTAATGCTCTATGCTCGCCCCATCCTCCGACATGAACACCAGATGGGGCATCAAAAATTAGCTGACGCAACTCTTTTAATGCATCAAGACATTTTTAATTAATAGTTCCTTATTGTTTTCCCAATTTTAGGTTTCATGTGGTTATGAGGGTTACCAAGTCAATTTGAATGTGTATCCCCTCTATTACCTTTACATGGATTGGATATTCTTCATAAGGCAAGACTTTTTTTTTAAGTGATAAAGAGTAATCCATATATTTTATCAGATGTTGTGGGTACAATCTTCAAAAAACACCTATGGAATGTTGTATTGGGGAGTGGCTAAAGGCTAGAACATGATTGGTATATATCTTCTTCATCTTTGTTAAGAGATTCCTTAACATGATCCAACAAAAGTGGAATTTTTCCTACTACTTTATTATAAACATTAGGATTGGTAGGGATTACGTCAATCATATTAGAAGGACAGATATCTAATGGTGGTTCGGAGAATGACTGTTGTCTTGGGATGTCTTTTGGTAGATAAAGGATTTCACTTATCAATGATGAGTCATCATGCATGACTGGACTCATTTTCCCAACTATCTCACAATAGGAGGGATTTCTCATAGTCCATTCGACAAAGTTTGGACCTCCTTGATGAAATGAAGTTTCACTATAGGGAGGACCTTCACAGTGAATGTCATCATGGGGAGGACTACCATCATGGATTGAAATATGACTGCAAAGAGAATTATTGCAGCATATACCCTAGGTAGGACCTTTAGGGTAGATTATAGAAAGAGGATAATCTCCTTTATATCTAATATTCAAGCTATGTGGAGGGTTTTTGGGTCATTCATTAGGATATGTGCTCTCATGATTGATTAGATTCTAGACATGAAGTAAGTCTTCATGGTAATATGTCTGGGAAGGACCTTTGAAATTTTTGGTAGAAAATTTGTTGGAGGACCTTCATAATTATAGATACTATTTCCGTAATTTGGTAATGAATGAGTAGGATCCTTAACCACCATAGATAAACATCTGAGGGATTCAAGAACACTAGAATTGAGTGGAGAGGGATCGTGAATCCTCTCTTCATTTTACAATCACCATTGGTGAGGATTATTTTTAGATGCTCTCTTATGGGCGACAAGGGATGCTTTCTATAGAAAATGTCTTTCATGTAATGAAGCTTTTTTATTAGATCTCATGATGTTGCCATAAATTTCTAATATATTTATGGAATTTTGGTAGGGATATATGTATGCCCCCACAACATGACTACAAGACCATTAGGGTATATTGATGGCAAGCGCGGGAGATTCCTTATTTCAAACCAGTGATGATGAATCTTCCTTCTTCTAAGATCTAGATCATCCATGGAATATTTCAATCTGGACTAGGAAAAATCCTTCAAGTATCCTCATAAGGATTCCAATTCAGGTTTTTATTCTTACAATATACCTCTAAAAGCTCTCGCTTTTGAAGAATCTCTATCTGGACCTACCAATGCTTCATATATTTCCGACAAACCTCCGATTCTTAATCATTCGGGGGATAGATCCATCAATTTGGTTGCAGATATGGATGTTCTCAAACAAAGTATGGGCCTATGTAATTTTTTGGTGATAGGTCATATCACTTATGAGAAATGTGTGAAACCATATTCTTACGTGGATTTGAAGGATATAATATCTCATTACTGGAACTCTTCGAAATGGAGACTCATTCTGATCAGAAAGGGATACTTCCATGTCATTTTGGAAAAACAAGAGGATATTAATGTGTTATGGAATGATGTAAACCTTAATCTCAAGCCATGATTTTTCAGTATTTCTGGTTAGGATGCAAACTTCAATCCTTTTATGAAAAGGTACTCCACTGCTCATGTGTGGACTAGGATTCATGCGATCCCATGGGTTTACTAGAACCCCAAAATACTCGATGACTTGGATTCTTGAATTGGAACCCCCCTCCCCCCTGATGATTGACCAGTGCACCATTAGTGTAAATATCAGTATATATAAAAGAGTGATTATTGAGATTAACATGGAAACACCCCCTATAGAATGGATCTCCTTGGTTCCAAATGATCACCAAATAGAGATCAAATATGAATTTGAGAACCTTCCTCATTACTATGAGCACTATAAGATAGTGGGTCACACATTCCAAAATTATTGAGTGGTTCAGAATTTGGTCAAGCCAACTGCTAGAACCACTTCTTTGAGGGAAGTTTCAAGAAGCAAGAAGAGAAACCTTGTGGACCATGGAAAAAGGAAAACTCTGATTCACTAAAAGGAGTGGAAGTTAAAAAACCTACTCCTATGATCTCTTCATGGGAAATCTTGGTTGAGGAAGAGGGGAAGTAGCTAGAAAATTCTATAAACCCATCCCATGAACTTGAAATTAGAAAGCAGTGTGAATCCTCAGACGATCCTTGAAATCATCTCTTAAATCTATCATCAGATGTTGTATCCATTTCTCTTTCTTTACAATATGAGGAATAATTGTTGGATCTTATCTCCTCAGATATTAATTCATCCATTCATAGGGAGGAATCCCAAACTATTCCAAAAGAGATACAGAACACTATGGAAAATAAGAAGGGACCAGGAGACACATATGTCCAGAACTCAGTAGACATTCTCATTAAATATTCTACCACATATATCCACATGAAATAGGATTCCAATTACCCCAACAAGATCCATACTAGTGGTGATTCTAAAAGGACAATAATATCCATAAAATCCACAAAGACAGGGACTTCTAGGAAATCAAAAAGAAAAATTGATAAGAAAGAAAAAGGTGGACTCACCCCCAAACCAAAATCATAATGAGGATCCTCTTTTGGAACCGCTAGGTAATATCCAACCCTGGCATGGAAGGTTCCCTCGGGATCCTTGCAGGAAGGTTCAAACATGAAATTATTGACATATCTGAACCAAATATTGTTTCAAAAAATTAAAGCACTCTTTTTAACAATAGAGGATATTCTAGTTTGGGAACTACTCAAACTGAAGCTAGCTTCGATAGAATCTAGCTCCTGGTTCACAAAAGGTTTGAAAATCCTATCATTATCCATGAGGAAAACTAAATCATCACCTGCATCTTTGATATATCTATCCAGAAAATGTTCTTCTCAATTGTTCATGCTTTTATCAGTTACATGGATAGGAGATTATTATGGGTGAAAATTAAGGATATGTCTAGTTTTATCATGAATCTATGAACTATAACTGGGGTATTCAAATTCATTCATCATATGGATGAAAAACTTGGACCTGTTTATAGATCTATCTATTTTAAAGACTTCAGATCCTATGTTGATGAAGCAAGATTAACTAAAATCAATCTCATTGAAGAAAAATTCACATGGTATAGGAGGCATTTAAATGTCATGAGAGACAATAGAATAGACAAGGCCTTTTTCCATGATGTACTACTTGGAAATTGGAAATCGATATCATGTTTCACTTTGGAAAAGCACAAATATGGCCACCACCCTATCCTGGTTAGTTTTTTTGAGAATGATAAAAGGATACATCTCCTATTTAGGTCTAACAATGCATGGGTTTTTCTCCCAGAATGCTCAAACACTGTTCAGGATTCTTTATACTTGAATGAATTTAATGATAACCCTCTAGACTATATCTCTAAGCTCAAACTGCTCAAGATTAAACTTAATTAATAGATAAAATTCAATTTTAACTCAATTTATGTTGAAGTTTATAGCCTTTAGTGATATTTACATGAACTGCAAGAGTCGATTACAAATAACAAATTCTCTAGAGACACTGCCAATGAAGTTGAGATGGCCTCTAGGCTTCATAACCTCATCAAACTCAAAGAAAACATCAAGAAGGACATCTTCAAAATCAAGTTTCTAGATGATGGGGATAGAAATACCAAATTACTCAATTTTTTACAATGGGTTATAAGAGAAAATATACCTCTCTCATTACTCAAAATGGAGACTAAATCCTTGAGGAAAGGAAGAAGTTATCCAATCACATTGTCTCTTTTTACATTAACCTCTTCAGTGGGACACCAAAAAATGTTGTGATAAAGGAAAATAGTATTCCCAGGTTGATAACTAAGGAAGATAAATCTTTCCTCACATATACCCCTCTAGACATTGAAATCAAGGAAGCAATCTTTGGCCTCAATAAAGAAATCTTTCCTGGACCAGATGGATTCACGAACTTCTTCTTCCAGACTTTTTGGTATATCATCCATGAGGACATGTGTAAGCTTATTAAGAATTTTTTCAATGGAGGGACCTTTACCCAAGGTTTCAATGCCCAATTAATTACCTTAAATCCAAAAGTGGAGAATTCAAGTGACATCAGTCAATTCAGGCTAGTTTCTCTCATCAATAAAATTCACAAAGTGATTACAAAGATCCTTTCCAAAAAACTTTCTCGAGTCTTAGATATAATTGTATCCTAAAAACAATTTGGATTTGTGAAAGGAAGGAGAATTCAATATTTTATGCTTACTGAATTCAAGTGTTTTAACCACCAACGGAAGTCCACCTAGGGTGGAAAAATTTCTCTTAAACTTGATATTAAAAAATCCTTCAATACAATGGACTATAGTTTCATAGAAAATGTGCTCCGCAATTTTGTCTTCAACATGAGGTTTATAAATTGGATCAAAACTCTTCTTAGATCTGTCCATATATCCATTATTATTAATGGGTCCCTAGAAGTGTACTTTAAATGCTCCAGGGTGTAAGATAGGGAGATCCTCTTTCATCTATTATTTTTGAAATTGTAGAGGATTATCTTAATAGACTTCTTCTTCGCATGGTGGATACTAGTGAAATGGAAAATATCAGAGTAGCTAGAGGTGTCTATACTCCTTCCAACCTATTTTTTTCTGAGGATATTATCATTTTTACTTAGGGAGACAGGAGGAATATCAAAAACATCAAAAATTCCCTATTTCACTATGAAAGTGTTTTAGTATAAGAAACTAATTGGAGCAAGTCCTTCATCTACTTTGGAAAGAACATTACAGCCTCAAGAAATAGTGGTATCATCAATGACCTAGGAATAAGATAAGTCTCCATTCCTTTTATCTACCTTTGAGTTCCCATGTTCTTGGTTAAGGCTTGTGCCTCCCACTTTTCTAATTTAGAGAGTAAAGTTAGAATAACTCTTGCATCTTTGAAAGTCAAGTCACTCTTAATGGCTGGTTTAATTTGAATTGTTAAGCATGTGGTTGTTTAAAAGCTAGTCTACTCTTCCATGGTGTATCTTTGGACTATTGATTTCATTAGATCCATTAACACTATGATGAGAAATTTTTTTTTTTGAGTCACAGTGTAATGGAAAGAAAGATTATAACAGGATCTTGGAAGCATTGTTGCATGCCTCTGGATATAGGCGGTCTTGGTATAAAGAATATGAAACTCTTTAACCATTATCTTCAAACACAATTTATGTGGTGATTAATCAATAAAAAATCAACCTCCTTTTATTTTATTAGATCAAGATTTCTTGTAAAGATTATAGTAGGAAAACATAATTACATTGAGTCCTCAATCTGGACTGGCTTGAGAACTGTCTTCCCAAAAATACACATGAACTCTCACTGTCTAGTTAATATGAAATTCTCTATTGGATTTTGAAATTTAAACTAGATTGGAGAACCATTGATTGATTGGGTTAGTTCCTTATATTTTTCAATTAACTAGAAAATCTTGATCAAGGATCAAATGGATAATCTGAAAATGCTTCCTGATGATATCGCTTCTATTGTTGAAAATTATGACTTTATAAAAGAGGATTATATGCTCATCTGCGAACAGTATCCAAATTTTCAGATCAATTACAAGGAATTAAACAACCACCTGCTACAAGGAGATCAGAAATGGATTGGTACTTTCAAAAAAAGTGGTTTCCTCCTTCGAGGTTCACCCTGCTCTGGAGGATCTCGCTCAATAAAATTTCAGTTGATGAAAACCTGCAACGAATTGGTATTTCCCTATGTTGTAAATGTGTTCTATCTCTTCAGAACCATAAATATGTTCATCATCTCTTCTTTTAATTCAAAACGGATACATCTTTATGGAAGTTTGTTTTAGATATTTTTTAGATCCATCCACCTCAAACTGGATCACTCTAATACTTTCTATTTGTTATTATTGACTTCCAATTGTCCAAGAAGGTTGAGATACTTTTTAGAATGACTTGTGTAGAACTGATTCACACCATATGGAGAGGTATAAACAGATCAATTCACTTCCATACATGCTTCAACATGAAGCTGGATCTTGATACTGTTAAAATATCATTACAGAATGCAAATTCGTTGCATGCTGATTTTTGAAGCAACTCAATAAGGGAATTAACTTTCCTAATGAGTTTAAAACTTGTAGGAAACTTCCCTAAACCTAATAGTACACTTTAAGTATTATGGCTTCCTTCATTCACTGGCTGGTTAAAATATAGTGGAGATGGTGCCTCGAGGGGAAATCCAGGTCCATCAGGATATGGGGTTATTTTCAGAGACCATTATAGTGATATTATATTGTTACTATATGGTACTTATGGTCATGTCACTACCCTTGAAGTGGAAATGATGGGAATTATCAAAGAGGTTGACCTGGAATGTCAAAGAAATTGGAACAATATATGGTTTAAGTGTGACTCCACTACCATTTTTTAAGCCATAAATATAGGAACCATTCATCTTTCATAGAGGATGAAAATAATAGGAAAATTGTCTTAACAAGCTCTATTCTAGGAAATACATCATTACTAATACCTTTCAGTAATCCAACTACCTTGTTGATGGTCTTGTAAATAAAGGAGTTACTGAAGATGGGGGAACACACTCTAGCACTCTTCCTTGTGATATGATTCCTATTTTTTCAAGACAAATGTAAAATGAATTCTTTCAGACACCTGTAAATTTTCTTTGATCCAAATAAAGATCCTTTGAGCTCACCATTCTCAAAAATATTTTTTCCCTAGAGTGGCCACTAGGGTAGATCGATGACCTCTAGTTGAAACAGGGGTACGATCCCATTCTGCTTGTCCATTTATCATGGGATTTGGCACATGATCCTCTTGGATAGAAGCAGGGATATTCATATGCTCTGGAGTGACCCTCATATTTTGTTGAGGAGTTACCCCAATTGTGAAGATGGAGTTGTGTGTTCTCCCCTAACCACTATCATATCCATTATTATATCATGGTAGGTTTGTAGGATCTGGGAAGGAATTTTCATTTTCCCTTTCACCATTTTTAGGATATGTTAGGTGACTTTAACAGTCGAAAAAAGGATATATGCTCATTTTTTGGTTGAAGAAGGGGTGTAGCCATGCTTCTGTACTCCATTTCTTATCAGTATATACCGATAGTAATCAATTGTGGGGGTAGAGATATGGTTCTACCCCCTATTTTTTCTAGGATCAACCAGATGGTTTCTCTGAATGCTGCCAAACTAAACTGGTGGGATTCATAGATGTAGGTAAGTGCATGTGCCTACTCATGGTTTTCCACTTTATTAGTTTGGTGGTCTAGAGGGAACAGAGGTAGGTTCATGTTCTCTATTGAATGGTCATTTACCTTAGTGATCTATCATGAGTTCCTGGGTCTGAGTGACCTAGTATGCACTCCCGAGGGAAACACCCTCATCATGCTGAGGGTTTATTGTCATGCGGCATTGACGGCAGTGACTGTTAGAAGGATCCATTTGGTAGGATTCCTGTGTTTTCTTGATGAGGTCAATGTGACCTATTGATTAACCTCCCTGGGATAAGGGAGGATCCTATTGTTTCATTTTGAGGATAGACTCCCGAAACGATTTGAAACAGAAAATGGTGTCATCGACTTTTGGACCACCAGCCGTCGCTAGTGGACGGTTAGTGGTGCTTCATGTGCTGGAGGTCTTGTCAAGAAACCTCTGAAGTCAAGACAGTACCATTGAGTTGGTACTCCCAAATTAATGCATTTGAAACCCAGCATTGAATATGTTGGGTTGGAGATGGTGTCCTTGTCTTAGACAAGGGCTCATCTTGTGTAGTAGTCGATGTTTATGTTCATGATAGATAAAAAGATGAAATTGTATTGGAGCATGTTATATTTTCTCCTATTGATAATTATATGGTATGGTGCTCTGATAATGTGTATATCGGTACTTGGGTCGAATCCTCAATGATGGTACATATTTTAGATTCGATTGTTTCTGATTTGTATATCTTTTTAATGGGGGGTTTATTTGAAGAGATTAATTAAATTGATTGATGGATGGTGTTTGATTTTAAAAAAAAACTTGATAAATACCGGGGTGAGTTAATTATTAGTGATTTAATATTATTATATCCTTGATCTTTTCTTTATATTGTATTAAATTAACACCCACTTCACAAGATGATTTTGATCAGAATTCCCAACTGTTGAGGCTTTAATCCAAGAATTAACTTAACTGGGGTTCTAATATAAATCAAAGATTGCTTATGGTATTTTATTTATGTTTCCAATAATACATGTAATCCACATGTTAAACAAAAGTTTTCATTACTCCATGAAATTTTAAGTTTAAAATACACAATGTTAACCTAAAGAATATTCAACTAGAAAAAGCTCTCATTCACTTAACATCCCAAAATTATGACTCATACAAATGGTATATTTACTCATACATTTGTGTTTTTAATAATCTAGTAATATGGTTTTATGGAGATTAATTAAAAATATAATAAAAAATGGGATAAGAAAATAGTTGTGCGCCGAACACACACGCGAACGATAAAGAGAATTAAAACACACTTTTTATTGAATAACATGGTGAAATAAGGGATTAGTTTTTAAATTGATTTAAGAAATTTTAAGAAAATTAATATTAAACTATAGAAGGTATGTTATAATAATATGTGATGAAGAAACATTCATTAACATTTAAACAAAATTACAACAAAACACTTACAAGATTACTAATGAAAATGAACGGGAATGAAAATGAAAAAAAAAAGAGCGGAGGAAAGGTGTCTCAAGTAGAAACATTATTTTGGAAGGTCCTCCTAGTAATTTTGAAAGGATGTGGTCATTCCAATTTATCCTCTTATGCTTTTAAATTTCAACCCCTTGTAAGGAGAATAGGAGGATTTATTTATAGCCCAAGGTGGTGGATTATTTTCATTCAAAATATTCCCCTCCACTTGGCTCACCAATTTGGCCACTCAGATAGATAAATCTATAGATATATTCTTATTAATAGTTTTATATATTTATTTGGCCTTTCATCCCTCAAAATTTAGAGTCCAATTTACTTTATGAGACAAAGTTATGGTTGTTTTACTAAACAATGTGTTGTTGTCCATTTTTATCCAGACTTTTTCGAAGGCCACAATGTGAATGAATTTTTGGATAGGAATATGCCCTAAAATATGGGAAAAAAATATCCTAAAAATTATTCCTCCTATATCTTGGATTTCATACCACAAAATATCAGATCATTTGGATTTCTACATTGGTATAAAATACAAGTATTGTGTGTTGCTTTTAATTTTTAGAAAAAATTGTAGGGTGGATTTCAAATCATCATTTGGGTCTCTGATTCGTTGATTTGGGAATGGAAATTTTTATACAAGATAAATATTTATATATTATAATATATTTTAGAGTTTAATCAAATTTTGGATTCTATATTGAGCCCGTAAATTATATATTCATGGCTAGTCTAGTTTTCATCACATATTTAGTGGGCCTTTTTTTAGTCCATATTACCCTTCAAATGGATGAATTAGACAAAGATACCTTATAATTGTATGTTTTAATTTTTATCAAGAACACTAAAAAAGAAGAATAAAATAATTTAGATTACTATTGTGAAATATATGATCAAAACATTAAACTAAGGTTTAATTAAATGAACTCGAACAATGCTCTTCTTATGTGTTTATGATCAAAACATGAACATTGATTGGAAATTAATCATTTTTAAGTGACAATTATATGTTATGATTAATGTTAATTTATTAATTAATATGTAATCTCAACTCCCCCACACTTAGGATTGTGCATGTCCTCATGTACAATTAATATAAAAACATAACTAAATCATTTTCACTCGCCAACAAATATTAAAATTTTGTTTTCACCAATCAGGGGGTCTAGACTAGTTCACTCATTCAGAAATAATTTCACCAAAAACTGTTACATAAATAATGTTTCAAAAGAAATTCGTTTTTCATGCTCAAAATTATAAATGAAAAATGTAGGGACTCAAAACTTACTCCTCTCAAGATGATAAAAATTTATTTCTGGAGGTTCACTCATTCACCAACCAAAAGTGAAAATGTTAGAGTTTTAAAGAGATATAAGATTACATTCTATATCCTAATGTGAACAAGAATCAAGTGGTATTTTTTATGGGTTTCTTAGTGGCTATGGTATAGTAGGAATATAATGGATAAAAGATAGGAAAAGAGGGGTAAAACACCAACATGGAAAAAAGAAATGCATAATTTTTTAAATAAGACATGGAAGGTTATAGAAACACATATTTTCAAGGATATAATGTTTTAAGAAAGACAATAGAGATAAATAAAAAGATGAAATTTTTACAAAACACAAAACTTCTCCCAACGACATAAGAAAAGATTATGCAAGTGTTCTTTTTTACTTTGTCTTTTTTTTCAAAAATTTAACTTGAAATAGATATCACAATAATATCCCAACCCTTTTTAGATATCCTCATAACACTAATTTTAATAGTTATAACAATATCAAAGGTTGAGGAAGAGTTATTTTTTACCTACCTAGAACACAACCCATTCTTTTTTTCTTTTGATTTTTTGTTGATTTTTTTAACTTTTTTTATTTTTTTGAAAACGTTTCAATAACATATACAAAAATTACATTTTCATTTTTTTTAACTTTTCAATAACATGTAAAAAATTACATAAATGTTAATCCATTCCCAAAACTCATTGAATGACAACCTCTCCCCACACTTAAATAGATGTTTTCCCTCAAGTATATGATGACATGTTGAAAACAAGGAAATGATACCCAAAATGAAATCCATTCCCCCACACTTAATTTCAAAAAAATATGCAATGAAAATCCATGTAGATGTTGGTTTGGATAAGGTATTGGTCTTGTTATGTGGCTATCAAAAAAAATTATTCATAGGCTCGAAGTGGGTTTCAAAATGAGGATTAATGTAATGGTAATGGGAGGATATTTGGTTATTGTGATTCTCATGTGGTTCTGAAAATGCCTCTATCGTATTAATGTACACTAAATTTGGAAATTAAGATTGAAGGCATACAAACTCAAGATTCACAATTGGGGGTAAAAACACACATTTTGAAAATATGTCTGTAGGTGGATTTGGCATGAAAGATGATGTTGTTTTTCACGGTTGGGGAAGAATCATATTCTAAATCAAAAATTGAGCATTTAAAATTTATTATTCTTGACCCAAAATTCTTTATCAAAATTTAGGATAAAAATATAAAATTTTTTAGATGAAAAAAAGTAATTAGACTCCCCAAAAAGGTTGGAAAAGGTTTGAAGATTTAATGGTGAGTAAATAGGACTCTTTTTTAGTTTTTTAGTGTTTTATGGAGTTTTGTTAAAATACACACTCAAACAAAAGATAAAGAGAATGAAAAAAATTGATGAAGAAAGTGGTAAAAATGAATGAGAGAGGAAGAAGAATAGAGAGGGATAGAGAGATATTGAGTAATAAAGAGAGAGAGAAAGGGAAATAGGTTCCCCCTGGTTTGGATTTTTTGGGTCGCCATCTTCATCCAGTGTTGGGTCTACCACAGTGGTAGGGGATTCAATGGAAGTCAATATGGTTCTCGATATGTGTGTCATGTCATGGTTATTCTTTAACTAATGTCCATTAACCATGAATTTCCTTTTGTAAGTGGGGTCTTGGACTCTCACCACACCAAATGGGTAAACATTAGTAATAATAAAAGGACCTTCCCAATGAAAATTAAGCTTACCTGGGTGAAGATGAAATCAAGAGTTTAAGATATTTTCCTTTTCACCTTCATGGAATACCTTTTGCAAGATGTGTTTTTTATCGAGTGCCTTAACCTTTTATTTTTATAGATAGGAATTCTCATAATAATCTAGACGAATCTCCTCCAATTCATTCAACTGCAACAATCTCTCTTCACCAGAATTTTCACAATCAAAATTACATTTTTTCATAGCTCAGAATGAATTGTGTTGGATTAAATCTGTTGAATGACATGCTTTACCAAAATCTAAACTAAAAGGAGACATACCAATGGTTGTTTTATAGGAAGTTCTATAAGCCAAAAGTGATTCAACAAGTCTTTTAGACCATTATTTTCTTATGGGATTAACAATTATCTCAATAACTCTTTTCACTTCTCTATTGTAAAGTTCATCCATGCCATTTGTTTTGGGGGTGATATGCAGTTGAAGTTTTATGTATAACCTAATTCTTTTTCAAAATATATTTCGTGGTCCAATTACAGAAATGAGTTCCTAAGTCACTTATCAAGGCACGTGGTGTTTCAAACTGGTGGAATATGTGGGTTTTTTTGAACTCACTAACAGTATGTGTGTCATCATTTCTAGTGGGTTTGGCCTCAACCCACCTAGAAACATAATCGATTGCAAGAATAATGTATGAGAATCCATTAAAAGGTGGAAATGGTCCCATGAAATTGATGCCCCAAACATTGAAGATCTCATAAAATATTAAAGGCTTTTAGATCATTTCATTTATTTTAGAAATTGTGCCAAAATTTTGGAAAGTTGGACATGATTTACAGAACTCATGTGAGTTCATGGAGAGTAAAGGCTATAATAATCCCGATTCAAGGACCTTCTGGGAGGTCCTTTTTTGGTCCAAAGTGGCCACCACCAGGCATTGAGTGACAAAATTCCAAGATAGAGTAATGTTCATATTCATCAACACATATCATAATTACCATGTTAACCCCAAATTTCCAAATTTTATTATCATCCCAAAAAATAGAATTTTGAATCACTTTTCAACTTTAATTTTTGTTATTTTGAAAAAAAAAATTATGGAAAACACCATAAACCAAGTAATTTGCAATTGGGACATACCACGGTAACTTTGGAGTGAGAGATGATAGGTGTTCAGTTGGAAATTTAGGATCAATTATTTCAGAATGAGAAGAATTAGAAATTATACTTAGGTGATCATCCATAGGGTTTTCTTTTCCAAGACTATCTTTAATCACAATGTCAAACTCTTGGAGCTTTAGGATTCATCTTATTAGCCTCAGTTTGGAATCACTTTTTCTGAGTAATAGCTTTATAGTATAATGGTCTGTGAAGATGATGATTTTAGCACCTAAAAGATAGGGCCAAAATTTATCTAAGGCAAAAACCACTACTAAAAGTTCCTTTCCAGTGATAATGTAGTGAGATTTAGTTTCATCTAGTATTTTTGCAGCATAATAGATAACATGAGGAATATTTTATCTTATTTGACCAAGAACATCCTCAATGGCCCTATAAAAAGCATCAAACATCAATTCAAAGGGTAAGGACCAATTTGGGGATTGGATTATTGGGGAAGATATAAGAAAATCTTTGATTTCAATGAAGTATCTCTTGAAATCATCATAAAAATGGAATGTATCATAATTTTGGAGTATCCAAGTGAGTGGGGGGAAATCCTACTAAAGTTATAAATAAATCCCTGATAGAAAATGGAATGGATAAAGAAATAACGGATGTGTCGAACTATTGTGGGTTCAGGAAGTGATTGGATCACCTCAATTTTGGCAGGATCAACTTGAATACCCTCTTGTGAAATTATGTTCCCTAGAACAATCCCATTAGTAACCATGAAGTTAAATTTCTTAAAATTCCGCATAAGGTTACATTTTACACACTTTTGAAGGACTGGAGAGAGTGAATGAAAGTAGGATTCAAATGAATTATCATAAATGGTAAATTTATCCATGAATATCTCCATTAAATGCTCAATTAATTCAGAAAATATATTCATCATACACCTCTAGAATCCTGCAGGATCATTGAAAATTCAAAAATGTATTCTCTTAAATGCATATGTTCCAAAGGGGAAGTGAATGTATTCTTTTCTTGGTTCTGAGGAGAAATTGGGATTTGGAAGTAGCTGGTGTATCCATGAAGAAAGTAATAATGTGAATTTCTAGATAATCGTTCTAGAATTTGATCAAGGAAAGTAATAGGGTAGTGATATTTTCATGTTTTAGCATTCAATTTTCAATAATTGATGCACATACATAATTTTTTTACTTTGATTGTGACCACCTCTCCATGTTCATTTGTGAAAACAGTTATCCCACCCTTCTCCAATACCACTTGAATCGGACTAACCCATTCACTATTAGAAATTGGGTACATAATATACCAACTTGGAGAATCTTGGTAATATCTTCCCTAACTACCTATAATATGAGTGGATTGAGTCTTCTTTGAGGTTATCTGATTGGTTTGGATGATTATTCAAGATGTATGTGATACATGAAAAGGGAAAGGTTGATTTACAGTATGTCATCTAGGGTCCAACCTAAGGAATATTTGTTTTACTCTAACACATGAACAAGTTTTCACTCCTCATTTTAAGTAAGTGTGGTAGAAACAATGACAGGATAAGAGTGGTCATGGAAAATGAATGAAAATTTCATGTGTTCAGGAAGGGATTTCATATCAGTTTCATCCTTCATTTATGGGCTAGAAAATTCAAGAATGGAGGAAGGGATTTCAATTGGTTTTGATTCATTTTCCTAAATACTTTACAAAGTGGGATAGTAGATATTAGAGTTGATATGGAATTAAAGAGATTTTTCAACATCCTCTAGATTTATAGAGTCAATGAATGATAGTTCAACATCAACTTCCCTATTTATGACTTGGTTAATCATTGTGAAAATTTCACAAGCTCCACTCTTATTAGAACAAGATGGAAATGATGGAATGGGGTTCAATTGAATCTCAAAATTTTCCTCAGAAGCAAGGATTGAGAAGATAGAGTGATCCTCTGATGGGTATATCATGGTTTGAAAAATTTTTAACTTGACTAAATGGTAGTGATGCAAAACAGGCATGTGTCCCACGATCTTTGTGGGTATGGGGTATATGGGGGTGGTTTAGGCCTAAAACTTTTGATTGTTAAGAGCACGGGCCAATGCGGGTTGATCCCACACTAGTGTGGGATTACCTGTAAGCCAAATTTAAAAAAATACAATATTTTATTCTTTAATATTTTAGTTTTTTTAATAAGAAAATCATTATTAAACCATGACATTGGATTTCTCACTGTAATGATCATACTAATTCACCATTCATTCACATGTTAATTTTAAATAGGTTTATATTTATTTTTTAATATTATATTATGATATTTATATTGTAATTATTTTCCATATTCACATGTTGTGTCATCCTACCTCTCTAAAAATAGAACTCTTCTCCCATGTACATGGTGTCAATTCTAAAAGAGTTATTATAATCATAATATTTTTTGGATCGATTCAATTTTGTTATTATTTAATTTTATATTTTTGTTAAGAAAATAAGAAATGACCTCATGGGAATCTTAATAGACTCCTTTGAAACTGGTTGTTTTGTTTAAATTCATTGTTCATTCACAGTTCTAGCCATTTTCATCACCACACAACCAGCATCATCATTCATCGCCCCTCACCGATCATTCACCTACTTTGCATCTAATAGTTCCACATCGCATTGGCATTTCCTCATGCCACCATTAACCCATAGAAAAAAGTTTCATCACATACCTTAAAACTCCGTCTATTGTCAATCCATACTTTTCCCCACAACTACCAATGAGAATGAGAAAAAATACAACATTTAAATGATTATAAATAGTATATTTTTATTTAAATGTGGGAAACCTGTGGGCTTATGTGGGGTAGGGAGGGTTTGAAATTTTTTATTCGCATTACATGCGGGATTTTACAAACAAACCCACATGCGCTTGGCCCACCCCACCCTAGACCTCTAGTTTCCCATTAATACCAGTTGACACCAAATTCCATGGATAAGATGCCCGCATGGACATCAATCTTAGTTTTATAAGTCAGTAGGAATTTTCTTCCTAGAATTAGGGGATATTGAGAAGAGTCCATCTCACCTTCCATGTCAAGGACATAGAAATCATCTTGGAAGATAATATCATTAACTCGGAAAAGGAAATCCTTATTATTCCCTCAGAACTGGCTATGATTTGATTGGATAACTAGATGAAAACACTTGTTGGCTATAAGGGACCTAGACCAAGATTGGAGAAGATGGATTTGGGCATGAAATTTATTGAGGCTCCTAGGTCAATGAGTGCATCATTAATGTTGGAACTCTTTATTTGGAATGGAACCGTAAGGGTCCCTGGATCTTTTCACTTTGTGGTTATGGACTTCTAGGTTGAAACATTCTCAATGGTACTAAGTTTCCTCTTATGGGTGAAATTTTTTTTAAGAAACTTGGCATAATTAGGAATTTTTTTATGGAATATAAGAGGGTTATGTTGAATTTAACACGTCTAAACATGTTAACAATTTCAAGATCGGGTTCAAAGTACTTCCTTGGATTATAAACAGCTTGTGGAAAAGGAATTTGGTTCCTTAGAGGAATGGAAGGAGGTGAGGTAGTTTCTTCAGATTCTTTTTCTAGATTTTTTTTATTTTCATTTTCAATCTAAACATTCAAAGGATCATTTGAGGATCTATCATAAGGCTTGAAAAAAAATCTCAATCTAAGTGAAATTATAATTACATTACCCTTGGGGTTGGGAAAAGATTGAGTTGGGAGTTGGGAAGAATTGGTTTTTTTTTGAGGTGGGATACAAGTTTACCAATTTAGATTTTAATGTTTTTAAGGCTATAATGGGTGAAGGAGGAAATATATTCCATAGAACTTTCCCATGGTTTCTTTGGAATAAGAGGCATGTCCCACATTGGGATTACCTTGATTTTGTTTCTTGGTAAAGTTCTTGTATTGGGTTGGTAATTGGGAAGGATCATTACAAAATTGAAATCCTAGAGGAGGAATGGGAGGATTTATCCTTTGAGGTTGAGGGAAAAAGGATAAGGTTGTTGGAAGTTACCACCACCTTGACCAAATTGGAATTGGTTTTGATTTTGAGGAGGGAACTAAGTGGGTGAGAAATGGGATTACCATACCTCAATCCTAGGTTAAAGGTATAATAGAAGGGCTTAGAATAGGGTATGTTGAAGTTTTTAATGAACTGAATTGAATGTTGAGGGTTGGTGTTTCTCTGTTCATATGTTGCATTGAGCTCTGTTGGACTAAAAGAATCAGATGGATCATCTTGAAGCTATGGACATGTATCAGTTGGATGAGCTGGTGATCTGTAGATTCCAAAAAAAATTGAAAGGTCCAGGGAACATAGATTTTTGAGAAGATGAGATTGGGGCTTTGGAAGCCACCGCTAGTTGTCTCACAAGACCTGTAAGTTTACTCATCCACTCAGTCATCTTATTGGGCTCTATGGATTGATTCTCTTGGAATTTTTTGACTTGATAATGTGATCAAGTATGGAATTTTTGAATGTTTTCATCCATTTTACTTATGAGATCTTTTGTAGATGCAAGAGTTTTATTATCAATAGCACCACCACTTTCGGAATCAATGATAGTTTTCCCCATAGCCAATATCACCTCATAGATTTATTGGATCAAGAGTTTGTAATGGATTTGGTAGTGTGGGAAGGTTGACACATGATTTTTGTACCTCTCCCAATAATAATGGAGTGATTCATTAGGGAATTTATGGATACCACTTATTTCCTTTTGGATATAAGTAGTATGATAAGCAGGAAAAAAATTCTCTAAGAGTCGCTTCATGTCATTCCATGTGGTTATGGAACCAGGAGGGAGGTAGTAGATCCATGACCTGGAAAATTCATCTAGGGATAAAGGGAATGCTCTAATTTTGATTTGTTCTTTAGAAACCCCTTGAGGCTTCATGGTAGATCACACCACTTGGAACTCTTTGATGTAAAGATGTGGATCTTCATCGGCTAGCCCATGGAAATGAGGAAGAAGATGAATCAAACCCGATTTGAGTTAAAATCAGCCTTAGTGTTTAGATATTGAATACCAAGGGGTTAGTATAGGATTGTCCATATCTAGAACAATTAGATGGGAAATTAATGGTTCTTTATTGATTTGATTATCCCAAATATTCCTCCTAAGTTGGAAAAGTGTTCACTCAATTTTTGGGTCAAACAAATCTGATTGATTGTTTGGGAGGATAAGGGTAATTCAAATAAATTTTTAAATTATTAGGAATCTAGGTTTTTAATGAATTTTTTATTATATGATTTATATGAGAACGGGGTTTTCATTTGTGTTTTTTTCAGATTATTTTTTTTGAATTTTTTTTTTTTTTTTTTTTGCTTTCTTTTCAAAAATTAAAAACTACCAACTATAAGTTTCACCATCCCTAGAAAAGACACCATTTAAAGTGTGTATTATTGTTTCCTATTGACCATTCAAAGTTTTGGTGCTCTTATAATGTGTATAGCGGCACTCTGGTCGAATCCTCATCGATGGTATAGATTTTAGAGTCAATTGTTTCTAATTTGTATGTCTTTTTAATAGGGGGTTTGTTTGGTGAGGTTAATTAAAATTGATTTATGGATGATGTTTGATTTTAAAAAAACTTGATAAATATTGAGGTGATTTCATTATTGTGGATTTAATATTATGATATCTTTGGTATTTGCTTTATATTGTATTAAATTAACACTCACTTCATAAGATGATTTTTTATCAGAATTACAAACTATTGAGACTTTAATATAAGACTTAACTTAAATAGGGTTATGATATCAATAAAATATTTTTTATGGTAGTGTATTTATGTTTCCAATAATCCATGTAATCCAATCATTAAATAAAACATTTCATTAATCCATAACATTTTAATTTTAACATACACAATGTTAACCTAAAGAATATTCATTGAGCAAAAGATCTCAATCACTTAACATCCCCAAATCATAACTCACCCCAATATTAGATTTAATCAAAAATTTGTGTGGTTAATAATCTAGTAATATGTGTTTGTGGTGATGAATTAAAAATAAAATAAAAAATAGGATAAGAAAATAGTTGTGTGTGAAAACACACATGAACGGTGAAGAGAATTAAAATGCACTTTCAATTGAATGAGAAAGTGAAATAAGGGGTTGGTTTTTAACTTTATTTAAGAAATTTTAAGAAAATTAATATTAAACTATATAAGTTACATGATAATAAGATATTATGAAGCAAATTTCATTAAAATTTAAACAAAATTACAACAAAACACTTACAAGATTACTAATGAAAACGAACGAAAAATAACATGAAAATAAAGAGCAGAGGAAAGGTATCTCAAGTAGAAACTTGATTTTTTCAGTTCATCCCAATAATTTTTATAGGATATGGTCTTTCAAAATTATCCTATTATTCTCTGAAATTCAAACCCCTTGCAAGGAGAATACGGGGATATATTTATAGCCCAAGGTGGTGTACCGTTTTCATTCTAAATCTTCCCTTCCATTTGGCTCACTAATTTGGCCATCCAGACAGCTGAATATAGAGATATATTCTTATTAATAGTTTTATATATTTATGTTTACTATCAACCCTCCAAATTTTTCGGCCAATGGAATTTTGGAGCCAAAGTTATGGTTGTTTTACTAAACAATGTGCAGCTGTCCATTTTTATCCAAAATTTTTCAAAGGCCGCAATGTGAATGGATTTTTGGATAGGAAGATTCCCTCAAATCTAAACCATTTATTATAAAATTATTCCTCAAATATAAACCATTTACTCTAAAAATTATTACACCTATATCTTTTCTTTCACACCACAAAATCTAAGATCATTTGGATGTCTACATCTATAGAAAATTCAAGTCTAGTGTGTTACTTCTAATTTACAGATAGAATTGTGGTCTGGATTTAAAATCATCATTTGGGACCCTTATTTGTTGATTTGGGAATGTAAATTTTTATCCAAGATTTATTTTTTTGTCTTAGAACATATTTTAGAGTTTAATAAAATTTGGACTCTTGGATTGAGCCCAAAAATTATATCTTCATAGATAGTTTAGTTTTCATCATAGATTTAGTGGTCCTTCTTGTGTGGTCCATATGAATCTTCAAATGGCCAAATTGGACAAATATACCTTAAAATTATATGTTTTAATTTTAATCAGGAACACTAAAAAATAATAATCACATAATTTGGATTAGTTTTGTGAAATATATTATCAAAACATTAAACTATAGTTTAATTAAATGAACTCAAACAATTCTCTTATTATGCGTTTATGATCAAAATATGAACATTTATTGGAAATTAATAATCTTTAAGTGACAATTATATGTTTGGAGTAATTTAAAATCATGAATTAATATGTAATATCAGTTCTCTTGAATCGGTGCATTTGAAACCCAGCTTTGAAGATGATGGGTTGGAGATGGTTTCCTCGGCTTAGACGGGGACCCATCTTGTGTAGTAGCTGATGTGTATGTTTAGGATAACTAGAAGGAATACATTGGATTGAAGAGAGTTCTTGTTGAAAGTTCTTGGATATGAATTAAAAAACAAACAATAAAACCCCATCAAAGTAGTATCTTAATAAATGAACACATGCATAATCGATTGTTTTATATCCATCTTTAGACCTCTTTCATTTTGTGTGAGTGAAAAAGGGGCCTGACATGTGGGTGACATAGTCATTTTGGTTAAGTATTCATGTCAGTTTCACCATTTTTATTTCACTCCCAAAAAACATGTGGGTATGGATAGGGTTTTGTAGTGGTGGTGGCATAACCTTTATATCAACACGTGTTTCCACATCCTTATTGGGAGGTTTCTAAGGGGTTTTATTTGTGGAGCTGGAAACACCCAATGGTTCCTTTATTCAAGATGTTTCATGAACATTATTTCCAAAGGTAGGCGGTCATTGGGAAATAGATCAAACAATGATTAGGGTCTCACATTGGTCGACAGGATGGGTGGTCAGACTCATCGCACCCTTTTGGGGGGAATTATTTCTTACTTCAGGACTCTCTTATAAAGTTAAGACACATTTACAAATCCTTTATTAAATCCCAAATAGGAAATAGATCACCCTTATATAAACAATCTATCATTAGCATGTATTTTATTTATAAACATATGTATGTATCCTAGGTTATTCATCGATGGATACATCTGTATTTATACGAGTTTATCCATCGATGGTACCATTTTATGAATGGATTAGAGATTGTTATATCATTTATTATCATGATGCTGGTTTTAAGCCAAACAATAGGGTGCTCTGGAATTTATCTTCATCTAGGAAGATAGGATTTGTTTTGATATTGGGATCAAGACCATGATATGGGATTTCTACATATACTTATGAAATAAATAAGAACCCACATAGTTTAGTGCCACTTAAAGAGACACATTATAACTTTTAAGTTCATGTGACAAGAAGCAAACTATGCAGTTTAAATTCATGCAACAAGGATTTCAAGTAAAAAGGTTCCTAGTCAAGGCTAGTGTGGGACTTATCCCGGAGTGGCCCAAGAGACCTGGAAGGGATGTAGCCTTCTAGGCTGGATATGACCCTATTGGGGATATATCCCAGAAAATATTAGGGTGAATTTTGGGTGTTTAAATTGTACCTTATGGAAGCTTTATACATATCCTGTTTGGATAGGAATAAAAGCCCACATAGTTTGAAGTGGTTGGGTCTTACACCTATAGAGGAGGACCTTTTCAAGGAGAGAGTAAAATCTATTATAAGGAATCTATAATGAGATAGGTATTTAATCATGCAGATTTTATGATTATCACTAACCTCTAAGACCATGTGATTCATGCTCAGTGTGGGAAACAAGAGGAAGTGTAAGATCTATAAAATTACACAATCTCTTTCATCAATTTGTGGATGAGGTCAGGGATATGGAAGGTGTGAGAAATACCCTACAATAAATACTAGTATCTTACTCTAGGATAGATTCCCTGAAGGAATTCAAGAGAAAGATCTGTAAAAGTACTCTCTGCTTATAAATTTTACTCCTCGTATTCTGGTAGATGAGGGTGGAGTCACTCAGGGGGATCAAAGAGACAGAAAGGGATTTTATGTGCCTGTCTATTCTCTTTTTTTTCAACCCTGATGTCCTTCCATTATCCTAAGGTTGAGATCCTCATTACCATGGTAATTTAAAATCGAGAACACTTTGAGGATCCCACCTATTGGATAGGATAAATGTAGGACCTCCATTAACATAGGAATGTATAATCGACAGGGTACACTAATTTTCCATGTGATTTGATTATACATATATTGAGGCTTTGGGGGAGGCCTCAGCTTGGCCCCCCTCATATGAGGGGTCCAAGGGAATATATTCCCTACCATTGGTGGAATGAAAAGGGTCCCAAAGGATGGATCATGCAGGTGAGGCCTGGGCGGACAGAAAGTGACTCGCCTAGGTAAGGTCTGGGTGAGAAGACAATCCTTCGCACAGGGTAGACCTTGGAAATTAGAAGGTGATTCACATAGGTAAGGTGTGGTTGATATTAAGATTTCTCACATAGGGTAGTCTTGTGTGAGGTGAAGGTGCTTTTGGGTGATGGAAAACCTGGGAAACAACACTTGGAAGAGGCCTTCCTCAAGGCTCCAAGGGTCTCCTTAGGTGTCTTTGGATGACTGGTGCTCAAGTCTTGGGATAGAGAAGGGTACTTCAACCTAGTTATCTTATATTATGGGGATGGGGCTCCTCATGTAGGATATTCATGTTTAAAACACTAGGTTAAATTTGATCCCACTGCCCTCCTTAATTTTCTATCCTTTCAAGGTTTGGTGATCTACCTAAAAAGTTATGAGGACCTGGGTGAAGGAACAGGGTGAGCGGAGCTTCAAGGATTCTTCTAGTCTTCTATAAATATAAAATAAAGAGCCCAAGGATCCTATTTATAGGAAAAATTAGAACCATGGGTGAAGGAGGTGGCTCGCACTGGTCCTAATGCAGGTGTGACCTATACGAGGGGTTGTTTACGCTTGTAGGGTCGTATAGGTTAGTCCTACATTTGTATTCTAGTCACATAGTCTGGACCTACATGATGACACCAGGTGTGTAGGTATATACTCGTGTGGTGATTCTAGGAACACAATCTTGACCTATGCGATGACACTGGTGTATAGGATAGACTTGTGCGGTGATGTTGTTTCTTAGTCTGGACTAGAATGACGACGTTGGTTGTCTCTTGGGAAAACACATTTGATCCTTAACCTTTTTATGATTCTCTATTACTAGGAGTATTTCCCTTTGAAACGTTTCACCCTTATGTGAAAAAGGTAGTGTCAACAACCATATACCCGGGATACACACCTAGGGATTTGGCGTGTACCTCGGCTAGACTAAACGGTAAGTATTTACCACATAAATGTTGTGTGTTTCGTTTTTCATGTGCTCGAGATACACATATGGGTATTTAGTGTGTATCTCATCAGATTACATGATGTGTACTTACAAGATACGCATAGTGTGATCTAAATATCATGTGTCCACATAACCCACAAAAGGGATCGTGTGTTCATCAGACGTGGGACTACATAATGTTTACAGGCCATCTAAACACCATTTATCTCAAATGATGTTTGTCTGTATACCTCACCAAGGATTTAACATGAATTATGATGTAGGAATTAATGAACTACACACCATGTACACTAGATACATGTCATGTACTCCATTAATTATCCAGGTTGTCAGTCTCATACGGTTTTGACCATGTATTTGACAACACAACTTGCACGAATTTTGCTGCTAAACTATGTAATCTACATTATGTGTACACTAGTTATATATCATGTAATCTAACATGATATTTTCCAAGTTATCTTAGTCTACATGTGTTCTGCAATAAATACACCGCATGTAGTTACTTCTCGGTGTGTCGTGTATCCCATGACACGGCCAAGTATAGTGCAATTGGGTACACAGTGTGTACTCCTACTATATACTATGTAATCCAATGCTATCCGCCAGAATCCTTGACACTTTCTGATGGAATTTCTAGTGGTTATTCATTTATTCTTAGTCCGTTACGAAAAATTAAATACTAAACAAATTAATTAAAGTGTCAAAATCTTTTTTATTAAAGATAGAATTAAAGAATTAATAAGATGAAATGAATATATTACAACTATTGTATATATAGATCAACAATAAAATAAATAATCATAAATTTGAAATGTGACCACTCTGATACAACTTGAAGGTTTTATATGCAGTGGAAGCACTAGTGGTGGGTAATAAACCAAAAGGTTTTATTGATTTGGTGGATCATTAACAATATTTTTCATGATGTGAATGGAATGACCAATGAAATTTTTCCACCGAATATTGAAATAGAAAAAAACCCGAAACCCCAAATATGGTCTTTCAAGTTAAATTTATAATTAACTATTACTCACCCATGCTATTTCACGACATCATCGATTAGTGGTTTTTATTTTAAGAGATTAATATTTATAAAAGTTGAGAAGAAAGAGTAATGTTTAATAAATTTTAATTAGAAATTAATGGTGTATAATAATTTTATAAGAGTGCATAGAATATGAAGACACCATTAAAATAGTTTACAAATAAAATGGATAGATTAAAAGTATATGAGTTTTTAAATTTTGATTCTAGAATATTTGAATTCATTTACAATTTCATTCACAATATTTATAATGTGGGCACTAAAATTTAAAGTGAAAGAAAAATAAAATATATTAAAATTTGAGAAGAAATAATAATGTTGAAAAAAATTTAATTAGAAGGTAATGGTGTATGATAATGGAATATAAGTGCATATAATATGAAGACACCATTCAAATAGTTGAAAAACAAAAAGGATAAAGTAAAAGTATATGAATTTTTAAATTTTTATTCCAAAATATTTGAATTCATTTACAATTTCATTCACAATTTTTGTAATGTGGGCACTGAAATTTAAAGTGAAAGAAAAATCAAAGATAATAAAGTGTTTGAAATAATAAAAATGATAAATTTTAAAATAAATGAAATAATAATAAATTGAATGAGTGGGATGTTCGGAAAAATTTAAAACGGAGTGAAACTTTTCTTTATGTATATGGAACAATACAGAAAATGGGACGTAGATGTCAAAGACATATAAGATAGAAAAGATGCAACTGAATAAAATAAATAGATGAAGACACATAGTCGACACCCACATCATATTACATGAAAACATTAAATTTAATCAAAAATATATATATATAAAGACAAATTGATGTATTTTATGTAACTTGAATACATAATATTAAGAAAGCAATGGTCATATTTCTAGATGTATTGTAGGCAATGTGATTCTAATTTCAAAGAATATATACACATGCATGACTATAGAATACATAATGTATATATACATGTCATCTCAAATTAATGATACAAAGTCATTGAATGCATAAATTTTTTTATCATATAATATGAATAAACATGTCTTTCTGTATAGTCACTTAGAATTATATTTGTTCGTAAGTAATATTGTTGTATACTATAAAAAATTTTAAATTAAATAATATTAAAACATATTCATATTTCATACTATAAAGTTAAGTCTTATGCATACAATAATTAATATGAAAGATTCAGTCTCTGATAGAAACAAATGTATTACGTAAAATGTAATCATGCAACTGAAAAAATATTCATACAAAAATAATCAATTTGTTGGACCTAGACAACTGGGTTGTTAGAGAAACCATAACTAAATTACTGATTTTGTTATAGAACCAATATTCTTTATCATGTGTAGTTTCATGATATAAATAATGGATTCTTCTATTTTGATAATTGACTTTTCATAAAATATGTGAGGAAATACATCACCTGGAAGTAGTAGTGTTCGATATGACATCCTTGGTTCAATATAGCAGTTGTTTATTATATCTGGTGTGCCAGTCAAATTGACATATACAGGCTCCTCCCTCTTACTTCAAGCCTTACAAATGTGTGAATCTATGCTACATTGGATGACCACTTCTAAAATGGTGGTTGAAAGTAATGACGTACCCTGCAGTTATTTAATTTAATTAAATTAGAAAAATGGTAAAACTGTACATTGTACAACCTATAATAAATGGATAGGATTAGTGTGTGCATTATATGTGTTAGTACAAGAAACCAATATTCTGTAATAAAAGTAATGTCAAAAATTTGGAGTATAAATGTATAAGATATTTTCCTAAAATTATGTTTAATAAGGTTGTTGTGGTACCTTGAAAATGCACCACCTAAATGGGGATGTCATTAATTGGCATGGCTTGTTAATGTTGCATCATATTGAGACATTGAAACTCTTCATTAGACTGCATATAAAAAATACCAAACTCATTCAACATTTTTTTAACATGAATCGATGAATTGAATCAATAAGTAGAAAAAAAACCCTTACCACTATAATTATTTTCATTGTAATTTTACATTTACAAATTGAAAATTGAGAGAACAAATTGCACAATGTTTTAATGATATAATGAAAATGATACTAAAAAAACAATTATTTTCCACTCCAATGATGTAATGAAAGTAAAAGACAATGAAGATAAAAAACAACAACATGGGTTGTTTTCACAACTTTTCTGAATGGAGACCAATCCTGATTAAGTGGAGGGGAAGCCATATATCATTTCCCTGAATGGAGACAGTCAAACATTCTAAGCATCATCTGAAGAGAGCTTCCAACCACTCTATATGACCTGAAAACATGAAATTGAATCAAAAAAATAGATGAAGACATATTAAATGTTAATGTTTCATAACTCAATGTCAATACTGTTGTGTTCTTGGATTTAAATATCATTAAAATATATATAAATAACGGGAAAGCGGTGGGCCAGACAGGTTTTTTTTCACTGATTGGAGTCATTCACTCATGCTAAGAAGCTTCAAGATAGATCTCTCAACCACTTTAAAAGACCTGGAAACATGATATTGAATTAAAAAATATACATAAATAGAGATTGAATCTTGGTGTAGCATGACAATCAATATCAACATTCTATTAAACTAAAAATATGTATAAATAATAACTGCATGTTGAATATGAAAAGACAAATAAGTGCATACATATTAGAAAATCCAAAAATTTATTTACTATATGGTTTCAATCTTCTCTGCCTTTATTGAATGGGTGATCTTCACTATTGATCCCATGAATTTGTAGAACCCAATGAAAATTCTAGTCAATCATGGTTCTGTAATGAGAGGAAAAATGTATTGATTATTGCATGGTAAACATTGAAGGCAAAAGAAAAAATCTTCTAATGGCCATATTTTTTGTACTTATTAAATTATCTATTTACAATATGAAAACATTTCTAGAAATCAATGTTGTTTTTGTACCTAATTTTTTAGTTGTGATAAGGATTTATAGTGGCTGAAGAATAGTTAATAATCTAGTAGCTGATCACCTACAGATTCATCCAATATGTTTACCTGCACATACAAAAATGTTTCCTATACATTAATGATTGAAACAAAATGAACTTAGGGAATAATATTGCCTAAAACATTAAATAACTACTACCATACTCATTAATGATGTAAAATCGCAATACCTCAAAAATAAAAAAAGCTCCTCTCTGCGTCTCATCACCTCAAATTATGTACACCTGAAATGAAGCACACTTGTTAGCCATCTAACATGATCAAACTCTAAAATAATTCAGAAGACACGTGCCCAAAAATCAGTAATGTTCACTCCAATGATGTAATGAAAATAAGATACATTGAAGATAAATATATTAATACCTAAATGGAGGAAAAAAATTTAGTTGTTGTAACAAATCCTATGTCATTGTTGCACTTGACTCCTAAACATCCAGTGCTTTCATATTCCTACAACACAATTGTAAATTGAAAAATCACTGACCAGATATTGAATAACATACACTGTAATAATTTACACAGTGGTGCATTAGAAAATATTAATCACAAAAGAAAAAATATCACCTCCCCCAATGATGGTGGACTTCATCAATCCACCATGGTGGTACTTTTGGAATAGATTCAAAATTTTCTCCCACAAATTAATCATATGTTCATATGCTAGTAATATTGTTTTTTATAGAAACTTTTTTAGTGATTTGAATGTCATACCTTATTGCGGTACCAAGAAAGTATTTATCCTGCATGTCATTATTATTCACCCAAATATTGAGTCTTTTACTATCATCATTAAAACAAATCCAGCATAATTATTATAACATATAGATATGTTTGTGCATATACTGATTTTCCCATAAGAGAGCATATAATACATTCCATGGGAGTTCTCTCTACCTTGTTGCATTCATTCCAACCACAAACTATGGAAATTTCTTCATCCAGGTATGATCAAAACAGAATTTGGTCGGAAAAAAATATAAAAACCTGTTAAAGAGAGAATATAAAAAGAGAATAGTTGCAGTGTACTACTATTTGATGCTAATCGAAAGTGTAGAAAAATAAATCTGGTTAAAAAACTACATGTGTGTAAATAAATCTGTTTGATGTAATTTTTGTCTGTAAACTCAAGTGTGTGATTTTTTTCTATAAACTACATGAGTAAACTTAGTGTATGATATCATTTTGTAATCTATGTTTACAATCTATCTCTGTGTGAAAACTGTGTGTAAGAAAACCCAAGTATCTCAGCCCAAACACTATCCACTCTAAATTTAATTGTTCAATTTGTTTAACACATCCATAATCAATCCTTTTGAGTGGTTAAAAAACAAATAAATCTGGTGACCATTAAACTTTGGGAAAATTTAGATTTCCAAATTGAGGATGGAGACTTAATTTCAATATCAACTTCATTTAGAAAAACAATATTGCATACAATGAAAGAAAAATTCAAAGAGTAATTACTTAAAGAGTGGTTCAAATAATAAATATGAGATATGTGGTGAGGATTAATTGATAAGAATAAATAATCACTCTCATTTAAGTTTGTTTCATGCTTTCCAAACTCAACCCAAAGAAGTAATTTTCTAAATACCAGAGTAAACAAACTCATACCAGAGTAAATCTCTCTAGATGGTAGAGAGTTTTAAGATCTCCAGGTGGGAGATAGTTCATCTATTATAGATTATTCTTATAATAATAAGAGATTAATATTCATAAAAGTAAAGAAGAAATAATAATGTTGAATAAAAAATGAAAGATAAGTCAAACAGAACATAGTTATTGAAATAATAAAACTAAGAAATGTAAAAATAATTGAATTACATATGGAAACATGAAAAAACATCCAGCATCATGAAAACCCATCATGAAAAACTGTCTAGTATCATGAAAAAACCTACTAATCAAAAACTATCCAGCAACATGAGATAACTTGGTAATCAAAAACTGATGAAAACCATCCAGCATCTTGAAAAATGTAAAATACAACAAAACGCCCAGATTGAATTAACATCCAGCCTGAAATACCCAAGATAATAAATCTGTAGGAAAACGTCCAACAGGAAAAACCTCCAACATAAATTTCCAATAGAAAAAACCTCCAACATAATAATAAACATCCAACATTCTTCTCCTCTAGCATGAGTAACGTCCATTAGGATGAAATACTCCCAACATGAAAAACGTCCACCATGAAACAAATATGTAATATATCACCTATATATCTGTTGAAACAAATATGTAATATATCACAAAGATAATGGTTAATCAAACAATTTGATGTTTATAGAAATAAAAAAAAAACAGTTTCACTCTACATAATGAATGATAATAAACCTCAATTACATTATACACCATCAACTCCATCTTCCTCATATTCCAATGATAGCTATGATTTATCTCAGTAATGTTCTGGAAGAAATCATGTCTAGATAAGAAAAAATTCATCCACAAGAATCATGAAATAGTTGAGTTTATGAGTTGCCTAATTATTAAAATGGTAGTAGATTGTGCATGAATATGATGTGAAATTATACTCATCATAGATTGTGGTTTCAAGAATAGTACCATTGCATCACCAGTTGAGGCTTTTTGTTGGTCTTCAATTTAGTTATAATTTTTTAAGTGGCCAAGGATTTATTAGAGTATTAAGTGGCCACGGATTTATCAGTGGGTTCACTGATGGGGCACCCATACTCAGCAGCTGGTTATTTCAAAGATTTCATATCAAAAAATTAAAAACACCAGAAATTTATCAGAAACCTATTTCATATGAATCTAACCCATGAATTTTACAAAATATATTGGTGTTTCAAAGTAAATAAAAACATACTGGAAAGAACACAAGTCCATTCAAAAACCCCAGCAAGAACCAAACTGATATATTCAAACCCAACTGATATATTCAATACCTTGGATGAATCGTAAAAAATATATCATTTTTCCTATATCATTGAAATAAATGTGATGAGTTTATATTATACATGGAATTTTTTTTCATATCCTAACCAAAAAAATTAAATATTAATCAAAATAATAGGGAACATTATATGATGTTTTATCAATATGAGTAACAGTTATTTTTGGGGACTATATAGCAGTTCAAATATTCCCTATAATAATAAATTTTCTTTTTTGTTTACTCATACATTGTCTCTGAACTAGTACCTAAATAGGAAATAATGATATATGATTGAACATATCTACCTAAATCTATATCAAACCATATAGTCATTTTAGCTTCATCTCTGCACATGGATGGTTAAAATTATAGAAAATGAATAAAAACCATACTGTATTCAATCACTATTGTCTATCCCTATTTTAATAAAATCCTGAGACATACCCATCATTAAATTTTGTGGAAAATTATTATAGAAAACTGATGTGATTCGATTTCCTTCTATAATAAATTCTAGGGCAGTGTGAACATATGTTAACTCTAGGGCAGTTTGAACAGATGTGATGCAGTTGCCTTCAATCAAAAATTTGGTAGCTATAAACATCTGAGGGTATTTCAAAACTTTTAATTTCTTCAAAGACAATAAAAGCATGAGATAGTTTACTACTGAGACACAGACCATAAATAACAGCATTATAACATTAATAGTTGACAGGAAGACCTCTAGACCTAAAATCCTTAATAAGACCCAAAGTAAGCTCAGTATGTCCAACACAGTAAAGCCCATATATATATATATATATAATATGTTACTAAAGTAGGTTTTATCCCACTGCTTTCCAATTATTTTTACATCACTAAAGCTTGTGCATGATCAATTTCACACTGCCCTAGACACTAATTACAATAAAATTTCATCATACTACGGTAGGTGTAAACATTCAGTGATGGTCCACACATCTTTAATTCCTTAAGAACATATTTTATGAATTCTATTTCATTTTTGGTATCCAAGCTCTTCAGTAAAAAGTTACAGGACCTGATTCTTGGGTAAAAACCCACTTTCATAGCCTGGAAAAACACATCAGTTGCATCCTTGAGCATTAAATTTTCTTCCAGGACCTTAATAGGCTCACTGATTACAACATTTGACCCCTCTTTAACCCTCTACAATTGGGTGGTTCTAATAAAATGAGAGAGATCACACAATTCAATATGAATGAATTGAAATATATATAGTATGAAACTGGAAAATAAAACATCATATGAAACTTTAAAATGTTTATGGAAATTAAATAAGACGTACTTAAAATTGAAAACCATTACCAGCAAATCTCCATAATGGGGAAAACCTATTCATGCTATAAATGTTTGGCCCCGGTGTAGATAGAAACCTGAAGCAGAAAATATGAATGGATAGTTGACAAAAAAAATACAACAGAAAAATGTCAGTATAAGAAAATCTATTTTGAGTCCCCTCAATTATTTAATCCATAGTTGAAATTTATAACGACTTTTTGATGAATAATTTACCTACTCAATATTATACATAACAAAATTGAAGGTAAACACATAGAAAACATGTTAACATAAATGATTAAATTATTGGTTGCAGTGGAATGGCTTGACTACAATTCTATAAAACATAGGTGTGATCTTATTGTATTAATTTCCTAAATCTTTGAGGCTAGTATAAATCCAATGTAGTAAGAATCAATTATTGATAACTAACATCATAGGAAAACTTGTGTGTGAAATTAATTAAGGACTGGTTAAAAGTACATGAATCAATGATAACAAAAAAAAGTTTAAGCTATGCAAACCTGCACAAATAAGAACATCACCATGAGAAGTGTAATGTGAGAATCCAAAACATCATACCACTACTGAATCTCATCCATAGCCCTTTACCAAAAACCATTGTCCAAGAACACCTTCACAGACTATCCAAGAATCACATTTTCATAATGACACTCCTTGGAAGGATGCGAGAACATAGTTGTTGCGGAATCTGGATATGTAGATAGATAGGTGAATAAATATTGTCTGAAAATTAAAAATATATGTTGTAATTGGTTAATGGGGAAAACATATGTATTGTAATGATATAATAAAATTTATTAAACAAAGAGAAATTGTAAAAAATGAAGAGTACAGATAAAATAAATATACTTGGTTTGGAGAAGATAATATCAAATACGGATGAATTTACGGGTTTCTAGAAGGAAAACGAAGGACAATGGTTGTATAATGCGTCGAAAAATTAAGGTATATGGCCAGTGAATCTATGGAACAAGTATCTGATAACAAAATGAGGTAGAAGAGTGAAAATTTCTTTGAAATTAGGAGATCATACCTGTTGCAAAGATGTTGATCTGTAGGATTTCTGATATGTTGTTGGTTATTTTAAAGGGGTTTGTGAGCCCAAGGTCTTTTTTTGGTGCACCAAGGAGGTTATGACAGTGTAATTTCATGCTCACTATAGATACAGGTGATAGAAATCGCAAGTAGGAGGACGCCGGCGTCGGGGGTTTTCGGAAACCCTTGGTCGCGAATAAGTGAAATCCGACTGTGAGCGGGAGACCAAGTCGAGATGCAGAGGGAACCCTAAACTAGGGAAACCAAATGGAGAATGTTGAGTAGGGAGACCAAATCGAGATACTTAAGAAGCCCTAGACTGGGGAGACTAGAGGAGGAATATGCTGGCGTTGGGGTTTTGCGGTAACCTAGGTCACGAAGAGTTGAAACCTGAGGCCGGCCGGGAGATGCAACACAACAGAGATGTGAGCTAGAACTGGGAGAAGGAAGACGTCTATGAACGACGATGACAGAGTGCAGCCGGGAGAGGAATCTCTATGAAGGCGGGGGTTTGTGGGGTGTGGGGGTCGCGAAGCACTGAAAACCCGAGCAGGAGTGGGATTGGGACGGAGATATTTGGTAGAGAATCATTGCGGAGGGGTGATGTGAAGGACTGCAGGATAGGCATGTATTAAAAAAGTGATGTGGAGGTATGGTAGAGTGACATGTGTTTTGGAAGAATGCCATAATTAGTAGATATAGTATATTTATTTATGATCAGAAGAAAATGTTACCTCATATTAGGAAACATTATTTCTTGTAGATGTTGATTTTCTGAAAACCCTTTTCTGGATTACCTTCGTTGTACTAGAAGGATCCAAGTGTAGAATTCCTCTAGTGATGATCCACAAGTACTTGTTTGATCTCCAAGTGTCGCCAATTGATTTTTAGGTGCTGGTGTGGGGAATCAATTGTCTTTTTTTATTCGTGTTGATCGATTATAATTCCTTCGTGGTTGAAGGGATCTCTATAGCACTTCTTGTTCTAAATAAGAATAGGTGGAGGAATAGAGAGAGAATTTTATTCTATGCAATGATTCTTGAATATCAATTAACCCTACATAATAGACATAATTGTCTATTTATAGAGCTAGGGTTTAGGTTTATATATTATTTAATTTCATAATTTCCCTTAAATAATATTATAATCTTTAACAAACCTCATTCCATGTAATAATATTATTATCATTATTATTTCATGGTGTGCGCTAACTCATGAAATGATAAATGTTATTTTATCAGCTTGTAAATTAGTATTTATCACTGAACACAATCTTATTCCACTATAACTCCTTGGAATTTATTGAATAACTGAATAAATATTTTATTCACTTAAATAAATATTTTATTCACAAACCAACAAATAAATATTTATTAAATATTTAATAAATAAATTAAATATTTTATTTAAAATCCAGAGGATAAATTTTTTTTATAATATTCACATAACTAGATAAATTATTTATTAAAGAATAAATAATTATTTATTGCCTTGAAAATATTAACGATCAATAAAACTTGAATAAAATTATTCACTGATCCTGGGAATAATATTTATTCCATTAATTAAATTAAAATATAATTTAATTGAGATCAATGGAAACACTTAGTGTGTGGCCCTCTAGGATTCTTTCTCTTTGGAATTAGGTGGGCTTGCTTAAATTCTAAAATTACTGTCTAGAAATGAGTCAAGGAACCCAAAATAAAGAACTTAATATCAAAACATTGACAACCTCATTTGAATGTTCACTGTGTAATATAATCTATTTGTCTCAATATCTCATCAAGCATGGTGTACATGTGCATCATAAACCTATATGCTTGATATATATTTCTTTGACAATATAAAATAAACATCATTACATCATGGATATTAAATTTATGAGACAGATATATTTCAATCAAAGGGATGAGATATCAATTTTCATAAAGATGGAAGGGAAAATAATTCCTTGACTGATTATTAATAACTTTTCATTCATGATGCACCCAACATGTCCTAGTTCCCATGAACAAATGGTGTCATGATTTTGGTTAGTAAATCTAAGTGTGTGAGTCATGACATGCATTAACGATAATCTTAAATTCTAAGGACCATTACACATGATCACATATAGGAATATTCGATGCCACCAAAATATACATAATTCCTTCTAGTGGGTCTATTCTCATAATCTCTTGTCTTATATATTACTAAGTGTTAGTTTCATGAGAAGAATTTCTGTTCGCTTTCACGTACTCACACCTAACAGTCTACATACTATGTTCTTTTTATAGTACATTAT
The DNA here is from genome assembly GCA_963277665.1 of Viscum album. Taxonomy (NCBI): domain Eukaryota; kingdom Viridiplantae; phylum Streptophyta; class Magnoliopsida; order Santalales; family Viscaceae; genus Viscum; species Viscum album. The sequence goes on from OY728133.1 coordinate 1,736,210,993, forward strand.
CCAAATGTAGAACTATATTTAAGAATTTCACCATATCACTTCAAGGTTGTCATCATATCTTGGAACTGATATGGCCTTATCAATGCGACAAATACTCTAGGGAATTATCACATCAAAGTTATATAGAATAACAATCGATATGTGATAATGTATTTATATTAATATTTATTCCATTGAATATACATATAATCTAAAGTAAAAAAATAGTGTGTTCTAGTGCACCAACTCCAACATTTTCTAAGTTGATGACTAGTGAATTTGATATGAGATTAATGGGTGAATTGAATTTTTTTTGTATTTAAATTTCTCAAAGAAAATATGGTATACTTTTAAACCAATCTAAATATGAAAAATTTATAGTAAAATTTTTTTGTCTTAATTCAAGTAAAACATTTAAAACACTTATGATTACCAACTCTAAGTCTGATTTAGATGAATTTAGAAAATATATTGATATTAAACTATATAGAGACATGATAAGTAGCTTTCTTTATTTGATTTAATCTAGAATTGATATAATGTATTCAATAAGTTTTTTTGCTAGATTTCAATATAATTCTAAGGAAATCTACATTAAGGTTGTTAAAAGGATAATGAGATTCATAAAGGAACCATTAATTTTAATTTATTTTACTCTAATCAGAACTATTTTGACTTTTTATCTTATTCTGATTCTGATTTTGGAGTCAGTAGTATTGATAGAAAAAGAACACCAGGTATGTGTCATTTACTTGGTAAAAGATTAATTTCACCGAGTTATAAAAATAAATTATCAGTTGCATTATCCATAGTTGAGGCTAATTATATTATTTTTATTTGTTATTATGCTCAAATTATTTGAATTAAACAAACTCAAGGTGATTTTAATGAATTTTTTGATAAAATTTATATTTTACATGATAATTATAGTTTAATTTTAATTTTAAAAAAAATCTTTAAATCATTCTTGAAAAATCACGTAGATGTTATATTTCACTATCTATGAGATCATGTTAATAAAGGAGACATTGTTTTAGAATTTTTTCCAAATGAAAAGTGACTTGGGAGTATATTTATTAAACCTCTAGACTAAATGAATTTTTAGAAAATAAAAATTCAACTTGGTATGGTGGAAATTCAACCTAAATTATTATAATTTTAAATTCTTATCACTGGTTACTCTTGCTAACAAATATTTTGTATAGATTATTCAGAATCTATTTTTTAATAATATATTTGATGTTTTAAATCTTATAACCTTAATTTCTAATGAAATTTTAAGTTGGTATATTAATTATACTTATGGTTATGTGGAATATTTTTTTTAAAGTTAAATTGGTATATTATTTCACACTTATGTGGATATATTTTAGTAATATATATCAGGAACAACTTGAAAAGGTTTTTGGAAGAACTAGGGTATTTTATTTATAGGGTATACATTTTTTAATTTTTTTTGTATTAATTTAGTGGAATTTTTAATTGTTTCTTAGTCTTTAATCCTCTTTTTTCATGACTATGACTATTCACTATTTCCAAAATACAAAATTGTTTTATTAAAAAGGGGGAAGATATCTTTAATAAAACAAATTACTATAATATTTTTTATGAATTTTAAAAGGAGAGATAGTTTTTGTAATTTCTATAAAATTTAGTTTGGTTAGTTTGATTATGTAATTTTCAAAAGGGGGGAAATTATTTATGTTAATTTTGATTGAAATGAAGGTTGTTAGTGTTTAGGGAGATTGTGTTTGTTAGTGTTGTGGTTTATTATTTTAAATATTACAAATACCTCACATGTAATAATTTTTACAAATATCTCACAAGTTTAAATTAGATAAGTATAATTTATTATAGCACCATTGAATCGCATTTTTTCTATTCTTTAAGTAGGTTTAATTTTTGTGATTATTTTATAAATAATTCTATAGCCGCTATGTTTTTCTATAGTTTTTGGAATTTTAGTTTTTCTGTTAGAGTTTTTAAAGTCAAGTGAAACGATTTTCAATGTCCTTTGAAAAAAACTAAAGTCTTGAAAAATTATTTTCTAATTCCTCTGAAATTACTAGTCTTAAGAAATGATTTTCAAAGTCCTATAAAAATATTAAATTATTATAATATCTATTTAAAAATCCATAAAATTTACTTTAAAGGCATGTGAAATTTTTTAGAAATTCAAATGAATCTACTTTGAAGTTATAAAAAGCTACTTTTAAGTCTTAGACTTATATGAGTACACTGTTTGTTTGAATCATGTTTATGAGGACATAAAAAATGATGTTTACACAAAGTTTACTTTATTATTTTAAGTGGATTTCAATACTCTATTTTTATTTAGTATTAAAATTTCAAATTACTATAAGTGTATATGAATTATTTTAACTATTTTATTAATTTTAAAAATACATATAAAAGTTAGCAATATCATGCAAGGTGTTTTTAATTTTTTTAGCAAATGATTAAGCATGAGATTTTTCAAAATATAGGTAAATTATATTTCCTTATTTATATTATTCCTAACCATGTATGGTTTTTATTGATATATAATAATCTACCATATTCTATTTAAGATCTTTAAGTTAATGGAGATGGATTAGTTGTTGGTGTTTGATAGAGGAAACTTGATAGAAACACAACGGTGATACAGATCTTGAGAGGGACAATTGACATTCATATGAGAATTGTGAAGTATTGAATCTCTACTATGATTATTATTTTATTGTTGAAAACATGAAGGAACCTAAAAGTTCATTATTTTTATAAGTTTATTAAAGCTACATCGAGATGCATTGAAATTCTAATATTCACTTCCTTTGGGTTTTTAAAAGTTTTATCTTCTTCTCTTTTTTTTCTTAATCATCGATTTATGATTTTCCAAATCAAAATAAAGTATAGTTTTGGTTATACATCCTAACCAAAATTTATGTCCTTCAATTTTGTAACACCCCTAAATTTTAAATTACAACTTCATATTTAATAGCGTGTATGACACGCAACACCATGTGTAAAAAGGGAATATATTAACCCGATAAATTATAATATATTTATTATCTTAAATAAATATAATATATTCCATAGCTTGTAATTCACACAACACTGAGTTATCTTGTGTTACACACAAGAGACTCCTTCCTCGATAGCTTTCATTACATGCAAGAGCGACCTTCCTCGATAGCTAGTGGTACACGCAAGACCAAGTTTCACCAAATAAAAATGTATTATTAAAATATTATTATTTAATATAATATGATATAACATATCAATTATGTTAATGATTTTGAATAGTATTAACTAAATAATAAAAATTTATGGTTTATATAAATATAAAATTAATTCATTGGTTACCAATTAATTAGAAATGAAAATAAGAACCAATTGGATATAAGAAGAAATATTATTATTATTTATGCTTCAAAAGGAGTTTTGTCTTAATAAAAATAATTAATTACAATTATTGAATAATTTTAATGAAATATATGTGTTATATATTCAATAAAATATTTTTTATATTAATTCATTAGGTTTGGTATTCATAAGATAAGAACAAACTCTATTTTACACATAAAAACCTATATTTTTATAAAGACAATTTTACCGCCTTTTAATGGAGAACCCATTTTAAATATTAATTTTGACACTTTAATTGATTTAATATTTCAAAATAAACTTCATTTTTGAAATAGAAACACAAAAATTAGGTTAGGGTTAATTTTTTGTAATTTTCTGTGAATTTTCATTTTTTAATGAATAGTTAAAAATACTGAATTTTAGTTCAAAATTATTTTTTCATCTAATTTATTTATAAGGTTAAATGATATTTTTAATTGGTTTTAAAGTTTAATTAGATAATATTTTTATCAATTAATACAATTTATATCATTTTAATCAATTTTACTTTGAAATTGATTATAAAACCATTTCTAACTTTCAGATGTTTTTACTTTAAAACCCTGCATTATCGTCCCACCTGCAAGATTAAATTTAAAACAATTTATGCCACTTATATGATTGGAATTTGAAAAAATGTATTCCATATTTTGAATTATAATAATTTATAATTTATAATAAGACCAAATTTTTTTTTGACCAAAAATATAAGTGAAATTAATTAAAATTAATTACAATTATTAAGGAAAAATTAAGCTTAATAAAGGACTAAACCTTTAACTTAGGGTCCCAAATGACTTGTCTATTTTTAAAAAAACCCATTGTTTGGACATAATTTCACCATGAACCTTCCATTATTGGGTTGTTTTTGTTTTGGATGAATTTTGTTTGGTAAAAACATGGGTACACCTAACTTGTTTTTTAAAATACCAAGTGAGTCCTTTTCCTCCACTATAAAAGGCCACAACTTATCCCACTTTATCACACCTCTAAAAAAACTTAGGTTCGGACAAGATTTACCTAAATATATTCCCAACATTACTCCCCTATACCTTGAAGCCTCTCTTTGGGAATAAATCCTTCCAAGGAAGTCATTTGATATAAACCAAAAGTAGTTATTTGATTAAGAGGTAACATCTTCTCTCAATCTTTTTAATTTTATTTACATTCTCCACTCCTTCAAATCTACTTATTTAATTATTGTATAAAAACACCAGTATCTTAAATATACTATGATTTTTTTATGTTATGATTTATTCCTACACTTACACACACCTCCGTCTAATGGGTAACGAACATATTGTTTCTGTGTACGGTGAACTACTACCCCACAAAACGATGATTGTTCATTTTTCCATTACCAACATTCATGGTTGAAAATTATGGTGGATACTCTATTTATATATGATATATTATATATATATATATATGATATTTATTATATATTAATACTTTTTTAATCCTTTTATAACATATAACTTTAATACTTTCCATTTTGCGTTAATATGATAATATCATTTAAGGAAGTGTGGACGACTGCCCCCTCAAATCGATGTGATTCATTCACACGATACATCAAACATATAAAAGATGATTATAATTAAACATATGTGACATAAAAAAGATATATATGATATTCATTACATAATTATCTTTCTTTAATTATATATATATCATTTTTTTATTACCCTTTCACACACTTAAAAAGTTATAACGTTATTCGTGGACATGTGGACTACCAACTCCTCAACATGATGTGATTCCTTTTTCATCACAAGAATTATATATATATATATATGATTAAATAATATTTTATTTATGATATAATGATCATTCTATAAATATATGGTGTTACTTACCTTATTTCCATAACGATCATTGAAAAATAAGAGTGTTGCTCATGCGTACGTACGACATACTATCTCCATAATTGAAACGTTTGTTCATTTTTCATAAAAATATTTAATGATTGATTTTAAAAATATAATTAATTTAAAAATATTATATATGTCATGATTATTATTTTTAGATGTTATATAATTACCCTTTTTACCATAGTTGGCCTACCAAAGTTTTTTTTGACACATAAATCAAATTTTGTCAAAACACCTGATGTAAAATTAATTTTTTAAGTAGTTGTACACAACATGGTAATAAGTTAAATAAAATTAATTATAAACATGAAAAAGGTTCTTAAGTAAGTATAAAATTAACATAATTTTATTATATAGTAATTTAAATAACGTTCAATTGAAAGGAAACGCAAGGTAAGGGACTCTCATCTCACTTTTTACATTCGTGAGATAAATGTCATGTTCACCACTTACATATTTTGTGTGGTTTATCTACTACCCCTTTTTATATTATATCATTAATCCTTTTATATTCATGGTATTTTAAACTTTGATTTAATTTTATTCCTCCATGAGGATTATAAATTTAAAATTTTTCAAAGTGGTATGGGACACTTTGGAATGTTTAAAGATTATTTTCCTCAATAATAGCTTTGATGATATTTAAATGGTATTACCATTAGAGAAAATTATATGAACATTGTTCAATAAAACCTTTAATTTTCTCTACTCTAGTTATTTATGACCATTTTCAAGTATTAGTACCATTTTTTCACTCTTTGGTACTCAAAATTTTTTAGAAAATGTTTTTCAAAAAACCCGAATTTGTATCTCTCTTTAGTCGGAGAACCTGTTTTGTTCTAAAACTATGTTTTATTAAAATGTTTTCAAAAAAATTAAAATGATTTGGTAAAGAAATTTTTACCCTTTTTCCTTTACCAATGTTTTCAAATGAATCTTCTAGTCAATTTCTGAACAAGACATTTTTTTAACCTTTAACCATGAAAAAGGAATGTTATTTTTACTTCGTACAGCTTGTATGGTTTTACCCACCATCATTTATTTGAATCTTCCTTTGAATTTTTAAAAGGATTATTTTAAAATAAAATATTTTCAAATTTTATTTTCAAAGAAAATGTTTTTTTTTAATAGGATATTTTCCTCAATAATGTTTTTAAAAGATATTTTTATAATGTTTCCATTCATGAATGACAAAAACCCTTTATTTTAATCCACTTGGTTTATTTTGTATTGATATGATCCTTAATCTTACTATGGAAGGATTATGATTTATTTTTCCAAGGATATTATTCACATTCACTTACTTGATTCCTTTTAGTCCCCTTGAAATATTCAATTTTCTATAATCATTTGACATTAAATTTAACCTAAATATCCATATCATTTTTCATGGATATGATTATTGCCTGAATCATATACCATTTTTCATATAGTGTTTACTTTGAAAGTTATTTGATTATTTTGGGAAATAGTGATAAATCTGTATACTTTTTTCAATATGAATATTTGATAAGTCATATTTTTTATTCGATATGAGGAATGTTTTGGACTTATCGTACACAAGTTGGGGACCATTTAAGGAAATCCCTATGGGTTGGGGATCAGTTAATGAAACCCCCTTGATGCATCGGTAGTCTCATAGGATGAATTAGTTTTATAAATTGGAATAGGTAAATTGTATCTTTACGGTAATGGTTCCATGTACCTAGGAAAAATGGCATCCAATAATTAATAATTTCCCTCATTTAGTTTCAGTTATTATTCATTTTTTAGATCTTGCGTCGATATATCTATGGATTGATTTCATTTTTATTTCATTGAAAAAATATAATTTGTTTCAGTTTCTTACCTTGTCATATTGATTTTGTCTTATATAGTTATTTGAATGGAATGTGTTTCCATTTATTACCTTTATATAATATTTATGCACTTCCTTCTTAGTTTGTTGATTATATAGTATGTGTATTTTACTATTTACCATTACATAATTATTAATCTCATTTATTCATTATTTTTTCCATTATAATTTACCCTTAATGAGAATTTAAGCTCACCCTTATTGTTTTTATTTCCCCAGGAATCCAAGAAGCGTACTATGAAATATATATAGGGATTTACTAGATGGAATAAAGTTATCCTCAGAGTTATTTATTTATTTAGAAGAAAAAAAAATATTTTGTAATTAGTGTATTCATTTTTAAAACAAGACTCATTTATGTATCTAGTTTACCAATACTACTAAACTCTTCGGTCCTTCGGGATTTGATTCCTTTTAATCATGCCATTGTAATTGATAGCAGACACCATCTTCGGGCTTTCTGGGGTCGGGTCGCTATAGTTGGTATCAAAGGAATTTTAGTAGCAACCTTGGGAACTAGATTTAGGAAAACACAGGTCGGAGAACATAACACTAAGGTATAATTTTAGGATAAGTATAGAAGAACATCCTAAAATTTTGGTAAGTTATATATTATGTGGGTATTTCTAGAAATAAATCCATGTCTGGATAATATAAGTGGATGTGGTTCTGGCATAGATGTACCTAGGATTAATAACTCTAATAAGGTTTTCCGAGCCTAATTCGGGGTAACCTGGTACATGAAAATGGGTCTTATTATGCACCTGGTTTGACACTCCTAGGGGATATGCTTAGTATAATTAGTGTTTTCTTTACAAACCATTATAAATAATTTGAATGGATAATAAAAATGAATAATCAAGGTTAAACCTAAGGTGTTTTAGATTTAAAAATAAGGTTTCATGATTTAAAAATCCTAAAAATGATATTATGGATAAACCCTAGACCAAGTAAGGATCTATGTGGAAATAAGTGGATAAAGTATTTATGTATTAAGGTTGTATTGAAAACCTCAGTTAAAAGGATATTTAGTGATTAACCTTATTTCAAGGATGTCCATGATATTTATTTTGTAAATTATATTAATTTGGTTTTAGAAAAGGAAAACATGTAAGTCAGGTGACAACCAATCAAATTTGGTAAGGTTGCGGGTCTTGAACCCATGACTGAAGGTAGATAAGGGTTTCATGCCAACCACTGACCTATGCAATGTCCTGGTTAATTTTTCATTGTTTTTAGTTAAACAATTTAATAAATAAATGTTAATGATGGAACAATAGTTTCACTTTTGAGGATTAGATATTAATAAATTAACCATATTAGTTTTGGAAGATAGTTATACAAATAGTTATACTTTTCACTCTTTTATGGGATTTAATATCCTTTAGAAATGTATCCATGTGCTTCATGCATCAATAGTAATTTTTGAATGAATTGGAAAATAGATCAAAGAAAAACCAAATGTTGAAATTATATTTATATAAATTTATCAAGTAAGTATACATAGGCAATAAAAGAATTCCTTAACATTGGGAAAAGTATCTTAAAACAAATATGTTGTTCTAATAGCTTAATTTTTGTTGAACTGATGGTCTCTTAAATCATCAAAGATTTATGGATTTGAGGCCCTCAACTTTCTATTGATCATTCACTTATTTGTGATTGATGGCCTCAATTACTCCCGATAAACATTTACACTTTTCCTCCAAGTATGTATTTTTACTTTCCATTAATATTCTCCTACTTAGAGACCTAGTTATATGTTATTTCATGTGACCCTTATACTTCCCATTCTCTATTTTCTAGAGGATTTTTTAAGAACCCTTCTCACAATGAGGGATTTCAAACATAGGAAATATAAAATAGTCTATTACCAAGATCAAGTTTAAATTGTGATGATTTAATTTAATTAAGGTGGGGAGAATGTAACACCCCAAAATTCTAAAGTACAGCTTTGTATTAAATAGTGTGTATGACACGCAACACCATGTGTAAAAAGGGAATATATTAACTCGATATATTATAATATATTTATTATCTAAAATAAATATAATATATTTCATAGCTTGTAATGCACACAACACCGAGTTAGCTTGCGTTGCACGCAAGAAAGACCTTCCTCGATAGCTTGTGCTACACGTAAGAGCGATCTTCTTCAATAGCTTGTGTTACGCGCAAGACTGAGTTTTACCAAATAACAATGTATTATTAAAATATTATTATTTAATATAATATGATATAACCTAATTTTTATGTTATAGGTTCTGAATAATGTTAAATAAATTATTAAAATTTATGGTTTATATAAATATAAAATGAATTCATTGGTTACCAATTAATTATAAATGAAAATAAGAACCAATTGGATATAAAAAGAAATATAATTATTTTTATGCTTTGAAAGGAGTTTTGTTTTAATAAACATAATTAATTAAAATTATTGAATTATTTTAATGAAATATATATGTTATATATTCAATGAAATATTTTTTATATTCATCTATTAGGTTTGATATTCGTAAGATAAGAACAAACTCTATTTTACTCATAAAAACCTATATTTTTATAAAGGCAGTTTTATCGCCTTTTAATGAAGAACCCATTTTAAATATAAATTTTGACACTTTTATTGATTTAATATGTCAAAATAAACTTTATTTTATAAATATAAATACCAAAATTATGTTATGGTTAATTTTTTGTAATTTTCTGTGAAGTTTCATTTTTTAATGAATAGTTAAAAATATTGAATTTTAGTTCAAAACTAATTTTTCATCAAATTTATTTATAAGGTTGAATTATATTTATAATTGGTTTTAAAGTTTAATTATATAATATTTTTATCAATTAATACAATTTATATCATTGTAATAAATTTCACTTTGAAATTGATTATAAAAACATTGCAAACTTTCGAACGTTTTTACTTTAAAACCCTGCAATGTTGTCCCACCTGTGGAATTAAATTTAAATCAATTTATGCCACTTATATTATTTTAATTTAGAAAAATGGATTCCATATTTGGAATCAGAATTATTTATAATGTATAATGATACCAATTTTTTTTTGACCAAAAATTTAGTGAAAGTAATTAAAATTAATTACAATTATTAAGGAAAAATTAAACTTAATAAAGGAATAAACCTTTAACTTAGGGGCTCAAATGACCTATCAACTTATAAAAAACCCATTTTCTAGACATAATTATTCTATTAAACTTACATTATTGTTTTTGTTGGTTTTGGATGACTTTTGTTAGGTAAAACCATGGGTACACCTAACTTGTTTTCAAAAACACCAAGTGAGTCCTTTTCCTCCACTATAAAAGGCCACCACTTCTCCCACTTTCTCACACCTCTAAAAACACTTATTTTTGGCCAATATATACCTAAATATATTCCCAACATAACTTCCCTAGACCTTGAATCCTCCCTTTGGGCATAAATCCTTCCAAAGAAGCCTTTTAGTACAAACCAAAAGTAGTTACCTGATTATGAGGTAACGTCTTCTCTCAAGATTTTTAATTTTATTTCCATTATACACTCCCTCAAATATCCTTATTTTATGCTTGTATAAAAAAAACAATATCCTAAATATACTATTATTTTTTTATGTTATGATTTATACCTAAACTTACACACACCACCATCTAATGGGTAACGAACATATTGTTTCTGTGTACGGAGAATTATTGTCTCACGAAACAATGATTGTTCATTTTTCCTTTACCAACATTCATGGTTGGAAATTATGATGGAAATTATATTTATATATGATATTTATTATTTCTTAATACTTCTGTAATCCTTTTATAACACATACCTTTAATACTTTTCATTTTGCGTTAATATGATAACATCGTTTGAGGAAGTGTGGACTATTGCCCCCTCAAAGTAATGTGATTCATTCACGCGATACATGAAACGTATAAAATATTACTATAATTAAACATATGAGAGATATAAAACATATATATGATATTCATGAAATAATTAACTTTTTGTGTGTGTGTGTGTGTGTCATTTTCTTTATTACCCTTTCACACACTTAAAAAGTGATAACATTATTTGTGGACGTGTGGACTACTACCTCCTTGACATGATGTGATTCCTTTTTCATCACAAGAATTATATATATAATTATATATGATAAAATAATATGGTATTTATTATATAATTATAATTATGGAAATATATGGTGTTACTTACCTTCTTTCCATAATGATCATTGAAAATTGAGAATGTTACCCATACGTACGTACAGTCTACTATCTCCATGATTGCAACATTGGTTCATGTTTCATAACCATATTTAATGATTTATTTTAAAATTATAATTAATGTAAAAATATGATAATTATTTAATTATTATTATTTTGTAGGTGTTATATATATAATGTCCCCTTTGAATATAGTTGACCTACCAAATTTGTTTTTGACACATAAATTAATTTTTTCCAAAACACCTGACATAAACATGATTTTCTAAGTAGTTATACACAACACGGTAATAATTAAAATTAAATTAATGATAAAAATGAAAAGGGTTATGATTCAAGTATAAAATTAACATAATTTTATTATACATGAAGTTAAAGTACGTTTACCCAAAAGGAAACGCAGGGTATGGGATTATCATCTCATTTTTTACATCTGTGAGATAAATGTCATGTTCACCAGTTACACCTTTTGTGTGGTGTATCTACTTTCCATTTTATTATATTATTTCATTAATCCTTTTATCTCCATGGTATTTTAAACTTTCATTTAATTTTATTCCTCTATGAGGATTGTGATTTAAAATGTTTTAAAGTGGTATGGGACACTTTGGAATGTTTAAAGATTATTTTCATTAATAATAACTTTAATGATATTTCCATGGTGTTTCAATTAGAGTAAATTATATGAAAATTGTTCCATAAAACCTTTAATTTTATCTTCTCTTGTTATTCATAACCATTTTCAAGTATTAGTACCATTTTTCCACTCTTTGGTACTCAAAATGTTTTTCAGAAAACCTGACTTTTGTATCTCTCTTTAGTCAGAGAACCTATTTTCTTCTAAAAACCATGTTTTGTTAAAAAAAATTCAAAAAAAATGATTTGGTAAAGATAGTTTTACCCTTTTTTTCTTTTACCAATGTTTTCAAAGTAATCTTCTTGTCACTTTCTGAACAAGACATTTTTTTAGCCTTTAACCATGCAAAAGAAATGTTCTTTTTCACTCGTATGAATTATATGGATTTACCCACCATCATTTATTTGAAGCTTCCTTTTCATAAAAGGATACTTTTTAAAGAAAAGATTTTCAAATAAAAGATTTTTCAAAAGGTTTTTCAAAACAAAAGGATATTTTCCTCATGAATATTTATAAAAGATATTTTTATAATGATTCCCTTAATAAACGACAAAAAGAATTTATTTTATTACAATTGGGTTGTGTTGTATTAATACCATCATTAATCATTCTATGGATGGATTATTACTGATTTTTTCAAGGATAGTATTCACATTCACTTCCTTGATTCCTATTAGTCCCATTGAAATATTAAATTTCATATGATCATTTGAAATTGAATTTCCCCTAAATATCCATATCATTTTTCATGGATATGGTTATTTCCTAAACCATATACCATTTTTTATACTATTTTTAATTTGAAAGTTATTTGATTATTTGGGTAAATATTAAAAAATATGTATACTTTATTCAAGACAAATATTTGATAAGGTGTATTATTTATTCTATATGAGGAATATTTTGGACATGCAATACACAAGTTGGGGACCATTTAAGGAAAGCCCTATGGGTTGGGGACATATTAATTAAATCCCCTTAATGAATTGGTAGTCTCATGGGATAAATTAGTTGTGAAAATTAGAATAGGTAAACTATCTCTTGATGGTAATGGTTCAATGTACCTAGGAAACATGGTGTCCAATAATTAAGCATTTACCTCATTTAGCTTCAGTTATTATTGATTCATGAGATGTTTTGTAGATATATCTATGGATACATTTCATTTTTAGTTCATTGATTAAATGGAATTTGTTTTAGTTTCTTACCTTTCCATATTGATTTTTTCTTATCTGTTTATTTGAATGGCATGTGTTTCCATTTATTATCTTTACATATTATTTATGCACTTCCTTCTCAATTTTCTGATTATATGGTATGTGTGTTCTACTCTTTACCATTCCATAATTATTAATCTCATTGATTCATTATTTCTTATGTTATATTTTACCCTTACTAAGCATTTGAGCTCACCCTTGTTATGTTTCTTTCCCCAGGAATCCAAGAAGTGTACTATGAAAGATATGCAGGGATTTACTAGATGGAATAAAGGTATCCTTGAAGTTATTTATTTATTTAGAATAAAAAAATTATTTTGAAATTAGTGTATTCATTTTTAATATAAGATTCATTTATGTATTTGGTTTACCAAGACTATTAAACTCTTCGGTCCTTTGGGATTTGATTCCTTTTAATCAGGTCAATGTAATTGATAGCAGACACTGACTCTAAGATTTCTGGGTCCAGGTCTCTACATACTATGAATCCTAAAAAAAGTAAGTTTTTGGTTGTGCTTTATTCCATAAAAACGCATGTTATATAGGTTGGGTTGTGCCTCAAGGTGAGAAAAAGGAAATTTCTATAAAAGGTTATCGCACCTTTCAAAAGTGAGGTTTTGTTCTAAATGAGTACCATTCATCTCACTAAGTTCTAGGGGAGTGAAGATTATATGTAAGATCAGACATATCCTAAATACTATAAAAATATAGTGTTCAAATATTTTGTTTTATACTGTATTTTATTTTGAACACTACTTCACTACACTTTCACTATTTCTGATGTGCATGTTTTATTTAGTTTCTCATTTATGTTAAAATATTCTCTGGTTTAATAATAATATTTAATTCTTTAAAGGATTTATTCACCTTCTCTATACTATTTTTTTCATCTTACTCTGGGCTAATAATGAGTTTTCATCACCAAAACCAACCAAAATTTCTTCTTGGTCCTCTTGTATTTGATGGATTTCAATGTTGCTTATTTGGATATGTTCTAGGTTGTTTTTATTGGTGTTGGTTGGTAGTGAAAATGACTCGAATTTATCTATTTTGTGGTTAAATAGTGATTATCAGATGGTGTTGTTGTAATTTGATTGATTTTAACTTGTTCTTGGAGTTACATACCTCTTATTGGAGACACATGCATTGTTTGTTACTTTATGGTTGATAGTGATGATACATTATCAGTGAGGGCCTTATGGTCCTTATTTTAATTTCCTAGATACATGTAGTTTGTTGTGATCATTCTTTGTGATGATGGTTCAGATGTGGGTTGCGGGATTTATTGTGGAAGGATTACGATTTTCTTGGAGGTTTGTTTTGTTCTACTTCGCTATCAGGGAGGTTATGTTGTTTTGTGGTTTTTTTGTTTTCATAGTTACTGAAGTCAAGTTTTTTCCTGTTGTTTTATTCTTTTTTGAATCATTTTATTTTTATTTTGTTATGTGTAATATCCCAGACATCCTCAGTCCACTGCTTTGTCAAAATCTAGTGTTTGGGGTGTTCTGGGAGACAATAGTAGCTCATTTCAAGATTTTTCCAAATTTACAGTTTTTTCAATAGTAGGTTAAGGCATCGATAGGTCAAGGGAATTGGTAGGTTGAGGAATCAGTAGGTCGAGGGTGTGGGTGAGTCAGGGCATCGGTAGGTCGAGGCATCGGTAGATCGAGGCGCCAGTAGGTTGAGGCGTCGGTAGGTCGAAGGCGTCGGTGAGTTAGGGCATTGATGATTTAGGTCGGTGGCTCAGCGTTAGTAGATCAGCATTGGTGAATTTCTATTGGTGTATTGATGTCGGTGACTCACCCATCGGTGACTCATTGTCGGTGTTGGTGGCTTGTTTTCGATGACTCACCCATCGATGACTCATTTCCAGTTTTTCCTAGTTTTTCTAGTTTCACCCCTCTTACATTTTATTTGATGTAAACTAAGTTTAAAGCCTTGTTTGGGAATTTCTAAAGGAATTTCAAAGTATATTAATTATATATTTAATATCCTAATGCTCGGGGGACTTTGATATATTCAAACCGCATGATCTTGGCCACGATCCAACTTTAATGGCCTTGGAACCGTTTCCTTCCATTGATATAGGATCTGGCTTTTTCTAAAGTCGAGGTCCTCTCTTATCTTTTCTCTTAGTGCACGAAGAACTTTTATTCCCCAAATGATTCATGCGCCTATGTTGTAACCCCCTCCCCCCCACCCCTGATTTTCCTTGGAGTCTCTTATTACTCACACAACCCTCTGTTTTTTATACAGGAAAGAATTGTTGATTATCTATTATTCCAAGTAGGGATTCTACTGTCTCTATTTAATTTTGTATCATGCGGGGTGGGCATAGTAAGGTTATTTTATGAAAAACTATTGAATATAACTTTTAAAAAAGATAAATTCTGATGATGAAATGTGGACTTGATAACGGGCTGGGAGTGGATTGATGTTGATCGCTTGTTTTATTTGTTTTCTTTGTTTATGATGTGATCTTTTGTGGTCATGTGGCCTCTGAAAATCATGGTCATTAGTAGTATTTTCCTGTGCATGGGTCATGCTTTATAAATGTTGTTGTTTCCTTATGAATAATTGCTATAAATATCAATATGATTAATCACTTACACTTGGTTAAATAAATGGATTCCCTAGGATGAAAACCTTTGCATGATCACCCCTACTTATCAAAGTGGAATTTAAAGAATAGTGTTAGTCAAATATAAATACACCCTATTTAATAGGTGTGGTTGTGTACTATGTTTTATTGGGTTTTGTTCCTGTGTGGGTTTTGGTAGTGTGGTGTTATGGCTGGGGTGTGACTATGTGTATGGGGTGGTACGGGCAGTGTGATGGTATCTCAGGCTGGGAGATTGATTAATTGTGTAATGGATGGACTTGTTATGTAGTGGGACTGCATCTGGGTAGTAGTTGGGCAGCGGGGATACTGGACAGCTATGTCATGATTTCATGTTTATGGGTATGTTGGTTGTGGTGTTGTTGTGCAGTAGGGATGTCGGGTTTAGTTGTGATGAGGTGTGTTGGGGATTTTCTTGTTGAAAGGAAGGACATGGTGGCATTACTTTGAATAATGATGGTAGAGGTATCTAGGATAGGGGTGCAGTGTGACTGAAATCTAATTTTTTCTATTTATTTTTATGAATGGGTGTTAAAATGGATTCCTTTACCTTGGTCCCTCATTCCTTATTTGGATTTGGTAGTGGTTGGTGTGGTTTCTTCGCCTTATAATTTTTGTAGTGTTTGGTTCTTGCCTGGGTAGGGATGGGAATAAATAAATAAATGAAATTATAATACAGAATGGAAACTAGTTAAATGAAAGGGATGGGAATAAATAAATAAATGAAATTATAATGCAGAATGAAAATTGGTTAAATGAAAGGGGTGGGGTGATGTTTTGGTTGTGGCTGTTGTGTGGATGTGTATGTAGGGTTAGCAGCAAGGGCAGTTTTTATGTGTGGGATGGTTGTTTGTTCGGAAACCCATAGGTTGGGATGAGTATTTTTTTACCTATGTGTATTAACTTTTAGTTCCTTATGTTTTCTATATGCACCCCACCCATGTTAAGCAATATGTTCCGAACACCGCCATTGTTATGGGGGAGGGTGTCCTTTCCCAACATCCTGGTGGGAGGATGGATGGATGGTTATTGGATCTTCTATACTCCCTATTCTAGGAATTTCTCACCCAAGACTCTTCGGGTGGGCTGTAATGGCTTGAGGTTTATTACCAGATTTATGGTATTGGTTCTGTGAGATCTGGTTTATTTCCCAGGTGTCTTTAGGATGAGGCCCAGGTGTTTTTGGGAGAGACGTGTGGTGGTTGTGGCATAGGTGTCTGCAGGAAATATGTGTGTGGTTGTGGACTAGGTGTTTGTGGGTGGGATGTGTGTGGTTATGGACCAGGTGTGTGCGGGAAGGTTGTGACATTGCATCTTGTGGAAGAGTGTGGCAGCATCAAGACGTTCATCGTTAGGGATGAGTAGTTAACCAATGGAAAGTGGTGCGGAGTACCCAAATATCGATGTGCTTATTATATTACATTACTTGATTTGTGTTACTTGGTGAGTGTGCCTTGGTGAGGATGTGTGGTTAGTATTCCTTGATAGGTGTTGTTTCTTTATTTTGTTTTCTCACAGGGGCATTAGTATGTTCCCCCCACTTGTGCACAGGTGGATTTGGATTTTCCTATTGAGTATACTTGTATGCTCACCCTACGTACATAAAACTATTTTTAGGTTTCTAGGGGGATTTCATGGGTTGTGGTGGACCTTACTAGCTTAGACATTGGGGATAGTTATTGCATCGCTATTTAGTTTTATTTTGGTACTTACTTTGGAGTTTTCTTTGTATTTCAAGCAGTTTTACTTAAACATGCATGTGGGATGGATTTTGGTTTCTATATATATATATGTCTTCGAGTTGTTTGATATGGATACATCTTATCTCCTGATCTTGGTTACTATAAAAAGGGTAATTCCTTCCACTTTTTTGAGATTTCTATACCCTTGGTGCTAGTCGCCACCTCAGGGCCTATTGGAGGCAGGAATCGGGGGCCATTATCTCTCCTTCATCTTGAGGAAGGAAGGTCTCGGCATCTTGTTATCCTTTCCCCCATGTTGAAGAAGGCGGGTCGTGATAGAATGGTATCAAAGGGAATGGTTGAGAGATAGGATGGAGTTTGGAGTTTGGAATAGTTAGGATTACATGGGTTGGTAGGACAATAGTGTTATATGATATTGGTGTGTGACATAGGCCAGGGAAGACTGGCAAAGATATGGGATTTTAGGGACCCTGTGATCCGATGCAAGGACTCTGTGCTTACCAAACTACCAAGTGAGGCTACACTTTTTTCGGGGTAGAGACCCTAGGAAAGGTAAATATATCAAGATAACTTGTGTTCTTGTTTGTTTTTTGAGTTTTTGGGAAATTAAAATAAACAATGAGTTAAAATGAATCCTAAAAAAAAATCCATATTACCCGAGATTAGGAGTTCCTTATTTTCCTTTCAGCTATGGCTCCCAAACGTCGCCCGCATGTGGTACGAGCAGTGGTGGGTCAGCAATCTGACCCGGTTGACCTGTGAAGGGTCAATCCCGTGGAGGAGGATCAGTGGAAGAAGAAGTTTCATGATTTCTAGCGACAGACTCTAGGAAAGTACGAGGGCAGTGTCTCATACATAGAGACAGGGAGTTGGCTCGAGGAGTTGGTGGTCACTTTTAGCTTGATTCGAGCTCCGACAGAGTATTGGGTTCTTCTAGTGGTGAACCAGATGAGGGGAGCAGCACGTCAATGGTGGACTCTTTACCTTGGGGAGAGGAATGAGACTTATGTTTCATGAGCTGACTTTGAGAAGGAGTTTCGAGCATAATTCCTTTCTTCCATGATGAAAGCTAAGAAGAGACAGGAGCTACTCTCCCTCTAGCAGGGGAGTATGTCAGTGAGGGAATTATGGATCAAGTTCAAGGATCTCCTACGCTTTTCTCCGGATCTCTTTCTGGATGAGGAGTCTCGGATGAGGCACTTAGAGGAGGCACATCATCCTTCTCTTTAGTATGTGGTTACTCCCTTCACCCTACCGACATACATAGAGGTTCAAAAGAAGGATGAGGTAGTGGAAATGATGCACTTGCGAGGAGATCTACCATAAGAGGGAAGTAACCTGAGCTCTTCAAAGGAGAAGGTTTTCATCAGCAAGTCTCCAGCATCAGGGCCTTCCAAGTTTTATCCAATGGGGATCTGGCCCTAGTAGTTTCAGTTTTGACCCTCTAGTCCTCTCCCTTTTCCCATAGGCATGGGACCGAGGTGTTTTTCTTGCGGAGTTTGTGGGAACCTCTAGGGACAGTGCCCAAATCGAGCTCATTATGGTGGATGTGGGCAGGTTTAGTGCCCACCTCAGTAGTAGTTACTAGTCAGGCCTTTCCAGTTTTAGGGACAGCAGGCCCCTTCTCCACCAAGGGTGGACGGTGCAAGAGGAGGATGACCTCAGGGTGCTCCTCAGGGACCTCGTCTAGGGCATGGTCGGGGAGGTGGATGATAGCCAAGGGGCAGAGAATCCAGGCATGGGTAGTTACATGCCACAGAGGCAATAGTTCTAGTGGTCCAAAGATCATTCAGGTATGATCAATTTGTTTATTATACTTTCTTGTGCCTTTTTTGATTTGGGAGATTCTCACTCCTTCATTTAACCTAGTCTAGATCATTCCTTGGGACTAGGCATAGAGAGAATTTTTGTGCCCCTGGTGTTGAGTACACCAGTCGGAGGTCAGACCATCTTATTTAATGTTTTTTGGGGATGTAGACTGATGTTGGGGCCGCATCAGTCCAATAGGGATCTCTTTCTGCTAAAGATGCATCTATATGATGTCATCCTTGTCATCAAATGGTTGTTTTTTATGCATTTTGTTATTGAATGCTTCTAGAGAAGAGTCTTGTTTTCAAATGTGAAAGGTCGGAGTGTAACTTTTGTTGGCGAGCGGAGCTATCAGGTGGGCAGCCAGCGTATGGAGCCACTTCTTTCTTTATTAGCTGATATGTCAGTGGGATCAATGGATGCTGAGATGGTGGAGGTTTCAAAAGTTTTTGGAGGTTTTTTGGATGTTTTACCTGAGGAAGTTGTGACTCTACCCCCTTGACACGATGTTTAGTTTGGGATAGACTTATAACTCGGTGTTAGTCTGATTTCGATGGATCCTTATCAGATGGAGTCTTCTGAGTTACGGGAGTTGAGAATTCAGATTGATGACCTTATGAATAAGGGTTTCATCTGACCTAGGGTGTCATCGTGGGTTGCTCTGGTCTTGTTTTCAAAGAAGGTATACGTTGTTTTGAGGCTATGTATAGACTACTGGAGACTGAATTAGGTAACAGTCAAGAACTGTTACCCTCTCCCAAGGATATATGATCTTTTTGACCAGATGAGGGGACCGATTTGGTTTTACAAGATTGATTTGTAGTTTGGATATCACCAATTGAGGGTGAAGGAGGGTGACATCCTAAATATTGCTTTCAGGTGCAGGTATGGGAACTTCGAGTTCATAGTTATATAGTTCGGTGTTATGAATGCACCATCCACGTTCATGGGGATTATGAACTCCATATTTCATGAGTTCTTGGATTGATTCAACATCTTATTCATCGACGACATCCTGATCTACTCGATGTCAAAGGAGGAACATACTGAGTGTCTTAGGATTGTCCTAGAGGTCCTTCGGCACCACCATCTCTACGAAAAGATGTCCAAGTGCAAGTTTTGGACATGGGAGGTCCACTTCCTTGGGCATGTGGTGTCTCGTCAAGGTATAGTAGTGGACCCATCAAAGGTCGAGGCATTTTTTCTTGGGAATCACCCAAGAATGTGGTAGAGGTTCACAGTTTTCTCGGTCTAGTAGGCTACTACCAGAGATTTGTACCAGATTTCTCCCGAGTAACAGCTTTATTGATGACTCTGACCAGAAAAGGTCAAGATTTTGTGTGGGTGAGAAATGCCAGGAAGGATTCAACTATCTAGAGGGGAATTTTTTCAATGCTCCAGTTCTCAGGTTTCCAGAGGAAGGGATGATGTTTGAGGTGTTTTGTGATGCTTTCCATCTAGGCTTAGGGTGTGTGCTCATGTAGCAATGGGGGTGATCTCCTATGGTTCTAGGCAATTACGCCCCCATGAACGTAACTATGCCACCCATGATATGGAAATAACAGCTGTCGTGTTTTCACTAAAGTTTTGGATACATTACCTTATTGGGGATCGCTTTGTGGTCTTCACGGATCACAAGAGCTTGAGGTGCATCTTTTCCCAGTGAGACTTGAACTTGCGGCAGTGGAGGTGGATGTATTTTCCCCAGGATTATGATTTTGTGATCTCCTACACCTTAGGAAAGTTAAATTTTTTGGTTGATTATTTGATTAGGAATTCATGGAAGGAAGTGGTTTGGTAATCTGCAGATGCTTGGAGGGTGATGGAGGATTTGGTTGCCTTGCATTTGGGTGCGGGAATGGTTAGAGGTAGAGGTTTCTTGTTTCAGATGACAGTGCAGTCTTCTATGATGTAGCAGGAGGAGGAGTCTCAGTGGGGATACTCAGAGGTGGAGGTGATGCATGATCACATTGACTAGGGTGATGCTCTGGAGGGATGGTCGTAGGATGGTCAGAATTGGATGTTGTTCTGTGGGAAGCTATTTGTTCCAATGGAAATGTGTGAGAAAGTTATCTGTGAGTTTCATATCTCACCCCTAGCAGTAAACCTAGGAGTTTACAAGATGTATCGTGGCTTGAGGGAACAGTTTTAGTGGCCCTAGATGAAGTGGACAGTGGCGGTGTTTGTGGAAAAGTGCTTAGTGTGCCAGCAAGTGAAGGTTGGGAACCATGTTCCTGGTGGTTTATTGTAGCCCCTAGGTGTCTTCGAGTGGAAGTGGGATGGAATCTCAATGTATTTCATCACATGATTACCAAGGGATCAGGGAGGATGTGATGCTATTTGGTTATTAGTGGATCGGTTGATGAAATCGGCTCACTTCTTAGCGATCAAGGAGTCAAGCGCAGTGGATGTCTTAGAAAGAAGGTATGTGCATGAGGTGGTGCATCTGCATGGAATTTTGAGGTCCATTGTCTTGTATCATGATACATGTTTTACGTCGTGAGTCTGTAGGGGATTACAGAAAGCCTTTGGAAATCAGTTACACCTCAGCACTGCTTTCCACCCTCAGATGGATAGACAAATAGAGAGAACCATCCAAATGTTGGAGGACATGTTTCAGGCATGTGTTCTAAACTTTAGTGGGTTTTGGGTGTGACATTTTCCCTTGGTAGAGTTTTCTTACAATAATAGCTATCAATATTCCATTGGAATGGCTCCGTTCGAGGCCTTGTACACGAGGTTGTGTTGTTCACCCTTGTGTTGGATGGAAGTTGGGGAGGTAATTGTTCTTGGTCCAGATGTGGTGCAGAGTACGACAGAGAAGGTGTGGCTTGTTCTCAAGATGATGAAGGTAGCGTAGGACTGGTAGAAGTCATATGTCGATCGTAAGAGAAGGCCTTTGGAGTTTGAGGTTAGGGACCACGTATTCTTGAAGGTTTCCCCTCGACCTGGGAAGCGTAGGTTCAGTAGAGGAAGTAAGATTTATCCCAAGTTCATCAGACCTTTTGAGGTGTTGGGATGAGTTAGCGAGGTGGCATATCAGATTTCATTGTTGTCGTAGTTGGGGAGGATCCACAATGTCTTTTATGTCTCCCAGCTTCATCAGTATCTTCACAGTGACTCCCATGTTATTGATTGAGCAGAGTTGGATATCAAGGATGACGCAACGTTCATGGAGTGACTAGTGGAGATCCAGGATCATCGAGAGAAGGTGTTTCATGGATGGACCATTCCCTTGGTTCGCATGTTGTGGAGGCATGGTGGTCTGTAAGAGAGTACTTGGGAGTAAGAGACACAGATGCGTGCCCAGTACCCAGAGTTGTTTTGAGTTTTTCTCATGTGTTTTTATTTGTGATGTAATGCTTGAAACTTGGTTTCTATGAGATGAGTTTTTTCCTTGTTATGTGACGTATGATAAAGTCTTGACATATGAGGAGGGGAGGACCTGATCCCTAATCAAGACACATTAATGCGGATGCGATTAAATTTATGTGGGCGAGTCAGTGTTGCCCAAAGCGAATAGTATCTTGACATTGTGGAAGGAATTCCCTAATTCATATGTTTGGGCGGTGCAACTTTTGGTACTTTTGTGGCATGTATTGATGTTGTTTGGGTTAGCAGATGTGGGAGGAGGTGTTCTTGGATGTTGAGGTTTCACTCCAGTAACATAAGGTGGTTTTTCCTTGAGAGGTATCTTACGGGGTGGTTGTTCAGACCCCTCTTTATTTTGGGTTTGGTTTTAAATTCTCGAGG
Organism: Viscum album; assembly: GCA_963277665.1. NCBI lineage: Eukaryota > Viridiplantae > Streptophyta > Magnoliopsida > Santalales > Viscaceae > Viscum > Viscum album. Next base: position 1,736,234,050 of record OY728133.1, read on the forward strand.
GAGAGAATAGTTTGAGAGGAATCTGATGTAATGGCCCGAACCTATGTGGTCCATTACTTTGTCAAAATCTATTGTTTGGGGTGTTCTGGGAGACAATGGTATCTCATTTCAAGAGTTTTATGAATTTCTAGTTTTTCTAATGGTAGGTTGAGGCATCTGTAGGTCGAGGACGTTAGTAGGTCGATGCGTCGGTAGGTCGATACGTCGGTACGTTGAGGGAATTGATGATTCATGGAATCAATAGGTTTAGGCATTGGTAGGTCAAGGCATCGGTAGGTTGAGGCGTTGGTAGGTTGAAGCGTCAATAGGTTGAGGGCATCGGTGAGTCAAGGAGTCAGTGAGTCAGGGCATCGGTGAGTCAGGGCGTTGGTGAGTTTGGGAATCGGTGAGTCAGATTGGTGGATCAGCATTGGTAGCTCAGCATCGGTGAATCGTTGTTGGTGGCTTGTTGTTGGTGACTCACCCATTGGTGACTCGTTGTCGGTGTCAGTGGCTTGTTGTCGGTGACTCGCCCATCGCTGACTCATTTTCAGTTTTTCCCATTTTTTCCAATTTCTCCACTCTTACATTTTATTTGACATAAACCAAGTTTAAAGCCTTGTTTGGGTGTTTCTAAAGGAATTTCAAAAGATATTAATTATATATTTAATATCCTAATGCTCGGGGGACTTTGAGATAGTCAAACCGTGTGATCTTGGCCACGATCCAATTTTAATGGACTTGGAACCATTTCCTTCCATTGATATAGGATCTGGATTTTTCTAAAGTCTAGGTCCTCTCTTATCTTCTCTCTTGGTGCGTGGATAACTTTTCTTCCTCACATGAGTCGTGCGCCTGTGTTGTAGCCCCCCCCCCCATCGGTTTTTCTTGGAGTCTCATGCTACTCACACGACCCTCTGTTTTTGACACAAGGAATAATTGTTGATCATGTGCTATTCCAAGTAGAGATTCAATTATCTCTCTTTAATTATGTATCAAGCGGGGTGGGCATAGTAAGGTTTTTTTGTGAAAAAATGTTGAATATGACTTTTAACAAAGATAAATGCTAGTGATTAAATACAGACTTGATAACGGGTTGGGAGTGGATTGATGTTGATCACTTGTTTTATTTGTTATCTTTGTTTATAATGTGATTTGTTGTGGTCGTGTGGCCTCTGAAAATCATGGTTTTTGGTGGTCTTTGTTTGCGCATGGGTGATGCTTTATAAATCTTGTTATTTCCTTGTGAATAATTGCTATAAATATCAATATGATTAATCATGTACACTTTGTTAAATAAATGGATGCCCCTGGATGAAAACCCTAGCGTGATCACCCCTGTTTATCAAAGTGGAATTTAAAGAATAGTGTTGGCCAAATCTGAATACATCTTGTTTGATAGGTGTGGTTGTGTGCTGTGTTCTATTGGGTTTTGTGCCTTGTGTGAGTTTTGGTAGTGTGGTGTTATGGTTGGGGGTGTAACTATGTGTATGGGATGGTACGGGTGGTGTGATGGTATCTCAGGCTAATAGATTGATTGATTGTGGAATGGATGGACTTTTATGTAATGGGATCGCATCTGGGCAGTGGTTGGGCAGTGAGGCTCCATGATGGTTGTGTCATGATTTCATTTTTATGGGTGTGATTTGTGTGGTGTTGTTGTGCAGTGGGGATGTCGGGTTTAGTTGTGATTAAGTGTGTTGGGGATTTTCTTGTTGAAAGGAAGGATAGGGCGGTATTACTTTGAAGAATGGTGATAGAGGTGTCTAGGAAAGGGGGTGTGCAGTGGGACTGCAAGCTGGTTGTTTTCTGTTTATTTTTATGAATGGGTATTAAAATTAATTCCTTTACCTTGGTCCCTCTTTCCTTATTTGTCTTTGGCAGTGGTTGGTGTGGTTTCTTCACTTTATAACATTTACAGTGTTTGGTAGTTGCCTGTGTAGGGATGGGAATAAATAAATAAAAGAAATTATAATGCAAAATGACAACTGGTTAAATGAAAGGGAGGGAATAAATAAATAAATAAAATTATAATGTAAAATGAAAATTGGTTAAATGAAATGGGTGGGTTGATTTTTTGGTTGTAGGTGTTGTGTGGTTATGCATGTAGGGTTAGCAGCAAGGGTAGTTTTTATGTGTGGGTTATTTGTTTGTTTAGAAACTCATAGGTTAGGCTGAGTGTTTGTTTACCTATATGTATAAACATGTAGTTACTTGTGTTTTTTATATGCATCCCACCCATGTTGAGCACTATGTTCTGAACACCCCCATTGTTATGGGGGAGGGTGTCCTTTCCCAACATCCTGATGGAAGGATGGATGGTTGATTATTGGATCTTCTTTGCTCCCTCTTTTAGGCATTTCTCACCCAAGACTCTTCAAGAAGGCTATAATGGCTTGAGGTTTATTACCATATTTATGGTATTGGTTTTGTGAGAGGTGGTTTGTTTCCTAGGTGCCTTCGAGATGAGGCCAAGGTGTTTTCGGGTGAGATGTGTGGTGGTTGTGGCCCATGTGTCTACGAGCAGGATGTGTGTGGTTGTGGCCGAAGTGTTTGCGGGCGGGATGTGTGTGGTTGTGGACCAGGTGTGTGCGGGTAGGTTGTGACAGTGGGGCATGTGGAAGAGCGTGGTAGTATTAGGACGTTCATCATTAGGAATGAGCATTTAACCAGTGGGAAGTGGTGCGGGGTACCCAAATATCGATGTGCTTATTATATTACATTACTTGATTTGGGTTACTTAGTGAGTATGCCTTGGTGAGGCTGGGTGGTGAGTATTCCTCAATAGGTGTTGTTGGTTTCTATTATTTTCTCACAGGGGCATTCATATGTTCCTCCCACTTGTGCATGGATGACTTTGGCTCTTCCTACTGAGTATACTTGTATGCTCACCCTACATAAATAAAACTATTTTTAGTTTTTCATGGGGATTTCGCGGGTCGTGCTGGACCTTACTAGATCAGATGTTGGGGACGGTTGTTGCGTCACTGCTTAGTTTTATTTTGGTACTTACTTTGGAGTTTTCTTTGTATTTTTAGTAGTTTTACTTAAATATTCATGTGGGGTGGATTTTAGTTTCTTTATATATATCTGTCTTGGAGTTGTTTGAGGTGGATACATCTTATCTCTTGATCTTGGTTACTATAAAAAGGGTAATACCTCCCACTTTTGTGATATTTCTATACCCTTGGTGTTGGTCGCCACCCTGGGGCCTATTGGAGGTGGGACTCGGGGGTTATTATCTCTCCTTCATCTTGAGGAAGGAAGGTCTTGACATCTTGTTATCTCTTCCCTCATCTTGAAGAAGGTGGGTCGTGACATTATGTACTTTACCTCTTTAGACATAATGAATAGTTTTTAAAAAATATTATAACAATAAACATATTCTATTATAAAAATAATAATAATACAATCATGTTTTGTGTCAAAAATTTAAAAAAATAGAAATTGAAAAAATAATGTATTCTATTAAAAATCCAAGAAAAGAACACATTACAAATTTTTTGTTATTGATTTTATGTGAAAATTATATTTATAATGTGACACTAATGTGTCACTATTTTTCTATTTATTTTATGTTATTTTGGGGTATTTTGAACCCTTGAGAGTTTGGTTTGAAATTTATAACTAGAACGGTTTAGGGGAAAGCGTGAAATTACCCTTACAGAATGATTTTTTCATTTCTTTTTGTTCAATGAACGAGTTTTCTACATAGGCAGCACATGGTTTGGTCTAAACCATGTGAAAACCATTGAAAACCATACGGGTCCTTTTTTGGTTTGGGGTGTTAGCGCACAGCTTACGCACGTCTAGGAGAAACCATCCAATAACTATGATAGGCTACTACATTTTTGGCAGTGAGGTTTTGTACAGTTAGTGCACTGTTTGGTAAACCATTCAACCAAACGGTGCAAGTGTGCAGGTACCTTCCAGTGGATCCTGCATGATTGGCATATGGTTTGGAAAATGATGTGGTCAAACCATGCGGTCTACCCAGATTCACTTAAAATTGAAAAAAAAATTCCTTTTGTCCCACCATGATTTTAAGGCTTAAAGCCTTCCTTTCTTCCTCTTTGCATTCAACCGACCCTATAGCACATCCAAGGGAGCTCCCTCCTCCCTTCCTCTTGATTTTGTGGCCTCCCTTCATCATTTTCAAGTGGGTTCCTTGAAGTAATCTCCACTTTCTCTTCATCTCTTCTCTCTTCCTTCTTTCTCCATGGTTTTTCCTTTCTTCCATAAACCCTAATCATTGTGTGGGTCAATTTTAGGTTTTGGGTATGTTCTAATCATGGGGTTTTGGATGCGTAGGGATTGCATAGAGTGTCTTCTTGATCGATTGCATGTTCGACATCGAAGGCAATGCATTGTGATGAGTTTCCGCTTGAATATGGTAGGTGTTTTTGTTTCGTTCCTTGTTATTACTTGTTATGTGATGCTTGAGTGTTTAAAAATGTTTTTCTTTCCAAATTATACCTATATGCATTACCCGTGTGGGGATTGAAATGGTTTCCAAATGGTTTTAACATTTGGAATGGACTTTTTGCATGCCAAGTGTTTTATAAAAATGCCTGAGTTGCTCTTTCAAAGAAATTTAAAGGTTTTGAAAGGGTGTTTGACACCGGTTGATTTTGGATGAGTGTGTTTTGTGTTTAAAAGGCTTGGTTTATTTAAAAAGGGGGTGTTGTCCCAAATTTAATGATATTAAGACCTTTTAGTCTTACGATGTTTTAAAGTGATTCCAAAGGGAAATGAGTGATTTCAAAGGGGAGATTGGCACCAATTGATTTCAAAGAACATTTAAATGGTTTGTTTTAAATGGGAATAAAGTGTTTTGGCATCCCAAACGTGTTTTCAAAGGCTTGTTTGGCACCTTGTTAAAAAGGAGTTGATTTGAAATTGTGGTTACCCTCATTATTGTTGAGACCCTTTGTTTATATTGTGTTCGTCGTCGATTATAGCCCTGGGGGTGTTGCATATTGTTTATTATTGATGTTTATGCATGGATGTGAAAGGGGGTGTTTTGTGCGAGGGGTTGGAGGTGAGATAAGGTTTATTGCTTTTGTTTTAAAATGTGGATTTGTGCAATGATCACATTACTTGTTGCTCACCTCCCTTTTGTTGGTATCATGAGAACCCTGGGTTTAGAAGTTCTGTATGTGTGTTACGCTAGCTTAGTGTGCATAGCTTGGCTAGTTCCCTAAGAAAGTTACACCATCTAAGGGATTTATTTTGTACTTGGCGACCCAAAAGGGTCCAGAGAGGGATGTTCCGGTATCACCTAGGGGCTCCTAGAGAGAGTGACCCGATGAACCAGGTCTAGTATCATTCTTGTTAGAACCTAGTGAGTTGCCCATGACGCTAGATTTGTCTGAGGATGATTTAGGGGATCCTGATCATATGCCTTGTTTATATCCCCTTGCTTTCGATTTGGTTGCATGATGCCATGACTTGGTTGTGGCTTGTTTTATTTTTTCCATTGATATCTTTGTGATGTTGTATTTATGCCTTGTGTTGGATTATGATTGTGGTTTACTTTCAAACTGATTTATAAATGATTTGGAAAGTGTGGTTTTTAAAAAGGGAAAGTGACGTTTGTTTTAAAAAGGCATTTGAGAAATGTTTTGGGGAAAAAAGGAAGAAATGATTGTTTTGATTACGAAAGAAAATGTCCACTTTTATATTTTTAATGAAATATTCAAGGAAAGTTTTGATTTATTAATTGGGTTTAAAACCATGGTTTTAGGTTGGATGAGGCTTGTTTGTTCTTAAAAGGGTTTACCTTGGTTTTGGATAGAAAGAGATAAAACATGGTTGTTTTCCTTATGCTTGCCTGTATGAAAATCCTACTAGACATGTTTGACTGACACCATGCATATACACTTGTGCATGTGTGTTTATGCAGCTCATATATTTTCTCTCAGATGCCCAATTTTGATTTTGTCTGTTGGTTTTGTGGTTAGATGAGTTGGGATATGGTGAGTGATCGTGGGTCATGTAGAGGTTTTGTTAGAGCTGTTTGGGTTCCGTTTTATTTTGAGATGTTGTATCGGCCAATTCAGCCTAATGTATCTTGTGCATCATTTCCCGTTTTGATTTAATGTGATGTATTTGCTTTCGTTGTATTTTATTCGTGTATCCAGTTGTTTATTTTAGTTGGATGTTTATTTAGGTGTCATGTTTGGCTTGCTCTTTTATTTGTTTATGGTTGATATGCATGGATGTCCAACACTTTGATAGGTCGTATCGGATTCTCGAAAGTTTTTGTTACTGGTTTATATGTTTACTAAAGGATTAAATAGTGCCCAAGTGTACATTTTTTATACCCATATATTAGTTGTCAACTCATGGAGATTGAGAACGCCCTCCGGGCCTAATGGGGGGTCCGGTCAAGTGACATTAGGTTAGTCCAGTCTAGTTCTTTGCATATAAAAAAAAAAGAAAACACGCCCCCAACAAAAAACTATCAAAACGTAATCATAGAACATATTTTGATTCATTAAAAATTAACAAAAGATTGAAAATTTTAATATATTCTCCCTTCAAAAAATACGAATTAATAAAGAGCATGTGCACACTTTTTTGTTATAATAATAGAATATATGGTTGATTAAAAACATAATAAAAAACATAACAAATGCTTTGTTATTAAATTTATATGAAATTTGAAATAAAAATGTAAAAAACTTTCCATCTTATAAAAAATAATTAAAATTAACAACATAACATGTAATTTATCATTAAAATAAATAAAATTTGGAAAGTTTTATTAAATTAGCACACGTTTTTCTTAAAAAATCAATAAATAAAACATGTGTTAAGCCATTTCTTTTAATGATATAACATACGCTTAATTAATAAAAAACTTAATACAAATAAAAAATGTTTTTTCCTTAATTTAATATAAAATTTTAACAAAGCATGTATAAAACAAGGGCGGTTGTAAAAATTAATTAAAAACAATAACATAATACGTTTTATGTGATTAAAAATAAACTTTTAAAAAAAGTTTAATTAATGCGTGTTTACTTTAAAAAAATATTAAATAATAAAGAACATGCATTATATCATTTGTTTTAATGATTGAATATATGATTAATTAAACAGAATTCAATAAAAAATACAAAACATGTCGTTTTGCCTTTAATTTTAAATTAATTTATAATAAAAAATATAAATATGCTTCCTTATAAAAAAAATTAAAATAAAAACTTAATTTGGGTCATGCCACTAAAAATAAATAAAATGTTGAAAAAATTAACAAAAAACACATGTTTTCTTAAAAACATTAATAAATAATACAAGCCATGTGTTTTTATTTATTTTAATGATAATCACGTTATTAAATGAATGAATGAATAAATGATACATAAAAATGATTTATAATTAAAATACATAAAATATATTTTATACAAATATTTAAAAATAATAACGTAACACGTGCACTATTGTTAAAAATTAGCACAATATTACAAAAAATCAATAAAATGACTCAAAATACGTGTTGCGTCATTTGCTATAGTAACAGAATACATGTTTAACTAAAAAACTAAATAAAAACGCAAAAGGATGCTTCGTCCTTAAATTTACATGAATTTGTAATAAAAAAATATATAGAAAGCGTTTTTTTTTCTTTCAAAATAACTAAATATAAAGATAGGGCATGCATCTTGTAAATTAAAATAAACAAAATTTTGAAAATTTTAACAAAAGAATATATGGATTTATTAAAAAAAACATTAATAAATAACACATTAAATGTTGTCAGGGCGGTAAATTGGTCCAAACGTGCCGGGAACTACTTGTATCGGGCACGGACCTGCTGGGGGTACCAGACCCAGACCCCACCTCAATGGGTCCGGATAGACCCGAATTTAAATATATAAAATTATATTAAACATATAATACTATTAATTATGAGTAATTTAAATGGTTCTGGGTCTAGTGGGCCTTAACCAAACAATTCCAAGCCTGGAGCCAATCAGGAGTGTCTAAATTGGCCCGGTTCCGAGTTCGGGTTCACGGCGTGGGGGGGTGACACCTTCACCTGGTTGGTTCATGGGATGCGTTTGAAACTCTGGTTTGTACTTAAAAATGAGCTACAACCATGAAATCAACACACGACGCAACAACGCAAATGACAATAAACCGCTGGCTCAGGGACTCGACCCCGCGACACCGTGACCACGCTCCAAACCCCCACCCTCTCTCGCCACCTCAGCCGACCCTCTGGTCTCGTACTTGCTTTGGTGGGGTTGGGGTATGTCAGGAAGAACATGTCTTGGATAGGTTGGGTGGAGTTTACATTAAAAAAAAACACATTGCATTTTCTTTATTACAATGATAAATTTGACAATTAATTAAAAAACTCAATAAAAATATAAAACAAATGGTTTGTGGTTAATTTTACATGAAATTATTAATAAAGAATGAAGAAAACATGGTTTGTTGTAAAAAATTAACTAATTAAAAAATAACAAACGCCTTATGTGATTATAAATAAATAAATTATTGAACAATTTAATGAAAGAACACATGTTTTAAAGAAAGGAAATAAATAACATAGAATATGTGTCCTGTCATTTGTTTTAATGAAAAAACGTATGATTAGTTTGAAAAATGAGTAGAAATACTGAACATACGTTTTGTCCTTAATTTTATATAAAAAATGTAATAATAGAAGAACCATGTTTTGTCACAAATTATTAATAAAAAGGTAAAAACATAATATACGTTCTATGTTTTTATTGAAAAAAATAACTACAAAATATATAATGAATGGATTAGTAAAAAAGAAAAGTGAACAGACGTTTTAATACAAAAAATAAACATTAAAAAACGTACAACAATTAAAATGGGATCTTCTTTTAAAATAAAAAGAAAAAAGAAACTCCCAAACTGTTGACAAGCAGCCTTTAAATACATATAATCACTTTTTTTTTCGGTCAAATGGCTGGAAAAGGTAGCTAAAAACGGAGATGAGTGGGAAATTGAATTGAAAAAAGCATTTGACAGATAGGCCGGTGAGATTCATTCACCTGAAGGCTGACCTTGGAACCAGTTTTTGACCAATTGATTTTTTCTTACCTTTAAATTATTACTATTATCTGCAACCTATATTTCTAAAGTATATCTACAGAACTTATTATTTATATTATATAATGCGTTTACATATTATATTATTATAAAATGCATTTGTCATATATTTACATACATAATTCATAAATACATTTATACATGTGTCATTTTTATATGTGTCATTTATAGATATCTACACATAAATAAATAAATAACAACATTATATATACACACACATGCACAAGAAAAAACATACTTTGCATTAGTTCATTCCCAATGGTTTCAAAAAACCACCACTAATTAAATACCTCAAGTTACTTATCATTAAACGCACTTTTATTACGACGTTTAAATTCAATTATTGTGTAATCACTACCATAGATATCATTTTAGCAAGCGCTAAGTTTTATCATTGATAAACATAAAACGTTGATAAAAGAGCAATCTTTATCACCGCTAGCTAAAAGCGTTCATAAAGATAACTTTTATCAAAGTTAAAGTAACCACTCATAAAAACTTTTAATAAAAAATACTATTAATATGTATATATATAATTGTCATATTTATATTAAAAAATTAATGTTTATTTATATACATCAATTACAAAATGCATGTATATAATTAATATAAATATGATCTATTAATATATATATATATATATATTAATAATTCAAACAATGATATAAAAATAAATAATGTAGTGTTAATATATGATATTTGAGCTTATATATTTATATCAATGTCTGTGCATATATGTGTATACATTATGTTGTGTATGTGTGTTTTGTATGTGTGTGTATAAATGTTGTACATGTACAAATGTATGTATGTGTATGTATATATATAAACACGTACGTTGGCAGCATCCACCGATGTCAGCAAGGCGACTGGGCGAGAGGTATCATCGGCTGTGTTGATGGCTGCAAGTGACAGCGGTGGTGGGATGCACACGCATGGCCAATCGGTTTGCCCTTACGGGCTTGAATAAATTTGGACTACAGACTGGTTATGGGTGGGCCATTGACCACATATCTATGGGTCTTCTAGGGCCATTACATGTAGGGTTTGCAGACTTACAATATAAAAATAAATAAGAGTTTGATGAGTGAGTTATTTATGGGGGAGGTTACGACCCTCCTTTTCGGCCTATAAGTGTGTGATGTATGTGTGTTTCATTATAATTATATCCCTAAACACCTAATATATATACATATATATATATATTTATAATTATAAATAAATATATATTTATTCAAAATAATTATAAAATTATAATAAATATATTTATTATATATATATATATAGTACTTGAGGGTACAATTACATTGTAACACACACACTCACACCTCACCCACGGATCGATGGGCATGTCATAGCTCCTCCAAGGAATAAATCACCAATCAAACTCTATTTATGCTTCAAAAGGTCCATTCATACACCCCATAAGGCTCATACCACCATGACCCGAAAGACCCCAACCTATATAAAATAGGTGTAACCCCAAGCACCACCAGGTAGCCACAGGGGTTGTCGCCGCCAACAGGGCCTCTCCTGCATATCAACGATCAACAAACTCCTCCAAGACATGCGCTGCACGATTCACGTCGACGTTGCGAACCCACACCTGCCATCGTCTCGCCGAACACTATGACCTTGGCATAGACAACTACTGGACCACCATCCCTGCCGTCGAGCGGGGGTTCGCCGATCCCAATTGTCGGTCAAAGCACCCGCCTGTTGCTATCACACTCGTGTCGTCCTCATCCGCATGAGCCGCCTCTCCTAATAGTGTTGCCCCGCTGTCGGCCCATTGTCCCGCTGATGTCACGCGTCCCGCTCTCAGCCAATACACCACCGCCCGTCCAAACCCCGCCCATTTGTCGTCGCCATTGCTTGTGTACCGCGTCACTGTGGAGCCACAGCTCCATCCATCACCGTCCTCCGATGTCACCGACGTTGGACAACAGTCCATCCGTCGTCGCCCACATCTCACCGGAGACCTTCGTCGTTCCAGCAGCGCCGCTGCCATTAATCGCGTTGTCGAGCGCGTCAAATTAGTTTAATTTTGACTAGAATTTCTGCAGTATAGCAGCAACCCTAGGTCGTCTCTCGACGAAACCTTAGATCATTAATTTAAAAAGAGGGTTTTGATTATGAAATTATAAGTGTAATGAGGTTTTGTAAAACTTGGGGGTTTGATGATTAAAGATGAAAATAGAAAATGAAAGCGATAAAACAAAGTAGAAATGAACAAGATTAATTAAGTGTGATCAACCCGGGGTACTCTCAGGATGTTCATCATTCATCACTTCATGATATAAGGTTATGATCTTTTAATCCTTGGTTTGTAACACCTAGAACCAGAATGTTACTGAGTTTATACTATGATACCTCACAGGGTTCAGTCGAAAACACACAATGATTCACCGGACACCGCCGATGATTGGGTGATTTGTGTTCGACATAATAACTGAAACTCACCAAGGCAACACACGAAAAACTCGATGTGCTTTCCAGGTTTGTATGTTATTTCATTGTGATACCATGACATAAATGTACAAGGCCTTGACAGTGCTTATGTAAGTTCAATTGACCAATATGAACCACACAAACACCGCAATTGGAAGGGGAAAAAGAAAGCGGTGAACGGTGTGTGAAACATCACATAAATGGGTACCCCAAGCATGATCATATGAGTTGAGCATGACATACCAGTACATAACTGAAAAAAATAAGAATAGAGGATGATAAAAAACAACACAACAACCTGGAATTAAAAAGATCATTTGAATATTACAAACATGAAGCTTGAGATTTACGTCACGTTCCTCCCCGGGTGATCACAAGGGGTTTAGAAACCCATGGGAGGGGAAGAAGAAGAAGATGTTGAAGTAGCACTTCCCATAGCCTCCATAACTTCTTGGGATGATGAAAAGACCACTTTGGGACTCCAAAATGGAAGCACCTTGCCTCTGGTTCGAACTCACAAATGGGGTGCCCAAGGTGCCAATTTATATGCAAAGTAGGAGGTTTTTTTGGGCACCCTGATTTCGATAATTCTATTGGTCCATGGTTTTGGCAAGTCATACAGTCATAAATCACTTTGGAAAAAACTAAAAAGTTCTTGTCCAACACTGTTTATACCACCATGTAAAATTTGGCAGCCGGATATGAAATATAATAAGAGATATTGTCAAAATACAGAGGCAAAGTTTTGACCCCGTGCAGATCCACTTTATTGAAAAAATAAGTTTTTATGGGACTCTTAATGAACGAATTGGGATTCGGTTCCTTCATATGAAATGAATATAATGAAATTTTGGACCCGACCAAAAAGTTTCAGCCCATTTTAATGCAAGGTTAAGTAGAAACATGCGTTTTAGTACACTGGTGTTCTTGGATCATGTGCAGATTGGCCCATCTTTCTTGGACTTCATCATGGGTCCTCCAAATCACCTCCAACTACAATATAATTATCAAAACAAGTAACATTTCCCTTTTTGATAGTGTTAAAAAAAATATAATTGAATCAAACATGGATTGAAATTTGTTATTATACTTGTAATTTTCAATACAATACCAGTTTAATACATTGGTATAAGGGTAAAATAAAACAGTGAATTGTGGTACGATCACACCCCCACACCTAAACATTTGCACTCTTGGGCAATGCATAATATCCTAATCATTTCCCATTCCTAAATCAAAGGTGTGAAAACATCCAATATTCTTTGGAAATGAAATTCATCATGTCTCGTTTATGGAATCAAATTTCCTATCATTTTTCTTTTCTCACATTCAATTTTGTTCAACTTGATTTGTTAACCCGTGCAACATGTCGCAACCTACCTCACCTAAAAATTTTCCCTCTTCACTCAAGGAACATATGAAAGTGGATTTATGCTCTTTTCTCAGAGTTCAGGCGATCTTACCATATTCTTGCAAAGATTCTAAGTTCTCTACCGGTAGAAACTAGTGCGCTACTCAAGAGGACTTTCAACAGGTTCTTCTGAGGTTCAAGGGTTGGTAGGATTTAATGTTAAAAATTTGAGGCTGAAGAGGAGTGTTTAATCTCTTGTGTACAAAACATGTCAAAATTCAGCAAGTGTTCACAACGAATATACACACTCAACACCTCACAAAGTGTATCACCTCCAACTCACTCTCCCCGTTGTCCATTTTGTGGGTCACAACCAAACAATGAATAATAATGAGTAAACATCCTCTTTCTCCATTTTTTTCTTTTCTTTTGTTTTTTTTTCAATGTACAGAACTATATTTTTTTTTGTTTTTTTGGAGATAAAGAGGGAAACATGTATAAAAAAATGATGTAATATGGCTTGTGAACCCATTGCCCAAGGAAAATGTAGGCACCCTTTATATCAACCCATAACAATGATTATCTCCCCAGAATTCCCATAGAAACACCCTCTCACCCACGATTGCTGAAAATAAACAAGAATATACACAAGAGATGGGTAGGTGGGGACAAATTAGCTTGTAATGTGGCTACCTAACAGGCATTTCATGGTCTCTAAGGCTTAAGAAGGATAAAATGTAAAGGTGGCCAAAAATAGAGGATAATTGTACAAAGGGCTTTCCAATGAACGATTTCCTCTATCATGAATGTAGCATGCTTGAATCTTATGGTTTCAAACAAAATCAAGGCAAGTTCTAGTTTCTTTACATGACCTGAGACTCTCAAGAAAGTGATTAAAAGGAAGAATATGCAATAAAGGGATTAGAATGTCTCTCGGGTAAGGGATTAAAATATTGGTCAGTGTTAACGAGCCATGGGTTTCAAAAATCCATTAAAAACATAAGAATGATTTGAAAATAAAAATTATAGAAAAAGATTTCATATCAACATTCATTTGAAAAACATTTTTCCAAAAACAGGGAAATTTTCAACATAATCAACTCAAGCATGAAAAATGATTTTGGATATTCTTTTTAAGATCATTTTTTATCTAAAAAAACAAAATAAGGAAAAATAAATCAAAAATGAAAACACTTTTTTTCGTTTTGTTTACTTTCAATTTTTTTTGTTTTTATTTAATCCTAACTATGACATGCCGCCCTCCCCCACGCCTAAAAGTTACATTGTCCTCAATGAAATTATTTTAAATAAATAGACAAGTAAATAAAAGGTAGGGAGAAGGGACAACCTACTAAGTGGTGTCATATATGGCATCTATCAGTTGGATTTCCTCTACGACATGCTTTGGAAAATCCTCATAGAAGTGTTTCAGCCTCTGCCCATTGACAGTAATCATTTGTCCACTCTTCTCATGCAAAACCTGTATAAAACCAAAAGGGTAAATATCAGTAACAGTATAAGGACTGAGCCATCGGGAACGAAGCTTACCTGGGTGGAGATTTAGCCTGGAATTATACATGATAACCTTCTCACCAATATGAAACTTCCGCTGATGTATCATGTTATCATGGATAGCCTTTGTTTTCTCTTTATAGATTCAGGAGTTTTCATATGCATCACGTCAAATTTCTTCCAACTCTTGAATCTGCAGCTTCCTATACACACCTGCATCTGAAAGATTCATATTACATTGTTTAACAGCCCAATATGCACAGTGTTTAACCTCCACTGGGAGGTGACAACCCTTTCCAAACACAATTCTGTATGGTGACATTCCGATTGGGGTTTTAAAAGCTGTACGGTATGCCCAAAGTGCATCATCCAAGCTCAAACTCCAATCTTTCCTATTGGGTTGTACCGTTTTTTCCAAGATTCGCTTAACTTCCTGATTTGAGATTTCTGCTTGTCCGTTAGTTTGGGGGTGATATTCTGTAGAGACTTTATGAACAGCCCCATACTTACAAAGCAAATTTTTAATGTTGTGATTACAAAAATGTGAACCCTGATCACTAATGATGAATCTCGGTAAACCAAACCTACTAAAAATCTAAGACCTCACAAAATCAACAACCACACGAGAGTCATCAGGCCTAGTGGCCTTTGATTCCACCCATTTAGATACATAGTCAACAGCCAATAAAATGTATAAAAAGCCAAATGAATTTGGAAAAGGCCCCATGCATCAAAAATTTCACAGAATAACATGGGTTGTTGGGGCATTTCATTCCTCTTGGAGATATTTCCCGTGAATTGACAACGACTACATGACTTGCAAAATCTATGGTAATACCTATACAATGTTGGCCAATAAATTCCAAAGTCAATAACTTTTCGAGCTGTACATTGAGAGCCAAAGTGGCCCCCACAGGCCAAGGTGTGGCAGAAGGTCAAAACAGAGGTGAACTCATGGTGAGAGACACACCGATGAACTACTTGGTCACTACAAATTCTCCATAAGTATGGGTCATCCCAAATGTACCACCGAGAATCATGCTTAAGTCTATGGAATTGTGAAGTGCTAAAATCAGTGGGGACCCTGGATGTTGCTAGAAAATTCACAATATCCGCATACCAGGGGGTAAGGTCCACAACATCACAAAGGGTCTCATGAGGGAAGAATTCTCCAATGGGGAGGGGTGAGTCAACATGATGGTCCAATGGTGGGGAAATTCTACTAATGTGGTCAACTATCACATTTTCCACTCCTCTCTTATCTTTAATCTCAAGGTCAAACTCTTGGAGGAGGAGCATCCACAGAATGAGGCGGGGCTTAGCTTTAGGTTTCTTTAGGAGGAAACGAAGGGTAGCAGGATCAGAAAAGACAATGATTTTTGACCCGATAAGATATGAACGAAATTTTTCCAAGGAAAACACAATAGAAAGAAGTTATTTTTCAGTGGTCTTGTAGTTTTTCTGGGCAGGGTCAAGGGTACATGTAGCATATGCAATGACATGAGGAGCCTTCTCAACCCTTTGTGATAAAACTGACCCAACTGCAAAGTTAGAGGCATCACACATAAGTTCGAAGGGTAGATCCCACCTTGGTGGTTTGATGATGGGAGGTGATGTGAGACTCCTTTTTAGTGAATTTAAAGCATCCTCACATTTTTTATCAAAAACAAATTCAGAATCCTTTTGTAATAACCAAGATAAGGGAAGTGCGATCTTACTGAAGTCTTTAATGAATCGGCGGTAAAAACCAGCATGACCCAAGAAATATCACACCTCACAAACACATTTTGGATATGGAAGGGTTGAAATTAATTCAATTTTTGATTCATCCACTCGAATTCCCACTTTTGAAATAACATTCCCAAGAACTATCCCTCGTTCAACCATGAAATGGCATTTATCGTAATTTAATACAAGATCTTTTTCTATGCAACGATGGAGGATAAAACCTAGGTGTGACAAACGATCATCAAAATAAGTTCCATAAACTGAGAAATCATCCATAAAAACATCCATGCAATTCTCAAGGTACTCTGAAAATATAATCAACATACAACGTTGAAAAGTACTAGGAGCATTACAAAGACCAAAAGGCATCCTTCTGTATGCAAATGTGCCAAATGGATAGGTAAATGTTGTCTTTTCTTGATCCTTAGGGGCTATATGGATTTAAAAATAACCCGAATATCCATCAAGGAAGCAATAATGTGACTTACCAGCCAATCGTTCTAACATTTGGTCAATAAAAGGTAGAGGAAAGTGGTCCTTTCGTGTGGCTTGATTTAGTCAACGGTAGTCAATACAGACTCGCCAACTATTTTGCAAACGTGTTGGAACCAATTCATTCCTTTCATTTGACACAACTCTTATTCCTATTTTTAGGCACAATTTGCACTGGGCTAACCCATTTACTATTAGATATAGGATAAATGATCCCCGCAACAAGTAATTTACTGGCTTCCAATTTACCACTTCAAGGAGAGTGGGATTCAACCGGCGTTGAGATTGTCTTATGGGTTTAGCCTCATCATCCAAAAGTATATGGTGAATACAAATAGATGGGATAATCCTAGGAATATCAGCCAATGTCCATCCTATTTCCTTTTTACACTTGCTCAAAAGGTTGAGCAGTTTTGATTCTTGCTGTGGAGAGAGGTTATTGGAAATAATGACGGGAAATTGGTCAATACCCTCAAGATAAGCATATTTTAAATTAGAAGGAAGTGGTTTTAATTCCAACACCAGGGGTTTTTGGACTGAGGGAGGGGATTTAGGGGGAGTGAGGTCCATTAAACTGTCTATCTTCTCATGTTTATTCTCTAAAGATAGAGAATCTATTGAAATGAGATTTGTAGAATCATCGACGGTCATGGGTACCTTAGAATGAACACAATCATCAATTAAAGCACATAATGTACACTTTTCAGAACCCACACAACACTCAAAACATGACTCAAAACTCAAATCATATGAGGATGAAGAAAAGAAAAATGAATCATAATTTGAGTTGAGGAGAGAATTGTGTGTGTGTGCATCGTTTGAGAGAACTTCCATCGAATATATAGGAAGAGTGAAGTGCTCTTCAACGGGGTGTTTCATAGCCTCAAGGATGTTAAAACTGACCTTTTCTCCTCCAAATTCCATGGAAAATGTACCATTGTGAACGTTGATGATCGTCTTTGTTATTTTGAGGAATGGCCTCCCAAGTATGAGAGGAGCGTGTCCTTGGGTTCGGGTATCTTCCATCTCGAGAATGTAGAAATCAGCGTGGAAAATGAGATTCTTCAATCTTATAAGGACATCCTCAATCACTCCTGTTGGACGCATAGTACTCCGGTTTGCAAGTTGCATGACCATTCTTGTTGGTTGAAGCTCTCCAACCTGCAAAGAAGTATACACGAAGTGAGTCATTACATTAATAAAAGCACCTAAATCTAGCATAACATCAGAAAAGAAAGTCTCCCCTATGGTACATGGTATTGTGAATGTTCCCGGATCCTTGCATTTGGTTGGCATTGCTGGTTGAATCAAGGCCGAGACATTCCTCCCCAAGTTGACTCTCTCATTCCCCCTCAGTCTCCTTCTATGGGTGCACATCTCTTTAATAAATTTGACATATCGAGGGATTTTTTTAACTACATCCAATAAAGGAATGTTAACTTGTACCTTTTTAAATGTATCCATAATTTCTTTATCAATTTCATTATCAGAATTTTTCTTAGATTTAGAGAGTCTTTGGGGGAAATGAAGAGCAATGAATTGATCATTTGAATCATCAATGATAACTCGATTACCCTTTTTGTCTTGTTTTTCATTACTTGAAATATTTTAGGGTTGGGAAAGAGATTTCTCAAGAGGGGGACATACATGTTGTGAAAGATCAGTAGAATGAGAAACATCTTTACCACTACAAAGTGTAAATGCACATACGTTACCTTTGTCCTTCAGATTGGCAATGAGTTGTGATGGTAGTTGTCCAAAACCTTGCATCTTAAGCTCACCGATGGTGTTCACCAATTGTCTCACTTGAGTTCGTAGGTCTTGAATTGCTGATTGTGTAGTATGTTGGAACTAGAGGTTCTGGGTTGCCATTTGTTTCACCATATCCTCGAGGCTTGGTTCCAATTTGGGAGGAGGATGATTGTTTTGATATGTTGATGGATAAGAAGGTTTCATACCTTGTTTTTGTTGATACCAATTCTGCTTGGAGTAGGTTGAGTTTCCTCCTTGTCGGTACTAGGGTTGTGCTTGCCACCCATGGTCTGGATTTGGACTGAATTGTTCCTGCTTAAAGGGTGGTGCTTATTGGAATGGATGCCTTGGGAACACGGCTACACAAGACTCAGGTGAATCCTAAAGTTGTGGGCATTGGTCAGAAAAATGAGTATTGTCAGAACAAATACCACAATGTAATGGAACAGGAGGAGATGGTGAGTTACCTTGTGCTTGAGCTAATTGCCCTAGAAGGGTATGCATCTCATCAATTTTATTATCTACCTTTTGTTTTAGGGCTGAATGACTTACCTCATGAACTCCTCGGGTTGGTGCAATTGATCGTGTACCAAATTGTTGTGCATTTTGAGCCATGTTGGCTATTAAGTCACGAGCAGCGAAAGAAGTTTTATCAACTAGGGCACCACCAGCTGCAGCATCAATCATTACACGATCCATGGGGATAAGTCCCTCATAGAAGTATTGGATTAATAGTTGTCCACTAATCTGGTGGTGGGGGCAGTTTGAGCAAAGTCTTTTGACTCTCTCCCAGTATTCATGAAGGGTCTCTCCTTATGATTGCCTAATTCCACATATTTCTTTCCTAATTGATGCCGTTCGGGAGGCAGGGAAGAAATTATCTAAAAAGAGTCTTTTAAGGTCATTCTAGCCCCCAGTCGTGGTAGGAAAATAGTATAACCAATCTTTGGCTACACCATCAAGGGAGAAAGGGAAGGCCCTAAACTTGATTAAGTCCTCAGACACATTTTGGGGTTTCATGGTGGAGCACACTATGTGAAACTTCTTAAGGTGTTTATGTGGGTCCTCACCGGGAAGACCATGGAATTTAGGAATAAGGTGGATGAGACCTGATCTCAGCTCAAAGTTGGCTACTTCCTTGGGATATTGGATGTACGCAGGTTGGTACTCCACATCAGAGGTGGTCAGTTCTTTTAAAGTTCGATTATTTGCATCCATGTTTTCTTGGCTTTGATAGGGTTCAATTTTTGATTGGTTTATGACCACTTGAGGTTCCAAAATTGGTTCCTCAATGTTACTTGATTAACCTTCTCTAGATGCCTTGATTTTTGTGTGAAGTGACTTTTCAATTTCAGGGTCGAATTTAAGTAGTGTTTCTTTACCAGATCTTGTCATGAAATAATGACGTACAGTTTGATTGATTGATTGTTTGTTGTGTTTTTTTTGATTTTAGATGGATAAAAAATATAACTTAATAAGGGTGAAGGAAGAATAGAATGTTATACTACATAATTAGAGAGAGAGAGGGAGAAAACACACAAAAATAAACAAAAACAACGACAAAAACCCAAAACAAAACAATCAAATGGGGGAGGGGTATTGAAAGCAGTACTAATTAAAAACTAAAATAAATAAGGAAAAGGAAATAAAGAGAAAAAAATGATATTGTATCCCTAGAAACGATGCCAAAATTTGATCACGTTGTTGAGCGCGTCAAATTAGTTGTTTAATTTTGACTAGAATTTCTGCAGTATACCAGCAACCCTAGGTTGTCTCTCGACGGAGCCTTAGATCTTTAATTTAAAAATAGGGTTTTGATTATGGAATTATAAGTGTAATGAGGTTTTGTAAAACTTTGGGGTTTGATGATTAAATATGAAAATAGAAAATGAAAGTGATAAAACCAAGTAGAAATGAACAAGATTAATTAAGTGTGATCAATCCGGGGTACTCTCATGATGTTCATCCTTCATCGCTTCATGATATAGGGTTATGATATTTTAATCCTTGGTTTGTAACACCTAGAACCATAATTTTACTGAGTTTATACTAGGATACCTCCTAAGGTTCAGTCGAAAACACACAATGATTCACTGGACACCGCCGATGATTGGGTGATTTGTGTTCGACATCATAACCGAAAATCACCAAGGCAACACACGAAGAAATCAATGTGATGTCTAGGTTTGTGTGTTATTTAATTATGATACCATGAAATAAATGTACATGACCCTTACAGTGCTTATTTAAGTTCAATTTACCAATATGAACCACACAAACATAGTAATTGGAAGGGGGAAAAGAAAGTGGTGAACGGTGTGTGAAACATCACATAAATGGGTACCCCCAAACATGATCATATGAGTTGAGCATGACATACCAGTACATGACTAAAAATAATAATAATAGAGGATTATGAAAAACAACACAACAAACTGGAATTAAAAATATCATTCAAATACTACAAACACGAAGCTTGGGATTTACATCATGTTCCTCTCCGGGTGATCACAAGGGGTTTAGAAACCCATGGGAGGGGAAGAAGAAGAAGATGTTGAAGTAGAACTTCCCATAGCCTCCCAAACTTCTTGGTATGATGAAAAGACCTCTTTGGGACTCTAAAATGGCAGCACCTTACCTCTGGTTTGAACTCACAGATGGGGTGCCCAAGGTGCCAATTTATATGCAAAGTAGGAGGTTTTTTTGGGCACCCTGATTTAGATAATTCTCTTGGTCCATGGTTTTGGCAAGTCATACAGTCATAAATCACTTTGTACAAAACTCAAAAGTTCTTTTCCAACACCGTTTACCACCATGTAAAATTTGGAAGCCAGATATGAAATATAATAAGAGATATTGTCGAAATACAGAGGCAAAGTTTTGACCCCGTGTAGATCCACTTTATTGAAAAAATAAGTTTTTATGGGACTCTTAATGAATGAATTGGGATTCGGTTCCTTTATATGAAATGAATATAATGAAATTTTGGACCTGACCAAAATGTTTCAGCCCATTTTAATTCAAGGTTAAGTAGAAACATGCGTTTTAGTACAGTGGTGTTCTTAGATCATGTGCAGATTGGCCCATCTTTCTTGGACTTCATCATGGGTCCTCCAAATCACCTCCAACTACAATATAATTATCAAAAAAAGTAACATTTAACTTTTTGATAGTGTTAAAAAAAATAATTGAATCGAACATGGATTGAAATTTTTTATTATACTTGTAATTTTCAATACAATACCAGTTTAATACATTGGTATAAGGGTAAAATAAAACAGTGAATTGTGGTACGATCACACCCCCACACCTAAACATTTGCACTCTTGGGAAATGTATAATATCCTAATCATTTCCCATTCCTAAATCAAAGGTGTGAAAACATCCAATATTCTTTGGAAATGAAATACATCATGTCTCGTTTATGGAATCAAATTTCCTATCATTTTTCTTTTCTCACATTCAATTTTGTTCAACTTGATTTGTTAACCCGTGAAACATGTCGCAACCTACCTCACCTAAAATTTTTCCCTCTTCACTCAAGGAACATATGGAAGTGGATTTATGCTCTTTTCTCAGAGTTCAGGCGATCTTACCATATTCTTTCAAAGATTCTAAGTTCTCTACCGGTAGAAATTAGTGCGCTACTCAAGAGGACTTTCAACAGGTTCTTCTGAGGTTCAAGGGTTGGTAGGATTTAATGTTAAAAATTTGAGGCTGAAGAGGAGTGTTTAATCTCTTGTGTACAAAACATGTCAAAATTCTGCAAGTGTTCACAACGAATATACACACTCAACACCTCACAAACTGTATCACCTCCAAATCACTCTCCCCGTTGTCCATTTTGTGGGTCACAACCAAACAATGAATAATAATGAGTAAATATCCTCTTTATCAATTTTTTTCTTTTCTTTTGTTTCTTTTTTTTAAATGTACAGAACTATATTTTTTTTTTGTTTTTTTGGAGATAAATAGGGAAACATGTATAAAAAAATGATGTAATATGGCTTGTGAACCCATTGCCCAAGAAAAATGTAGGCACCCTTTATATTAACCCATAACAATGATTATCTCCACAGAATTCCCATAGAAACACCCTCTCACCCACAATTGCTGAAAATAAATAAGAATATACACAAGATATGGGTTGGTAGGGATAAATTAGCTTGTAATGTGGCTACCTAACAAGAATTTCATGGTCTCTAAGGCTTAAGAAGGATAAAATGTAAAGGTGGCCAAAAATAGAGGATAATTGTACAAAGGGATTTCCAATGAAAGATTTCCTCTATCATGAATGTAGCATTCTTGAATCTTATGGTTTCAAACAAAATCAAGGCAAGTTCTAGTTTCTCTACATGACCCGAGACTCTCAAGAAAGTGATTAAAAGGAATAATATGCAATAAAGGGTTTAGAATGTCTCTCGGGTAAGGGATTAAAATATTGGTCAGTGCTAATGAGGCATGGGTTTCAAAAATCCATTAAACACATAATAATGATTTGAAAATAAAAATTAAAGAAAAATATTTCATATCAACATTCATTTGAAAACATTTTTCCAAAAACAGGGAAATTTTCAACACAATCGACTCAATCATGAAAAATGATTTTGGATCTTCTTTTTAAGATCATTTTTATCTAAAAACACAAAATAAGGAAAAATAAATCAAAAATGAAAATACTTTTTTTTGTTTTTTTTACTTTTATTTTTTTTGTTTTTCTTTAATCCTAACTATGACATGTCGCCCTCCCCCACACCTAAAAGTTACATTATACTCAATGAAATTATTTTAAATAAATAGACAAGTAAATAAAAGGTAGGGAGAAGGGACAACCTTCTAAGTGGTGTCATATGTGGAATCTATCAGTTGGATTTCCTCCACGACATGCTTTAGAAAATCCTCATAGAAGTGTTTCAGCCTCTTCCCATTGACAGTAATCCTTTTTACACTCTTCTCATGCAAAACCTGTATAACACCAAAAGGGTAAATATCAGTAACAATATAAGGACCGAGCCATCAGGAACGAAGATTACCTGGGTGGAGATTTATCCTGGAATTATACATGATAACCTTCTCACCAATATGAAAATTCTACTGATTTATCATGCTATCATGGATAGCCTTTGTCTTCTCTTTATAGATTCGGGAGTTTTCATATGAATCACGTCAAATTTCTTCCAACTCTTGAATCTGCAGCTTCCTATGCTCACCTGCATATGAAAGATTCATATTACATTGTTTAACAGCCCAATATGCACAGTGTTTAAACTCCAATGGGAGGTGACAAGCCTTTCCAAACACAATTCTGTATGGTGACATTCCGATTGGGGTTTTAAAAGCTGTACGATATGCCCAAAGTGCATCATCCAAGCGCAAACTCCAATATTTCCTATTGGGTTGTACCGTTTTTTCCAAGATTTACTTAACTTCCTAATTTGAGATTTCTGCTTGTCCGTTAGTTTGGGAGTGATATTCTGTAGAGAATTTATGAACAACCCCATACTTACGAAGCAAATTTTTAATGTTGTGATTACAAAAATGTGAACCCTGATCACTAATGATGAATCTCGATAAACCAAACCTACTAAAAATCTGAGACCTCACAAAATCAACAACCACACGAGAGTCATCGGTCCTAGTGGCCTTTGGTTCCACCCATTTAGATACATAGTCAACAACCAATAAAATGTATAAAAATCCAAATGAATTTGGAAAATACACCATGAATTCAATGCCCCATGCATTAAAAATTTCACAGAATAACATGGGTTGTTGGGGCATTTCATTCCTCTTGGAGATATTCCTTGTGAATTGACAAGGACTACATGACTTGAAAAATCTATGGGCATACCTCTACAATGTTGGCCAATAAATTCCTAAGTCAATAACCTTTCGAGCTATACGTTGAGATCCAAAGTGTCCCCCACATGCCAAGGTGTGGTAGAAGGTCAAAACAGAGGCGAACTCATGGTCAGGGACACACCGATGAACTTCTTGGTCACTACAAATTCTCCACAAGTATGGGTTATCCCAAATGTACCACTGATAATCATGATTAAGTATATGGAATTTTGAAGTGCTAAAATCAGTGGGGACCCTAGATGTTGCTAGAAAATTCACAATATCCGCATACCAGGGGGTAAAGTCCACAACATCACAAAGGGTCTCATGGGGGAAGAATTCTCCAATGGGGAGGGGTGAGTCAACATGATGGTCTAATGGTGGGGAAATCCTAATAATGTGGTCAACTACCACATTTTCCACTCCTCTCTCATCTCTAATCTCAAGGTCAAACTCTTAGAGGGGGAGCATCCAACGATTGAGGCGGTGCTTAGCTTCAGGTTTCTTTAGGAGGAAACGAAGGGCATCATGATCATAAAAGACAATGATTTTTGACATAATAAGATATGAATGAAATTTTTCCAAGTCAAACACAATAGAAAGAAGTTCTTTTTCAGTGGTCGTGTAGTTTTCCTAGGCATGGTCAAGGGTACATGAAGCATATGCAATGACATGAGGAGCCTTCTCAACCCTTTGTGATAAAACTGACCCAACTGAAAAGTTAGAGGCATCACACATAAGTTCTAAGGGGAGATCCCACCTTGGTTGTTGGATTATGGGAGTTGATGTGAGACTCCTTTTTAGTGAATTGAAAGCATCCTCACATTTTTTATCAAAAACAGATTCAGAATCCTTTTGTAATAACCATGATAAGGGAAGTGCGTTCTTACTGAAGTCTTTAATGAATCGACGGTAAAAACCAGCATGACCCAAGAAAGATCACACCTCACAAACACATTTTAGATATGAAAGGGTTGAAATTAATTTAATTTTTGATTTATCCACTTGAATTCCCACTTTTGAAATAAAATTCCCAATAACTATCCCTCGTTCAACCATGAAATAACATTTATTGTAATTTAAAACAAGATCTTTTTCTATGCAACGACAGAGGATAGAACCTAGGTGTGAAAAACAATCATCAAAATAAGTTCCATAAACTGTGAAATCATTCATAAAAACTTCCATGCAATTATCAAGGTACTCTGAAAATATACTCAACATACAACATTGAAAAGTACCAGGAGCATTACAAAGACAAAAAGGCATCCTTCTGTATGCAAATGTGCCAAATGGACAGGTAAATGTTGTCTTTTCTTGATCCTTAGGGGCTATATGGATTTAAAAATAACCTGAATAGCCATCAAGGAAGAAATAATGGGACTTACCAGCCAATCATTCTAACATTTGGTCAATTAAAGGTAGAGGAAAGTGGTCCTTCCGCGTGGATTGATTTAGTCGACGGTAGTCAATACAGACTCGCCAACTATTTTGCACACGTGTTGGAACCAATTCATTCCTTTCATTTGACACAACTGTTATTCCTATTTTTTAGGCACAATTTGGACTGGGCTAACCCATTTACTATTAGATATAGGATAAATGATCCTCGCAACAAGTAATTTACTGTGTTCCAATTAACCACTTCAAGGAGAGTGGGATTCAACCGACATTGAGATTATCTTACAGGTTTAGCCTCATCATTCAAAAGTATATGGTGCATACAAATAGATTGGATAATCCTAGAAATATCATCCAATGTCCATCCTATTTCCTTTTTTACACTCTCTCAAAAGGTTGAGTAGTTTTGATTCTTGCTGTGAAGAGAGGTTATTGGCAATAATAACGGGAAATTGGTCAATACCCTCAAGATAAGCATATTTTAAATTATAAGGAAGTGGTTTTAATTCCAACACCGGGGGTTTTTGGACTGAGGGAGGGGATTTAGGGGGAGTGAGGTCCATTAAACTGTCTATCTTCTCATGTTTATTCTCTAAAGATAGAGAATCTATTGAAAAGATATTTATAAAATCATCGACGCTCATAGGTACCTTAGAATGAACACACTCATCAATTAAAGAACATAATGTACACTTTTCAGAACCCACACAACACTCAAAAAATTACTCAAAACTCAAATCATCCAAGGGTGAAGAAAAGAAAAATGAATCATAATTTGAGTTGAGGAAATAATTGTTTGTGTGTGCATCGTTTGAGAGTAATTCCATCAAATAGACAAGAAGAGTTGAGTGCTCTTCAACGGGGTGTTTCATAGCCTCAAGGATGTTAAAACTGACCATTTCTCCTCCAAATTCTATGTAAAATGTACCATTGTGAATGTTTATGATCGTCTTTGATGTTTTTAGGAATGGACTCCCAAGTATGAGAGGAGCGTGTCCTTGGGTTCAGGTATCTTCCATCTCGAGAATGTAGAAATCAGCGGGGAAAATGAGATTCTTCACTCTTATAAGGATATCCACAATCACTCCTGTTGGATGCGTAGTACTCCGGTTTGCAAGTTGCACGACAATTCCTGTTGGTTGAATCTCTCCAACCTACAAATAAGTATACACGAAGTGAGGCATTACATTAATGGAAGCACCTAAATATAGAATAACATTAAAAAAGAAAGCCTCCCCTATGGTACACGGTATTGTGAATGTGCTCAGATCCTTGCATTTGGTTGACATTGCTGGTTGAATCAAGGCTGAGACATTCCTCCCCAAGTTGACTCTCTCATTCCCCTTCAGTATCCTTCTATGGGTGCAAAGCTCTTTAAGAAATTTGACATATCGAGGGATTTGTTTAACTGCATCCAATAAAGGAACGTTAACTTGTACCTTTTTAAATGTATCCATTATTTCTTTATCAATGTCATTATCAAAATTTTTCTTAGATTTAGAGAGTATTTGGGGGAAAGGAAGAGGAATGGATTGATCATTTGAATCATCAATGATAACTCGATTACCCTTTTTGTCTTGTTTTTCATTACTTGAAATATTTGAGGGTTGGGAAAGAGATTTTTCAAGAGGGGGACATAAATGTTGTGCAAGATTAGTATAATGAGAAACTTCTTTACCACTATGAAGTGTAACTGCACATACGTTACCTTTGTCCTTTAGATTGGCAATGGGTTGGGATGGTAGTTGTCCATAACCTTGCATCTTAAGCTCACTGATGGTGTTCTCCAATTGTCTCACTTGAGTTCGTAGGTCTTGAATTGCCGATTGTGTAGTATGTTGGAACTGGAGGTTCTAGGTTTCCATTTTCTACACCATATCCTCGAGGCTTGGTTTCAATTTGGGAGGAGGAGGATTGTTTTGATATGTTGATGGATAAGAAGGTTGCATACCTTGGCCTTGTTGATACCAATTCTTCTTGGGGTAGCTTGAGTTTCCTCCTTGTCGGTACTGGGGTTGTGCTTGACACCCATGGTTTGGATTTGGCTTGAATTGTTCCTTCTTGAAGGGAGGTTCTTATTAGAATAGACTCCTTGGGAATACAGCTGCACAAGACTCAGGTGAATCCTGAAGTTGTGGGCACTGGTCAGAAAAATGAGTATTGTCAGAAAAAATACCACAATGTAATGGAATAGGAGGAGATGGTGAGTTACGTTGTTCTTGAGATAATTTCCCTATAAGGGTATGCATCTCATCAATTTTATTGTCTACCTTTTGTTCTAGGGATGAAAGACTTACCACATGAATTCCTCGGGTTGGTACAATTGCTCGTGTACCAAATTGTTGTGCATTTTGAGCCATGTTGGCTATTAAGTCACGAGCGGCGGAAGGAGTTTTATCAACTAGGGAACCACCGGCTACAAAATCAATCATTCCAAGATCCATGGGGATAAGTACCTCATAGAAGTATTGGATTAATAGTTGTTCACTAATCTGGTGGTGGGGGCATCTTGAGCAAAGTCTTTTGAATCTCTGCCAGTATTCATGAAGGGTCTCTCCTTATGATTGCCTAATTCCACAGATTTCTTTCCTAATTGATTCCGTTCGGGAGGCAGGAAATAACTTCTATAAAAAGAGTCTTTTAAGTTTATTCCATCCCCCAGTCATGGTAGGCAAATATTATAGCCAATCTTTGGCTACACCATCAAGGGAGAAAGGGAAGGCTTTAAACTTGATTAAGTCCTCAGACACATTTTGGGGTTTCATGGTGGAGAACACTATGTGAAACTCCTTAAGGTGTTTATGAGGGTCCTCACCGGGAAGACCATGGAATTTAGTAAGAAGATGGATGAGACCTGATCTCAACTCAAAGTTGGCTGCTTCCTCGGGATATTGGATGTACGCAGGTTGGTACTCCACATCAGGGGTGGTCAGTTCTTTTAAAGTTCTATTATTTGAAACCATGTTTTATTGGCTTTGATAGGGTTCAATTTTTTATTGGTTTAGGACCACTTGAGGTTCCAAAAGTGGTTCCTAAATGTTACTTGATTTACCTTCTCTAGATGCCTTGATTTTTGTGTGAAATGACTTTTCAATTTCAGGGTCAAATTCAAGTAGTGTTTCTTTACTAGATCTTGTCATGCAACAATGATGTCCAGTTTGATTGATTGATTATTTGTTGTGTTTTTTTGATTTTATATGGATAAAAAAATAACTTAATAAGGGTGAAAGAAGAATAGAATGTTATACTGCATAATTAGAGAGATAGAGAGAGAGAAAACACACAAAAATAAACAAAAACAATGACAAAAACCCAAAACAAAACAATCAAATGGGGGAGGGGTATTGAAAGGAGTACTAATTAAAAACTAAAATAAATAAATAAAAGGAAATAAAGAGGGAAAAAATGATATTGGATCCCCGGCAACGGCGCCAAAATTTGATCGCGTTGTCGAGCGCGTCAAATTAGTTGTTTAATTTTGACTAGAATTTCTACAGTATAGCAGCAACCCTAGGTTGTCTCTCGACAAAGCCTTAGATCTTTAATTTAAAAATAGTGTTTTGATTATGAAATTAGAAGTGTAATGAGGTTTTTTAAAACTTTGGGGTTTGATGATTAAATATGAAAATAGAAAATTAAAGCGATAAAACAAAGTAGAAATGAACAAGATTAATTAAGTGTGATCAACCCAGGGTACTCTCATGATATTCATCCTTCATCGCTTCATGATATAGGGTTATGATCTTTTAATCCTTGGTTTGTAACACCTAGAACCATAATTTTACTGAGTTTATACTAGGATAATTCATAGGGTTCATTCGAAAACACACAATGATTCACTGGACACCACCGATGATTGGGTGATTTGTGTTCGACATCATAACTGAAACTCACCAAGGCAACACACGAAGAAATCAATGTGCTATCCAGGTTTGTATGTTATTTAATTGTGATAACATGACATAAATGTACATGTCCTTGACAGTGCTTATTTAAGTTCAATTGACCAATATGAACCACACAAACACCGCAATTGGAAGGGGGAAAAGAAATCGGTGAACGGTGTGTGAAACATCACATAAATGGGTACCCCCAAACATGATCATATGAGTTGAGAATGACATACCAGTACATAACTCAAAAAAATAAGAATAGTGGATGATGAAAAAACAACACAACAAACTGGAATTAAAAAGATCATTCAAATATTACAAACACGAAGCTTGGGATTTACATCACATTCCTCCCCAGGTGATCACAAGAGGTTTAGAAACCCATGGGAGGGGAAGAAGAAGAAGATGTTAAAGTAGAACTCCCCATAGCCTCCATAACTTCTTGGTATGTTGAAAATACCTCTTTGAGACTCCAAAATGGTAGCACCTTACCTCTGGTTAGAACTCACAAATGGGGTGCCCAAGGTGCCAATTTATATGCAAAGTAGGAGGTGGTTTTGGGAACCCTGATTTCATTAATTCTCTTGGTCCATGGTTTTGGCCAGTCAGACATTCATAAATCTCTCTGGACAAAACTAAAAAGTTGTTGGACAACATATTTTATACCCCCATGTCAAATTTGGCAGCCGGATATGAAATATAATAAGTGATATAGTCTAAATACAGAGAAAAAGTTTTGTGTAAAGACCCGTAAAATTCAAGGGAAATTTTTTCTTAATTTTCTTTAGAATTTTACAAGAGCGCGGTTTCAGACGGCACCTGATTCCGAGGCCCGGAGTGCCCGGAATTAATTTCCGAAGTTTGGCTCGGGTACGTTCAGTGAACGAACGAGCGGGAATTCCTAACTTTTGATCCGGTGCTCGGAATTGAAATCTGAGGGCACCGATGAACTCGCAGCACCGATATTCACTTAAAGAGACCTTTTCGGGAGTTGCGTTTGTTGCGGGTTGAAAGTTAAGTTTTGGGGTTTTTAGTTGAGTTAAATAAAATTTGTGTAAGACAAATTTTATTTTTAGTTTGTTAAAAACCTACCTAAGGGGGTTGGAAGTGGGGCCCACACCCACTTAACCTCCCTTGAGAGGATTAAGTGTGGTGGGGCCCACACGAACCCCTAGACTTTTCAAGTTCCCCTAACCCCCCTAAACCCCCTCTTAAATACGTAACTCTTCCCTACTTTATTTCTTGCCAACCTATCTCTTCATTTAATTTTGTCAACTCTAGATTTAATTAATGAATTGAATTCAACTTTTGAATTTTGAAAGGTTGGCAAAGTAAAAATAAAATAAGGTGTAGCTTATTTTATTTTGGGTTGATCGTTTGTCTTCTGGAGAGGTTGAGAGCTCTTCTTCTTCTTCTTCAAACTCAACGAAGAACGCGAAGAACGTCGTTCTTCAACGAAGAACTTCTCCGCCGAAGAACACGGTTCATCCGCGACGGTTTTCCGCGACGAACGCCTTCGACAACGACTCTTCCTCCGACGTCAAAAGAATCGAGTGCGACTATCGAGGTAGAGGTTCTTGAGTTCGTTGTTTTCTTTATTAATTGACTTTCCTCAAGTCTTGACGAGGAACGCTCAATTTCCGACGAAGAACGCCGCTCCGCTCTTCTTCGTTTACCGTGTCAACGAAAGGGGACGCCACCTCTTCCTCGGACAATCTTCGTCGGCGTAAAAGTTTCGCCAACGACGTGTCACTTCGAACGCATTCCTTCGTCATCGGATTTGACGAACGGCTTCCGCGACGCCCGACCTCCGCGACGTCGTCTTCCGCGGAACGTTGACAAATCCTCGAACTTATACCCGAGGTAGGGGATGTTGTTTAATATTTAATTATCTCATTCTTACTCGTGGTTCGTATGACTAACGTGAGGATGTTGTTTATTTAAAGTTGCGTTATTAATTTAACGTGAGGGGGCCGGACCTTACGAACACGGCCGAACCCCCTCCAACGTTCTTGTTTGTTTTTGCGGAAGAAAGCAAGTGGCGTGGTGCCGTCGCACCACGCGGTTGATCGTGCATATATTTTACGTGGCGCCGTCGCGCCACGAAGAGGAAAAATCTTCAAGAACGCGACGCCGTCGCGCCGCGTTGAAAGGATTCATGGCACGGCGAAAGGGGCGCGGTGCCGTCGCACCGCGCCGAACGACGAACACCGCGGCCGGTTCCGGGCCGCGGCGGGACGAGAAGACCGCGGCCGGTTCCGGGCCGCGGCGGGACGAGAAGACCGCGGCCGGTTCCGGGCCGCGGCGGAAGAGGAGACCGGCGGCCGGGCCGCCGGCGTCGGAAGTCAAAGGCGGGACCGGAATTTCCGGTCCCGTAGGTAAAAACCGGCCGGCCAGCTGGCCGGCCGGATGACTTAAAACCGGGGAATTTAATTCCCCGGCCAAACCTTAAAACCCCCCTCTTAATGAGGGGGGGGGGAGTGGTTTCCACGGGGGGGGCAGGCGGCTCCCCCGGATCTCCTTCAAAGCGGGCCCCCAGGAGGGGGGCCGTTTTACAAAAACCCGCGCCGCCATCCAAAAAAACCGGGGGCTTGATTGCCCCCACGTGCGCAGCTCCCTCGCGGCGCCAGGCCGCCGCGGCCCGCCGCGCCGCCGCGCCGCCGCGCCGCCGCCCGCCGCCGCCGCGCGCCGCCGCCGCCCACCGCCGCCGCGCGCCGCCGCCGCCCGCCGCCGCCGGCCACCGCACCGCCCAGGGGGGGGGGTCGGGCCGGGTCGGCCCGGACCCGGACCCCCCGTTTCGAACCAGTTTTGGTTTTTGGCTCATATCTTGAGCCTCGGACCTCCGATCGACGAACCGTCAGCGGCAACGCGATC
Organism: Viscum album; assembly: GCA_963277665.1. Lineage (NCBI taxonomy): Eukaryota > Viridiplantae > Streptophyta > Magnoliopsida > Santalales > Viscaceae > Viscum > Viscum album. The sequence goes on from OY728133.1 coordinate 1,736,266,420, forward strand.
CTCGGATCGAGACGGTCGTTTCGGTATATCGCACTCAAGGTTTCGGGTTACTTTGAGTTCGGCCGGGTTGGTTCGTTCACGAAACCAACCGGGCCTTCGGAGCGGAAACGCTCATATCTTGAGCCACGAACGTCCGATTGACGCGCCGTCAGTCGCGTTGCGTTTCTCTTAATGAGACGGATCTTTTGGCATACTCCGCCCGAGGTTTGGACGCAGGTGGAGTACGGTCGGGTTGGTTTTGCCTTAAAAACCAACCGGGCCCCGGAGACGAAAATGCCAATAACTCTCAGACAGGGCGTCCGATTGACGCGCCGTCTGTTTCGTTGACTTCCTCTTGATGAGACGGAACTTTTGACATACTCCGCCCGAGTTTTGGATACAGTTGGAGTATGGCCGGGTTGGATCGTATCTGAAATCCCACCGGCCCCTGGAACGGAAAAGCAGATATCTTCCAGACAGGACGTCCGTCTGACGAACCGTCAGCGGCGTTGATGATCACGATGAGAAACGGTCCCTATGAGTATACCCTATGAGAGTTCGGGGTACAGTTGAGATACGGCCGGGTTTGGTTCGCTCACGAAACCAACCGGGCCCCTGGGACGAAAAGGCTAATAACTCACAGACCGGGCGTCCGATCGACGCGCCGTCTGTTGCGTTGAGACCCCTGTGACGAGACGGTCTTTTGAGATACTTCTTTGCGGGACTTGTGATACTTGGAGTATCGACCAGTAGCTCGTGGAGCGGACCCTCCCGGAGACGAGCGTGCAGAGTACGGAGACCGTGTAACTAGCTGAGACCTGACGACTGCTTGACCGACTCGACTTGGAGTGAGTCGACTAGCCCAGTGGACGGAGCACTACTTTCTGAGGTGCAGACCCATGGCGGACGGAGTACGTGTGTGACAGTGCAGACCCGCGGTACTCGTCCGGAGAGTACCTCAGCAGGCTACTAGGGGGTGTGCACTACTGTGTTTGGGTGACATACCTCAGCAGACGGAGCGCCAGGTAGTTGGCCGCAAACCCGCAGTACTCGACAGGAGGAGTACCTCAGCAGTCTTAGGTTAGTGAGCAGTACCTCGGAGTCGTGACAGGACTACTGCACACTTCAGAGACGGGGCTCTTCAGCAGTTACGGTTTCGATAATGAAAATCCTGGTTTGAGCTGTGACTTTTGACCTTTGTGTTTCCTCATGATTGAGATGGGTTACTTGATGACTTAGGTATATGTATGGGCATATACCTGGGTAGTGGTTATCCGTTGATCTCATGATCCTTGTGTTTCCTCATGACTGAGATGGGTTACTTGATAACTTAGGTATATGTATGGGCATATACCTAAGTAGAGTTTATCTGTTGAGATCTTCTTGTGTTTATCCTTGTTGGTTTTAGTGAGACCTTGAGGGTCTCGGGGTCCCTACTGAGTATCGTTATACTCACCCCTGCACGGGCTATGCCCGCACCTCGTTGTGTTGGTTGCAGACGACGGACAGTGCTGACAGAGGCCGAGTGTTCGAGGACTAGACAGTACCTGGAGGTGGACTACACGACGAGGCGGTACCCGGAGGCAGACTACTGGACAGGACATACTCGGAGCAGACGGCGGGACCCGACGAGCAGAGGAGCTATCTGTACCCACCCTTCAGGTGGGATTTCCAGTGGACAGCTCGGCGTAGCTGCTTTACTTTTCAGTTGCTGTTTTCCCTTTCGAGTTGTACTTTACAGTTGGGCTTGTATTTCCGGCCCCTTTTTACTTTCCGCACTTTTAGTTGTACTCTGTATTTGCTTAGTGTTACTTTCCGCTTACTTTCTCTGTGGTGTTTGTTTACTTTACAAAGGCAATGCCTTCCCTTTTTACCGGGATTTACGCCTTGGTGCTAGTCGCCAGCCCCTGGCCTATGGAAGGCGGGCTTGGGGTAGTCACGGCACGGACCCCGAGGGCGGGTCGTGACAAATTGGTATCAGAGGAGTTCGGTTCTACCGCAGAACTTATAACTCTGATGTTTCTTTCTGTGAAGCAATAGTGTTGAGAGTACCGAGTGTGGTTTTCAGTTCAGGGAGTCCAGTGTTGGTGCGGGCGGCCGACGTATCCATACACCAGGACCCTGACAACTGATTTCCGACTTTGTGCACGAAAACACTGATTGCGTGTGTGTTTTCAAAGGTTTTTCCCCTTAAAACAGCTCAAACCAGGTCAGCTCACCAGGTATAATCGTTTGATCGTGTTACGTTGTTTCTTTCATGATGGCCCACCGAGCAGCGAGACTCCAGTGCAGGGCCCTTTTTCAGTGTTGGCACCTTCGGGTGGTGTACCAGCAGCACCACCACCCGTTAGGCAGCAGATGCCACTAGCTGACGGTGCACGCTAGCAGAGCGCGATGCACGAGTTCCAGTAGTAGAGGCCTCTGAGGATACGAGGCGAGACAGATTTCCCAGGCAACAGTGGACTGGATGGAGACGAATGCTAGAGTTCTACGCCTAGCTTGGATACTAGTAGAGCGGATGATGATCTTAGCTCCAGGTGTTTCCAGAGAGTGACCATGAGGTTGGTCCTTATAGTAACGAGGCTTCGGTACGCGAACCGATACCTGGATTAGTACCTACGGGTAGAGCGCCAGCTATGTCACTACCTGTTGGTCAGCAGAGACCCACAGGCTTAGTGCCTTACATATGTTTTAGCATCAGAAATCCCTCAAGTTTCGAAGTGAGCCTGACTCGTAGGCGGCTGAGGACTGGCTTGAGGAGGTGGTTGTGAGTTTTCTGGAGCTAATACAGCTTCGACAGTACGACATGTCGGAAGCAGAGCACTCAACGTGGCTTACCAATCAATCTTGGTACTCGTTGGTTACGTTGTGATCAGTTCTTTAGACTCGAACTTCTGAGCGAAGTGTGTCTAAAGGACATTCGAACCATTTCTTTTCCTCTATGCATTCCTACCTATGCTAGGATGCTAGAGAGAACCTTTGTGGTTGTGAACGTTAGCAGTGAAAGGCAGGAGACTAGCGCCAGTCTCAGAGACTCGGGCGTGTAAAATGTTTCAGGAGGAGGAAGTGCTAAGGACAGATGAATCTGCAGGGTAGCAGACGTGGAAGCAGAGCTTGGAGAGCAGCATGTGGTGGTGTACATTTCGACATGTTACGACCACCCGACTTAGTAGTCCCCGCCAGGCTCAGGGAGCAGGAGGGCTGGGGAGGAGAATAGCTGCATTGCGGTCAAGGAGTGTGACCCAGGAGCTCTAAGAATGATTCGGGGTACGAATTATGTCTACTACGAGCTGCCATATCTATAGACATAGGAACCAATCATTCTACCCTTCCACGAATCATGTCCCAGACCTAGAGGTTCCGGGTAAGCCGTAGACTTGACCCTCACGTCTGGAGATACCTTTGGGAGGAGACTCGATAATCACGCTTACGCCGACGGTGTGATTTGACCTCGAGGCGAGAGTTTCGGTTGGAATCTCTTGGTGGCAGCGTAGAGGCCTTATGACGTTGATCTGGGTATGGTTTTGATTCACAAATCATACCCCGGTTGACTGTTTTAGGCAAACGTCGGAATGGGTTTTCCTTGGTCGGCGAAAAGGAAACCCTGGGCAGCTCATGTTAAACTCAGACATAAGAGGGTGTGACCGATCACTCTTGAGTTGGTCAACCCTACCCCTGTGGCAGCAGGAGTTTGAGTTCAGTTCTAACCTAAAAAGGGAAACCTCTTGAGTTCGAGGGTGACGAACACGTTCTTATACGGTCTCAACCCGATGAGGTTTCGGAGATGTGGCCGAGGCGGCATGTTATCTCTGAAGTTCGATGGACCCTTTTGATCTTCAGCAGGGTAGGCGAGGAAGTTTACCGCTTGACCCTACCACCTCAGTCGCACCGGGTGCATAATGTTCACCACGTGTCTCAGCTGTGGAGATACGTGTATGTTTCTTCACACGTCATCGACCCCGGGGAGTTGGACGTCGATGACAGGGCGACAAGCACAGAGGTTCTAGTAGAGATCGAGGATCGACATGAGCAGGTTCTACGTGAACGGTTGCTTCCTCTGGGGTGCTTCTCGGGTAGCACGAGATCTTCAGGTGAGCATATGGGAGCGTAAAGCTCAGTTGCGTGCTCAGTACTACTTTGTTTCCCTTAAGTGTGAGTTGAAGCTTTACGGGGACGTAAAGCCCTGAGGTGGGAGTAATGTAAAGACCCGTAAAATTCAAGGGAAATTTTTTCTTAATTTTCTTTAGAATTTTACAAGAGCGCGGTTTCAGACGGCACCTGATTCCGAGGCCCGGAGTGCCCGGAATTAATTTCCGAAGTTTGGCTCGGGTACGTTCAGTGAACGAACGAGCGGGAATTCCTAACTTTTGATCCGGTGCTCGGAATTGAAATCCGAGGGCACCGATGAACTCGCAGCACCGATATTCGCTTAAAGAGACCTTTTCGGGAGTTGCGTTTGTTGCGGGTTGAAAGTTAAGTTTTGGGGTTTTCAGTTGAGTTAAATAAAATTTGTGTAAGACAAATTTTATTTTTAGTTTGTTAAAAACCTACCTAAGGGGGTTGGAAGTGGGACCCACACCCACTTAACCTCCCTTGAGAGGATTAAGTGTGGTGGGGCCCACATGAACCCCTAGACTTTTCAAGTTCCCCTAACCCCCCTAAACCCCCTCTTAAATACGTAACTCTTCCCTACTTTATTTCTTGCCAACCTATCTCTTCATTTAATTTTGTCAACTCTAGATTTAATTAATGAATTGAATTCAACTTTTGAATTTTGAAAGGTTGGCAAAGTAAAAATAAAATAAGGTGTAGCTTATTTTATTTTGGGTTGATCGTTTGTCTTCTGGAGAGGTTGAGAGCTCTTCTTCTTCTTCTTCAAACTCAACGAAGAACGCGAAGAACGTCGTTCTTCAACGAAGAACTTCTCCGCCGAAGAACACGGTTCATCCGCGACGGTTTTCCGCGACGAACGCCTTCGACAACGACTCTTCCTCCGACGTCAAAGGAATCGAGTGCGACTATCGAGGTAGAGGTTCTTGAGTTCGTTGTTTTCTTTATTAATTGACTTTCCTCAAGTCTTGACGAGGAACGCTCAATTTCCGACGAAGAACGCCGCTCCGCTCTTCTTCGTTTACCGTGTCAACGAAAGGGGACGCCACCTCTTCCTCGGACAATCTTCGTCGGCGTACAAGTTTCGCCAACGACGTGTCACTTCGAACGCATTCCTTCGTCATCGGATTTGACGAACGGCTTCCGCGACGCCCGACCTCCGCGACGTCGTCTTCCGCGGAACGTTGACAAATCCTCGAACTTATACCCGAGGTAGGGGATGTTGTTTAATATTTAATTATCTCATTCTTACTCGTGGTTCGTATGACTAACGTGAGGATGTTGTTTATTTAAAGTTGCGTTATTAATTTAACGTGAGGGGGCCGGACCTTACGAACACGGCCGAACCCCCTCCAACGTTCTTGTTTGTTTTTGCGGAAGAAAGCAAGTGGCGTGGTGCCGTCGCACCACGCGGTTGATCGTGCATATATTTTACGTGGCGCCGTCGCGCCACGAAGAGGAAAAATCTTCAAGAACGCGACGTCGTCGCGCCGCGTTGAAAGGATTCATGGCACGGCGAAAGGGGCGCGGTGCCGTCGCACCGCGCCGAACGACGAACACCGCGGCCGGTTCCGGGCCGCGGCGGGACGAGAAGACCGCGGCCGGTTCCGGGCCGCGGCGGGACGAGAAGACCGCGGCCGGTTCCGGGCCGCGGCGGAAGAGGAGACCGGCGGCCGGGCCGCCGGCGTCGGAAGTCAAAGGCGGGACCGGAATTTCCGGTCCCGTAGGTAAAAACCGGCCGGCCAGCTGGCCGGCCGGATGACTTAAAACCGGGGAATTTAATTCCCCGGCCAAACCTTAAAACCCCCCTCTTAATGAGGGGGGGGGAGTGGTTTCCACGGGGGGGGGGGCAGGCGGCTCCCCCGGATCTCCTTCAAAGCGGGCCCCCAGGAGGGGGGCCGTTTTACAAAAACGGCGCGGCAAAGCCGCGCCGCCATCCAAAAAAACCGGGGGCTTGATTGCCCCCGCGTGCGCAGCTCCCTCGCGGCGCCAGGCCGCCGCGGCCCGCCGCGCCGCCGCGCCGCGGCCCGCCGCCGCCGCGCGCCGCCGCCGCCCGCCGCCGCCGGCCGCCGCCGCCGGCCACCGCGCCGCCCGGGGGGGGGGGGGGGGTCGGGCCGGGTCGGCCCGGACCCGGACCCCCCGTTTCGAACCAGTTTTGGTTTTTGGCTCATATCTTGAGCCTCGGACCTCCGATCGACGAACCGTCAGCGGCAACACGATCCTCGGATCGAGACGGTCGTTTCGGTATATCGCACTCAAGGTTTCGGGTTACTTTGAGTTCGGCCGGGTTGGTTCGTTCACGAAACCAACCGGGCCTTCGGAGCGGAAACGCTCATATCTTGAGCCACGAACGTCCGATTGACGCACCGTCAGTCGCGTTGCGTTTCTCTTAATGAGACGGATCTTTTGGCATACTCCGCCCGAGGTTTGGACGCAGGTGGAGTACGGTCGGGTTGGTTTTGCCTTAAAAACCAACCGGGCCCCGGAGACGAAAATGCCAATAACTCTCAGACCGGGCGTCCGATTGACGCGCCGTCTGTTTCGTTGACTTCCTCTTGATGAGACGGAACTTTTGACATACTCCGCCCGAGTTTTGGATACAGTTGGAGTATGGCCGGGTTGGATCGTATCTGAAATCCCACCGGCCCCTGGAACGGAAAAGCAGATATCTTCCAGACAGGACGTCCGTCTGACGAACCGTCAGCGGCGTTGATGATCACGATGAGAAACGGTCCCTATGAGTATACCCTATGAGAGTTCGGGGTACAGTTGAGATACGGCCGGGTTTGGTTCGCTCACGAAACCAACCGGGCCCCTGGGACGAAAAGGCTAATAACTCACAGACCGGGCGTCCGATCGACGCGCCGTCTGTTGCGTTGAGACCCCTGTGACGAGACGGTCTTTTGAGATACTTCTTTGCGGGACTTGTGATACTTGGAGTATCGACCAGTAGCTCATGGAGCGGACCCTCCCGGAGACGAGCGTGCAGAGTACGGAGACCGTGTAACTAGCTGAGACCTGACGACTGCTTGACCGACTCGACTTGGAGTGAGTCGACTAGCCCAGTGGACGGAGCACTACTTTCTGAGGTGCAGACCCATGGCGGACGGAGTACGTGTGTGACAGTGCAGACCCGCGGTACTCGTCCGGAGAGTACCTCAGCAGGCTACTAGGGGGTGTGCACTACTGTGTTTGGGTGACATACCTCAGCGGACGGAGCGCCAGGTAGTTGGCCGCAAACCCGCAGTACTCGACAGGAGGAGTACCTCAGCAGTCTTAGGTTAGTGAGCAGTACCTCGGAGTCGTGACAGGACTACTGCACACTTCAGAGACGGGGCTCTTCAGCAGTTACGGTTTCGATAATGAAAATCCTGGTTTGAGCTGAGACTTTTGACCTTTGTGTTTCCTCATGATTGAGATGGGTTACTTGATGACTTAGGTATATGTATGGGCATATACCTGGGTAGTGGTTATCCGTTGATCTCATGATCCTTGTGTTTCCTCATGACTGAGATGGGTTACTTGATAACTTAGGTATATGTATGGGCATATACCTAAGTAGAGTTTATCTGTTGAGATCTTCTTGTGTTTATCCTTGTTGGTTTTAGTGAGACCTTGAGGGTCTCGGGGTCCCTACTGAGTATCGTTATACTCACCCCTGCACGGGCTATGCCCGCACCTCGTTGTGTTGGTTGCAGACGACGGACAGTGCTGACAGAGGCCGAGTGTTCGAGGACTAGACAGTACCTGGAGGTGGACTACACGACGAGGCGGTACCCGGAGGCAGACTACTGGACAGGACATACTCGGAGCAGACGGCGGGACCCGACGAGCAGAGGAGCTATCTGTACCCACCCTTCAGGTGGGATTTCCAGTGGACAGCTCGGCGTAGCTGCTTTACTTTTCAGTTGCTGTTTTCCCTTTCGAGTTGTACTTTACAGTTGGGCTTGTATTTCCGGCCCCTTTTTACTTTCCGCACTTTTAGTTGTACTCTGTATTTGCTTAGTGTTACTTTCCGCTTACTTTCTCTGTGGTGTTTGTTTACTTTACAAAGGCAATGCCTTCCCTTTTTACCGGGATTTACGCCTTGGTGCTAGTCGCCAGCCCCTGGCCTATGGAAGGCGGGCTTGGGGTAGTCACGGCACGGACCCCGAGGGCGGGTCGTGACATTTTGACCCCGTGCATATCCACTTTATTGGAAAAATCAGTTTTTATGGGCCTCTTAATGAACGAATTGGGATTTGGTTCCTTCATATGAAATGAAGATAATGAAAGTTTGGACCATCCCACAAAGTTTAATCCCATTTTAATGCAAGGTTAAGTATAAACATGTGTTTTAGTACACTGGTGTTCTTGGATCATGTGCAGATTGGCTCATCTTTCTTAGACTTCATCATGGGTCCTCCAAATCACCTCCACCTACAATATAATTATCAAAATAATTAAAATTTACCTTTTTAAAAGTGTTAAACACAAAATAATTGAATCAAACATGGATTGAAATTTGTTATTATACTTGTAATTTTCAATACAATACAAGTTTAATACATTGGTATAAGGGTGAAATAAAACAGTGAATCGTGGTACGATCAGCCATCCCGTGTCCGTCGCCACCTGAGGACCACATCTTCATCCCTATAACAAGCTGAACCCACCGCCCAATTAAGGGTCTTTGGGGGATTGAACACCCCACGTTGGATGCAGTACATAAGGTGGTGGACCTCTCATCCACCATTTTGACTGCATATATAATTATATACAAATATATATAATTATATAAATATATATAATTATATAAAAATATATAATTATATAAAAATATATATAATTATATAAATATATATAATTATATACAAATATATATAATTATACATAAATTTATAAATTTATATAAATATAATTATAACTATATATATATATTAAGTGTTTGGGGGTACAATTACTTTTAAACACACACACACCACTATATAAAAAGTACTTTTTAAATATATTTATTTATAATTATAATTATAAATAAATAAATATATATATATATATTAATATATATATATAATTATATAATTATATATAATTATATACAAACATTTATAATTAGAAGAAAATATTTTTAAATATATTTATTTATAATTATAATTATAAATAAATATATTTATTATATTTATAATTATATATATTAATAAATATATATATATATTATATAATAGCCGCTTCGGTGGTGGCGTAGTGGTGAACGTGAGGAGCATAACAACGTTGTTCTTTGGGAGGTGCAAAGTTCAATTTCTGGGAGCCCGATCTTGGACAGATTTCTCCCTCCCTCAGGATCCACTCATCTTGTCGAGTAGTAATGCGAAACGGGTGGGGTGAGGCGGGGCGGGCCAAGCCCGCGCGGGTTTGAGCCCACGCGGGTTTGTTCGCAAAAGCCTGCATATAATGCGAACAAAAAAAATCCAAACCCGCCCCGCCTCGCATAAACCCGCGGGCTGCCCGCATTAAAAAAAATACAATTTATAATCAATTAAATATTATATTTTTTTTTATCATTTTTAATTTTAGTTGCTGGGAGAAGTATGAATTTACTATAGCTAGAGTTTTAAGAGATGCGATGAAACATTTTTCTATATGTTAATGGTGTAATGTGCCGATGCCGATGTGGTGGTGAATTGTTGCAATGCAAAGTAGGTGAGTGATCAATGAGGGGTGAAAATGATGATGTTGATTGTGTGGCGATGAGAATGGCTAGACCTAGGAATGAACTACACCACTTCAAGCAATAACTGGTTTCAGAGGAGGCTATTAGAGTCTCATGAGGTCCTTTAATTTTTTCTTAATAACAAAATAAAATTAAGTAATAACAAAATTAAATCGGTCTAAAAAATATTATAATTATAATAACTCTTTTAGAATTGAAACCAAGTGCATGAGATATGAGTTCCATTTTTCGAGAGGCGTGATGACACTCCATGTGAATATGGTTAATAATTACTAATATTATAATTATAGCATCCCGCCTTTTTATCACATAAACTTTCATTACATTTTACAAATCCGAGGATCTTTAAGGTTTAGTGTCTTGGAAACCAGGAACTTTAAACATGAAAACATAAAACATTATTCTAAAACACTTGAAAGGCTTCTCCTCATGTTCATCCTAGGTTCATTACTGCATCACATAACCTGGGGACATACATCAAAAGAAAGGGTGAGCAAAAAGCCCAGTAAGGGAAACAAGAGAAACATTTTTACATGTGAACTTGAGATACTTCAATAAGGTCATGAAAAGAACTTTAAGGCATGAGAATGAAATCATGAGGCATATCATAACAAAAATAACATTTTCATAACTTGAATATGTGGCTACATCATTTAACATAGAAAATCATGAACATATCACCAAGGTCCATCCCCAAGGTGTCATTTGAAAATTACCAAGGTTATTCACCAAGGTATCGTGAAAATTGTAATCTCTAGTGGTTACATCATTACCCAATGCATTGGAGCGCTATCAGGGCGCACCCTTAAATTTGCCTTTATTATCATGTGAGCCACATATATCATCATCAAAAATTTCATAAAGAACCCATATAGCACAAAATAAACAGGTTTCATTTCATAATCATAACGTTCTAAAAACTGCTTTAAAGATATGATCTTAATGTCACTTTAAACCCACGGAAAGGGAAAGCGGGTCTCATGTATGAAAATCCCAGAATTTAAAATAGAACATTTTGATATATATGTGAATACCCTTATAGAAATAAAAGCTTTGAGTATTCACTTTATAACATAAAATAATTTTGAGAAAAGAGAGAGGCATTTTGAGACGAAAATTCTGCAGCATAACGGCTATGTTACAAGGTTTTATAAAACATTGAAAAGAGAGGGGACATGGGTCACCCACTCATAATTGATCCATAAAATAGTAGGGGGACAGAATATAATGGATTTAAGAACATGGTAATGAAATTTGAAAGATATACCATATGAAATGAAAAAAACATGGAAGTGAGACAAAAATAAGATTTCTCTTATGAAAATTCGGCAGCCTAACGGCATCACTTAACTTCAATAAAAAAAATGATTTGACAAGATCAAATAGGGTCTCTCATCATATGATCATAAGAGATCAGTATGATAGATATAGAGATCATACCCCAACATAATAAAAAGGAACTTGAAAGACTTGACATGAAAATCGAACTTGAAAAATGAGAAGGGTGAAAGAATCACTTAAAAATTCGGCAGCTTAACGACGCCACTTAAAACTTCAAAATACTGAATTGAAGAGATCAAATGGGGTCTCTCATCATATGATCATAAAAGATTAGTATGATAAATTTAGAGATCATACCCCAACATAATAAAAAGTAACTTGAAATACTTTACATGAAAATAGATCTTGAAAAATGAGAAGGGAGAAAGAATCCGTTACAAAAATTTCGGCAGCCTAACGACGCCACTTAAAACTTCATAAAAAGAAATAATGAGAGTAAGAGGGGATCTCTCATTATATGAACATGAAAAGGGAAGTAAGAGGAGTATAAAATAACATCCTTCAACATAAGAACATGGAGCATAAAAGGAATGACATAAAAGAGATTACTTGAAATGAAAGAGAGAGGTTGGATCCCTTACCTTAAAACGTAAATCTTAAAACTCAAAGGTTGGGACCTTGAGGGATTGGGGGCACCTTGGGAGGATTCCTTGGGAGGTAATGAGACCAGAAATTCGTTGGGGGAGAGTGGGGAGTCGAAAGGATGAGAGGATTGCTTGGTATTTATATGGAAAGTGAGGGGACAAGGCATTAATGATCAAGGGACACCTCAAAAGTGGTTTTCTCAAAAGCATGGGCCCTCCCATGGCACTTCCCATGGAGTTAGGCCACATGGGGCCCCCAATACAATAATTCATCACCTTTGTCCGACCATCCCTTAAAATATCTCATGACATCATCATGATACAGTTATGAGATCATTAAACATACTGAAACCCTAAAACTGTATTTTTACTATTCACTGAAAATTCAACTTTCTCAGAAAAATCCCAAATTTTCACCTTAACCAAATATCAATGCTTTGATTTCAAAAATGAACTTCATTTTATAAAAATAATTTTTTAAATATTTTTAATTTAATTTTTAAATAAATACACTATTCACCGAAAATTCATTTTTTCAAAAAAAAACCCCAAAAATTACCATAACATAATATCGGTGCTCCGAGTTCAAAAATGAAATCCATTTTATAAAAATAATTTTTTAAAATTTTTTTAATTTAATTTTTAATTAAAAAACACTATTCACTCGAAAAAACTAATACTTGAATAATAATTTATGAAACCGTTATTTAACCATTTTATTGAATCACATTACTTAATCAAGGCGCCTAGACTATATTAATACTTTCTTTAAGTGAGATTACTAATCCATTTGGACACATTACTAATCCTAATCATAAAATCACTATTCATAATTTACTATTTATCAAAAATCAAGTTGATCTTATTAGACTCTAAATTTCGTACTGAACATAATTGTAGAAGACCATTTTTTGAAAATCATTACACATTTTTAATTATTTAAGGTTTACATAAACATTTTTAAAATATCCTTTTTCTAAAATTCATCAAAAATATGCATACTATATTTATCCGGTCATTTAAAAATTCATAAACTTCATCATAAGAAGAAATCCCAATTTTTATTTAAAACAAAGGATTACACAAGGCAGTTACGGTCTCCTTACATAGCCCCTTATCACACCAGCATAGGACCTAAGTGTAAGGTGTGCTAAGGTGAGAGAATCTGAGGGAGGCTCGGCTAACATCGCACGAGTAGTAATTTCTATCAGTTTGAACTTCTTGCAAAGGCGATTCTGTTCTAGCTTCACACGATGAAGTTCGGCTTGGGTTTGGTCCAAAGCAAAGCCCAGTGGTGCTACCTCCTTCCCAAGTTCTGTTAGATGGGCTTCGATCAGTCCAAGACTACTGGGTGAGGCCATCGAATCTTCTTTCTATAATAATTAACCAAGATTACTTGTATTTAGAGACAATAATCAAAACGTTTAGTTTCCAGCGGTCATATTGAACAATGGTCATATAACCATCTAAACCCAACGGTCTCATTTTATTTATAATCATGTTATCAAATGAAACATTTTTGTTGATTATAAAAATAAATAAAATAACACATAAAATTAGGAAACAAGATTTATTCAAAATTTCGGGTTGTTACAATAATATCATATTAAAATAATAAATATTGACATATTTAAAATTCACATGTAAATGAATTGTGAATTTGTATGACCATTATGGTGATAAATCATATGTCATTGTTTAATCATGTTAAAAAAAACTAAAATACCAAAGAAGCATATATTGTACAAAAAAAATTAAATTAGGCCCACGGGTCAGCCCGCACCCGTGCGGGCTCAACCCGCATTGGCCTGTGCTCTTTGCGGTCAAAATTTTTAGGCCCGCCCCACCCCGTATCCACCCCATACTCGCAAATCCCGCAGGTCCGTTTTGCATCACTATTGTCGAGTCACCCGGTTCTCGACTGGGTGGGGAAAATGAGGCGCAATCCACCCTGTGCTGACGGATTATTGTGTTGAACAATTGTCATTCGGGCTGTCACCCTATGGGACACTCTGCCATCTTGATTGACAACAACTTCTTCCTGAATGAGGTTCTCTTCGGAGTGATCCCTTTATGGGGATGGGTGTTCCTTGGTGTGGAGGGTTCAAAAATGTCACACATAAGGATTTCCTTTTTCGAAAGAATATATATTTATATATAATTATATAATTATATTTATAATTATTTAGAAACATTTTTAAATATATTTATTTATAAATATAATTATAAATAAATATATATATATTTACATAATTATAAAATTATAATTATACATTTAAATAATCAATATATTTATTTATAATTATATTTATAAATATATATTTTAAATTCTTTAAATATTTATTTATAATTATATAAATTTAATTTTTTTAATTATATTTATTATATTATTAAAATTCGGTTTTTATCAGCGCTTTGTTAGCGCTGATAAATATTTAGTGTTATCACTGCTAAAAAAACATTGATAAAACATATCTCTATCAGTGCTTACTATTTTAGTGTTGATAAAAATTTAGTTTTATTAACTCTAAAAAGGCGTTGATAAAACATATCTTTATCAACCCTTAACATTTTAGCACTAATAACACTACTATTTATCAGTGTTTTTTTGAAAACGATGATAAAAGTCTTACTCGATCTTTTAAATAGAACCCTAACAAAGTCCTCCATGCTAGCGTCGTTCAAGTTCTTGAAGAACCGAATCCCTACCACCACTCTTCATCGATCTTCTCGAAAAATCGATCCTCTCAAAAACTAAGGTATGTGATTATTTCTTCTCTTCTTTAATCTTGATCCAAACTACACACCTGATCCGATGCGCATCACACCGTATATCATCACACAAAAAGAAACTGATCGAACCTTCGTTGGCCAACCCCTCTGAAAATGTTTGGTTTCTTCCACTTACCCAAACATGATGCCTTCACTCTTTGGTTGTTGGAGCATTTTCTGTTATAGATGATAAACTGAGGAGCATTTTCTGGCTCGTTTTCCATTGTACCTAGGGGGTTTTCCATTGAACCGAGGAATGTTTTATATATTGTCACATTATATTACAAGCCTTTGAATGTTAGTTGGTTTTAAAGAGTTTCTTTATTAATGTTATTCCTATATGACTATTCATGGGGAGAAAATAGTGTTTTTCAAATGCTTTCAACCCTTTTCTTGAAATGAGATTCCATAACATGTGTTTAAAAAAAATGCCTAAGTGGTTTTTAGAAAAGGGTGTGAGTATTTTTTTAATGCATATCTTAATGCCACCTTGAATTTCTGAAAGTACATTTTGTATCAATTGATTTTTGAGCCAAATATTTGTAAAATTTCCATAACGACTCATAAAGTTTGTATTTTGTTTTGAAAGAAGTAGAACACAAATTTGAGGTTTTTAAATGCGTTCTTTCCACCAAAATAATGTTCAAACCAAGTGTTTGAGTGTTTTGAAGTGTTTAAAATGATTGACATGAGTTTTTGACATTACCCCATGTGCATATTTTATTCAATGTTTTCTTAAATTAATATCTATATAAATGACCATCTTTGTGATTATTAATATTAACAAACAATATTGTCACGTGTATATAAATATTTTGTTAAACTTAATTTGTAAATAATTTTTTTTATAACTTCAATGTAATTTATAAGTAATAATAGCAAACAATTATTAATAATTTTGATTATGTGTATGTAAATAACTATAAATAATTTATAAATAATTTTTATTATAGATAATTTTGATTATAAATAATTTTGATTATCTTGAATTAATAATTAATAATTTTGAATTAATATTTATCTTGAATTAATAATTTTGAATTAATAATCATTTTGAATCAATAATCTTGAATGAATATTTTTGATTATCATGAATTAATAATTTTGAATTAATAAATTATATAAATAATTTATAAATAATTTTGATTACCTTTAATTGACAATTTTTATTATGTGTATATAAATAATTTTGATTATGTGTGTATAAATAATTTTAAAAATAAATAATTATATATATATATAAATAATTTTGATTATGTGTATATAAATATTTTGTTCAATGTAATTTATAAATAATAATAACAAACAATTATAAATATAAATTATAAATATATATTTATATAATTATAAATTTATTTTATAAATATATATATTTATGAATGCATATTTATATAATTATATATAAATAAAGATATTTATAAATAAATAAATAAATGAATAAATATATATATAATTATATAAATATATTTATAAATATATATAAATATATTCATATAAATATTTTTTTAAAAATATATATTTATTTTTAATAAATAAATATATATTTATTTAAAAATCCAAGATACAATTTAAAATTATAATATTTTTTTATTTGGAATAATTGAGTATTAGAAATCTATATTTAAAATAAGGGTTATTTTTATCATATTTCTATAACATTTCTTTTTTTTTTCTTTTCAAAATTGTTACCAAGGAAGATAAAGAGAAATTACAATTATTTATTTTCTTATACTAAATTTCACATCAAAACAAAATGAAGAGAAATTAAAATTACAATCATTTCTTTGTCAATTTTTTTTTAAATTTTTTAAATTTGTATTAATATATTTTTCTTAGTTTAATGTTTATCTAATTTTATTGTCCTGAAATTATAATGATATATTAAAATCAAGGTATGTGATCTGTTGTGATCCATTGCTCCCCCTTGAACATCTTTGTTTTTAATTTTCCCAAATGGTTTGAACACCACGAGCGCAAGCGATCTTATTTGTTCACGATCTACCTTGTTGATTCTCCAACCAATCTCTCTTGCCTTGAGCCATTGTTGGTTCACCCTCTCCATCACCTACACGCTCATTTTCACCCATTCATCATTATTTCTCACTTTTATTGCATGAAGCTCCTAGTTGTGCACTGCAAAAGCACTGCCCCACTTATCATGTAAGGCGGTGACTGCAAATGATAAGTGGACAGTGTTTTTGTAGTGCACAACTGGTAATCAGCCCCAAGTTTTGAGTATTTATCCTGTTCCCATGAATTAAAATCAAACAATACATCCCATTTGATTCCAAGCACCCCTACTACGTCCATGGATTAAAACCACAACGTCTTTTTAAAACATGCCATTATCTTTTGTATTTTATTTTTAGCGACCATTAGAGCATCATCTTTCAATATCATTTTATTTTCAAGAAACTGAAATATGAAAAGTATATTGTGCCAAATTCTAAGAGAGAAAATTTTAAATCTGACCAATTTTACTTTTTGCATAAAAATAGTTACCAAGCATTGATATAAATAGTCAGTTTTGAAGCTTTATATTAAAGCCCATATGCTGATCACTTCTATGTTGGGTTTTGATAGGGGAGTGGTCTCTCTTGGGATCTGAATTAGTGCAAGAGATGATATATTAGGTTAATATAATACAGAAAATATTAATGATAACTTGAGTTAGTAAAATAATAACCATTAATAATCTTACCTTGCACTAATATTTTAATCATAAGATCAACTTTTTCTATGAAATAGTTTTTATGTTTTATTTATCTTGTTAGATATTAATATTATGGAATCAAATAGCATGTATATGAATAAAAAATGAATGTATTCCAATTGTATGACAAAAGAGTATGAGGATGGGGTGAAAGAGTTATTAAGTTTGCAAAAGATCAGGCATATGACCCTTCTCAAATCCATTGTCTGTGTTTACACTATTGTTATTCAAGACTAATTAGTCCAGAGGAGTTGTAAGAACACATGATCTGTCGTAAAATATAACTAAGTTATAAATGTTGGACTAAACATGAGAAAAAACTGAATATAGCTAGTCACTTAGATAAGACTGCATTTTATGGATCATCTAACATGATTACAAGTGTGGACAATGATGAAAACCACATCGAGGATGTGATTACAGGTGTAAACAATGATAAAGATTGTATTGAGGAAATGCCAATGATAGTTGAAGATTAACTTCATGATTTTCCAAAAATTGTTTGAGAAGTTAAAGAGCTGTGAAAAGACGCCATTGTATGTTTGTTGTACTAAATATACCACATTTTCAGCCATACTGAAGCTATATAATTTAAAAGCTAGCAACTAATAGAGTGATTTTCTAAACTAATTTCTCTTTTGAATAATATGATCCTAGAAGATAATGAGCTTCCTTTTCAAACATATAATGCTAAATGAATGCTACGTTCAATGGGTATGATCTCTAAAAGAATACATGCCTATCCAAATGACTGTATACTATTTCTCAAGAAGCACAAATCAATTAAAAAATTCCCAAAGTGTGGTGCTTCTCAATACAAGAAAGGTGAATTGGGTCCTAATAAAGTTCTATGGTACTTTCCAATCATTCCAAGGTTTAGGTTCCTATATAGAAGTAAGAAGACTACAAGAAAATTTATGTGGCACACTGATATAATAAATAAATAAGGGAAACTTCATCATCTGAAAAACTCTCCTTAGTGGAAGATAATTGATCACGAGTATCCATAGTTTAGAAGTGATCCGTGAAACCTTTGTCTTGCGCTATCTATAGATGAAGTAAATATTTTTGGTTTTCAAAGAATCACTCACAGTACATGGTTGGTTATGTTGGTAAATTATAGCTTTCCAACGTGGTTATGCATGAAACAAAAATACATTATGTTATCTTTGCTTGTATCAAGACCAAAATAACTGGGTAATGATATTGGTGTTCATTTGGATCCATTGATCAAAGATTTGAAATTATTATGGAATTCATGTGTTACATTGTATGGAAATTACATAAATAAAGAGTTCACATTGATGTTCATGTTGTACGAGATGATAAATTAATTTCCTATTTATGAATTGTTTTAGGATATATTATTAAAGGAAGTCAAGGGTGTAATATTTGTGAACAAGGTATATAGTCAATTAGGTTGAAACATAAATTGAAGACTGTGTTTCTAGGACATCAAAAATTTCTATCCTAGGGACATAAGTACCAATCTTGGATGACATCATTCGATGGGAGTTCAGAAGAATTTACAACACCATATCCACTACTAAGTGACTGTATGTTTGGGAAAGTAAAGAAATGGACATTACTTTTGGTAAACCCTTTTCAAAAAACCTTACAAAAACCATTTGTAAAAAGAGATCTATTTTTTTGAATTACCATACTGGAATTTTTTGCACATCATACATTTTCTTGATGTTATGTATGTTGAAAAAAATGTATGTGACAACTTCATTGATACCTTACTAAATGCACCCAACAAAAAAAAGGACAAAATTAAAGCTAGGTTGGACATGATTGGCATAAGAATATAGAAGATTTGGAACCAATGAAGAGTGAAAAATGAAATTTTTTCCTCCACCTTCTTACACTCTTTCTAGGAAAGAGAGATATCAGTTTTAAAACTTCTTGAATGATGTAAAGGTTCTAGAGGGGTATTCATTAAATATCAATAATATCATGTCAATGATTGATTTAAAGTTAAAGGGTATGAAATCACATGACTATCATGTTTTGATGCAAGATCTAATGCCTGTAACTTTATGTTGAATTTTCCCAAGAATTTATATCATACATTAACCAAGTTCTATTTATTTTTCAAAGCTATATGCAACAAATTTATAGACCCAACAAAATTGACAACTATGGAAAAATAAATTGCTATCATATTATGTGAATTGCATATGTTCTTCCAGCTAACAATATTTGATATGATAGTTTACTTGATGGTTTAATTGGTAAGATATATTTGAATTTTTGGTCCTATAAATTATAGATGGATGCATCCCATTAAATGTTATGTGAATATTTTGAAAGGGTATGTCAAAAATAAAAGTTGTAAAAAAGGTTGTATTGTGGATTAATATGTTGTTGAGGAAGCTTTTAAATTATGTACCAACTAACTGTCTAATTTGGAAACCATTGGTATACCAAAATCTCATCACATCAAGTGACTTATGGGTGAAGGAATTTTTGGAATAGATGTTTTTACAATTACTACTAAAAATCGGGAGCAGACCCACCTTTATGTTTTTCATAATAGTTTAGAGGTTTCCCCATATGTTGAAACCCACAAAGTAATTCTTAGACATTTGAATACATAAAGGGATGAAAACTAGACATCAAATACACATATTAAACAGTTTATAGGATGGTTTCAAGACCATATTTTTAAGGATTCAACTGAAAATTCAGATTCAATTTCACAAAACGTCGATAGATATCTAGAAGACCAATTGTGCATGTATTATCTTATAATGATTATGTAATTAATGGTTATATGGTATATGCATATGAGAATGATAAATAAAGCAACATGCAAAATAGTGGAGTTATACTTGTGGATAGAGCGATGCATGTATCTGGTACCAAGGATAAAAATCCAATTTATGCGAATATGTCATACTTTGGAATCATCAAAGAAATATGGGAGTCAGATTATACAACATTCCAAGTGCAATTTTTTAAATGAAAGTAGGTTGATAATGGGAGTGTTGTTAAAATAGATGAATTGAGATTCACAAAAGTAGATTTTAGTAAGGAAGGGTATAAGGATGAACCATTTATAATGGAATCATAGGCAGTGCAATTATTTTATGTTCCATATCCCACAAACCAAAAGTGGTTAATTGTTTTTTTATCATCCAAAACCACTAAAGGGTCAGATGTTAATTCAATTGAGGATGACCCTTTCATTGGGATGTACCAATCATTTCATAGAAGTACCAATGTATATGGGGTCTTTTATGTCAAAGGTGATCGTAATGAAGGTATTGGATACTCGATAGAGGGGTCAATTCTCTTTATCCTTTAAAAAATATTTCAATAATCAGGATATCTTTTTTATAATATGCATTACCTTACCTCATATTATTATCTGTTCACTACTGCATTTATGTAATCTAAATTAAATGTTCAACCACTTCTTTAGATAATGATTTTTTCACATGCTGATGCTCCCAATCCCGAGGAACAATAGGTTTCTCAACATGCTAGCTCTCTCATTGTAGAGGAACAACAACCTTTTGCACATGTTGATGCTACCAATCTAGAGGAACAACATATTGATGATATTAAAGCTGATGAAATGGTAGATGGTGAATATCTAGTGTCCCAAAAACAATAGGAGCACCATAGAATGATGCTGTTAGAAAAAACTATTAAGGTGAGAAATAAAGGCATCAAATTCAAGGTTGGATGAAATGCATGTGGAGAACCTATTAATCCCAACAAGGCCATCTTTAGTAGTTACATTATCCTCAACACTTATATGCACATTCCAATTGATGTAAATTCATGGCACAATGTTGTTACCATGCTTAAGAAACTGATTTGGGAAGAGATTAGGGTAACATTATGATATAATTTATTCATTTTACTAAAAAATAATGATATATTGACTTAATCATCATTATCCCTTACAAAGTGCATTTATAGTAGATTAATCCTAAATGAAATTTGTATTAATGATCAATGGAAAGGTTCACAGATGATTTAAAACAATTCTTATGAAGTATCATCTCAAAGATTATAAAGGTAAAATAAACACACACCAACCACATATGTATGCACACCTGATAAAACAAAAAGCATGTGATGTGTTTATCGGTCATTATGAGGAGAAATTTTTCATGCATATTATGACTGGTAATACATTTCTTGACAATACGTGTATTAATCACTTTGATTAATAATTATTAATTTATGAAATAGAAACTGAATGCTGAAAATAAGCAACGAGAAGAAAAACCAATGTACCCCTACCATAAATCAAGGATGGGGTAAAATTCAATTGAAAAAAATGGTGCATATTTTAAATCTACTATAATACTTTTATGTGGTATGAAATAAAAACATAATTATATTCCTCTCTTTATATACAGATTGATGAATCCAAATCCAAATCCAAATCCACTTCTATCCCACATCACGTTCTATAGAAGGAGGCATGCGTAAATAAATAAGGGATACTAATAGATGAAAACACATAAAAAGTATGGGGATAATGTGTAATAATGACATAATAAAACTTTGTTTTGCTTTAAATAAGTATTACATAATAAATATTACTTATTTTCCTATATTTTTATCCAAATTAGAGACAAGAATCATCATTAGTTATACCTGATGAACAACTACTATCAGTGGCTTTGAAGTGGCCAGAACAGTATGACTGCATCATAAGTGCATCTTTTTGGGTGTCACCCTGAATATATTTTTAGAAAAGAAACGAATAAGGTGATAAATATAAGAAAATAAAATCATTTCAGGCATGATTAGCTACACTTGAAGAAAAATTTAATTAGTAGTCAATTTTTTTAGAAAATGTTACGGGAAGGAATAAAAAAGAAGAAAAAATATAATAATAACCAATAGGTGAAGATCCCCCACCCACTAGCTTTGAGGTGATCCATTTCACTCAAAGATCTATCTTAGAATAGGTAATCAATATTTTTATAATTCTTTCTATAAAATACGAATCATACTGATGCTGATACCTTTCCTATATTGATATTCTATAGGGTGAAAATGATTGTGATTTATATCTATCAACACCAACCCATAACCTTGTTTCAAGGGGTACTATGTACAATATATAAGAAGATATTAAACACAATATATAATTTACAATAGGTTATATGATAGTGGGGATTAACGTCACTCAAGATCTGAGTGCCAAGCTACCTATTCCACTTGATGATGTGAATATTCATACAGTTGATCAAGCTATTGGAACATTCGTAGCATGGCTGTTAGATCTTGTAAAAGTTTTTTTTAAAAGGATGCATTCATTTCTAACCTATTTTTCATGAAAAAACTTTAATAATTATTGAAAAAGGTCTAAACTGATGAATGTTATTACAGATAGAAAAAAGGAAGGGGGGTGAAACAAAAGTTCGAATCAAATGATCTAAAGGATCAACTAACCAATTGAAAAGATCTTCACAAAGTACCTTTACCCCACTTGTTCAACTTTTACATTTAATAACATTAAAGGTTCATGAGGATACAATGTTAGAAAGTGTTGATACGACCACAATTGATTTTGAAGAAAAAATATATGGAGAGGCTATTACAGACTATATTGGTATTGATAATGTAAATGAAATCCGTATACATGAATGGATAGAAGTCATAGTTGTAAATATATAAATGAGGTTTATTTTCATGATTTTTTTCCAATAGATGATCTACTATGTTAATTATGAATGAATACTATTTATATTTTTTGCAGGTGTATATATGAATACCATTTGAAGGGAAAACCCTATAATAAAAAATTTGGACTCATTAGTCCTCACTTATTTTCTTCACAACCATTCTCATTAGAACCAAATCAATATAAAGGAATAGTGTACAAACAAGCCACAATGTTTGAAATCAAACTTACAGATGACAAAATCTTCTTAATACCCATGATGCATGGGTAAAACTATAAAATTTAATTATATTATGTATATTTTCATTCATTTAATTACTTATTACTTTTTATTTTTTAGGCAGTATTGGTTATTCATTGAAGTCAATTTGGATACTCTAAAAATTTATTTTCTATATTCAATGCATGGATACCAAAAAAACTGACCACACATGAATACGTTTATCAATTTTTAATACACTTCATGCAAGATTTTACTACTAAACTTCAATTTATACATTTTATATTATTTTTTAATGAAAATTATATGATGATAGGGTGGTGTTTAAATATCATCAAAATAATGGCATGAAGATAGTCCATGAATACAAGGATCCTATCAACTTCTACAAGTGGATACATATTAGGGTATATACAATAAGATTTCACTATCAATACATATATCAAAAAAATTACTTATTTTTATCAATATCTTTGTAGTGTATGAAATAAACCAATGGAAAATATTATGGTTATTATATTTTCAAATTTATGAAATGTATCATATTCCATCAACAAACTAGCATCCCCAAAGAGGTATTTTTGAAGATAATTATAATTTCATTTAAAACATTTATTAATACTTTATTTATTTATATTTTTTCAATACTATGAGGACTTCCAAAAATCATCTTATTCACAAGAGGAAATAATTTTTTTATAAACAAATGGGCAGCATACCTAGTGTCAAAATGTATAAAAACATCATGAAAAGGTGACTGCTTACTACTTATTTAGTTGATTTTTTTTCACCATTTAGATAATTTTTTAGTTAATTTCCTTATCATTTTTATTTTATACTTTAGGAAAACAATCCATAAGTCATTTTTTACATGTAGGAATTAATTACACCTCAATCAGATACATGATGTGTCTGGTATGACTCAAAGTGTGCATTTTCAGTTTAAAATTTACATTTTAGTTGAAAACACACATCACATACTCAAAAATGATAAAAAACATTTTTATTATTTCGATACTTTATAAAAATGATCTATAAGTCATTTTTGACATGTAGGAATCCGCCTCACCTAAATCCGATACATTGTGTTCCCGATATGACACAAAGTGCCCATTATCAGTTTAAAATTTACAATTTAACTAAAAATGCACATGAATCACTGAAAACCAAGAAAACACTCAGATTATATTGATACTTTAGGAAAATGATTATAAGTCATTTTCAACATGAAAAAATTGGTCTCACATCAAATTGACACATGATGTGACTGGTATGACTCAAAGTGCATGTTTTCAATTTAAGTTAACAATTTAGTAAAAAAGAAACATGACATACTCAAAAATAAGAAAAAACATTCAAATTTTGTTTACAATTTAATAAAATGATCCATAAATTATATTTGATGTGTAAGAATCAACCATACACTAATCCGATGCATGGTGTAACCGACATGACTCAAAGTGCACATTTTCAGTTTAAAATGAAATTTTAGTAAAAACCATAAGTGATATAGTAAAAATAGAGAAAACACATTTTTTATTTCTTTAATACTTCAGAAAAACGATCCATAAGTAATATTTGATGTGTAGGAATTAGTATCACCTTAATCCGACTCACAGTGTGATCAGTATGACTCAAAGTTTATGTTATTAGTTTTAAATGACATTTTAGTTCAAAACACATGTCACATACTCAAAACCAAGAAAATTCATTAGGATTATTTAAATACTTTAGGAAAATAATACATAAGTCATTATTGATGTGTAGGAATTAGTCACATCTAAATTTGATACACGGTGTGCCTAGTATGACTCAAAGTGTCCGTTATCAGTTTAAAATTGATATTTTAGTTCAAAATGTGCGTCACTCACTAAAAACTATGAAAACATACTCAGATTGTATTTATATTTTAAGAAAAATATTTATAATTAATTTGTGATGTTTAGGAATCAATATCACATCAAAACAACCCATGATGTTACCGGTATGACTCAAAGTGCACATTTTTATTTTAAAATGACATTTTAGAAAAAAAGACAAGTGACATACTCAAAACCAAGAAAACACATTAAAATTGTTTTGATAATTTAGTAAAATTATCCATAAGTCATTTATGATATGTAGGAATCAAAAAAACCTCAATCTGATGCACAATGTGATCGGTATGACTCTAAGTGCGTCATTTCATTTAAAATTGACATTTTAGTAAAAAAGAAAAGTGACATACTCAAAATCGAGCAAAAAAATTCATATTGTTTTAATAATTTAAGAAAATGATCCATATGTCATTTTTGATGTGTAATAATCAACCACACCTCAATTAGATACATGGTGTTCCTGGTATGACTGAAATTATGTGGTTTCAGTTTAAAATTGACACTTTATTAATGTATTATTTCATATTTATGTTTAATTTATTTATTTATAGTATTATCGACATAAGAATTTTTTTCTTAAATAGGTGGATTTTTTTACGAACTTGGGGTGGTTTGTATAAATATTCTCATATGCATGAGAGATTAGACTTCAAGGCTACAACTGAGATAATGGAAATAAAGAAATGGGCCAAGAATGTATACAAACTTCATGAAAAGGTGAATTAATACCACTTATTTAGTTATTTGATTCATCATTTTATCTACTATTTTAAATTTAATTTCCTTATCTTTTTTATCTAATACTTATTTAGTTTTTTTTCATAAATCTTTTAGGAAGTCATATTTTTCTTTCAATAATCTGCAATAAGCTACAAAAGAGGGAACATGTTCCTTTTGGATGGTAGAAAAAACCCCATACTTCCTAAAACATGAAGTGAATCATAATGATACATCTACCAATGGATTTTTAAATAGTTTAATGCAAAGTATAACTTCTCAAAAGATCTTTCATAAATTTTTTCTGAACAATGTAGGAATCTGCCACAACTCAATCAACCACACCTTAATCCTATATATAGTGTGATCAACATGAATTAAATTGTATTTTTTAGTTTATAATTTTAATTTTAGTTCAAAACAAACATCACATACTCAAAACCAAGAAAAAACCTTTAGAATATTTTGATACATTATGACAACGATCCATAATTAATTTGTGACATGTTAGAATTAGCTGAACATCAATTTGACACCTAATGTGACCAGTATGACTCCAAGTGTGTCTTTTTATTTAAAATTTACATTTTAGTAAAAAAGATAGGTGACATGATCAAAACAAAGAAAAAACATTCATATTGTTTTGTTACTTTAGGAGAATAATCTATAAGTCATTTGTGATGTTTATAAATCAGTCGTACCTCAATCCAATACACGGTGTGGCTGGTATGACTTAAAGTGACCATTATCAGTCTAAAATTGACATTTTAGTTCAAAAAACTTGTCACTCACTGAAAAATGATAAAAAATTCTCTAATTTTCATGATAATTTTAAAAAACTATTCATAAATAATTTTTGGTGTGTAGGAATCCGTCTCAAATCAAACCAACACACGATGTGAACGGTATGACTCAAAGTGTGTGTTTTCAATTTAAAATGAAATTTTAGTAAAAAATACAAGTGACATACTAAAAACTGAGCAAACACATTCATATTGTTTTGATACTATCGGAAAATGATCTATAAGTTATTTTTGACATGTAGGAATCAACGACACCTTAACCCGACACACATTGTGGCCATTATGACTCAAAGTGTGTATTTTTATTTAAAAGTGACATTTTTGTAAAAAATTAAAGTGAAATACTCAAAAATGATAAAATGAATTCATATTTTTTTTGATACTTTAGTAAAATTATCCATAAGTTACTTTTTATATATAGGAGTTAGTCGAACCTCAATCTGATACTCGACATGCCCAGTATGACTCAAAGTGTTTGTTATTAGTCTAAAATTGATATTTTAGTTCAAGATGTGTGTCACTCACTAAAAAAATAGAAAAAATGCTCAAATTACCTTGATACTTTAGAAAACTGATTCATAAGTAATTTATTATGTTTAGGAATCAATATCACATCAAACCAAAACACGATGTGACTAATATGACTCAAAGTGTGTGTTTTTTGTTTAAAATGAAATTTTAGTAAAAAAACAAGTGAAATAATCAAAAATGATAAAAATGAATTTGAATTATGTTGATACTTTATAAAAATGATCCTTAATTCATTTTTTACATGTAAGAATCAACTGCACCTTGATCTGATGCACAATGTGACCAGAATTTCTTCAAGTGTGTCGTTTTATTTAAAATTGAAATTTTAGTAAAAAAAGACAAGTGACATAATCAAAACTAATAAAAAACATTTGGATCATTTTGATACTTTATAAAAATGATTCATAAGTCATTTTTGGCATGTAGGAATCATCCAAACCTCAATCCGACACACAGTGTGCCTGGTATGACTCAAAGCGCCAGTTATGAGTTTAAAATCAACATTTTAAATGCACTTCACTCACTGAAAACCAAGAAAACATGCTCAGATTATCTTGAAAATTTAGGAAAATGATTCATAAGTTATTTTTGATGTTTAAGAATCAGTCTTATTCCAATCCAACACATGATGTGACTGGTATGACTCAAAGTGCGTGTTTTCGGTTTAAATGACATTTTAGTAAAAAACACATGTGACATACTCAAAACTTAGAAAACACATTCGTATTGTTTTGATACTTTATTTCAATGATTCATATATCATTTTTTATGTGTAGGAATCAGTTACACCTCAATCTGACACACGGTGTGACTGATATGACTCAAAGTGTGTCTTTTTATTTAAAATTGACTTTTTAGTAAAAAAGAAAAGTGGCATACTCAAAATTGATAAAATTAATTCTAATTGTTTTAATAATTTATGAAAATGACCCATAATTCATTTTTGACATGAAAGAATCAACTGAACCTCAATCCGATACACGGTATTCTCGGTATGACACAAAGTGCCCATTATCAATTTAAAATTGACATTTTATTAATGTATTATTTCATATTTATGCTTAATCTACCTCTTTATAGTATTAATAACATAAATTTTTTTTCTTATAAAAGGGTATTATTTTGCTCGAGTTGGTGTATATTTTTTCAGAAAATGATTCCATGATCGGGCTTTTTGAGTGGGGGTCGGGTTCCAAAGACAATAAAACCATTTATGTTTTAAATGTTTGTGATAAATTATAATTGAAAATTTAATTATAAAAAACAATGTTTGAAATGTATATAATATAGTGTTTTTTTTTGTATTTATGATGTAATTTTATTTTAATTAAATTATTAATTCTCCATACCCTGTATTTGTTGTTGCTGCTATATTTTTTGATTGTATTTGTTGTTGCAGTGTGTTGTAATATCAACAACACACTGCAGTAGTATGACCTCTATTAGTTCTATTTCTAGTTCCAATAAAGGTCCCCATTTATCAACACTATAAATATCATTGTTAAAGTGTACAATTTATTATTTCTAAGCTAGAACAAATAAAGAAACACCTTTATTAGTGTTTTTTAGTGCTGATAAAAGGGACCCCTTTTAAAGGCGTTTAGGACAACTGTATTTTTTAGCACTGTTAAAATATTTTTCTAGAACTATCTTTAGCACAATCTATGTAAATGAATGAAATATTAGCAATGATTATTTAAGAATCCTCTACTGGTAGTCATATTAGAAGTGGTTATCTAAAGACCACTGCTATTCAAACCCTATTTTCACAGTGGCCACCCCTTCTCCTTTCACCATCGCACGAACCTCCCCTCCCCTTATCCTTCTTCCTTCTCCATGACCTCCCCTTCATATCCTTACTATATATCATGAAAATACTCTCCCCTTATCCTTTTTCTATCATGAAAACCTCCCCTAATACTTCTCGATATCCCCTTCTTCTTCTTCACATCGGCTTCCTGATCTCCTTTATAAGTCTGTTGCGTGAACCTCTTCCCCTAGTTCATCCTTTTCTTCAAAGTACAAGGTAAATTCTCAGAAGCTCTAATCTTATCTTTTATTTATTACTTTCTAATTTTAAAAATATCCATCATATTTTCATAGGGATTTTAAATTAGGTATTTAGTGATTTTTTTGCTGGGGTATAAACGTTTAGTTTTATTAGGTAATTGGATCATCTTTTAAAATTAACTCATTGTGAAATTTACAGGGACATAAAGTAAAATATCTTCCCTCTTGTTCCCTCTTTGATACCCTTATAGTATAATTATGGTGATCTAATATTGTGTTTACATTTTTAATTTATTATTAATTTTATTGAATATATCATATTTAGTTAATTTTTAGTTGATTATTTCGGTAAATTTTTTGGGTTAGTTTTCTTTTTTTGGATTATTTTGTTTTATGAATTCATGAATTATTTTTTCATTTTCATATTTTATGTATTAATATGTTGTAGACCAATCTTTATTTTATTATTCCATATGTATTTTTCTATATTTTATATAATATATTTATATCATAAAGTATGAATCATAATATCACTTGATTATAATCATATTGTATTTGAAGATTTGTTCTCACTCAAATTTTAAAAATGATTATATTTTTTTCTTAG
This sequence comes from Viscum album, assembly GCA_963277665.1. Lineage (NCBI taxonomy): Eukaryota > Viridiplantae > Streptophyta > Magnoliopsida > Santalales > Viscaceae > Viscum > Viscum album. The sequence continues at coordinate 1,736,296,053 of OY728133.1, forward strand.
TTATATTTTATTTTTATTATAAATTCATTTAATTAATGTGAATTATGTTTTTTTATAAAAATATTTATTAATAGGGTAAAAATGGATAAAATATGGATTATTTTACCATGAAATACACCTTAATATGTTAAGAAGTTAGAGTCATTTTTAGATTTTACAATTGAAAATCAATTTTTATACAAAAGAATAAAATGTTCATGTTTTGATTGTAATTTTAGATGATGGATGAAAATACATTATGAGCACTTAATATTGAAACAATTTCCTACTTAATATGTGAGATGGACTTGGCATGGAGAATTGGATATTTCTGAAAGTTTTATGTGTGAACATCAATAAAATGAACAACTTACTACCCCATTAGTGAAAAATGAAATTTAAAACCTGATTAATGATGTTTTCTGCACTACATCACAACATAATGAAAATTGTAACACATTATTTTGGTGTCTTTTTGATTATATATATATTAATAAAAATGGAGAAGATAATTGATTAATCAAACGGGTTTTATTAGTTTGGTGTCTTTTTGGTTTTATAATGGGTTTGGAGTTATATGAATGAAGTAACAGATATAACAAAATTTCCTTTCTAGTGAAGTTACACGATATCAAGTGAATTACATACAAATAAATATCAATGACATTGGAGTTGATGTATGGTTCATTTGTTGAAGCTAATAATCATGAATCATTTTATGAGTTGAAGAAAGTTTTATCTATCTCAGTCTCAATTATAAAAATATACACGCATGTACCAATGACTGCATGTTGTATCAGGGAGAAGATTCAGATATATAAGTGTGTAAAAAATGTTATACTTCTAAATGAAAATCAATTAACCATGATAGAATTTTTAAATAACATACTATGAAGAAGAATAGAAATAAAACTACTATGAATGTTTTATGTTACATTCCATTAGATCCATGATTCCAAAGATTGTTCATATATTCTAAAACACTAGATAAAATAAAGTTTCATATAACATCCAATTAACTTCTTTCAGGTACTTATTTACCCTTGTTTTGATCATGTTTTGGTTGGGGCTTGTCTCATGTTGTATCGAGAAAAGTTTAGAAAATTTTGGAACTTTTTTGGGGCTGTGCATGGTTGGTTCATGGTTAGGGAAAACTGTGCGGGTTGGACTAGGAAAATGTCCAATAAATGTTGAGACATTGGAAGGGGTCTCACAATTTATCCAAACCATGTGGCCACCCCTCCAAATCATTCACCCTATAGACATAGTGTTTTGTACGGTTGCCATAAATTTAGTTAAACCATGCATCCAAACCATGCACCCCATTCAGAAGTCGAGTAAGGGCACATGGTTAGGGTGAAAAATTATTACTAATCACGTGGCTTGTACAACAAACCATGTGTGTATTTTTTAGTTCCCTTAATTTTTTATTAAAAATCCAAGAATCCTCAGTTTAATCCCTAAACACCTCTATTCAACACTAATATGATTCCTTAGTCTTTCGATTCTCTCAAGAGGTGATTTTGACTCTGCCAACCCCCCCTTAGCGGATCAAAGCACCATTGATTGCATCTGATCTCTTTCTGATGAGTTTTTCTCCTCATGTATAGCCACCCCCAATCTCCCATTCTCTATTTCTTAGAGAGTAATAGATCATCATATTTTTATGGATCTATTATCCATTTTGATGGATCTTGATTATAGGTTTGATTTCTTAATATCATTCACCTCTATTCTTGTTAGTGTTCCTATTGTGGGTGTTGATTTGATTGTGTTATTATAGGTAGGTGGTTCCATAAGGATTTAGCCTACAATTAAAACTCTAAGTTACTTGATTTATTTGAAATATTTTTTTAATTGATTTAGAAACCCATATTTGAGATGATTTTATTTTTGAATTAAAAAGTGTATGAAATTGTGAAAACCCCCCCAATTTCAATGAAATTGAAATTGTTGGGTGGATTTTGAGAAAAATGATGGCTTAAAATTAAATTGTATTTGATGAAATGATTTAATTCTGATTCTTGGGGTTCTAATTTGAGCGCACACACATATCTTGATTCGTGATGATGATTGAGAAGTGTGAGGATCCTATAGCTATAAACCAACATATTTCAGGGCTTTTAAGCATGGTGCTTTATTTTGTTTGAATTTATTATAAATTCCATTGATTATAGAACTATTTTATTCATAAAAACTATTTTATATAATTTTTTTATAGAAAATTTCCATTTGATCTTGTTTTGATATATTTGTATCTTTTGAGTTGAAAGCATGTTTTTTTTGAAAATATGTAAATGCCTTTCCATTACATGTTTTTTTTAATTGAAAGAATAAATGATTTATTATTATGTAATTGCTTATGGAATATTTGGCAGTATCCTATAGGTTATTTAGATCATACCCTACCTTTTCCTTCAAGAAATTTTATATTTTCTTATTCCAGGTCCAAGAAAAGGGAAAGCTCCACATGGAGGTGGTGGGGGTACTTGATTTGTGGGACTTAGAGTGATGGAGTTGACTGGTGGAGATATGATCCACCTATTACATGGGGTTTTGAGCCTTACTTTAATAGATGTTGTGTCTTTTAATGATGAACTCTTTGAGTATTGTTTTACCTATTTGATTCTAGTAATTTCTCCTTGGGAAGTGTTGGAATATTGACTTATATCATTTATATTATTTTATTTTGTGTCAAAATCATTCTCTTTTGATTCTTGTTTTATTTCAGGTGCTAGTCACCAACCCGTGGGGATTGAGAACACCCTTCGGGATATGTCAGGAACGGATCGGGTATTAGTGTACCCGTGTATTTGGGTTGGTTCGTGACAAATTGGTATCAAAGGTGTGAGGTTGACCATATTTACTTGATGTCAATATGTAGTTTGTGTTATCCTAATAGAAAAAATGTAGGATTTTTGAGACTTAGTAGATAGTTATGAGAGAGTTTCTAGTTGGATCTCATCGTAATGAGCCTTAAGTCACTATAGGTGTTTGGGAAAAGTGCATTTGAAGAATATTTTGATATGACTATAGTCTTTTCCCTACTTGTGATATGAGTATCCTAAAAAAACCCCAATCTTGAATTATGATTAAGGAATTTATATTCATGTGTATATTGTTTAAGTTGATGATATGTTTATCCTTGTTGATGTTTTAGTGTTTTCTATTGATGTTGTTTAACACCATGCCATTGAGGAGATGTGTGAACAGGCCACAGGAGGAAGTTACTGGTGAACCACAACGACCAAATCCTCTAGTTGACTAGAATATTTTTGAGATAGAAGTGTGAACTGTCCAAGCTCCGAGATAAGTAGTCTCATCCACTCCCTTTCAGGCTCCAGTAGTGTAACCTATAAGGAATGAATCTAGAGATCATTATCAAGAGATTATTTGATAAAAACCACCAATTTTCCAAGGTTTGAATGATCTGCAAGTGTTTGACGATTGGTTGAAAAATATCAATCTGCATTTTGATTTCTTGGAAACATAAGAAGATATAAAGGTGAAGAGTGCGACCTTTAATATTGAAGGTCCTAGTAGGATATTGTGGGGTTCAATGGTTAAAGTGAAGAAACATGAGGGTTTGGAGTGAAAAGACTTTAGAGTTATTTTTAATGAGTAGTTCTATCCAAATTTTATTGTCTTGGTGAAGTATATGGAGTTTCTCAGCCTCCATCATTGTGATAGAACCATGAATCAGTATGTGAACTATTTTTTCTAAAATGGTTCAGTTTTCTTATGAGGTGATGATGAATGAGAAAATGAAACATTGAAGATTTGAGATGGTTCTTTGATCTGAAATTAAATTCTAGTTTTTCATGTTGAAGCTAAATTATTATTATAATATACTAGATAAATCATTGATGGTTGGGATTGACCTGACTGGAAATTTAATATTGAACGAAGTTACTTTTTCTCCCAGTGGTACTTCTGTTAGTTATTTTAATGGAAAGAGAAAGTATGATGAGTATCATGGAGGATCTTGAAAGCATGTATCATCTAGACCTCTTACAATGCCAACCTGAGGTCCTATGAATTGATTTCAATGTGGAAAGGTTGGGAATTTGAAATGGATTTTCACTGAGGTACCCAAGATCCATAGTTCATGTGGATACTTAGGTAACCCATGTAAGTTCTCTCATGTCTTTTCTACTCTGTATAGTGGAATTGGCTCATCATCAAAAAAAATCATTACGATGAAATCATATTCTTCAAGAACTAAAGGGTTGCCTCCAAAAGAATCCAAAACAGATCTTATTCATGTAGTGGAAGAGTCACTAGAAGAAGATAATACGATTCTAGTGAATGTGATAGGTACCATCACTATAGCTTCATCTTTAATGATTGATTTATTTGATACTAGTGCATATCACTCATTTGTATTAACTCGTATTATGAACCTAATCAATATTCCTTTGGAGATTTTATCTTATTTGATGGATATTACTATAACCCCTCATAATGAAGAGAGAGTAGTTTCTCTAATGTTCCTCTTATGTTTTCTCTCTATTAGAGATTGATCATACCTATAATTTTCTGATTCTCAACATGAAACCTCTTGATGTCATTTTTAGGAATGATTGGATGATTGCTTATAAGGATCATATTGACTGTTATCTTCATTGGATCACCTTTACTACACCCTATGGGTCATGACATGTTTTCTAGGGAGCTAAAGGTAATCAATGATGCAGAAGCTGGGGAGGGGCAGTTCTAATGGGCTGGGCCTATGAGTCATGTATTGGGCATAATATGCCTCTGGGCCTTCAGGTCATGTATTACGGGTCATATCGAGCCTTATTCCTTGGGCCTAAGGGTCATGTACGGGTTCCCCTTCAACCCTTAAAAGGTAGATTATATATAATAAAAATAAAAAGAAGGCCTTTGGGCCATTCGGGCTAGTGACTGATACTTAGCTATTATCTATTCCTTTTTACCGTATGTCACAAGTTGAAATTAAAGAGTTGAAGAATTAGTTGGATGATTTCCTAGTGAAATTATTTATATGCCTGAGAGTGTCACCTTAGGTATAACCTATTATTTTTATAAATAAGGTTGACGAGACACTTTTCCTTTGTATTGATTATCGAAAAATCAATCAAGTTATATTAAAGAACAAGTATTCATTACCACATATTGATGATTTTATTGACCAGTTGAAAGGGTTGAAGTGGTAATTGAAGATTGATCTTCAGTCTAGTTATCACCAGTTAAAAATTAATGAATCTATAGAAGACCACCTTTAGGAGTAGTTATAAACATTATGAGTACCTTTTTATGCCTTTTGGTCTAACTAATTCTCATGTAGTTTTTATAGAACCAATGAACAAGATATTCCATGAGTACCTCAATTCATTCATGGTGGTATTTTTGGATGATATTTTGGTTTATTAAAAAACCAAGGAGGACCATGTGTGTCATATAAGATAAGTTTTAGAAATATTGAGAGGACACCAACTTTATATGAATATTTTAAAATGTAATTTCTAGATTTAGGAAGTGAAGTTCTTGGGACATGTGTTCTTGGAACATAGTATTTTAGTCAATTATGAGAAGGTGAAGGATGTTATGACATGGTATGTAGCATCCCACCCCTCACCCATTGGACTGGGAAGAGGTTGGGGGGGGGTGCTACTTGGACTTTGGTGATATCCCCAAGACACCAAAGGCTGGAAATAAATGTTGAAGGCTTTATAACACTTGGGGAATGATTTTCCCTTTTAATGTAAAACAACCAAACCAAGAATAATAATATCCAAAAAACCACTAAACGATACATGAGAACAATGTAATACAAATCAAAGTAATACCAAATTAAAATAATACCAAACTACAACCATGAAACAATATTAGAGTACAAAGAGGAAACTAAATCCAAAAAAACTCAAAGACAACTAGGAAATCCAACAATAACTCCCAGTAGGATCCAAGCTCAAACTCCACAAGACATACCTAAGTTATCATGATGTATCAATAAATAAATGAGATACCTTTCCTTTACTAGTATCTCGATATACAACATTTTAAAATGTACCAAAGTTCCCAAGCAGGGGGTGAGTATAAAACTCAGTAGGATTTCCCCAAATAACTTCCCTAATCACATTACCATGATAGAACATGTTACAACATTTATATAATTTTTTTATATAAAACAATTCAAAATAGTTTATCTCAAAATCAAAACCATTTCTAAGAAATATAGTTTTCTAGGGAAAACAATCTAAACATTTCATTCAAACCATTTATCAAATCAATATTGCATAACCCATTCCATTCCACACAACCACACACACACACACACAATATTGGTGTTACTATTGATGGTGTAACTTCACATCCATACTCTATTCCTTTTATGATGGTACTTCAGGACCATTATCCATCCCATTCAACTCACGCCGAATCATTTATTCCAAAAAAATGCCACAACAATTGTGCCATACCATTTCAATAAAACAATCCTTTTATTGAAAAAAATTTCCAATCAATTTTCCATGAATCAAAACCAAAGTAACATTTTAAATCATTATTTTAAAATCATGTTCTCAATTGAACTTTCCACAAAACAACCAAATTTCACAATTTCACAAAGTATCACTAAAGAGGGTTTCCATCAAACATTGCACATCAATTTTACAATTAAAATCAATCAATTAAAATCAATTTTAAATCAATCCTTCAAGTTCTAATAAAGAGGAGTCAATAATGAAGCCACCTACCACACAAAATTAGGTGAAAATGAAGAATGACACAAATTCTTTAACAACTTGGATTATATCTTCCAAAACCCACCTTAGATCTTGTTCCATATCATCAACACAACCATATCTCATTATGATTGTAATAACACACCATGGATATATTAAAAATGTATTAGATCCATGAATCCAAGATATGGAAGAAGAATAAATCTAAGGGAAACCATAAAGAATGAGCACTCACCAAGGAATCCAGGCCTTCAACACACCAAGATTCACCAAAATATCACTCCTAGATCAATGGTAAGGGTATCAAAATATTTTGGGAAGAGTGGAAATCATATTTGGGTCTATTTAGAAAAAAAATGCGGCATTAAGGGGAAAATCCAAATTAGATCCACAATTTTAAGATCTTATTTTCAATAGTGCATGGTTTGGGCACACAATTAGGAAAACTGTGTGCCAAACACTATCTACAAACAACCCTCGCATGGTTGGATAATACGATTAGACAAACCATATGCCAATTGTGCTATCCCACTCTATTCAACATCACACAGTTTCACCTGGGTTATTGCAAGATTTGGCCAAACCATGCATCAACTGTGCCCCTGTCTAGTAAAACCTGTTTCCCCGTGTACAGTTTCCTGGAGGTATTGCATGGTTCTACTAACTGTGATCAAACTGTGAACCTCCAAAAAACCCCAAAAAAAAATCCAAAACCCCTCCACACCTTCCAATAATAAACCCAATCACTTTATATACTTAAAATACATAAATAAAGGGTTAATTAAATAAAAACATGGGTGATAAATTCTCCCCACCACTGGTCTTTCCATACAAGAAAGTAGAAAACCACCATTGTACTCAAAGATTTCAGACCATTTCTCAACCATTTCCTTCCCACGCTCCCAAGTTTCTTCCTAAATTTAACCATGTTTCCATAAAACCTGCACTAGACTGATTCTTTTCTCACACACGACTTTCACTTGCCTATCAACAATCAAAATTGGTACATGAACCAACATAGCATCCATCTCTAGGTCAAAGTGATTCCATCAAATCACATAGTTATTATTAGGTTGATACTTCTTTAATTAAGATACATGAAACACATTATGCACCGAACTGAACCTTGGTTGAAAAGCCAATTGACATGCCACCTCACCAACTTGCTCAAGTATCTTAAAAGGGCCTATGTATGAGAGAGATAACATGTCCTACACCCCAAAATGATGATACTCAATCCTTAGAGAGATTCTAAAGAACACATGATCACTCACTTTGAATTATAATGACTGTAAATGATGATCCACATATGATTTATAACAACTCTAAGCTATCATCATCATTTTCCTGATCAAAGGAATCTTATACATTGTCTCTTTTAAAAGGGTTGGTCCAACAAGTAGAGTCTCACCTATTTACACCTAAAAAAGTGGTGAAATATGAGTATGACCATACAATGCTTCAAAAAGAGCCATATGTATTGAGGTTTGATAATTGTTGTTATATTAAAACTCCACTAATGGTAAATGAACCTCCCACGAGCCACCAAAATCCATTACACAATCCCCAAGCATGTATTCAAAAATTTTTATCATCCTTTTAAATTTTCCATCCACTTGAGGATGATATGTCATGCTCATAGTGAACATATTCCCCAGATCTTGCTGTAAGTATTTCCAAAAATGAGATATAAACCTCGAATCTCAATCTGATACTATTGAAAATGGTATGCCATGCCTCTTTACCACTTCTCAGATATATATTTTAGCTATGCCCTCCACCATATAAGATTCATTAATAGGGATGAAATGGGATGGATTTCTGATCTGATCCACTATAGCCCATATGACATCGTGTTTTTGAACTTTCCTTGTGAGAAATATCACAAAATCTATGGCTATATGCTCCCATTTCCAAACAAGAATAGGGAAAGACTGCAAAATACCTACTGTCCACTGATATTATACCTTAACCTACCGACAGGTGAGACATCTCATCACAAAATAAACCACTTTAATTTTCATTCCCACCCAAAAAAATTGTACTTTCAGTTCCTTATACATATTTTGTATTCTAGGCTTAACGATCCATCACTACTAGAAATAGGACCTATACCAATGGTTTGGCCAAAACCATTGGTATAGGTCACTAATTTGAACCTATACCAAAGGTTTGGACAAAACCATCGGTATAGGTCACTTATATGGACCTATACCAATGGTTTGGCCAAAACCATTGGTATAGGTCACTGATCTGGACCTATACCAATGGTTTGTCCAAAACTATTGGTATAGGTCACTTCTATGGACCTATAACAATGGTTTTGGCCAAACTATTGGTATAGTTCCACCCTATGAAAATGATTTCAACAAAACCATTGGTATAGCTCAAAAATTCAAAGAACCTATACCAACTGTTTTGAGAACCATTCGTATAGGTACACATATTTTTTATGAAATATTTTGTCAAATAACATTAAATAAATCAAAAGTTAAAATACTTATATATACACACACATATTTTTATGAAATTATGTTCAAAAAATTCATGTTAGGTTAGTGTTTAGGTTGTTGGATTATAAATGAGAGGTGATGGGATCAAAACCAAGCTGGGTTTTCTTTTTCAATTACCTATACCAATGGTTTTATGAAACTATTGGTATAGGTTTTTCATATGACCTATACCAATGCCAAACCAGTCAACGGTCCTCCAAACCATTGGTACAGGCTATACCAACGGTTTGGATACATATACCAACTATTACAAACCTTTGGTATAGGGTATTTTTCTATTATTGCATCTCGAATAGTGGTTGGTATCAAGAATTTGTTCATGAAAATCCAAAGGTATGACCATCCGATCTCAAAACCACAAAATTGAACACCCATCTAGTCTCCATTCCTCAATGGTCTCCCCTCCATTGAGTTTTGAAATCATATTCATACATTTAGAATCAAATGTTTGTGCCTCTTTAAATTTATCAACCAAATCAGGAAAAAAAGAAACTAGAAAGAAAACCACAATGCTACCTCGATGTTCACAATACAAGTGCATGTTGGCTATCACCAACATCATATTACACTAGTCTAAAGCTTCTTTTGATAACTGACTATATTAATTTTTACTTAATGCATTAAACAATGAATTTAATTTACCTAGAGTATACATCAAGTCAAATTCAAGCATTTGGAGATACTCCACCATCTTTTTTGTCTCAGGTTCAAATATATTTTTCAAAAAATGTGTTTCAAACTCATATAATCTGTAAACACTATAAAATTTTCACCAAATAGGTAATAACGCCAAGTATTCAAAGCATGGACTACAATATCTAACTCCAAATAATGTGTTGGGTATTTCTTTTCATGAAACCACAACTTCCATGAGCCATAAGAAACAACATGATCTCCCTACATGAGAAAACACCCCAACCTAGATTCCGAAGAATCACAATACACCATATACCCTTTTCCTGATTTCAAAAATATCAAGATTGGTGCTGATATAAGGTGAACATTAATCTCTTGAAAAGACTTCTAAAATTACTCATTCCATTGTAATGGAAAATTCTTCCTTGTCAGATCTATCATTGGTGAATCTAGTCTTGAAAAATCATGAAAAAATCATCCATAATAACTATCCAGGACAAGGAAGCTGCGTATCTCAAAAAATTTCTTTGGTAGTTTCTAAGAGGTTACAACCTATATCTTTTATAGATCCATAGAAAAACTTTTTTTAGAGATTACATGGCCAATTAAATTTGCCTATTTTATCCAAAAACAACACTTTGAAATTTTGGCATACAAATTATGATCCTATAATATACCCAACACAATCTCAAAGTGTTTCTCATTAACAACCTTTAAGCTAGAATACACCAATATTTCATCCATAAAACCACCAAAAAAGAATCTATATACCTTTGAAATATCCAATTCATCAATTCTATAAATACAACTAGTGAATTCGTAGGACCGAAAGGCATATCCACATACTTATAATGGCCATATATACTTCTGAATGCTGCCTTTTGAATATCTTCCTTTAGAACCCATAGTTGGTGATATCCTGACCGCAATTCAATTTTATAAAACCACTAGGATCACTTCAATTGACTAAATAAATCATCAATGCATGGAAGTGGATACATATTCTTTATCATAACTTGGTTAAGCTTATGATAATCCACACACCACTGAAGAGTTATATCCTCCTTTTTCACAAACAAAACTAGTGCTTCCCATAGAGATGTACTAGGCTGAATGAACCATTTTTTTCAAAATCATCCAACTAGACATTCAATTACCTTAATTTTTTTGGTTATATCTGATAAGTTGGAAGGTAAATAGGATTTTACCCCAGGATGAGATCAATTGTAAACTCCACTTATCTTGTGGGTGTAAACCTAGAGAAATTATTGGGGAAAACATCCATAACCTGATTAACAATAGCTGGAAACTGTTATTCTCGATATCATCTATCGATTCCAAGTTCAAATCTACCAACTGGTATAAGATAGTTCCAACTTCTAGTTCCAAGAATATTTTTACACCTGCCTTTACATTACAGTCTCCTCTAAAGAGATGCTCGACACCATCTTCAGTTGTAAAAATAACCCTTCACATATAACAATCATGTGAGCTTTGAACATAGTAAAAAAAATCTGTACCCATGATTATTTCATAGACATCTATCTCAAGAATAGATAAATACCATATTAATTCAGATTTATCAATCATTATATAAAATTATTTTCATATAAAGGATCTATATTCTCTTTGACCAAGAGAAGTTTGAAGTTTCAAAATAGAAGGCATAATATCAACATACAGACCCAGTAGATAAAAAGCATTAGAATAAATAAATGAATGGGATGAACCCATATAAAAAATGCTTGCATAAGGGTAGAATTAAAAATAATCACACCTCTTATTATCAAAGGTTCATACTGATCATCCACAATCACTTGCTTAACTCCATACAATTTCTTACTCACTACACTTTGGTCTTTATTACCATGTTTAGATTTCAATGGTTGATGGGTTATGGTATTCCTAGAATCACCATGGATTACCCAATTTTTACAACAAGAGGTATCCTGATTCTCTCATCCCATCAAAGCATACAATGTTTCCAAAACATGAGATGTGTCCTAAACACCTAACCTTGGATCACTATGACTATAACACTGAATATGTCCCATGTGGTTGTAATTGTGTCATTCTCTAAGTGGTTCCATACAATCTCAATTCACATGGTCCAAAAACCACACTGAAAAAATCTAGGTTTTCATTTTTGATTTTGGAGGAAGATTCACTGATCCAATTATCTAATTATGAGTCATTCCATTACCTTGGAAATACATTTCCCTCTTCCACTTATTCTCATCATTAGAGTTCCCACCATTTACCATAGGTATCAACATGATTCCTCCACCAGTAGTTCCTAATATTTCTCTTTTTTCCACCATCTCTCTATTTACCATCTCCGTATAATTCATTATATAAAGAATGATAATATTTGAGAAAATATCTAGCGTCAATATTGATTAAAAAATGCATGACATCAAGGACACACTTGTATAAAATTAAAGTTAAAAGTGAACTAAATTCATAAATTTAGTTGCATACTATGTCACTGAGATATTATTCAATTTCAAGCTGAAGAATTCCATCATTCTAGAAATTATGAACATATGAGGATAAAATTATTTGTTAAACAATTATTCAAAATCATCCCATGCGATTCCTTGGTCTAATTTATCATTAATTGATAAATACTACCTCTACCATACTAGATTCTATAGCATGTACGTTTCGAACTTTACTTTCAACTCAGATGGTGTTCCTAGAAAATTTAAGATTTGATTCATCCTATTCATCCACACCTCTTCCTTTTTTGGTTTTGAATCACCTCAAAAGAAGGGTGGATTCTGCTTCTGGAACTGAATGGAATGATCCACATTCCTTGATTCATCCCTTATGTTCCCTCTATCCATAGATTGAAAATCCTAGATAATACTCTGAATCATCTATTGGTTCACCTGTGTCTCAAGTGAAAACACATTCCCAATAGCCTCTTTCAATTGGTTTCTTATATACCTAATCAGTTCCATTTTATATAGCGAAAACAAAAAACTATTTAGTCCCACTCTCTAGAAACCGAAGTCTTAAAAATTTCATATTCACCATATCATACATATAATAAAAATTCTTTCTAAAATTCAAAACTTTTTCCATTTTCAAACTCATTTTTGAAAATTCCATCATGCACTTTAAAAATCAAACCATTTTCAACCATTTTAAAAAAATAAACACTTTTATAGAAAATCATAAATCATTACTAAAAATGGAATATGAAATACTAGTGGGAAGTCATTTCTATCACTACATTCCATGATCTTCTCATCAGATAAACCCATAATGATGTGGTTACAAGTCCTAAAAGTGTCTCAAAACACTTATGTACCCAACTCTATAGTAACTTGAAGTTCAGAAAAAATAGGGTTGCTATGCCTTTTTATTATATACATTTCAAGTACAAAATATTATACTCCTTTCTACCATCCCAAATCCAAGACTAAAAAACCAATACCATTTGTACCAAAATGAAAGACGAAATGGCCAATAATCATACCATTTATAATATCCCACCCCACACTGATTAGCTTGAGAAGAGGAAGAGGGTGTTACTTTGCCTTAGGTGAGATCCCCAAGACACCAAAGGCTGAAAATAAATTCCTAGGTTTTTATAATAAGTTGTGGATGATTTTACCTTTTAAAGTAAAACAACCAAACCAAGAATACCAATATCCAAGAAACCACTAAATGATGTATGAGAACAATGTAATACAACTAGAAGTAATACCAAATGAAAAAAATACTAAACTAAAACCATGAACCAATATAATATTAAAAATTGAAAACTAAAACCAATAAAACTCAAAGATAATTAGGGCAACCAGATCAAAGTACTATTGCATGTGGCATGTGCTGAAACTTTGCACTGGATATAGAGAAATAGAAATGCAGTGTTACATGGTAGGTCCGACTTCAATATTGGTCGCGGGATAGACTGCATCACTGATGCAATGCATGCTACTAACAACCTGCATTCGAAAAAATGCAGGAACTCAATTGAGGATTGGATCATCCTTCGGTGAATTAATATTTTTGGTAATGTTCTTGAACCCCATCATACCATGGAAGTTTTCTAGATCTAACCTTTTACAAGATGGATCAAGTGCAACACGGATGAATCTTCTTGAGGAAAACTAGGCCCCTCGGGTTATGAATCCATTTTCAGAGATGAGAATGGGGATGTAATAGAATGATTTTATGGTCCTTGTGAAATCTCTACAGTGCTTGAATCAGAAATTATGGGCCTCATAATGGCGGTTGATACTATTCTCAAAAGAAAATGGAACAATATATGGTTTGAATGCGATTCCACAACCCTTATTCAAGCCGTCAGAGTGGGCCAAAGACATCTCTCATGGAAGCTGGCTGCCAAATGGGTGAAATTTCTTGACATGTTATCTTATTTAAATTACATTATCACTCATTCTTCCATGGAGGAGAACTATATTGCGGATGGGTTGGAAAATAAATGAGTGAATGCGGAAGGATGCCAACACTTGACCACCTTACTTGATGACATGACCTCTATTTTCCTAAGAGATAAATATAAAATTCCTTTATTTAGAAATGTGTAACTATTATATCTTTCTTATAATTCAAGGGCCTATGTGCTCAATTTTATAAAAAAAATCATGCCACTAGGATAAAACATGTTAAAACATTTATATAAAACAATTTATATAAATAATTTAAAACAGTTTATATCAAAACCAAAACCATTTCTAAGAAATATAGTTTTCCATGGAAAGAAATCCAAACATTCCATTCAAACTATTTCTCAAATCCATATGTCATAACCTATTCCATTACACAAAACCAAACACACACACACACACACATACTATCTTGGTGTTACCATTAATGGCAAACTTCACATCTATACTCTGTCCCTTTGATGGTGGTACTTCACAACTATTATCTATCCCATTCAACTCACACCAAACCATTTATGCCAAAAACCATTCCAAACCAATTGTTCCAAGACATTTCAATAAAACAATACTTTTATTGAAAACACTTTCCAACCAATTTTACATGTATCAAAACCCCAAGTATTTTAATTCATGATTTTAAAATCTTGTTCTCAATTTAACTTTCCAAAAAGCCACCAAATTTCTCAATTTCAAAAACCATCACTAAAAAGGGTTTTATCAAACATTTCACATAAATTTAAAAATTAAAATATATTAATTAAATAAAGTTTAAATCAATCCTTAAAGTTATAATAAACATGATTTTAGAGTGAATCCACCTACTTCAAAAACTTAGGTGAAAACAAAGAATGATGCAAATTATTCAACAACTTGAAATAGATCTTCCAAAACATGCCTCATATATTGTTCCCTATAATCAACACAGCTATATCTCATCATTATTGGAATACAAAACCATGTATATATCCCAAAAATATTAGCATAATAAATTCAAGATAGGGAAGAAGAAGAAATCTAAGGTAAACCACCAAGAATGAGCACTTACCAAGGAATCTGGGCCTCCAACGCACCAAGATTCACCAAGGGTCACTATCGGATCAAGGGGAAGGATCTATACAGCCTTTGGGAGGAGATGAAATTGTATTTGGGTTAGTTTATGGAAAAAATGAGGCATTAAGGGGTGAATAAAAATTAGATCCACAATTTTTAGATCCTGTTTTTAACAGTGCACAGTTAGGGCACATGGTTAGGAAAATCGTGTATAAACTGTGTGCCAACCAATACCTCTAAACATATAATGTCTCATATTTTCCATTTATTATTTTTAAATATTATTTGGAATTAATTTGATACCATTATTTTCCACGGAGTACGATTCAGAGGCCTGAAATAAATGTTTGAAATAAATTAAAATTTTAAATAGTGCGTGAGAGTGGTTTTTCTAAAAAAGTGGAATAACTTTTAAACAGGCACCTAGATCATAAATCTGAGGGGACCATTGTGTTCAGAGTAGTGAATTTACCTTAAGCAAGGCCTAACACCAAATGATGTGTGTCGGATGTAGAAGTTAATTTTTGATGTTTTAAAAGAAATAAAATAAAATAAAAATTTATTTTATTTTAAATTTTTTAATGATGTAGCAATGTGTTTTATGGTTTTAAATAACCAGGAGACCAATGTTAGCCTCATAACCCTAAAAAACTCCTTGGAATTCTCTAGAGCTTTGGATAGGAGCCACCCTTAGAGAATTCTTGATGAACAAGGATGAATGAAAATGCGTGGATCATTATGCAGCAAGATCAGATCTCACTGACAATAGTAGAAAATACACCCTTCATTAATGATCAAGGTAAGAGTTTTTATTTTGATTGTATTTCCCCATGTTCTTGGATTTAAATGATGAATGCGGATTAACCCACGAATAGGTTAACCCGCAGATCAATCGTTCTTACAAGAGGGTATGATTATCAGGTTTTATTTTTGGGAGTTGATTTCATATTTGTTCCATTCTACTTTATCCTTCTATTAGGAGTGAATCAACTCCATAACGAATAATAGAGGAGGTTAGTTCCTTTATTTTTTTATATGAATTTCTTCTCCCCTTTGACCCCATGCATTCTTTGCGTTCTTCACGGGGTTATGAACAATGGATTGTTGCACATCCATCTCGTAATGAAACAATCTCAAATCAGAGATCCGACATCATGATGACCCAATGGAGGTGTGAAGACGATAGTAGAAGATGAATTAACATGGTTCATAAGAAATCATTCTGTGACTGTTCTTTGTGTGGATGATCAAAACAAGTTTCTGGAGTTGATTGGACACCTGAAACTTATCAAATGAACATTACTATGATGGAAAACCCAATATCTTTGGTTTTGAGGCAATCAAATGGCCAGATAAAGAATTGGAAGATCACCTGAAGTGCCGGATGAAGAACCAGTGATTCTGGAAAATTGCGACGAACACAACGTGTAGAACATGGCGTGTCGGGATGACTCAATGACGGACAGGTTTTTAAGCGATAGAATGGTTGAACACGACATGTGAAAGATATCACATGACATGTGGGTCCTTACACAATACTTGACATATATCTCAGAAGATACACGAACATGGGGTGGAGTACACGACATTTAATCTGCCACACAACTAGACTAGGCCAGTTATGCAGGTTACTCCATGTACCAATACACAGGTTGAAAGACATGGGTTGAAGCCATGTACGATGGGCACATGGCCTGTGTACATGGAGCAACCCCCAAATAATAGGACACAACGTGTTACTCTTCTACACATTGTGTATATATTTTCTACATAATATGCCCTTTTCAACACGGGCCTTTGTACATGGGAAGTACCCGAGGTCAGAGGACATGACGTGTGATACCTCAACACTCCATGTACTTTCTTATACATGGATTGATCTCCTTGTCCACCGTATCTTGGATAGGTTTAATTTGGGTTAGTTCCCCCTTTCTCATTCCCCTAAAGGTCAGGTATCATCTCCTATCCACAAGAGTATGACCCCTTGAGAAGGACTTTCTGGATAGAGTTAGGAATCCCCTCTGAGATGCCTGAACCAAGATCCTCCATCCATTATTGACCCTAGTTAGAGTCAAGTATCAGCACGACCAATCCTACCGGACGTTGATCCTCTACTTGGATGGTTAATCCGAATGAGTTTTGGTATATGTCAAGGCCCTGGAAGTGATCCTCATCTGTGTATCATGATCTTTCCCTACTTAGGAGTGAGTTCTCTTAGAATGAGTGTATCTGTTCTCTATTTAGATCTATCAGTGCATCTATCTCTCTTGTGAAACTTCCCAATGAAAAGTACTTATTAGATGAACATGATCAAATCTATTACACTTGTGGAGTGAGTTCTCCTGGGTGAGTGCTTTGTGGAATATTTGAACTAAATCCCTAGCATGGATATGCAGGTTTTCATGACTTACCTCTAGACTACGGGTCTGGGTTCTGAGTATATCTATAAATTTATCTTGTTATATGTTCTATAGACATATACTATGTAGAGATGAATGAACCTTTACCTTTTGTATTTATTTTTTGGTTTTCTAGGTGTTCCTTCAATGTCGAGTAGCAGTCCTATTACCTTTATTGTTTACAGGTTGGACTTTGTAATTTGTAGACTCTTTCTTTTGGTGGGCTTGTATTCTGGACCATTTACTTTTCTGGACTTTACTTTTTATTGTACTCTGTTGGTTGGGTTTAGTTGTATGAATGCATTTTTTTCCTTATTGGTTTTTATATTTCAGCATTTGTGGGTTTGGAGATGTGTGCATGTGTACAGGTACTTAGGCAATGCCTCCTATGTTAGTGATGTGCCTACTCAATGCTAGTCACCATCCCCTGGCCTATTGGAGGTTGTATTGGGGAGTCACAGCACGAGCCCCATTGGTATGAGTCATGATAGAGTGGTATCATAGAAGTTAGGTTCTATATTAAGGACCAAGAGTCTATGGTTTTTGGTTTGGGGAAATAGTGTTAAGTGTTTAGAGTTTGGGTTTCAGGTCACAGAATCCTGTGTTGGTGCGTACAGTCGATGTATCCATACAACAAGACTCTGATAACCTGATTTTTGACTTGGTACACGAGAATCCTAGTTGTAGGGAAACAAAAAAAAGTTAAATTCATCATATAAGAATGGGTTGCGGGTTCCATGTACTTTTGTGTCAGCTATCCATATATACTCATTGACCTTGGTACATCTTGTTTCTTTAAATATTTCCTCCATGACACATAGCAGCTAGGATTCAGTAGTTCGATCATGAGGATGACCCTCAATGAAGAGGCTTTGATTTAGGGGCCAGTTCTCTAGGCATTACCTTCAAGTGGTGCACCAGCTGTGCCACCACTAGTAGAGAAACACGTGGTACCAACAGTACTAGTAGACAAGGAGTGCAGACTGAGTTCACTCCATGAGTTTTAGAAATATAGACCCCTTAGGTTCCAAGGTGAGCCTAACCCTTAGGCGGTTGGAGACTAGATTAAGGTGGTGACTAGAGTTTTTTGTCCAGTGAAGACACCCACAGACTAGAGAGCGATCTTAGGAGTGATCCTTCTTCATGGTTCAATAGGGCGATGGTTCAGTTTGGCCACACAAACTCACAAAGAGACAACTCTTTCATGAACATAGTTCGAGAAACTTTTTAGGGAGGAGTTATCCCCGGTTACGCTGAGAGTAGTGCATATACAAGAGATTCTTCAGATCCAACAAGGTAGTTTGACGATGGATGACTATTCATCGAGGTTTACCAACCTTTCTAGGTACTTGATGGATATTGTAACACCCTAATCTTCCACGGTACGCTTCTCTTTGAATAATACTGTAGCATGTGTTGTACGCAACTTTGAGTTCTAACACACACCACAACCAATCAAACTAGCCGTTATGAATAGTAATACCCAATTTTTGAAATTTTACAAATTTTATCTTTCAAAATGGAATTAATTTTTGGATTCGAAATATCGAAATTAGCTTAGGATGAATTTTTGGTATTTTTCTGAAAACATTCAATTTTTAATGAATAGTGAAAAAACACTCAGTTATAGTTTAAAACCAAATTTTTATTTAAATAATTATTTATTTTATTTAAATTTAATTAAGGCCAAATAGATACATAATACCTATATAAGTTCAATTTAATTTATTTGATTTAGTTTAGAATAATTTTAGATATATAAAAATTTCTTAGAACTTTTCACCGTCTTTTACCCATCTCCTAGGAAAATTTGCAAATTCACATAAAAATTAATTTTACCGCTTCTGTGAGTGTAATTTCAAAAATCCGAGAAAAACGGTTAATATCAAGGAGTAAAATGTGGTTAAATAAGATAAAAATAATTTTTGGTGAATAGTAACTTTTTACTTTTATTTACCACGGTTAAAAGTAAATAGGGTAATTAAGGGTAAAAATGATATTAATATTACCCTAAAACATGTCCTAATTCTATTAGATAAGTGTATCTCGACCAAAAACAACCTTAGGAATAAAATATCATCATTTAGGTCCACCTGGATTAGATTAGGACATTTATTATTATTTAATTCAAAGAAGAGTTAAAAGAGATAAAATCAAAGTTAAATAACTAAAACATTTTTAATATAGGGTTATACATAAGATAAATTATATTATAAATATTCATTAGAAATCTAAAAATATTTAATACATAATGGTATTTTATTTATAATTTTTAGACATTGAATAATTAAATTTATTTATGACACAATGGTGATGCAATAATTACATAATTAATGAAATATTAAAATAATTGATATTATAAATATAAAAATAAATTTAATTTGAGAATTTTTATGAGTTAAACTAATTTTATAGGTTAATATGACATATTAGGACTGTTTATATAATTTTTTTTCGAAGTAATAATGCTGTTATGAAATTATCAAAAACAAAATACCCAATAGTGTCAAAATTGACATAAAAGAGTTTTAAAAAAAATGTTATATTATTAATTGATATTCTATTTCTAAAAATATAAGGTTCAGCCAAAGGACTTATATCATGATAGGTGTATCATTAATGGACCCCTTAGGGGTCTCTTGGATGTATATAGTAAGTTTATTAACTATATAATATAAAAATACAAAGAGACATGGTAAATGTTAAACTATTTAACTAAGAGTTAAATATAAATGATAAGGTTAATATAGTGACACAAACCTATCTAAAATCTATTGTATGGAAGGATTTAGACCCATACCCACCTTAAACTTTAAATAATCCACTTTGGAGACATTATTAACTGAATATGAATTTATTATAAAATAATATTTCTAGCTTTTCCAAAGGTGCCCCTCACCCCTCTTATAAAAGAGAACTCCCCCTTCTCTCTAATTTACACCTTCAAAGCCTTTTGTCTCAGAAAAAACCTGCCAAAATATTCTCTCAACTTCCCTCAATTCGACCTAGAGGCCTTATTTTGATCATAAATCCAACCTAAGGATCCCTTTTTATCAAATCAAAAGGAAGAACCCGATTAAGAGGTAATGTTTTCACCACCCTCTTTCAAGTTTCTTTTTTCTTCAACTTCTTCTTTCTTTGTTATTCCAATTATAAAATAATAACTCCAGTATATTATATATACTGTGATGTTATTATAAATATGGTACAACCATATTCAGTATTCTATCCATCCTTTGAATGACATGTCACTATACGTGCGTACGTACGGCTTACCGTCTCCACGTCGTGGTGTAATTGTTATTCAAAACATTATTATTTGGATGGGTATAATAATGATGTGTAATTCATGTAAATAATAAATATAAAATTATAATGATTCTTTATATATGATATACCATCCAATTATATATTATTTTAATATCAAAAGAAAGATATTTTCGCTCGTGCGTACGTACGGATTACTGTCTCCACGAACGCAATGAGATTCATTCCCCATCGAATCCATTCAAGTATAAATTTTATTTGATAATTAAAAATAATTTTTAGAGACATGATATCATTCTAGATATGAATAATATAAATCCTATCCATAAAAAATACAGCTCACATAATAAAGAATATAAAGGAAAATGAATCCGTTAACACCCGAAACGATGATAATACTAAGATATTATTAACAATCAATGTTTAAAGATCATATATGATATCATATTAATGTATATTATTATTTTATAATTTAATAACAATTATTTCACCATTATACAGGAGGTTAACCTACCCTCAACCAAGGAAAAGTACAAGGTAAGGGTTTATTTAACAATCTCTTCATTATCTGAGGTTGTTTATACGTAATTATCTACTGGGACCTATTTATCATCCACATCCATGTTTCTTAAAAATGTATTTCAAATCATTCTTAATATTTTACAGACTATGGGTTAAAGTAATTTATACCCTTTTTGAATTTTTATAAGAAGTTTATAAAGGAATCTTTTTGTCATTTTCCAAACAAGGTCCTTTTTAACCTTTTTGACCGAATTAAGGTAAGAATGTCTTTTTTACTTATACGGCGGATGTAGCTATTTTCTGCCATTATAAAGTCGTCGAAGATTCCCTTACAAGCTTATAAGAATATTTTCAAAGTAAATGTTTTATTTAATAATCATGGGACTTTTAAATTATTTAAAAAAAGATTTATTTCTCTCAAATAGTTTTGATTTCATCTATGTCAACATCCTTTGATGGATTTTAAGCTTATTTGAAGTTTAATTATTATGATACAAAACTTCCATATTGTATTGAAGGTTTTGTAATATATTTGATTGTGGATGTGTTATTTTTATACCATTCATGGTTTATGGAGAAATTATTAACATTTCGTATGCTAGTTTTAATACGAATGTTTATGTTATGTTTAAAACCTGTTCATATGAGGAATGCATTGGACTTAATATGTGATGGGTGGAGCCCGCTATAGATCCTCAATGCATCGGTAGGTCTCATGAGAAAAACTAGTGTCTTGGAACAAGGCCTTGACAAAATATTATTTGTAGTCTAGGCACAAGGCCTTGACTATGTAGTTATGATAGTCTGGAATTATGCATTCCATTATTTTGAAAGTGGTTATTGATATTGCATGTGATTATTCGACTAGTAGAATATCCATGTGAATAAGTAAATGGAATTATTTCATTTTATTTCTACCATATTATTATGAAGTTCAAGTTTAAAAGGATTTTATTTTAGTTATACATTGCCTTAAATGTTTAGGCTTATTTATGAAAGTTTCCGCTATATTGTTATCCTTACTGGGCATTTGAGCTCACCCCTTTCAATGTTTTATTTTTCCCAAGATTTGAAGAAGTATTTTATGAATGACCTGTAGGGATAGTATAAGGGGATATGGGTGTGGATACAATATGTTGTCGTAGTTTTCACTTTATGATGTAATGTAAACTTTATGAATGTATCTAGTTATTCCAAGGCTACTAAACTAATCGGTCTTTAGAGACTTGATATTTTGTGATCATGACAATGTTATATAATAATGCACAAACTCTGGGTAACTGGGGTCAGGGATTTACAGTTGGTATCAGAGGAAGTTTAGTACAAATATTGGAAACTAGATTTAGATAAACCCTGATTAGAGCACATAGACCTAAGATGGACTTTGAGGATTAGTATATAAGAACTTCCTATAATTTTGGTATTGTAGAGATTTTGTGAGTTTTCTGAGCGATACATCCCTGTCTGGATACGAGCAGGTAGAGGTGGCTCTGACACAGATGTACCTAGGGGTAAAACCCGAAAACACCGCTTTGAGCTAGACTCTAACGAGAACTGGTGCACGACAACGGGCCTTGCTGCACTATTGGTTACAACACTCCCGGGGGATATACTTAGGATAATTCTCATTTTCTTTACAGACCATTATGAAGGGTTTATGAGTATATACTTCTTCAAAGAAAACATTTTTATGATTATGGATTATATCCATAAATAGTTGAATTTATGTTAAATGTTTTATAAGTATGGAATTATGTATTTTGATTCATAAAATGATCTAGTTTATGCCATTGTTTAGAAATGGAACCTAGTGGAAGAAATGGAAACCGTATCAATGCACGCACCCCATGTAGGGATTTCCCTCCTGCTCAAGATTATTATAGTGGAGCTGGTGATACAACTGGTGCTGATCAAATAATCACCATACTGGGACAACTCACTCAGGTTATGAATAATAACCTTACCCGTATGGAGCACACAGATCCGTAGCGTGGAGGATCAATGTTAGATCGCTTCATGAGGCAACAACCACCAAAATTCAATGGGAGTAAAAATCCATTGGTAGCTAAGCAATGGATAAGTTCCCTAGAGAAAATATTTCAGGCTTTGGGGAGTAGTGAAAGGGAAAAAGTTATCATGGCAGTTTACCAACTCACTGGAGATGCTGATCAATGGTGGTCATTGATTCAAAACACGAAGGAAGATTATGAAGTATCAAATATGGAATGGAGGGAGTTCAAAGATATGTTTTTATAAAAATAATTTCCTCGTGACCATCGAGCAGATATGGAAAGACAATTTCTAAGTCTGATACAAAAGGAGGATGAGAATGTCACAAAGTATGAGGCTAACTTTACAAGGTTAGAAAGGTCTGCTGCAGATTATATACGTAACCCAAGAAGTAAGATTGATCATTTCTTTTATGGGTTAAAATCATTTCTCCATTGAGAATTAGTCTCACAAACCTTCTCGTTGTACGAAGATATTGTCTCATGCGCTATCAAGATAGAAAAAGAATTCTCTAAGTCTTACGACTTTAAAGCGAAGCAAGAGAAGAAGAAATTTTCTGATCACTTTGGAAATGGAAATAAGGGGAAGAAGGGAAAAGTTGAATATACATCCTATAGTAAATGTAGGAAGAAACACCCCAGTACTTGCTTGAAGGGAATGAGAGTCTGTTACAAGTGTGGTGAAAAAGGCCACCAAGCTCGTGATTGCAATGGGAAGAAATAAGCTACCGATGTTCAATGCAACAACTGTAGGGAGATGGGACATTATGAAAATGAATATCCTAAGCATCAAGGGAACTTACCTCAGAAAAAGCCAACGGATCAAGGCCAAGATTATTCTATCACTACTGCTGAGGTAGAATCTCCGAAAGACGCGGTGGCAGGTAATTTAATGGTTTCCTCAAGTTTAGAAAATTCATTATTTGATTATGGATCATCGCATTGTTTCATATCTTCCAAGTTTGCTAAGAAAATTAGATATTTTCAATTTTATTTAACAAGGGAGTTGTCAGTCAAAAATCCTAAGGGAAGTATCATCGCAACAAAGTTTTGTGAATCAGTTCCCATTAGAGCACATAAATGTTATTTATCTGCGGATCTCATTGTCATACCTATGATTGAATTTGATATAATCCTCATTATGAATTGTCTTTTGGACCATGATGTAAAAAATTATTGTAAGAAGAAGGAGGTTACTATTTTTGATAATGATGATAAGGAACACCTTATCTTTAGAGCGGAATCATCACCACCTAATTCTTACCTAGATCCACCCCCAGTAGCTAAACTAAATTCAATTATTGGGGAGGAAGATAATGAAAATATTGTGGGTGGGGAAAGGAATGTTCAAATAGAGGATGTACCAATTGTGAGAGAATATGTTGACGTGTTTCCAGAAGATTTAGCTGGACATCCTCCAGAATGAGAAATTGAGTTTTCCATTGATTTAATTCCTAGTTCAAGGCCTATATCGAAGACCCCTTATAGAATGGACACTTTGGAATTAGTTGAACTAAATAAAAAACTAGAGGAATTGAGTAATAAGGGATTTATTCAACCTAGTGTTTCTCTATGGGGAGCCCCTGTCCTTTTTGTCAATAAGAAATATGGATCTATGAGGTTATGTATCGACTACAGGTAAATAAATGCTATAACAATAAAGAATAAGTATCCCCTACCTCGCATTGATGATTTATTTGACCAAATGCATGGAGATCAATACTTTTCAAATATTGACCTTCGATCTGGATACCATCAATTGTGTGTGAAGAAGGAAGACATTCCGAAGACAACATTTCGAACCAGGTATGGGCATTACGATTTTACAGTAATGCCTTTTGGATTGACTAATGAACTCTCTGTATTCATGGATCTAATGAATAAAGTTTTCAAGGAATATCTCGATGATTTTGTGGTGGTATTTATTGATGATATCATGGTATACTCCAAAAGCTACTAATATCATGAAAATCACTTGCGCATTATCCTGAAGACTCTTAGAAGACATGAATTATATGGGAAGTTTAGCAAGTGTGAATTCTGGATTCAGAAGATCTCTTTTCTTGGCCATATTTTCTCTAAGGATGGAATATCTGTTGATCCTTCTAAGACAAGAGAAATCCAAGAATGGCCAGCACCAACGAGTATAACCGAGGTACGCAGTTTTATTGGCTTAGCAGGTTATTATCGGCGTTTCGTCCAGAATTTTGACCAATTGGCTAACCCATTAACGAAGCTCACACATAAAGGGGTTAAATTTGTTTGGACAAAAGAGTGTGAAGAATGTTTTGAAGAACTGAATAGAAGATTAGTCAATTCTGCTATATTGACTCTACCATCGGGGAATGATGGATTTGTTATTTATAGTGATTCATCTAAGAAATGACTTGGTTGTGTTTTTATGTAGAATGATAGGGTTATTTCCTATGCATCACAACAGCTTAAAATTCATGAGCAAAACTATCCTACTCATGATCTTGAGTTTGCTGCTGTAATCTTTGCTTTGAAGATATGAAGACATTATCTCTATGGTGAAAAATGTGAGATTTATACTGATCACAAGAGTTTGAAGTATATTTTCTCAGAAAGAACTCAACATGAGTCAAAGGCGATGGCTTGAACTACTCATGGATTATGATTGCACGATACACTACCACCTGGGGAAGGCAAATAAGGTGGAAGATGCTTTGAGTAGAAACGATCATGGAGTTTTGAACATGATGAGAATTGAAAGGGATCCTATTTTCATGGATCTAGTGAAGATGGATGTAGGAATTACCATGGAAGGTGAAACATCAATTCTTTTTCAAATGGTTGCCAAAACATCTTTACTAGAAAGAATTAAGAGTTCTCAGACCGATGATGAAGAATTTCAAAAGAAGATTAAAGCTGTGAATGATGGGAGATTGAGAGACTTTGTGTATGAAGAAGGAATTTTGAAATCTAGGAAGAGACTTTGTGTTCCCGATATACCTGATCTGAAAAGGGAATTGTTAGATGATTCTCATATTTACAATTTCTCTATACACCCTGGGAGCACCAAAATGTATTGATATTTGAAGGAACATTTTTTGTGGGACAACATGAAGAGGGAGATTGCTGATTTTGTGTCAAGATGTATGGTTTGTCAATAAGTGAAAGCTGGAAGGCAATAGACTGGAGGAGTCATGAAACCTCTTCCCATACCGGAGTGGAAATGGGACAATATTACGATGGACTTTGTCATGGGGATACCAAAGACTACTAGAAGGAACGATGCAATATGGGTTATTGTTGATCGTCTTACCAAGTCAGCACATTTTCTTTCTATAAGAGAATATCTACCACTTGAACATCTAGCAAGACTATATATTAATGAAGTTGTGAGACTTCATGGAGTACCCCTATCGATTGTTTCTGATCGTGATCCCTATTTTACTTCAAGATTCTGGAAGAGTCTTCAGAAGGAATTGGATACTGAACTTCGTTTGAGAACTGCCTACCACCCTCAAACAGATGGACAATCAGAACGAAGTATTCAAACCTTAGAAGACATGTTGATATCATTCTCACTTGACTTTTAGGGTATGTGGGATCAATATTTACCTCTGGTGGAAGTTTCCTATAACAATAGCTTCCATTCAAGTATTCGGATGGCACCATATGAAGCGTTGTATGGAAAGAGATTTCGCATACCAACCTATTGGGATGGCGTTGGTGAAAGAAAACTTGTAGGCCCAGAATTGGTGGAGGAAATGATGGAAATGATAAAGGTAATCCAAAACCACATTAAAGAAGCTCAAAGTAGGTAGAAGAGCTATGCCGATAATCAAAGGAAGGATTTGGAATTTCAGGTAGGAGATCATGTTTTCTTATAGGTATCTCCATGGAAGGGAGTTATACATTTCGATAAGAAAGGTAAATTGAGTCCCAGGTACATCATACCTTTCAAAATTCTAGAACTAATTGGTGTTGTACCTTACCATTTGGGAATGCCACAAAATCTCTCCAAAGTTCACGATGTGTCCCACGTATCACTGTTGAGAAAATACATGCCTGACCCAACGCATGTACTCACCTATGAGGAATTAGAACTGGAACCCGATCTGTCTTATTGCAAAGATCCCATCAGGGTTCTTGATATAAGAGAATAAGTGCTGAGAAACCGAAAAATTCGTCTGGTAAAAGTTCTATGGAGAAACCATAAAATGGAGGAGGCAACGTGGGAACTCGAGGTACTTATGATGAGAATCACTCGAGTCTTTTCATGCGGTAGTATTCTAGAAATTTCGAGGATGAAATTATTTGAAGGAGGGGAGAATGTAACACCCCAACCTTCCACGGTACGCTTCTCTTTGAATAATATAGTAGCGTGTGTTGTACACAACTTCAAGTTCTAACACACACCACAACCAATCAAACCAACTGTTATGAATAGTAATACCCACTTTTTGAAATTTTATAAATTTTATCTTTCAAAATGGACTTCATTTTTGGATTCGGAATATGGAAATTATCTTAGGTGAATTTTTGGTATTTTTATGAAAACATTCAATTTTTGATGAATAGTGAAAAAACACTAAGTTATTGTTTAAAACCAAATTTTTATTTAAATAATTATTTATTTTATTTAAATTTAATTAAGGTCAAAATAGATACATAATACCTATATAAGTTTAATGTAATTCATTGGAGTTAGTTTAGAATAATTTTAGATATATACAAATTTCTTAGAACTTTTCACCGTCTTTTACCCATCTCCTAGGAGAATTTGCAAATTCACATAAAACTTAATTTTACCGCTTCTGTGAGTGGAATTTTTAAAATCTGAGAGGCATGGTTAATATAAAGGAGTAAAATGTGGTTCAATAAGATAAAAATAATTTTTGGTGAATAGTAACTTTTTACTTTTATTTACCACGGTTAAAAGCAAATAGGGTAATTAAGGGTAAAAATGATATTAATATTACCCTAACACATGTCCTAATTCTATTGGACAAGTGTATATCGACCAAAAAAAACCTTAGGAATAAAATATTATCAATTAGGTCCACTTGGATTAGATTAGGACATTTATTATTATTTAATTCAAAGAAGAGTTAAAAGAGATAAAATCAAAATTAAATAATTAAAATATTTTTAATATAGGGTTATACATAAGATAAATTAGATTATAAATATTCATTAGAAAGCTAAAAATATTTCCTACATAATGGTATTTTATTTATAATTTTTAGACATTTAATAGTTAAATTTATTTATGACACAATGGTGATTCAGTAATTACAAAATTAATGAAATATTAGAATAATTGATATTATAAATATCCAAATAAATGTAATTTGAGACTTTTTATGAGTTCCAATAATTTTATAGGTTAATATGACATATTAGGACTGATTATATGAATTATTTTCGAAGTAATAATGCTTTTATGAAATTATGAAAAACAAAATACCCAATAGTGTCAAAATTAACATAAAAGAGTTTTTAAAACAAATATTATATTATTAATTGATATTCTATTCCTAAATATATAAGGTTCTGCCAAATGACTTATATCATGATAGGTTTATCATTAATGGACCACTTGGGGGTCTCTTGGATGTATATACTAAGTTTATTAACTATATAATATAAAAATACAAAGAGACATGGTAAATGTCAAACAATTTAACTAAGAGTTAAATATAAATGATAAGGTTAATATAGTGACCCAAACCTGTCTAAAATCTATTTAATGAAAGGATTTCGACCCATACCCACCTTAAACTTTAAATAATCCACTTTGGAGCCATTAGAAACCGAATATGAATTTATTATAAAATAATATTTTTAGCTTTTCCGAAGGTGCCCCTCACCCCTCTTATAAAAGGGAACTCCCCCTTCTCTCTAATTTACACCTTCAAAGCCTTTTGTCATGGCCAAAACCTGCCCAAATATTCTCTCAACTTCCCTCAATTCGACCTAGTGGCATTAGTTTGATCATAAAGCCAACCTAAGGAGCCCTTTTGATCAAATCAAAAGGAATAACCTGATTAAGAGGTAATGTTTTCACCACCCTCTTTCAAGCTCCTTTCTTCTTCAAATTCTTCTTTATTTGTTATTCCCATTATAAAATAATAACTCCAGTATCTTCTATATACTGTTATGTTATTATAAATATGGTACAACCATATTCAGTATTCTATCGATCCTTTGAATGATATGTCACCATACGTGCGTACGTACAGCTTACCGTCTCCACATCATGGTGTAATTGTTATTCAAAACATTATTATTTGGATGGGTATAATAATGATGTGTAATTTATTTAAATAATAAATATAAAATGATAATGATTCTGTATATATGATATAACATCCAATTATATATTATTTTAATATCAAAAGAATGATATTGTCGCTCGTGCGTACGTACAGATTACCGTCTCCACGAACGCGATGAGATTCATTCCCCATCGAATCGATTCAAGAATAAATTTCATTTTATGATTAAAAATAATTTTTAGAGACATGATATCATTCTGGATATAAATAATATAAATCCCATCCATAATAAATACGGCTCACATAATAAATAATATAAAGGAAAATGAACCCGTTAACACCCGAAACGATGATAATACTAAGATATTATTAACAATCAATGTTTAAAGATCATATATGATATCATATTAATGTATATGATTCTTGTATAATTTAATAACAATTATTTCACCATTATACAGGAGGTTAACCTACCCTCAACCAATGAAAAGTACAAGGTAAGGGTTTATTTCACAATCTCTTCATTATCCGAGCTTGTTTATACGTAATTATCTACTAGGAACTCTTTGTCCTCCACATACATGTTTCTTAAAAATGCATTTAAAATCATTATTACTTTTTTACAGACTATGATTTAAAGTCATTTATACCCTTTTTTACTTTTTATAAGATGTTTATAAAGGAATCTTTCTGTCGTTTTCCAAACAAGGTCCTTTTTAACCTTTTTGACAGAATTAAGGTAAGAATGTCTTTTTAACTTATACGGTGGATGCAGCTATTTTCCGCCATTATAAAGTTGTCAAAGCTTCCCTTACAATCTTATAAGAATATTTTAAAAGTAAATGTTTTTTTATAATTATGGGACTTTTAAATGATTTCAAAAAAATAGATATTTCTCTCAAATAGTTTTGATTTCATCTATGTCAACATCCTTTGATGGATTTTAAGCTTATTTTAAGTTTAATTTTTATGATACAAAGCTTCCATATTGTGTTGAAGGCATTGTGATATTTTTGACTGTGGATGTGTTATTTTTATACCATTCATGGTTTATGGAGAAAATATTGACATTTGGTATGCTAGTTTTAATACGAATGTTTATGTTATGTTTAAAACCTATTCATATAAGGAATGCATTGGACTTAATATGTGATGGGTGGAGCCCTCTATAGCTCCTCGATACATCATTAGGTCTCATGAGACAAACTAGTGTCTTGGCATAAGGCCTTGACAAAATCTTATTTGTGGTCTTGGAACAAGGCCTTGACTATGTGGTTATGATAGTCTAGCATTATGCATTCCATCATTATGAAAGTGGTTATTGATATTTCTTGTGATTATTCAACTAGTAGAATATCCATGTGAATAAGTAAATGGAATTATTTCATTTTATTTCTGCCATATTATGATGAAGTTCAAGTTTAAAAGGCTTTTGTTTTAGTTATACATTTCCTTAAATGTTTATGCTTATTTATGAAAGTTTCTGCTATATTGTTATCCTTACTGGGCATTTGAGCTCACCCCTTTCAATGTTTTATTTTTACTAGGATGTAAATAAGTATTTTATAAATGACCCATAGGGATATTATAAGGGGATATGAGTGTGGAGACAAGATGTTGTTGTAATTTTTGAGTTATGATGTAATGTCAACTTTATGAATGTATCTAGTTATTCCAAGGCTACTAAACTAATCGGTCTTTCGAGACTTGATCTTTTGTGATCATGCCAATGTTATGTAATAATGCACCAAATCTAGGTAACTGGGGTCGGAGTGTTACAATATGGTCCAGGATCATTACTTTAGAGCTCAGATCTTTGAGTGAGGTTTACAATGGGAAATACAAGCTAACATTGTGCCTCTATGCATTATAACTTATACTGAAGTGCTCAAGAAAGTTTTGGTGTTTGAGAGCTTCTTGGATGAGAAAACACTACTAGAAATTAAAGCTATATCCACAGAAATATATCCACAGTTTTATAGGTCCGTGGTTATATATTTTTTATTTCCATAGTTTAATCAAACCACTGTGGGTATATATTTTGTATCATCGCTGTTTTTTTTCTTCCCAATCTATTATTGGGCCCCTCCTCCTCCCCCGATCCGCTGCTCTTTCACCGTGCAGCCCTCCACCTTGACGACCTCTCCTCCTCCCTCACAATGGAACTCTCCTCCCCAACGACCTATCTCATAGTGGTGCCCTCCCCGACGATCTCTCTCACAGTGGCTCCCTCATCCCCGATGACCTCTCTCACAGTAGTGCCCTCCTCCCCGGCGACCTCTGTCACCACAGCGCCCTCCTCCCTGATGACCTCTGTCACCGCGACACCCTCCTCCCCGATGCTTCCAATTAACACCACCCTCCACAGTATTTTATAATCATTTTATGTGATTTATAGTTGAAAATACTCACATTGTAGAATTTGATAGTTATATGGGGAATCAAGATGAGTTTCATTCTTACTATGATCATTCTTCTACAAGTGTTCTCAAGTATAGTTTTTGAAATTTCTAGGGGGTTCATATCCTAGTGAGGTCAATGATGGTAATTTAGGGTTAATTTGTATTAGGATTGTATCATAGGTTTGAAACTGAATCCACATTTATCAAGGTCCTAGGTTACCCCATTAGACTCATGGTTCTCATCCCATGTTCTGATTTATTTAGGGCATGGATTTCTTATTAAGGTACTATGACCATTCTCTTACAAGTGTTCTCATGTGTTTTTTGGACTAAAATTTTTATACATTTTAACATAAAGGGCCATCTTACCTTTGGTGGAAATCTTTAGCACTTTTTCCTTATTTTGGAGATGATGATATTTGATAGTGACCCTGGTTATAAAGAGACAAATCATGTGGAATTTTAGGATGTTTACATTATTCTTGAGATGTACTATATATCATCCACTTTTTTATTCTCTCTATTTTAGTTTCTTTTATAGTTTGGCATGCCATGTATCACTCATTTATATTTTCCTTATAAAATTATGCTTGGGTGTTTATTTTAGTGTTTATTACTTATGAATTTTTTGGATGGTTTATTATATTTTAACAATTTTTTAAATTATAATGGATGCCCAATGTATGTGTACATTATGTTGGACTCTCGATAAATATTTTTATATTTTTTATTAGATTTAATGGTTAAAATAATTCTTAAATAATATACTTTATAACCTTGGTGCTTGTCAGTATGACATGGTGATCAATAAATCACTTTGGGCCTCGTGGAATTCTAGATTTGGTGATATGGTAGGTTATCCAAGGTTTTTTTTTATAAAACTGTATTAGAGCCCTCATGTTACATAGGGAGTAAAGGTATGCCTAAGATAGTATGATTCGAACTCTAGATATAGGTATGTGAGATTTCTTGAATAACTATTTCTCTTACCAAACACTGAGTTATCAAAGAATTTTGGGATTTATACATTTATTTTTTTTGTTTTTTGAAAATTAATTTTAGGATATTTTGATCAAATCCACTACTATTATGGGTTATATGAAATTTTTATGAATTTTTTTAGAAAAAATATATTAAATTTACTAAAAATGAGAATAATCTAAAGAATTTATGATTACTATATATGTTCTAAATAATTTATTGACCATGAATTTACTACTAGATGGTTTCAAAGAGGGTTCAAATAGTTGGTGCATGGTTTGGGAATCCATGCAACCAAATTTTGAAATTATTGAAAACCATCCAATTTTTTAAATTTTGATTCCTTATTATTTAAAATTGCTTCTATTTTTTTAGTATTTGTTTAAAAGGTATTACAGACAAGTTTTTTGATATGGTGATATTGTTTCATTGAGTAGTAATTATATTCATCGACCATGAATTTTAAATTATGTGTGGATTTGGTTTCATAATTTTTGTTCTATAGGTAACTAATCAAAGAATCAAACTGATGGATTATAAAGAGGGTTTTATTGATAATAGTCTATAAGGAAATCCTATAGAGGATCTGGATATTATTGAGTCAGTTATTCAGACCATCTGGACTTTAGATTGGTAAGGTGAGCATGATTTATCTTGTATAGTGGATTTTTCTTAGGAATTTATTTAAAGTAATCAACTTCCTTTTTATGGACATCAAGTGTCTCAGTAACTAATGGAGAAAATTGATAAGATTGGATATATTTTATATTTTCATCAGAGACATAAGACCTCCAAAATTAATTTTCCACCTATACATTTTATAAACCTGGCTAGAAATAATGAGTGTCATTTATTCAAGAAAAGTTACAAGAAGATATCCCATAGAAAGGTTTTAAGGAGATATTCCAACAATAAATTTATCCTAAAATTATAAATGTGTC
Organism: Viscum album; assembly: GCA_963277665.1. Taxonomy (NCBI): domain Eukaryota; kingdom Viridiplantae; phylum Streptophyta; class Magnoliopsida; order Santalales; family Viscaceae; genus Viscum; species Viscum album. Next base: position 1,736,330,134 of record OY728133.1, read on the forward strand.
AATATTCTGGAATTTAATGACTCTTGATATTGGAAATCATTATGTGATGGAGAATGCCAATAATTTTTCATGTTGATATAATTTTGCTCTTATATTATTTCAAGTGATGTCTTAATGTTTTCAGTTCAAAATAGGCTTGAGGCCAAAAAAATGATCCATCTTTATTCTCTTATTCTTACCAATATATACTGAAGTGGTTTACATATAAATGATAAAGAAAACCAATATTTCTAAAATGGATTATATTGGAAGTACATTGGCTAATATAGGTATGATCCATAGTTATTTATAGGGTCAAAACAGTAAACATGGGACATTTTGAAGGGGAAGTAGTGGGATAGTTCAATATCTACTAAAACCCATTCCAATAATTAAATCAATGTGTAGAATAATGATATTTATTTTAAATTTTAGAGGATCAAACATTTTAAATAAATATTTAAAGTAGATATGAAGACTTGTAATCTTTGTGAGAAATTAGGCCACCTGAAATGATTTTTTTAAGTATCTTAGATATCAGTGTAGAAATGTTCCTTCCTATTTCATTAAATGATTTAAAATATAGTTTGTTGCATCTAAGGTAGCATGAAATATATCATAAATTTAATAATAATGAATTTTAGTTAAGTTAAAAATCATTATGGAATGAAATATTAGGAAGGACCATAATTTGTGTTCCAATATACAGTAAAGAATGCACGCACAACGTCTAGAACCAGGACAGTGACTATTAAAGTGACTATGCTTATAGATTCTTATATAGTTTTATATTTTTATGAAATAATTTCCTCACATTATTTTATCTCATCAAGATTTGATGGTCGATTAAATCTTTAATTGGGTTAATAGTTTTATTCATTGATGTAATTTCTATAGGATTTTTCTTATAATGATTACTATATAGTGGGGGTTCAGGTGGGGGGGGGTGCGTTGGGGTGAAGGGGACGGGGGGGGGGGGGGGTGCAGGGGGTAGTGGGGGTGAAGGGGGTAGGGGGGTGGGTGGTGGGTGGGTAGTGTGCTGAGGAGGGGGGGCAGTGTGCATGGGGTAGTGGGGGTGAAGGGGGTAGTGTGTAGGGGGTGTGGGGTGTAGGGGGGTGTCTAGTGGGGGTGTAGGTGGGGGGGGGGGGGTGGTAGTGGGGGTGCAGGTGGGGGCGGGGCAGGGGGGGTGGCGGTGTGCAAGAGGCAGGGGGTGTAGTGTGCAAGGGGTGTGGGGGTGCATGGGGAGGGGGTGTCCAGGAGGGAGGTAGTTTTTTCTAATGGGTCACAAATGATATTCCATTGTATGAATTATTATCAACTTCCAATTCATTATATGGTTTGGGACAACCTCTTAACTGACCATCAGGAGTTATGGTCGTATAAATTTTCAATTGTGACTTATAGATAACTTTTTTTAGGGACCAAGTAGTTGGAAGATGCTATATGGTTTGGATATTAACTTGGATAAATGTATTGTCCTTGTTGTAGATAATTTTGGGTTTCTTTACATGTAAGTATTCTGATTAGGAACTTTTTAGTTTTATAGTTGGTTAGTTTTTTAAAAAACTCTACAATCTACTTGAGATGGTAATTCAATTATGTAATTAGAATGCTCGAAATACATCCTTACAAGCATGTCTAAGTTATTGATTTTTTTGATTGGATTCCAACACATCATTTGAGATTTCATTGTTATATATGAAGAGGGAGTCATTAATCTGAATTGAAATTTCTCATCATCTTACTTTTTTTCTCTATGTGTATTTGATGAGATATATTAGAGTTCATGTATCCATATTAAATTCTCTTTATATTATATTGTTTCTAGATCATTATTTCTCTGAGATAAAAATGATCATCCAATTTAGAGTGAAGTTGGAGTTACACTCAGGTAGGAATATTCCATTATTTATTTCTATCATAAAAATAAACAAGATGATTATAATTATCCTTATTGTCCTAATCTAACATGAAAAAGAAGGTTTTTCTTGACTCCATCAATTGGGATATGATTTTTATGATATTTTTAGCCACAATCTGAGGAGTTATTCCATTATAAACATTATTACATCTATTCATAACCACTTATTTACATCCAGGAATTATTAGCCAAGTATTATTAAACATTAATGGTAAATGATCCATCCCCATTTTACACCCCTAGATTCCAACAATTTTTAGGTTATGATCTAAGTAAAAATTTGGAAGAGTAAATCTAAATAATTTAGTAGGATAATTGTTTTCATTAACTTAATATAATCACATTTTGTTTTTTCTTTCCTACCTTCCATTGATAGTGAATCTATTCCATCTAAATTTAACTCTAGTAATGGGTAATTCAACAAGATTTTAATGGGGGTGCATGGGGGTGAAGGAGGATGGGGGGGTAGTGTGTCGGGGGCAGGGAGGGGTGCAGGGGGAGGGGGGCAGTGTGTAGGGGGTGGAGGGTAGGGATGTGGGTTGGGGGGCAGGGGGCAGGGGTGTAGGGGGAGGGGGAAAGGAGGGGGGGAGGGGGCTGGGGGGAAGTGTGCATGGGGTAGGGAGGGGACATGGGGTGTAGGGGGAGGGGGGCTATCTAGGAGAGGGTGTCGAGGGGGGGGGGGGCTGTGAATATATACACGTGGGAGGGGGCAGTGTGCAGGGGGCAGGAAGGGGTGTAGGGGGAGGGGTTCAGGGAGGGGGGGGGGTTACATTGGGCATGGAAGGGGGTTGGGGGGTAGTGTGCAAGGGGTAGGGGGTGTGGGGGTGCAGGGAGAGGGTGACATTGTATAGGGGCAGGGGTGGTGGTGAAGGGGGGTGGGGGGGATGTGAATATATGATGGTAGGGGGGGAGTGTGTAGAGGGAAAGGAGGGGAGGAGGGCGGGGGGGGGGGGGGGGGGGGTGTAGGGGGCAGGGAAAGGGGCTGGGAGGTAGTGGGAAGGGGGAGGGGGGCTGTCCAGGAGGTGGGTTGCGGGGGGGGGGGGGGGCTGTGAATATATGCAGGTGGGGGGGGGGGGGAAGTGGGGGTGCAGGTGGGTGGGGGGGGGTCTAAGGGATGGGGGGTGAAGGGGGCTGTGGGTTAGGGGGTGTGGGGGTGCAGGGGGAGGGAGGAGGGGGAGGGGGATGGGGGGGAGTGTGCATGGGGCAGGCAGGGGGTGCAAGTGGAGGGGGGCTTTCCAGGAGGAGGGGGGGGGGGGGTTGGGGGGGGGGGTTGTGAATATATGTAGGTAAAAGAGCTCAAAAGAGAGTTAAGATTCTTATTTTTATCTTCTTTATGGATTTTACTTTTCAATCATTTGTTGATTTTGATGACTTGTATTGGTATGTAGGATAGGGATGCATGCTATGCTGAGAACCAGCAACAAAACATAGCCGATGAAAATTGATTTTCTTCCATGACTTGCAACCAGGATTGATGTGAATATAAAATTCAGGAGGTAATGATTATTTTATTCCATTTTTCGCAAGACATTAGTAACTATTTTTTGTGTTTTTAATCAAATTGACTTGGCATACACCATGCTTGTATAATTAATGATTTCGAGTTTACTCCTAAGTGTGCAATATTCGATCTTCTAGATATTGCTCTGTATCATGGTTGGATAGTCGATCCCCAGGTTTTTTCACTTTTGAATCTTGTACCTTTATATTTTTTTAGAAAAAACATTTTATACATTCTCTCAATTTATAGTTTTCCATTTTCCATTTTCTTCTTTCCTTTTCTTAATATGCATGCATGGGGGTGTCCAGGGGGGTTTCCAGGGGTTGTCTAGGGGGGAGGGGGTTTCTAGGGGGGTGAGGGTTCCGCGACTTGCAACTGGGATTGACGTGAACATAAAATTCAAGAGGTAATGTGTAACGACCCGAAATTTTGAATAAATCTTGTTTCCTAATTTCATGTGTTATTTTTTATACTAAAAAAAATGTTTTTATTTGATAAACATGATTATAAATAAAATGAGACCATTTGTTTTTGAGTGTTATATGACCATCGGTCAATATGACCACCGTGAACAAAATGTTTTGATTATTGTCTCTAAATTTAAGTAATCTTGGTTAATTATTATAGAAAGAAGATTTGATGGCCACACCTAGTAGCCTTGGGCCGATCGAAGCCCATCTAACAGAGATTGGGAAGGAGGTAGCACCATTGGGCTTTGCTCTGGACCAAATCCAAGCCGAACTTCATCATGTGAAGCTAGAACGGAATCGCCTTCGCGAGAAGTTCAAACTGATAGAAATTACTACTCGGGCAATGTTGACTGAGCCGCCCCAAAATTCTATCACCCTAGCACACCTTACTCTTAGGTCCTATGCTGGTATTATAAGGGGTTATGTAACGAGACCGTAATTGCCTTGTGTAATCCTTTTTTAAATAAAAATTTGGATTTCTTCTTATGATGATGTTTATGAATTTTCAAATGACCGGATAAATATTGTATGCATATTTTTGATGAATTTTAGAAAAAGGATATTTTAAAAATGGTTGTGTAAACCTTAAATAATTAAAAATGTGTAATGATTTTCGAAAAATGGTCTTCTACAATTATGTTCAGTACGAAATTTAGAGTCTAATAAGATCAACTTGATTTTTGATGAATAGTAAATTATGAATAGTGATTTTATGATTAGGATTAGTAATATGACCAAATAGATTAGTAATCTCACTTAAAGAAAGTTTTAAAATAATCTAGGCACCTTGATTAAGTAATGTGATTCAATAAAATAGTTAAATAACGGTTTCATTAATTATTATTCAAGTATTAGTTTTTTCGGGTGAATAGTGTTTTTTAATTAAAAATTTAATTAAAAATAGTTAGAAAATTATTTTTATAAAAATGACTTCATTTTTGAACTCAGAGCATCGATATTATGTTATGGTAATTTTTGGGGATTTTTCTGAAAAATGTGAATTTTCGATGAATAGTGTTTTTATTTAAAAATTAAATTAAAAATATTTAGAAAATTATTTTTATAAAATGGATTTCATTTTTGAAATCAGAGCATTGATATTTGGTTAAGGTGAAATTTTGGGGTTATTCTGAGAAGGTTGAATTTTCAGTGAATAGTAAAAATACAGTTTTAGGGTTTCGGTATGTTTAATGACATCATAATGGTGTCATGATGATGTCATGAGATCTTTTGAGGGTTGGACGGCCAAGGGTGATGAATTATTGTTTTGGGGGCCCCATGTGGCCTAACTCCATGATAAATGACAAGGGAGAGCACATGGGTTTGAGAAAAGCACATGTGAGGTGTCCCTTGGCCATTAATGCTTTGTCCCCTCACTTTCCCTATAAATACCCACCCTTTCCTCCTTTAGTTTTCACTCCCAACTCTCCCCCAACGAAGTTCTGATCTTCTTACCTTCCAAAGAGTCCTCCCAAGGTGCCCCCAAGCCCTCAAGGTCCAATCCTTTGAGTTTCAAGAGTCACGTTTTAAGGTAAGGGATCTGACCCCTCTCTTTCCTTTCAAGTGATCTCTTTTATGTCATTCCTTTTATGCTCCATGTTCTTATTTTGGAGGATGTTATTTTATACTCCTCTTACTGCCCTTTTTATGTTCATATGATGAAAGATCCCCTCTTACTCTCATCATTTCGTTTTAAGAAAGTTTAAGTGGCGCCGTTAGGCTGCCGAATTTTCAAGGGATTCATTTACCTCTCTCTTTTTCAAAGTTCTACTTTCATGTCAAGTCTTTCAAGTTCATTTTTATTATGTTGGGGTATGATCTCTATATTTATCATACTGGTCTTTTATGATCACATGATGAGAGACCCCATTTGATCTCTTCAATTCAGTATTTTGATGTCTTAAGTGGCGCCGTTAGGCTGCCGAATTTTTAAGTGGTTCTTCACCCTTCTCGTTTTGAAGTTCTACTTTCATGTCAATTCTTTCAAGTTCCTTTATATTATGTTGTGGTATGATCTCTATATCTATCATACTGGAATCTTATGTTCATATGATGAGAGACCCTATTTTACCTTGTCAATTCAATTTTGTTGAAGTTTAAGTGATGCCGTTAGGCTGCCGAATTTTCACAAGAGAAATCTTGTTTTGTTTTCTTCCTTTCATGTTCTTCATTTCATATGGTATATTTTCAAATTTCATTACCATGTTCATAAATCCCTTATATTTTGTCCCTCTACTGTTTGATGGTTCATTTATGAATGTTTGACCCATGTCCCCTCTCTTCTCAATGTTTTCTAAAACCTTGTAACATAGCCGTTATGCTGCAGAATTTTCCCCTCAAAATGCCTCTCTCTTTTCTCAAAAATTATTTTATGTTATAAAGTGAATAATAAAAGCTCTTATTTCTACAAGGGTATTCACATATATATCAAAATGTTCCATTTTAAATTCTGGGATTTACATACATGAGACCCGCTTCCCTTTCCGTGGGTTTAAAGTGCCGTAAAGATCATGTCATTAAAGCAGTTTTTAAAATGTTATGATTATGAAATGAAACCCATTTATTTTATGCTATATGGGTTATTTATGAAATGTTTGATGATGATATATGTGGCTCACATGATAATAAAGGCAAATTTAAGGGTGCGCCCTGATAGCGCTCCAATGCATTGGGTAAAGACTTAATCTCTAGAGATGACCATTTTAACGACGCCTTGGTGAATAACCTTGGTAATTTTTAACGACACCTTGGGGATGGACCTTGGTGAAACGAAACGATTGCCAATATTAAATGTTGCAGCCACATCTTCAAGTTATGAAAAAGTTTTATTTTTATTATGATATGCCTCATGATTTCATTTTCATGCCTTAAAGTTCTTTTCATGACTTTATTGATGTATCCCAAGTTCATATGTAAAATGTTTCACTTGTTTCCCTTGCTGGGCCTTCTGCTCACCCTTTCTTTTGATGTATGTCCCCAGGTTATGAGATTCAGTAATGAGCCTAGGGTGAACATGAGGAGAAGCCTTTCAAGTGTTTAAGAAGAATTCTTTATGTTGTTTTCATGTTTTAAGTTCCTGGTTTCCAAGACACTAAACCTTAAAGATCCTCGGTTTTGTAAAATGTAATTAAAGTTTATGTGATAAAAAGGTGGGATTCTATATAATGGTTATTTTATAAAATTTTTTCAAGATATTTGTAACCATTTGTTGTTTTTTTAATAAAATTGACTTGGCATACACCACACTTGTAGAATTGATGATTTTGAGTTTACTCTTGAGTGTGCAATATTAAATCTTCTGGATATTTCTCTGTATCATGGTTGGATAGTTGATCCCCAGGTTTTTGCACTTTTGAATCCTGTACCTTTATATTTTTTTAGAAAAAATATTTTATACATTCTCTCAGTTTAGAGTTTTTTGTTTTCCTTTTTCTTCTTTCATTTTCGTAATATGCATGCATGGGGGTCTCCGGGGGGGGGGGGGTTCCAGGGGTTGTTTAGGGGGGGAGGGGGTGTCTGGGGGGGGGGGGTTTCTAGGGGGTGTCCGAGGGGGGGGGGGGTTCCAGGGGTTGTCTAGGGGGGAGGGGGTGTCTGGGGGGGGGAGGCTTCTAGGGGGTGTCTAGGGGGGGGTCTAGGGGGGGTGTCTAAGGGGGGTGTCCAGGGGGGAGGGGGAGACCGGGGGGGGGGGGGTCCAGTGGGGGGTGTTTAAGGGGGGAGGGGGTGTTTGAGGGGGGGGGGGGGTCTCCTCGCCATCTATAAACCCCTCCTCTCCCACTTTATCCATTTCCAGGAATCTTGATTTCTCTTCTAATTTGAAATGTATTCTTAATTGTGTGATTACTTTATTTTTGAAATTATCTTGTTTTCATCCCATAAGATATGGTAGTTTTCTACCTGATTAACCACACTTTTATTCTTGAATTTGAATCTGATCAAACATATTATATTAATCTCAAGGAATATGCAAATGAATATATCGCTATCGAGTTGTCCCAGTCTTGCATACGATGAAAATGTTACTATTTCTGCATTTTAATTACTTTCTTGAGATTTGTGATAGGCAATGTTATACTACTGAGAAAAAACTTGAATTTGAACTCCGACATAGTGGAGGTGTCACAGATCTCCCTGGTTGTAGAACGCTTAATCGATTCAAATATTAATGTCAAAGTAATTTCCCTGTTTTTGGCTTCCTGATGGATTTTCCTTTTCGACCATTTGTTGATTTTGATGACTTGTATTGGTATGCAGGATAGGGATGCATGCTATGTAGAGAACCAACAACAAAACACAGTCGATGAAATTGATTTTCTTCCACGACTTGCAACTGGGATTGACGTGAACATAAAATTCAGAAGGTAATGGTTATTTTATACCATTTTTTTCAATACATTAGTAACTATTTATTGTGTTTTTAATAAAATTTTCTTGGCATACACCATGCTTGAAGAATTGATGATTTCAAGTTTACTCCTGAGTGTGAAATATTCGATATTCTGGATATTTCTCTATATCATGGTTGGATAGTTTATCCCCAAGTTTTTGTACTTTTGAATCCTATACCTTTATATTTTTTTTAAAAAATATTTTATACATTCTCTCAGTTTAGAGTTTTTTGTTTTCCTTTTTCTTCTTTCCTTCTCTTAATATGCATGTTTTCACTTATATGTATTCCTGGGGGTGTCCGGGGGGGGGGGGTGTCCAGGGGGGATGTCTAGTGGGGTGTCCAAGGGGGGTGTCTAGGGGGGAGGGGGTGTTTAGTGGGGAGGGGGTGTCCAAGGGATTTAAATTATTTTGGAACCTACTAAAAAACTATAGTACAATGAAAATACCCTTATTCCATATAAAATAATTAATAAATATGATGAAGGGGTGTCCAAGGGGGGTGTCTAGGGGGCGGTGTCCGGGGGGGTGTCTAGGGGGGTCCAGTGGGGGGTGTCTGGGGGGGTGTCCAGGGGGGATGTCCAGTAGGGTGTCCAGTGGGGTGTCTAGGGGGGAGGGGGTGTCCATAGGGGAGGGGGTGTCTAAATGATTTAAATGATTTTAGAACCTACTAAAAAACTATAGTATAATGAAAATAACCTTATTCCATATAAAATAATTTATAAATATGATGAAACTCTTTTCAGTGAATTGGTTTTGATCCTCTATACATTCCCTTCGGTCCCAAGCCTTTTCATTCTCAACACACAACCATTTAAAGAACATTACTGTATCCTTTTTATATTCACGTCCCTCCCTGCATCCTTCCACCACATTGAGATATTTATATACATATACATATTTTCCATAGGTTTTCTCTTCAACCAAATAGGTTTCATAAATTCAGATGTTGGTCATTGGAAGGGAAACTACACAGGAGCCTGTTGCAATGCCATACTTGAAATGAAACCCTTTTGCGCCCAAAAACACATAGAAATAATCCAATATGTGCATGATTACAAGAAAAAATAGAAGTAACCTGGATTGATATAGCTATATTCATCTAATATTGCTACCTATTTTTCATCTCGGAAAAGAAAAAGATAGATCTTGGTGACTAGTCAGTTTAGTAGGATCATGTTCTAGTTCAAACACCTCTTTCTACTCCTTTCACTGCATCTGTACAGGCTCTAAATTCCCCATATCACCCATAGTTTAAGTTTCCTTAGTAGTTTTAAGTTTTTCTTTTGTTTGAGTAGTCATAGACTCTAATTATTCCACCACCACACCTCCAAATTTCTTAATCGACACTACTTTGAAGTGAATCCAGGTAGGCCCATTCTTTTTCAGTTCAAAAAAGACATAACAATCCCAAGGCATTCCATGTATAATTAATTATTCCATCAATAACTTCATCATTTCCTGTTTTTTTTCAATTTGAGAAAAATTCATTTGTTCTTCCAATCAAGTGTAACCACACACCAGACACCATTTTTGAATGGATTGTTTTTGTATTGATTTCATCTATTGTGTGAGTAGATAACTTCTCCAACTATTGTGGGCATTATGCCACTATTAATTCTCCTAAAACACTATATGGATGAGAGCCTGAATCTAATAGGGGGGAGGGGGGGTCTGTCCAGGAGGGGGGGTGTGCAGTGGGGGTGTCCAACAGGGTTGGTGCAGGGGGGGGGTCCAGTAGGGTTGGTGCAAGGGGGTCCAGCAGGGGTGGTACAAGGGGGGTGTGTAGTGGGGGTGGTGCAAGGGGGTCCAGTAGGGGTGGTGCATGGGGGGGGGGGGGTGCAAGGGATGTTTAGGGGGAGGGGGTGCATGGGGGGTATGTAGGGAGGGTGTCCAGTAGGGGTGGTGCAAGGGGTGTCTAGAAGGGGTGGTGTCCAATGGGGGTGTGCAAGGGGGTGTGTTCAAGGGGAAATGGGTGTGCATTGGGGGTTCCCACCAGGGGTGGTGCAATGGGGGGGTCCCGTAGGGGTGGTACAGGGGGTGTCCAGGAGGGGGGGGGGGGAGAGTGTACAGGGGGGATGTGCATGGGGGGGGGGGTGCAAGGGGGGCTGTGCAGGGGGGGGGTGTCCAGCAGGGGTGGTGAAAGGGGTGTCCAACATGGGTGATGTTCAGTGGGGGTGTGTGCAAGGGGATAAGGGTGTGTAGTGGGGGTGTCCAGCAGGGGTGGTGCAGGGGGGAGGGGTGTGTGTGCAAGGGGACAAGGGTGTGTAGGGGGGGTGCAAGGGATGTTTTGGGTGGGGTGTGTGTGTGTGTGTTGGGGGGGGGGGGTTCCAGTAGGGGTGGTGAAAGGGGTGTCTAGTAGGGGTGGTGCAAGGGGGTCCAGTAGGGGTGGTGAAAGGGGTGTCCAGTAGGGGTGTGCAGGTGTGCAAGGTGTGTGTGCAAGGGAACAGGGGGGTGAAGGGGGGGGGGGTGTCCAGAAGGGGTGGTGAAGGGGTGTCCAGCAGTGGAGTCTAGCAGGGGGGAGTGTCCAGTAGGGGTGGTTAAGGGGTGTCCAGTTGTGGAGTCCAGTAGGGGGGGGTGCAGGGTGTGTGTTCAAGGGGACAGGGGGGAGGGGGGGGGGGGCACAGGGTGTCCATCAGGGGCGTGCAGGTGTGCGGGGGGGGGGGGGGGGGGGGGGGGTGCAAGGGGACAAGGTGGTGTGTGTGTGTGTGTGGGGGGGGGGGGGTGTCCAGGGCAGTGTTTGTCCAGGGGGTGTTTGTCTAGGGGGTGGGGGGGCTGTTGTCCAGGGGGTGTTTGTCCAGGGGGTGGGGGTGCTATGTCTGTGTGTGTGTGGGGGGGGGGGGGGGTCCAGCAGGGGTTGTTAAAGAGGGGTCCAGCATGGGGGGAAAGGGGTGTGAATGTGTGCAAGGGGACCGGGGGTGTAAGGGATGTGTGTGTGGGGGGGGGGGGGCACTGTCCAGGGGGTCTGTCTAGTGGGGTGGGGCGCTGTCTAGGCGGGGGGGGGGGGGGGTTCTGTCTAGGGGGTGGGGGGATACTGTCTAGGGGGTGGGGGGGCTACTATCTAGGGGGTCTGTCCAGGAGGGTTCTGTCTAGGGGGTGTCTGTCTAGGGGGTGGGGGTGCTGTCCAGGGGGGGTGGGTGGGTGGGGGGGTTTTCCAGTAGGGGTGGTGCAAGGGGGGTTCAGTAGGGGGGGCAAGGGGTGTGCATTGGGGGTGTGCAGGTGCGCAAGGGTGTGTGTGCAAGGGGACCGAGGGTGAAAGGGGGTGTGTAGGGTGGTGGTGGTGGTGGTGGTGGGGGGGGGGGTGTAGTGGGGGTGTCCAGTAGGGGTGGTTTAAGGGGTGTTCTAGGGGACGGGGGATGGGGGGAGGGTATTGTCCAAAGGGTGTGTCAGTCTAGGAGGGGGGAAGGTGTAGTGGGGGTGTCCAGCAGGGGTGGTTCAAGGGGTGTTTAAGGGTATTGGGGGGCTGTAATCCAGGGGGTTTTTGTCTAGGGGGGGGGGAGGGGGGTCTATCTAGGAGGGGGGAGGGGTGCAGTGGGGGTGTCTAGTAGGGGTGGTTCAAGGGCTGTGCAAGGGGACAGGGGGGGCTGCTGTCTAGGTGGTGTCTGTCCAGAGGGGGGGGAGGGGGGTCTGTCCAGGGGGGTGTAGTGGGGGTGTCCAATGGGGGTGGTTCAAGGGGTGTGCAAGGGGACATGGGGTGTGAAAGGGGCCATCACTGGCTGAATGGTGCTTGTTTTTTTAGGAAATGTGAAGACCTGTAGCCATGATTTTAAACTGTGGCTATAAATGGTGATTGATTTTAGCCTATGCTATGGGTTTCAGACTGTGGATATAGGGTTTTATCCATGGTTGGAACCATGGCTATAGCCCTATAGCCATTTCAATACTAGCCACAGTTGGGTAAACTATGGCTATAACCTATAGCCACAGTTTTTTCACCTATATCCATTGTTTAAAACCATGGATATAACTTTATTTTTTAATAGTGAGAGATAACTAGTGGTAGTCAGCAGCATGAAGACAGGTTTAGAGACCTTAGTAGTAGGAAGTCGACATCATGCACAGGGATCAGAATATGGGAGATTTCAAAGGAAGTCTTAGGACAAGGGATCAATAGTCCAAGGATCTCAGGATGGATCCATTCAGCCCAGGGAGAGGCAATGCTACTCATGTGATGACAGAGGAAATCTCACTAGAGACTGTCCAACCCATTGAGCTACCGACATAGACATTATTGATGGACCACCTAGGTAGAGGCAGAGAGTGGAGTAGGTAGAGCCTTCAGGTGGTGGACGTGGAAGAGGAGTAGGGAGAGATATATAAGGTGTAATACATTTTGACATACTTCCACCCCCACCCCTAGGAGGTCCGCACTGGGATCAGGAAGCTGAGGGAAAAGGGTGGGGGAAGCTACATACAGTTGAGGCATATAACCTTGGAACTCCAGGGATGATATGAGGTACCATATGCATCTTTTCTACCTTAGCTTCCATAATTATAAACATAGGCACTGGTCATTATTTCCTCACCACATGTCTTATGTGAAACCTTTAGATTCTAGTTGATCCATTGACTCAACCCTTATGCTTGGAGACACCTATTGGAGGAGACTCAATGATCACACATCTTTTACAATAGTGTGATCTTACCTTTGGACGTGAGATTTTCAGTTGGAACATCTTGGTGGTAGCATTGAGGTCTTACGATGTCATTCTCGGTATGGATTGGTTATCTTTAGTCCATGCCTAGATTGACAACTTTAGGAAAAGGTTACGGTGTGTCCGCAGTGATGGGACTAGGTTTTACTTTTTTGAAGAAAAGGATACCCAAGAAGAATGGGAGGGTATCATTCTTAGGTGGGTGCAGCTGATCACTCATGATTTGGCTAGCCTTACCCTCAAAGAAACATATTTTGTGAGATTTTAGTTCCCATCAATAGTGGTGGAGTATGAGGAGGCCTTTCCAGAAGATGTTTGAGGATTACCTCACCTTTAGAAGATCAAATTATGTATCGACTTACACCCTAGGAAGATACTCATATCTACACCAGTATATTGGATGTCTCCCATGGAGCTTCATGAGATGAAGGTGAATTTGAAGTATTTACAGAGGAAGTACTTCATAAGACCTTATTTTTCATCCTGTATGTCCTCAGTTTTATTTTATAAGAAGGCATGCGGGAGTTTGAGGTTGTGCGTGGATTACTAGCACCTGAACTAGCTGATGGCTAAGAACAAGTATCCACTACCAAGGATCGACGAACTCTTCGATCAAATTAGAGGGGAGTGATGGTTCTCAAAGGTTGAACTTTGATTGGGTTGTCATCAAATTAGAGTATGAGACGAGGATGTGCCGAAGACGAGTTTCGGATGCCTCTACAGTCACTAAGAGAACTTGGTGATTCCCTTTGGCATGATGAATGCCCCCATAGTGTTCATGGGACTCATGAAATAGATCTTTCATCCATACTTAGACTGGTTTACAGTATTCTTCATAGACGACATCTTTGTGTACTCAGAATCAGCGGAGGAGCACAAGAGACACCTACCGATAGTTCTAGATGTATTTCAAGAGCACCAGCTCTATGGGAATCTCTTGAAGTCCCAATTCTAGATACAAGGGGGTCCACTTTATGTGACATGTTATCTTAGTAGATAGAGTAGTAGTGGACCCAACCAAGGTTAATGTGGTGTTAGCATTGGAGCCACCTTGGAGTGTGACAGAGGTGGAAAACTTCCTTGGGTTTGCAGGATATTGCCATAGATTCATTCCCAATTTCTCCCAGATATCTGTACGGATGATAGATTTGACCCAAAAGGGGAAACCTTTTGTATAGAAATATAAGTTTTAGTAGGATTTCCAGTAGTTAAGGTAGATTTTGAAGAGCACACGGATTTTGAGATTTCTATAAGAGGGTGTCGAGTATGTAGTTTTCTACAATGCATCAGGGGCCAGTCTTGGATGTGTTCTAATGCAGAGATAGGTGGTGATTGATTATGTTTTGCACCATCTAAGTCTTAATGAGAAGAACTACATGACCCATGATCTTGAGTTGGTAGTTGTAGTATTCACATTGAAGATGTGGCGACACTACCTGATGGGCGAGTGGTTTATCATATACTCTAACCATAAGATCCTAAAGTACATATTCTCATAGAAGGATCTGCATTTGAGGTAGAGGAGATAGACAAAGTTCCTCTAGGATTATGACTTCAAGATTGTCTATTCTCCTAGGAAGGGGAATGTAACACCCCAAGATTCTACGGTACGCTTCTCTTTTAATAATGCGATAGCGTGTGTTGTACGCAACACCGAGTTCTAACAACCAATCAAACTAGCTGTTATGAATAGTAATACCTACTTTTTAAAATTATATATATTTTATATTTCAAAATGGACTTCATTTTTGGATTCTGAATATCTAATTTAGCATAAGGTGAAATTTTGGTACTTTTCGGATAACTTTCATATTTTGATGAATAGTGAAAATTACTAAATTTTAATTAAAAACAACTTTTTTAATCAAAATAATTAATAGTGATAAATTATTAATTTTAGTAGTTTTAAAGTATATTTAGAATATATTTTTACCATTTAATATAATGTTGGTCATTAGACAAAATTTTACAATTAAACCGAACATAAACAAGTGTCAATCTTTTGATAGTTATTATCTCTTAAAAACACGCTTTTTGTTTTGACAGCGGGAATTAATTTTAAATTAATTTCTGCCACTTCTGTGTTTTGAATTTAGGAAAATGGATTCCATATTTGGAATCAGGATGTTCAAATTGTGTAAATAGGTAACTTTTATTTTTAGACATTTTGAATAATTACTGCGGTAAATATTTTATTTACCATGGTTAAGGGTAAATCCGGTAAATAAGGGTTAAAAAATAATATTATAATAATACTAAATTACCCTAAAACGTGTCTTAACCCTATTGGTTGATACATGGTCGACCATGGACATCTTTGGGTCGATTTTGGGACCCCATGGATCCACTTGTAAGTGATAATGACACTTTATTTTAATTAAGTTAAAATGAATACAAAAATGACACAAGCATATATCTTTTAGAAAAACAATTGTTACATAGGGTTATGTATGTTGGATTTTAGATTATAAATATTCATTAGAAATATAAAAAGATTTAATACATAATTATATTTTATTTATAATTTTTAGACATTAAATAATTTATTTTATTTATGACACAATGATGATGCAGTAATTACTATAATAGTGAAAAATTAAAATAATTGATATTATAAATACCCAAATAAATATAATATGAAACTTTTAATGAATTAAAATAATTTTATAGGATAATATGATATATTAGGATTGATTTAATTGACTTTTTTTGAAGTAATCAATCTGTTATGAGTTTCACAAAAATCAACTATTGAATAGTGTCAAAATTGACATAAAAGAGTTCTTAAAACAAATATTATATTATTAATTGATATTAAATTCCTAAAAATCTAAGGTTCGGCCAAGAGACTTATATCATGATAGGTTCATCATTAATGGACCACTTGGGGGTCGCTTGGATGTATGTAGTAAGTTTATTAACCATATTATATAAAAATACAAAGAGACATTGTAAAAGTGAAACTAATTAACTTAGAGTTAAAACTTAAAGATAAGGTTAATATAAGTACCCAAACCTGTCTAAATTCTATTGGTTGAGTTGTTTTCGACCCATCCCCACCTTAAAATTTGAATAATAAACTTTGGATCCATTAGAAAACGAATATGAATTTATTATAAACTAATATCTCTAGCTTTTCCAAAGGTGCCCCTCACCCCTCTTATAAAAGGGCACTCCTCCTTCTCATTTCTTCATAC
This sequence comes from Viscum album, assembly GCA_963277665.1. NCBI lineage: Eukaryota > Viridiplantae > Streptophyta > Magnoliopsida > Santalales > Viscaceae > Viscum > Viscum album. The sequence continues at coordinate 1,736,346,240 of OY728133.1, forward strand.
CTTCAAAGCCTTTTGGTTCGGCCAAACTCTGCCCAAATACTCTCCCAATATCCCTCACTACAACCTAGAGGCCTTATTTTGATCAGAAAGCCAACCTAAGGAGCCCTTTTGATCAAATCAAAAGGAAGAACCCGAAGAAGAGGTAATGTTTTCACCACCCCTTTTCAAGTTCCATTCTTCTTCCACTTCTTCTTTCTTTGTTCTTACCATTCTAAAATAATAACTCCAGTATCTCACATATAATGTGATGTTATTATAAATATGGTACAACTATATTCATTATTCTATCCACCCTTTGAATAACATGTCACCATACGTGCGTACGTACGGCTTACCGTCTCCACGTCGTGGTGTAATTGTTATTCAATATATTATTATTTGGATGGGTATAATAATGATGTGTAACTAATGTAAATAATAAATATAACATGTTAATGATTCTGTATATATGATATAACATCCATTTATATATTATTTTAATATCAAAAGAATGATATTGTCGCTCGTGCGTATGTACGGACTACCGTCTCCACGAACGCGATGAGATTCATTCTCCATCGTATCCATTCAAGTATAATTATCATTTGATGATTTAAAAAATGATGTTTAAGGACTTGATATCATTCTGGATATGAATAAGATCCAGCAAACATGGCTTATGTAACAAAACATATAAAAGAAAATGAGTAAGTTAACACCCGAAACAACGATAATTCTAAGATATTATTAACAAATCAATGTTAAAAGATCATATATGATATCATATTAATATATATGATTCTTGTATAATTTAATAACAATTATTTCACCATTATACAGGAGGTTAACCTACCCCAACCAAGGAAAAGTACAAGGTAAGGGTTATTTCACAATCTCTTCATTATCCGAGGTTGTTTATACGTAATAATCTACTGGGATCTCTTTATCATCCACATCCATGTTTCTTAAAAATGTATTTCAAAACATTTTTACTATTTACTAGAATATGAGTTAAAGAAATTTATACCCTTTTTGACTTTTATAAGAGGTTTATAAAGGAATCTTTCGGTCATTTTCAAAACAAGGTCCTTTTTAACCTTTTCGACAGAATTAAGGTAAGAATGTTTTTTTTAACTTATACGGCGGGTGCGGTTATTTTCCGCTGTTATAAAATATTCAAAGCTTTCCTTACAAGCTTATAAGAATATTTTCAAAGAAAATGTTTTATTTTATATGGATCTTAAATGATTTCAAAATAAAAGGAGATATTTCTTTAAAAAGAATTTTTATTTCATCTATGTCAACATCCTTTGATGGATTTTAAGATTATTTGAAGTTGATTTATTATGATACAAAACTTCTATATTGTATTGAAGGTTTTGTGATATGTTTGACTGTGGATGTGCTATTTTTATACCATTCATAGTTTATGGTGAAAGTATTGACATTTCGTATGCTAGTTTTAATACGAATGTTTATGTTATGTTTAAACCTTTTCCTATGGGAATGCATTGGACTTAATATGTGACGGGTGGAGCCCGCTATAGCTCCTCGATGCATCGGTAGGTCTCATGAGACAAACTAGTGTCTTGGCACAAGGCCTTGACAAAATCTTATTTGTAGTCTTGGCACGAGGCCTTGACTATGTGGTTATGATAGTCTGGCATTATGCATTCCAACATTATGAAAGTGGTTATTGATTTTTGCATGTGATTATTCGATTAGTAGAATATACATGTGAATAAGTAAATGGAATTATTTCATTTTATTTATGCCATACCATGTTGAAAGTTCATGTTTGAAAGGCTTTTGTTTTAGTTATACATTGCCTTAAATGTTTATTCTTATTTATGAAATTTTCTGCTATATTGTTATCCTTACTAGGCATTTGAGCTCACCCCTTTTCTATGTTTTATTTTTCCCAGGAAGTGAAGAAGTAAATTATGAATGACCTGCAGGGATGTTATGTGGGGATATGAGTGTGGATTATGGAGACATTATGTTGTTGTAGTAGTTTTTCATTTTATGATGTAATGTAAAACTTATGAATATATCTAGTGTTTCCAAGGCTACTAAACCAATCGGTCTTTCGAGATTTGATCTTTCTTGTGATCATGCCAATGTTATGTAATAATGCACCGACTCTGGGTAACTAGGGTCGGGGCGTTAGAGTTGGTATCAGAGGAAGTTTAGTACAAACCTTGGAAGCTAGATTTAGATAAATTCTGATTAGAGCACGTAGACCTAAGATGAACTTTGAGGATTAGTATAGAAGAACTTCCTAGAATTTTGGTATTGTAGAGATTTTGTGAGTTTTCCGAGCAATACATCCCTGTCTGGATATGAGAAGGTAGAGGCGGCTCTGGCACAGATGTACCTAGGGGTAAAACCAGAAAACACCGCTTTGAGCTAGACTCGAACGGGAACTGGTGCACGACAACGGGCCTTGCTGCACTCTTGGTTACGACACTCCCGGGGGATATGCTTAGGATAACTCTCATTTTCTTTACAAATAATTTTTAAGGGATTATGAGTATATACTTCCTCAAAGAAAACATTTTTATGATTATGTATTATATCCATAAATAGTTCAATTTATGTTAAGTGTTTTATAAGTATGGGATTATGTATTTTGATTCATAAACTGATCTAGTTTATGCCATTGTTTAGAAATGGCGCCTAGTGGAAGAAATGGAAACCGTATCAATGCACGCACTCCATGTAGGGATTTCCCTCCTGCTCAAGATAATTATAGTGGGGCTGGTGATGCAACTGGTGCCGATCAGCTAATCACCATACTGGGACAACTTACTCAGGTTATGAATAATAACCTTACCCGTATGGAGCACCCTGATCCGCAGCGTGGAGGGTCAATGTTAGATCGATTCATGAGGCAACAACCACCAACGTTCAATGGGAGTACAAATCCCTTAGTAGCTGAGCAATGAATATTTTCCCTAGAGAAAATATTTCAGGCTTTAGGGAGCAGTGAAAGGGAAAAAGTTATCATGGCAGTTTACCGCCTCACTGGAGATGCTGATCAATGGTGGTCATTGATTCAAAATACGAAGGAAGATAATGAAGTATCAAATATGGAATGGAGGGAGTTCAAAGATCTGTTTTTAGAAAAATACTTTCCTCGCGACCATCGAGCAGATATGGAAAGGCAATTTCTGAGTCTGAGACAAAAGGAGGATGAGAATGTCACAAAGTATGAGGCTAACTTTACAAGGTTAGCAAGGTATGCTGGAGATTATATTCGCAACCCAAGAAGTAAGATTGATCGTTTCTTTGATGGGTTAAAACCATTTCTCCGTCGAGCATTAGTCTCACAATCCTTTTCATCGTACGAAGACATTGTCTCATGTGCTATCAAGACCGAAAAGGAATTCTATAAGTCTTATGACTTTAAAGCAAAGCAAGAGAAGAAGAGACCTGCTGATCAATCTGGGAATGGAAATAAGGGGAATAAAGGAAAGGTTGAATATCCATCCTGTGGTAAATGTGGGAAGAAACACCCCGGTGCTTGCTTGAAGGGAATGAGAGTCTGTTACAAGTGTGGTGAAAAAGGCCACCAAGCTCGTGATTGCAAAGGGAAGAAGGAAGCCACCAACGTTCAGTGCTACAATTGCAGGGAGATGGGACATTATGCGAATGAATGTCCTAAGCGTCAGGAGAACTTACCTCAGAAAAGGCCAAGGGATCAAGGCCAAGCTTATGCTATCACTACTGCTGAGGTAGAAGCTCCGAAAGACGTGGTGGCAGGTAATTTAATGGTTTCCTCAAGTTTAGCAAATGCATTATTTGACTCTGGATCATCGCATTGTTTCATATCTTCCCAGTTTGCTAAGAAAATTAGATATTTCCAATTTGATTTAATAAGGGAGTTTTCAGTTAAAACTCCTAAGGGAAGTATCATTGCAACAAAGTTTTGTGAATCAGTCCCCATTAGAGCACATAAATTTTCTTTATCTGCTGATCTCATCGTCATACCTATGATTGAGCTTGATATAATCCTCGGTATGGACTGGATTTCGGACTATGATGCGAAGATTTATTGTAAAAAGAAAGAGGTTACGATTCTTGATGATAATGATAAGAAACACCTTATCTTTAGAGCAGAATCGTCACCACCTAATTCTTATTTAGATCCACCCTCAATAGCTCAACTAAATTTAATTATTGGGGAGGAAGAGAATGAAATAACTGCGGGTGAGGAAAGGAATTTTTAAATAGAGGATGTACCTGTTGTGAAAGAATTTGTAGATGTATTTCCGGAAGATTTACCTGGACATCCTCCAGAACGAGAAGTTGAGTTTTCCATTGATTTGATTCCTGGATCAAGGCCTATATCGAAGACCCCTTACAGAATGGCTACTGTAGAGTTAGTCGAACTAAAGAAACAACTAGAGGAATTGAGTGATAAAGGATTTATTTGCCCTAGTGTTTCTCCATGGGGAGCCCCTTTTCTTTTTGTTAAAAAGAAAGATGGATCTATGAGGTTATGTATCGACTACAGGGAGATCAATGCTATAACGATAAAGAACAAGTATCCCCTACCTCGTATTGATGATTTATTTGACCAACTACATGGAGCTCAATACTTTTCAAAGATTGACCTTCGATCTGGATACCATCAGTTGTGTGTAAAGAAGGAAGACATTCCAAAGACAGCATTTCGAACCAGGTACGGGCATTACGAGTTTACTGTAATGCCGTTTGGATTGACTAATGCACCCTCTGTATTCATGGATCTGATGAATAGAGTTTTCAAGGAGTATCTCGATGAATTTGTGGTGGTATTTATTGATGATATCTTGGTATACTCCAAAACCTACGAAGATCATGAAAATCACTTGCGCATTATCTTGAAGACTCCGAGGAGGCATGAATTATATGGGAAGTTTAGCAAGTGTGAATTCTGGCTTCAGGATATTTCTTTTCTTGGCCATATTGTCTCTAAAGATGGAATCTCTGTTGATCCTTCTAAGACCAAGGCAATCCAAGAATGGCCAGCACCTACGAGTATAACTGAGGTACGTAGTTTTATTGGTTTGGCAGGTTATTATCGACGTTTCGTCCATAATTTTGCCCGATTGGCTAACCCATTAACGAAGCTCACACGTAAAGGGGTTAAATTTGTTTGGACAAAAGAGTGTGAAGAATGTTTCGAAGAACTGAAGAGAAGATTAGTCAATGCTCCTATATTGACTCTACCATCAGGGAATGATGGGTTCGTTATTTATAGTGATGCATCAAAGAAAGGACTTGGTTGTGTCCTTATGCAGAATGATAGAGTTATTGCCTATGCATCACGACAGTTGAAAATTCATGAACAAAACTATCCTACTCATGATCTCGAGTTAGCAGCTGTGATCTTTGCTTTGAAGATATGGAGGCACTACCTCTATGGTGAAAAATGTGAGATTTATACTGATCACAAGAGTTTGAAGTATATTTTCTCACAAAAAGAACTCAACATGAGGCAAAGGAGATGGCTTGAATTACTCAAGGATTATGATTGCACGATACACTACCACCCGGGGAAAGCAAACAAGGTGGCAGATGCTTTGAGCAGAAAAGACCATGGAGTTTTGAACATGATGAGAATTGAAAGGGATCCAATTTTCATGGATCTAGTGAAGATGGACATGGGAATAACCAGGGAAGGTGAAACATCAATGATTTTTCAAATGGTTGCCAAACCATCTTTACTAGAAAGGATTAAGAGTTCTCAGACCGATGATGAAGAATTCCAGAAGAAGATTAAAGCTGTGAATGATGGGAGATTGAGAGACTTTGTGTATGAAGATGGAATTTTGAAATTTGGGAAGAGACTTTGTGTTCCTGATTTACCTGATCTGAAAAGGGAATTTCTGGATGATGCTCATAGTTCCAATTTCTCTATACACCCTGGGAGCACCAAAATGTATAGAGATTTGAAGGAACATTTTTGGTGGGACAACATGAAGAGGGAGATTGCTGATTTTGTGTCAAGATGTATGGTTTGTCAACAAGTGAAAGCTGGAAGGCAACATCCTGGAGGAGTCATGCAACCTCTTCCCATACCGGAGTGGAAATGGGACAATATTACGATGGAGTTTGTCATGGGGCTACCAAAGACTCCTAGAAGGAACGATGCAATATGGGTTATTGTTGATCGTCTTACCAAGTTAGCACATTTTCTTGCTATAAGAGAAGATCTACCCCTGGAACGTCTAGCAAGACTATATATTAATGAAGTTGTGAGACTTCATGGAGTACCCTTATCAATTGTTTCTGATCGTGATCCCCGTTTTACTTCAAGATTTTGGAAAAGTCTTCAGAAATCCCGGGATACTGAACTTCATTTGAGCACTGCTTACCACCCTCAGACAGATGGACAATCAGAACGGACTATTCAAACCCTAGAAGACATGTTGAGATCTTGCTCACTTGACTTTTAGGGTATGTGGGATCAATATTTACCACTGGTAGAATTTTCCTATAACAATAGCTTCCATTCGAGTATTCAGATGACACCATATGAAGCGTTATACGGAAAGAGATGTCGTACACCAACCTGTTGGGATGAGTTTGGTGAAAGAAAACTTGTAGGCCCAGAACTGGTGGAGGAAACGGTGGAAAAGGTAAAGGTAATCCAAAATCACATCAAAGCAGTTCAAAGTAGGCAGAAAAGCTATGCCGATAATCGAAGGAAGGATTTGGAATTTCAGGTCGGTGATCATGTTTTCCTGAAGGTATCTCCATGGAAGGGAGTCATACATTTTGGTAAGAAAGGTAAATTGAGTCCTAGGTACATCGGACCTTTCGAAATTCTAGAACGAATTGGGGCTGTAGCTTACCGATTGGCAATGCCACCAAGTCTCTCCAAAGTTCACGATGTGTTCCACGTATCTCTATTGAGGAAATACATGCCTGATCCAACGCATGTACTCACCTATGAGGAATTAGAACTGGAACCCGATCTTTCCTATTGTGAAGAGCCCGTCAGGATTCTTGATACGAGAGAACAAGTACTGAGAAACTGGACGACACGTCTGGTAAAAGTTTTGTGGAGAAACCATAAGATGGAAGAAGCTACGTGGGAACCCGAGGAACTTATGATGAAGAACCAACCGAGTCTTTTCATGCAATAGTATTCTAGAAATTTCGAGGATGAAATTATTTGAAGGAGGGGAGAATGTAACACCCCAAGCTTCTACGGTACGCTTCTCTTTGAATAATGCGATAGCGTGTGTTGTACGCAACACCGAGTTCTAACAACCAATCAAACTAGCTGTTATGAATAGTAATACCTAATTTTTAAAATTATATATATTTTATATTTCAAAATGGACTTCATTTTTGGATTCGGAATATCTAATTTAGCCTAAGGTGAAATTTTGGTACTTTTCAGATAACTTTCATATTTTGATGAATAGTGAAAATTACTAAATTTTAATTAAAAACAACTTTTTTAATCAAAATAATTAATAGTGATAAATTATGAATTTTAGTAGTTTTAAAGTATATTTAGAATATATTTTTACCATTTAAAATAATGTTGGTCATTAGACATAATTTTACAATTAAACCGAACATAAACAAGTGTCAATCTTTTGATAGTTATTATCTCTTAAAAACACGCTTTTTGTTTTGACAGCGGGAATTAATTTTAAATTAATTTCTGCCACTTCTGTTTTTTGAATTTAGGAAAATGGATTCCATATTTGGAATCAGGATGTTCAAATTGTGTAAATAGGTAACTTTTATTTTTAGACATTTTGAATAATTACTGCGGTAAATATTTTATTTACCATGGTTAAGGTAAAATCCGGTAAATAAGGGTTAAAAAATAATATTATAATAATACTAAATTACCCTAAAACGTGTCTTAACCCTATTGGTTGATACATGGTCGACCATGGACATCTTTGGGTCGATTTTGGGACCCCATGGATCCACTTGTAAGTGATAATGACACTTTATTTTAATTAAGTTAAAATGAATACAAAAATGACACAAGCATATATCTTTTAGAAAAACAATTGTTACATAGGGTTATATATGTTGGATTTTAGATTATAAATATTCATTAGAAATATAAAAAGATTTACTACATAATGGTATTTTATTTATAATTTTTAGACATTATATAATTTATTTTATTTATGACACAATGATGATGCAGTAATTACTATAATAGTGAAAAATTAAAATAATTGATATTATAAATACCCAAATAAATATAATATGAAACTTTTAATGAATTAAACTAATTTTCTAGGATAATATGATATATTAGGATTGATTTAATTGACTTTGTTTGAAGTAATCAATCTGTTATGAGTTTCACAAAAATCAACTATTGAATAGTGTCAAAATTGACATAAAAGAGTTCTTAAAACAAATATTATATTATTAATTGATATTAAATTCCTAAAAATCTAAGGTTCAGCCAAGAGACTTATATCATGATAGGTTCATCATTAATGGACCACTTGGGGGTCGCTTGGATGTATGTAGTATGTTTATTAACCATATTATATAAAAATACAAAGAGACATTGTAAAAGTGAAACTAATTAACTTAGAGTTAAAACTTAAAGATAAGGTTAATATAAGTACCCAAACCTGTATAAATTCTATTGGTTGAGTTGTTTTCGACCCATCACCACCTTAACCTTTGAATAATCAACTTTGGATCTATTAGAAACCGAATATGAATTTATTATAAACTAATATCTCTAGCTTTTCCAAAGGTGCCCCTCACCCCACTTATAAAAGGGAACTCCTCCTTCTCATTTCTTCATACCTTAAAAGCCTTTTGGTTCGGCCAAACTCTGCCCAAATACTCTCCCAACATCCCTCACTACAACCTAGAGGCCTTAGTTTTATCAGAAAGCCAACCTAAGGATCCCTTTTGATCAAATCAAAAGGAAGAACCCGAAGAAGAGGTAATGTTTTCACCACCCATTTTCAAGTTCCATTCTTCTTCCACTTCTTCTTTCTTTGTTCTTACCATTCTAAAATAATAACTACAGTATCTCACATATACTGTGATGTTATTATAAATATGTTACAACCATATTCAGTATTCTATCCACCCTTGGAATAACATGTCACCATACGTGCGTACGTACGGCTTACCGTCTCCACGTCGTGGTGTAATTGTTATTCAATATATTATTATTTGGATGGGTATAATAATGATGTGTAACTCATGTAAATAATAAATATAACATGTTAATGATTCTTTATATATGATATACCATCCATTTATATATTATTTTAATATCAAAAGAATGATATTGTCGCTCGTGCGTACGTACGGACTACCGTCTCCACGAACGCGATGAGATCCATTCTCCATCGTATCCATTCAAGTATAATTATCATTTGATGATTTAAAAAATTATGTTTAAGGACTTGATATCATTCTGGATATGAATAAGATCCAACAAACATGACTTATGTAACAAAACATATAAAATAAAATGAGTAAGTTAACACCCGAAACAACGATAATTCTAAGATATTATTAACAAATCAATGTTAAAAGATCATATATGATATCATATTAATATATATGATTCTTGTATAATTTAATAATAATTATTTCACCATTATACAGGAGGTTAACCTACCCCAACCAAGGAAAAGTACAAGGTAAGGGTTATTTCACAATCTCTTCATTATCCGAGGTTGTTTATACGTAATAATCTACTGGGATCTCTTTATCATCCACATCCATGTTTCTTAAAAATGTTTTTCAAAACATTTTTACTATTTACTAGAATATGAGTTAAAGTCATTTATACCCTTTTTGACTTTTATAAGAGGTTTATAAAGGAATCTTTCGGTCATTTTCAAAACAAGGTCCTTTTTAACCTTTTTGACAGAATTAAGGTAAGAATGTTTTTTTTAACTTATACGGCGGGTGCGGTTATTTTCCGCCATTATAAAATATTCAAAGCTTTCCTTAAAAGCTTATAAGAATATTTTCAAAGAAAATGTTTTATTTTATATGGATCTTAAATGATTTCAAAATAAAAGGAGATATTTCTTTAAAAAGAATTTTGATTTCATCTATGTCAACATCCTTTGATGGATTTTAAGATTATTTGAAGTTGATTTATTATGATACAAAACTTCTATATTGTATTGAAGGTTTTGTGATATGTTTGACTGTGGATGTGCTATTTTTATACCATTTATAGTTTATGGTGAAAGTATTGACATTTCGTATGCTAGTTTTAATACGAATGTTTATGTTATGTTTAAACCTTTTCATATGGGAATGAATTGGACTTAATATGTGACGGGTGGAGCCCGCTATAGCTCCTCGATGCATCGGTAGGTCTCATGAGACAAACTAGTGTCTTGGCACAATTCCTTGACAAAATCTTATTTGTAGTCTTGGCACGAGGCCTTGATTATGTGGTTATGATAGTATGGCATTATGCATTCCAACATTATGAAAGTGGTTATTGATTTTTGCATGTGATTATTCGATTAGTAGAATATCCATGTGAATAAGTAAATGGCATTATTTCATTTTATTTATGCCATACCATGTTGAAAGTTCATGTTTGAAAGGATTTTGTTTTAGTTATACATTGCCTTAAATGTTTATTCTTATTTATGAAAGTTTCCGCTATATTGTTATCCTTACTGGGCATTTGAGCTCACCCCTTTTCTATGTTTTATTTTTCCCAGGAAGTGAAGAAGTAAATTATGAATGACCTGCAGGGATGTTATGTGGGGATATGAGTGTGGATTATGGAGACATTATGTTGTTGTAGTAGTTTTTCATTTTATGATGTAATGTAAAACTTATGAATATATCTAGTGTTTCCAAGGCTACTAAACCAATCGGTCTTTCGAGATTTGATCTTTTTTGTGATCATGCCAATGTTATGTAATAATGCACCGACTCTGGGTAACTAGGGTCGGGGCGTTACAGGGAATGTAGTGGATGATTATCTTAGTCAGAGATTGAGTTCATAGCTACTGAGCGAGGAGTCAGAGCAGTTGGCCTCACTAAAATTATCCTTCATTGATTGAGATGATGCGACTTACCTTAAGTTGATGGTTGTTACCCCTCCACTCTTGCAGTGAGTCAGGGAGGCACATCTAGGAGATGTCAACTATGAGGATTTATGGGGTCATTTATCCATAGGATATTCTCTTAATGGATATTCGTAATTTGGGAAGTGTGTCATCCTTTTCAGAGGATGTACAGTTGTACTAGTAGCATCGCGGGAGAGGTTTTGATGGAGTTTCATACATCCCCTTTGGCGGTACATCTTGGAGTGGATAAAATACACCAGGACCTCCGACATCAGCTTTGTTAGACCAGAATGAAGAATGCAGTATTAGAGTTTGTTTCTCGATGCCTTACTTGATAGCAGGTGAAGGCTACGCACCAAGTTCCAGTGGGACTAGATCACCCTATAGAGGTGATGGAGTGGAAGTGGGATGGAATATCGATGGACTTCATGATGGTATTATGATGAATTTCCAGGGGGAAAAATTTCATCTGGGTGATCGTTGACTGAATCACCAAGTCAGAACACTTCCTCGCTACCGGGAGTAAAGTTTAGTAGAGATATTGGGATGCCTCTACATGTAAAAGATAGTTTGGATTCATGGAGTCCCCTTGAAGATAGTATCAGATCGTAATGATCAGTTCACATCCTGGTTGTGGAAAGGATTGCAGAAGGAATTTGGAACTCAACTAAGCTTGAGCATGGTGTTCCATCCCCATACATATGGTCAGATGAAGAGAACAATTCTGGTTATGGAGGATATGTTGCATTCCTATATCTTAGACTTTGGTCGCAGTTGGGAGGACCAACTTCCATTGGTGGAGTTTATGTACAACAATAACGACCACTCCACCATCGATATGGCACCGTTCGAGGCTTTATTTGGGTGGCCCTGTTGGTCACCACTTTGCTGGACTGACCTAGGAGAGTCAGTACTCATGGGTCTAGAGTTGGTGCAAGCTACCACCAAGAAGGTGTAGATCTTTTTGGAATGGATAAAGACTACATAGAGCTGAAAAAAGTCTTATGCTGATAGACTAAGGAGACCTATGGAGTTTGAGGAAGGAGACCATGTCTTTCTTTGGGTCTCACCTCGATGAGGGTTATAGAGATTTGTTTGGGGAGGCAAGTCGTCCCTGAGGTTCATCGACCCTTTCCAGATACTGTGTTAAATGGTGAGGTGGTGTACCACCTATCTCTACCATTTTAGTTGCATCAGGTATATTATATCTTCCATGTGTCTCAGTTGAGGAGGTACTAGCATGATCCATCCCACGTCATCGACTGAGGTGAGATGGACATCGAAGATGGAGATACCTTTGCAGAGTACTCTATGGAGATTGAGGATCGGTAGGGGAGGATCTTTTTTGGATGAGCGATTCCCTTGGTGTGTGTTTGGTGGAAACATAGGAATCTCCAGGAAAGAACGTGTGAACGGGATACTTATATTTGTGCATAGTACCCACATCTTTTTGAGTAGACTTTTGTTTTAGATTTTTGGGGATGTAAATCCCTAAGGTGGGAATAATTTAATGTCTCAGATTTTTTGTGTATTAGTTTTAAATATTATATGGAATTAATCTGAGACCAGGCTTTGCAACAATATGTGATTCTAAGGCCCAGAGTTCTGAAAATAAGTATTTGAAATAAATTAAACTTTTAAATAGTGCTCACAAACAGTTTTACTAAAAAAGTGGAATAACTTTTAAATGGGTTCCCAGATTATAAATCTGAGGGAACTGTTTCATTCAGAGCAGTGAATTTACCTTAGAAAAGGCCTAACATCAATCAGCATGAGTCAACAGTAGAAGTTAATTTTTAGACGTTTTAAAAGAAATAAAATCAATTAATATTTTATTTTATTTTAAATTTTTTAATGACACAACAACATGTTTTATGGTTTTAAATAACTAGAAGCCTAGGGTTTGGATAATAACCTTGGAAAACTCCCTGGAATCCTCTGGAGCTTTGGAGAGGTGCCTCCCTTGGAGAATTCTCAAAGAATGACGATGAACGACAATGCGTGGATCACTGCACAGCAAGATCAAATCTCACTGATGATGGTAGAAAATACAACCTTCATTAATGATTGAGGTAGGGGTTGTTATTTGGATTGTGTTTTCCCTATTATTGGATTTAAATGATGAACATGGATCAAACCATGAACAGGTTGACCCATAGATCATTCGTTCTTACAGGAGGGTCTGATTATCGGGGTTTCTTTTGGGGAATCAATTTCATAATTTTTTCATTTTTCTTTATCCTTATAATAGGAGCAGATCAACACCATAATGAACAATGGTGGAGGTTCTTTCCTCTATTTTTATATGAATTTTTTATCCCCTTTGACCCTGTGTGTTCTTCACATTCTTCATGGGGTTATGAACAATGGATTGTTGCACATCCGTCTTACAACACAATGATCCAAAATCAGAGATCTGACATCATGATGACCCAATAGAGGTGTGATGATGATTGAAGTAGACGAATAAACATGGTTCAAAAGAAATAATTCTTTGACCATTCTTCATACAGATGATAAAAATGAGTTTCTGGAGTTGATTGGACACCCAAACTTATCAAATTAGAATTTCTATGATGGGACAACCCTGGATATTTAGTTTAGATGTGATTGAACAGTTGGATCTAGAATTTGAAGATCACCCAAAGTGTCAATGAAGAACCAAAGATTCTGGAAAATCATGACGATCATGACGTTTATTCCAAAGAACATGGTGTGTGGGGCCGGGTCAACGATGACTATGGCTTCGGGTGATATAATGGTTAAACATGGAATGTAATAGATGTCAGACAACATGTGGGTCCTTATGTGGGACTAAACATTTATCTCAGATGATACACAGACAGGGGTTGTAGTACATGGCATATACTCCACCACATGGACAAACTAGCCCAATTATGTGGGTCACCCCATGTACTAGTACATGGTTTAGAAGACACGAGTTGAAGCCATGTACAGGCACATGGCTATTGCACACGAAGCGGCCCTTGGATAGTAGGACATGACATGCTACTCTTCTACATTCCATGTATATATTTTTTATACAATGTTCTCTTTTAAACACGAGTTGTTATACACAGGCAGTACTCAGGGTCAAAGGACACGATGTGTGACACCTCTACACACTGTGCACTTTCTTATACATGGCTTGATCTCCTAATACACCGTATCTTGGATTGGTTTCATTTTGGTTAGTTATCCCTTTCTCATTCCTCTGAAGGTTAGGTATCATCTCCTATCCACAGGAGTATGACCCCTTCAATAGGACTTTCTAAATAGAGTTAGGAATCCCCTCCGAGAGGCCTGAAGAAGGATCCTCCATCCATTATTGAACTTTGGTATATTCAGGTATCGATATGACCAATCTTACCAGAAGTCGATCTTTTACTTACCAGTTGAATCTGGATGTGTCTTGGTATACGCTGAGGCCCTGGTAGTGATCCTCATCTACGTATCGTGATTTCACCCCACTTAGGAGTGAGTTCTACCAGAATGTGTGTATCTGTTCTCTATTCAGATCTATTAGTTCATCTATCTCCCTCATGACACTTGTCGATGAATTGTACTTCTTGAATAGACGTCATCAGAGATATAACACTCATGGAGTGAGTTAAACTGGGTGAGTACTTTGTGGAATCTTCGAACTGAATCCCTAGCGTGGGTATGTGGGCTATTGTGACTTACCTATAGACTAGGGGTCTGGGTTACAAGTATATCTGGATGTTTCTCTTGTTATATTTTCTATAGACATATAATATGTAGAGATGACTGTAACTTTACTTTGTGTATTGCTTTGTGGTTTTCAAGGTGTTCCTTTTGCATCAAGCAGTAGTCCTAGTACCTTTCTTGTTTATAGGTTGGACATTTTAGTTTTCAGACTCTCTATTTTGGTGGGCTTGTATTCTGGCCCAGTTACTTTTCCACACTTTAATTTCTATTGTACTATGTTGGATGGGTTTAGTTGTATGTATGTATTTTGTTCCTTAGTGGTTTTTAAATTTCATCATTTGTGGGCTTGGAGAAGTGTGCGTGTGTATAGGTACTTAGCGAATTCCTCCCATGTTAGTGATATACCTACTTGGTGCTAATCACTAGCCCCTGTCCTATTGGAGGATGGCTTAGGGAGTCATCGCGTCGGTCCCACTAGGATGGGTCATGACAAGACTACCCTTACATGGTTGGATCTCACTGTTATAAAAATTAGGTTCCAGCTGTTCTATCCACCCCTGTTCAACATCACATGGTTTCACCTGGGTGGCCACATAGTTTGACCAAACTATACACCAACCACATGCCTACCTATTAAACCCTCTTTCCCCTTGTACAGTTTCCTAGAGGTGTTTCATAGTTTATACTAATCGTTCTCAAACCGTGCACCTCTATAAAATACCTAAAAAAACTCCAAAATCCCTCCAAACCTCCCAATACTTAACCCAATTACTTTATATACTTAAAACACATAAATAAAGGGTTAATTACTTGAAATTGGGGGTGATACATGGGAGTAAATTTGTAATGATTTTGAGATTCAAATCTTCTCAGGCTTGGTAGGGTATTACCATGGTTTTGTTAGAGATGTATTAAACTTGTCTTATCCGATGATTGCTCTCACTCAAAAGGAGTGAAGTTTATGTGGGATAAAAATTTCCATAGTTATTTTGATAAGTTAAAAAACCTATTAAATTTTGTGCTAGTGTTAACCCTTCCATAGGCTGGGTAGGGATATGTGGTCTTTTGTGATGTATCAATCTTTGTTTTAAATGATGTTATTTTATAGGGTGATCATGCAGTGGATTATAGTTCCTGATATATTTTTCCACATGGAAAGAACTATCTCACTCATGACCTGGAGATAACTTCCATGGAAAATTGTTTTAAGAGTTGGTGGAATTACATTTTTATATAAAGGATTAACATTTATTAATACCACAAAGGCTTGAGTTATATTTTATCACAAAAATATTTGATCCTTTGGAAGAGGCATTGGGTGGAGTACCTATAGTATTTTGATTTTGACATTTACTATACCCATGGGAAGGGGAATTTCCTTACTGATGCTTTGATTAGGAAACTTTTAACCCAGTACATGAAAGAATCATCAGAAGAGTGGATTTTTATGGATCTCTTTTCACAGTTTCATTATAGAGTTTGGAAGGATCTGGACCAATTATTTTTGAAAAAAAATCCAATTTAATACCTTTTTTCTTGAGATTATTCATTTATAGAAACAACTTTATGATGAATTCCATTGCATTAAAAAATTAATTTATGATGGGGAGAAAATTTTTGAGTGGTTATTATCTTTTGAGGGTATCCCATGTTTCCAAAACTAGTAAACTGTAACTTTGATAGTAAGAAGAGATATGATGGTGAATTTTCATAATTCCCAGTTTGTGGTGAACCCTAGAACCATGAATATGTTATATGATATACGTTGATTATTCTGGAGTCCAGGAATGAGATAAAACAACATTGACTTTGTTTCTCACTGTGATACTTTCCAATGGTCAAAGACGAGCACCATAAAGCTTATGGTTTGGTTCACACACTTTCTATACTGACTAGATCAGCTCACTTTATACCCATTTCTGATATAACCAAAGTTGAGGATTTCGGAAGACTCTATGTGAAAGAGATTTTCATATTTCATGGAGTTCCTTTTTCTATAGTATTTGATAGGGATCCCTATTTTACTTATAGTTTTTGGAAAAGCCTCCAAGAGGTTATGTGATCATAGTTTATATTTATCATGGATTATCATCCGTATATGGATGGATAAACATAATTAGCTTTATCGATCTTGTAATACATGATATGTGATTGAATTATCGACTTTGGTGGAGCTTGAGAAACCCATTTGGGACTAGTTGAGTTCACCTAAATTACCAATTTTCCATTAAAATGGATCCTTTTGAGGACTTTTAGATACAACCTTATAAATATCCTCTCTGTTGGATGAAGATTGGTTAATCTTCCTTGGTTGAACCGAGTTTAGTCTAAGATACAACAACAAAGATTCTATTGATTCATTAGATAATGGTGATGTAATAAAGCCTATTAAATCTTATAATGATCATAGATATAGACCATTGGAGTTTTCATTTGGTGACTAGTTTTTTTTAAGAGTTTCACCTCAGTTGGGTCACTGATGACTTGGAAAATAGGGAAAGCTTAGACTGAGGTTTGTGGGTCTTTTTGAAATTATTGAAAGAGTTGGAAATATAGATTATTGTTTATTCTTACCATGGTATTTGACTTAAATCAACAATGTGTTTCATGTAATTTATATTATGAATTATTTTTTTGAACCTTCTCATGTACTTAACCTAGAATATCTTATTATTTAACCAAATTTATCCATGACCGAGCATTCAATCATGATTGTTGATTTTGAGACAAAGGTTCTTGATGGGAAGATGATACCTTTGGTCTTTGTTATATATAATTATGGTTCTATCTCATGTGAGTCTTGGGAGCATGATGCATTAATGAGAGAGTATTGGCCTCATCTCTTTGATATGGAATCTTCTTGACATGACTTTTGGGGACAAAAAGTGATTATGATGGGGAGGTTGTAGCATCCCGTTACTTTCTTTTAGGTACATATTCACCCTTTTTTTATCATGATTTATTTGGGGAATTTATTAGGTTACTTATGGTGAATTTTTTAATATTTTGGAACTTTTTTGGGCTATTCACCCCATACAGAAGTCTAGTAGGGGCGAATGGTTAGGGAGCACAATTACTACTAAATGTGTGGACCGTACAATAAACCATGCACACAATTTTTAATTCCCCCAAAATTTTTATTAAAAATATCAAGACCTATCTTTTAACCCTTTAAAACCCCCATTATACCATAATATGCTCAAGATGTGATTTTGACTCCTTAAACCCCATATCTTGGTGGATCAAAGAACTGATGGTTGTGTTTGATCTCCTTCTGCTAAGTTTTTATCCTATCATGCATCCTACCCCTGATATCCTCTTCTCTATTTATTTTAGAGTGATATATCATCATTTTTGATGGATATAATCTCCTTTTTGATATATATATTTATTCTAGGATTGATTTAATAATCTAATTTACCTATGTTCTCATTAGCGTTCCCATTTTGGGAATTGATTTGATTGTTTGATTAAAGTTAGGTGGTTCCATAAGGATTTATACTATAATTGAAAACCTATGTTACTTGATTGATTTGAAATGAGTTTTTAATTGATTTATAAACCCTATTTTGAGATTATTTTATGTTTGAATTAAAAAGGACATGGAATTGTAAAAAACTATCAATTTTATTGAAGTTGAAATTATTGGGTGGATTTTGAGAAAAATGATGGATTGAACTAAAAGTGGATTTGATGATATTATTTGATGTATATTATTTATAAAATTGGATTAAAATGAAAAATTATTTGAAAAGGCATGAATTTGAAAAAACCAATGATTTAGTTTTGAAATGAAAAGGCATGTTGAAATTGGATTTGGGAAATTGAACTATTAATGATGAAATGATTTGAAATGGTTTATTTTACCATGATAGATTGATTTATTATTTAAATAACATGTGATCATGGGTAGTTAGTAGGTGATTAGGACATGAACACTATGAATGTGACTCCCTAGAAATGTATTAAAAATGAAAAAACTAACTAAACCAAGTTTGGCATGATTTTACATGATGGGTACCCTAATGGGATGTTGAAAGATTTCATATAATGGGTCCCCTATTAGGGTGTTTATTTGAGTGTGCACACATATCTTGAGGTGTGATGATGATTGAGAAGTGTGAGGATCCTATATCCAGAAACTAACATATCCTAGGGCTTGCTATCATGATGCTTTATTTTGTTTGACTTGATTATACATGACATTGATTGTAGAACTATTTTATTCATTCCAAAATTTTTATGTCAAATGGTCATTTGATCATGTTTTGACATATCTTCCATATTTTGAGTTGAAATCATGTTATTTTGATAATATGTAAATTCCATTCCATGCCGTTTTTGTTTTTAATTGAAATTCTATATGGTTTATTGTTATAGAATTGCTTATGGAATCTTTAGTAGCATCATACTAGGATGTTTATCTAATGACCTACCTTTTCATTCAGGAATTTTTATATTATCTTATTCAAAGTCTAATAAAAGAGAAATAACTACTTTGAGGTGGTGGATGTACTTGATTTGTGGGACTTAGAGTGATGGAGGTGACCTGTGGAGATTGGACCCACCTATTACATGATTTTTCTAAGCCTTAATTTGATAGATATTTTTTCTTTTGATGATGTACTATTTTTTTATTTTACCTATTTTATTCTATTACTTTATCCTTGGTGAGTGTTTGCATACTAACTTGTATTGTTTATCTTCCTTTATTTTGTGAAAAAATAATTCCCTTTTGATTCTTGTTTTATTCGAGGTGCTAGTTGACAACCCATAGGGATTAGGAATTCCCTTTGGTCCATGTTAGGACCACCTTAGGTATCAGTGTACTAGGGTATCTGGGCTAGTTCATGACATAACATGCTATGGGAAACAACAATGATGAGTCTATATGACATCTTATAGATTTGAAATAATTTAAATCTTTTTATTTTTTGTATCCAAATTTTTCTCTATATTCTAATAATATGATTTTGATATTAAATACTGATGTATTTAATTCATTCCGGACTCTAAGTAAAACTTATAACATATATTCAGTTATTTTGATCCCTTACAATCTAACTCCTTGGATTTCCATACAAAAAAATTGTTTTATTTTTTTATGATCATCAATGGAAATAAAATGCCTAGAAATGAAATTTATGTATACCTTTATCCTCTTATATAAAAACTTCATGAGTTATGGGAAAATGGTGTAGATACATATGATGCATCAATAACTTAAATGTTCAAAATTCATGTTTCTCTAATGTGGACGATTAATGATTTCTCTATATTAGAAAAATTTTCTAGTTGGAACACGCACACTAGAAAGAAGTGTCTAGTTTTTAATATTGAATTAAATCCTATAAGATTACCATAAAATAGAACATTGTGTTTCATGTGTCATTATGAATTCTTACATGCATCTTATAGATATCAATTTAATAAGTCACAATTTGATGGACAAAATAATTTGAGGTCACCACTAAAATTGTTATCAAGTTTAGAAATCATGTCACAATTATCAACTATTGATACACAATTGGGAAAGAGTATTAGTTTAAAATTTCATGGAAAATAGTTCAAATATCATCAAATATAGTTGGTACACAATAATGAAATAAATAAAGTATTATTTTTCAAAAATTCTTACCAGGAATTTCAATTGTTACATCATAATATTTATATTTTTCACATTAAAAATAATTTATATAATAATTTGGTTTCCTAAATATTGATTGAGTAGGGAAAATAAAAATTTCATCTAAACATTCATAAGGACTTATAATAAATGAATTTAAAGTGTGATCTATAGGAAAATGATGATATAAAGTATCCTACATGATTATTTTTCATTGAAAAATCAATAAAAAGTTTTTCCTTCAATGAATGGAAAATGTGAAAGTACCTGATGGATATTCAAGTAACATTTCAAAATGTTTTGACTTAAAATATCATAAGTTACATGGGATTAAAATTCAAAACTCACATATTTGATGGAGAAACTATTACCTTTTACATTGCATAAATTATTACCTAATAAAATAAAAAAAATTATAATTAAGTTTTTCACATTCTTAATACATCTTTGTAAGAAAAATTTAAACCCCATTGATCTTTAAAAACTTCAGGATAGAATTATAATGAAATTTTGTAATTTGGTGATGATATTTATCCTATTGTTTTTCACTGTGATGGTTTATCTTACCGTGCATTTGACCGAGGAAGTAAAATTTGTAGGGATCATACATTATCAATGGATTTATTTTATAGAAAGACATTGTAATATTATTTTTTTTATCATTACTACATTAAAACTTTCAAACTCATTACACATATGGTTTATTTTTATATGTTTTTTTAACTAGGCATCTAAGTTATTTAAGTCTTTTGTGGGAAACAATGAGAATCTAGAAGGATTTATTACTGAAGGTTATATGAATAAAGAGTTTATCAAATTTTGGTCGAGGTATTTTTATAATCTTGAGACATGATTTAATCAAGTTATATATGTTGATGATAAGGAAAATCAATTTCAACCCTATAATAAATCATCAAACTTTCCAAATTTAGGTTGTTAAGTAGGGAAAATATCATTAGTTTCATTGAAACAAATAAATTTAATCCAAGCACATTGATATGTGTAACTCTGTAGTGATATTATAGATCCTTTCATTAAATAATTGTATATGAAAACAATGATACTACTTCAAAGTTGAACACAAAATGAGAAAGTAATAAAGAACTATTAATAAAGACATTATTGATTGGTTTTCATGTTGTGTAAGGTCATAATAAATTTCATATGCATAATATATTGATATAATTATCTCATATGACTAATAATATTATATATATATATATCATGAATGTTTATAATCAAGATATAGTTCTAAATGAATTGAAATATTTTTCTCATATACCTTTGAATCATTCTAGGAGATTTGTTGGATATAATATTAATGCCTTTATGTTTTTTACAATTTTTCATGATGAATGTTTGAAATAAAAAAATATTGGAATATTCAAAAAATTCATAGATTTGGGATACTATATAAAGTTTATTTACATTATCAAGTTAAACTATCATGAAAAATTTTCATTTGTGTTATTCAAATTCAAGTGGGTCAATAATTATAGGGGTATAAGGGAAGATTAATTAAAAATTACTTATGATAACTTATCTCAGTAGATCGATACTAGTGAGAATGAAGAAAACAATCCATACATTTTGGATTCATATGATAAAATGGTCTATTATATGGATAAATAAGTTGATGAAGGGTGATGTTTTGTAGTCCATGTAAGGCTGAGAGTCTTGTATGACATGGGCGATGAAGTCGAATAATTATTTTGTGATACTGAAACCCATAAATAATAGGAGATTGATCAATCTGTATATCATGATATTGAACCATTTATCTTGAAATATAGGATGAAGATGATAAAATCATATTAAAGGTGGGTGATGGAAATAATATGTTTAATGATGAATTAATTGATTGTCCGATCAATCCTCCATTAACTTATCTATTATTATTTTATTTATAATACATGAATTAAATTAATCTATGTACAAAATTTTCATAACATTTGATTGTTTTATATCATATATCATGTTCTAAATTGCTTTATATTATTTTTGGATATAATAATTCTAAAAACCAAATTATTTAAATACACGATCATTTCTTCTATAACTCTTATTATTTCAGACCCATTTGATATGCTCTCACCTTCATCAAATATGCTTATTAATTTTAATAGGCCATTTTTATACCATTTGACACCATCTTATATACCTACATATCATTAGATATTCTCTCTACTTCTATTGAATAACCTTATGATTTAGGAACGTTGAGGTAATTAGATGGAGTAATAGAGGAGCAATCATCGATAGAGCATATGGTGTCACAATTACCGTCATGGGGATATTGAAGGGTAAATATTATTGATATGTAGTTGTTAATATGAAACAATTATTCATCATATATGAATATTTTAACATCATGTTTAAGGAGAAATATCATTTTAATGTTCAAGAGTTTTTAGTTTGGGTTCTAGGAGTTCTGGAGGAAGTCTGGATATTTTATAGGAGACTACGTTGTGGAGGAGAGAAGGTACACCGTGGAGGAGAGGAGATATAATGTGGAGTTTTTGGATTTGTAATAGGGGATTAGTGGAGGTTTTAATGGTTCTTCCCTTTTAGGGGTTATCTTCACCATGGAGTTGGGATGTGGCATAGTGATTGGTCCCTACGATATGAAGTTTTTGGATGTGGTATGGAGGCTCGAGTGGCCAATTTGTGGGATCTATTCCATTTCATGGGGTAGCTATGGTATGGTTCATGTGTTGTACCATATACTTACCCCAAGTAAGTAAGATATAGGAGTGATTTATTCTATGGTTTTCGAAGGCTAGTGGGAATATAGGTGATTGTGGAATAGAACTATGGGTTACGCTGTAGTAATAGGTGAAAACCTAATTATTGCTGCATAGAGAGGGGTTCTATGCTATGGTCTGGATCTTCTTCACCACAATTATTCCATGGTTATTAGGGCTGTACTATGGTCTTATGACTTCTACATTGGATATAAAAACCCAAATCCATTTGAATTCAATCAATCTTCCATATTTTCTCTTGGTTATTGGGTGAACCAAGTGCGTCCTGAAGAGTTCTTTTGACCCATTTTCATTAGATTTCAACCCTAACCTTGGGAGATCAATACTTGGTGGTTTTTAGTGATCTTACATCTTTCATTATCCTAGTTTTCTCATTATTCTTCACCTAGGGAAAGATGTTTTCTTATGATTCATTGGTTTTAGTGATTCTATGGCGAGAGAATTACGTGGCATTTGTGTACTAGGTTATTCAAAGAGTTTCCATTCTTCCATTGGTGTGTGGTTTCCATTGAGGTGGGTGTATGACCCAAGTTTGATGTATGTGGTTCTGTCTCTATTCTATGACTTTTGAACCATAATTTCTCTTGATTTTATAACTTTTTTAAATGAATTTTTATGACTGATTGATTTTTGTGTGTAAATGGGTTTTTTTGAGAAAAAATGATTTCCCTTGGTTTTGGTAAAAGGAAAAGAGAATTTTCAAATCATTGTTAAATAAGTTTTAAAAGCATGTTTGTGAAGAATAAAGGGTTTTTTGGAATTGTATTTGAAATGAGATTAACCCTTTTGAACCGATTTTTTTATTCCCCACATGGGAGGCTCAGGTACCTAGGTGGAGGGTTTGGTATTAAGCCTTGTATATTGATTCCATTAGGGGTTCGTTAATGGGGTGTTCTTCTATTCCCTAGGACAAGTGTCCTATGGACATGATCCTGACCTTGTATAGGGTTCACTCATGGGGTGTGCCTTTATCCCTTAGGCTCAATGTCCTAGGGACTTGAGTGGACACTAGTCATTATTGTTCATTATGGTACGAGTGACCTATATTTCATGAACTTTGTTATTATAGGGTAATTTACCATTGTGGTTTGTATTTTATATGATATTCTATATGATTTGATAAATGTTTATGGAAATTATTCTTGAAACTATTTTACCTTACTTGTTTTAGAACTGTGGAAAAAGGGGAAATGTTTTACCAAGATTTTGATATAAAAAAGTTTAACTTCTTATCATGACATGTCTTACTTAAATTGAGAATATTGATATTATTGTAAAAATACATGATATGGAATATTTGGGTGGAATCCTACTGATTCTATTTATCTCACACCCTGTACATTCCCTTGGGAGTGTGTATAACTTTCTTTGTATTTTGATGGAGGAAAAATAAAGGATCTACAGTGAAGTGATGAGGTTTATTTTAGATGGGTATGGGTAACTGGTGGTGGGATGGTGGGGGTGTTTCCCACATATCATGTGGAGTAATTGCTTCCTTTTTTATTTTTCATTTATGGTTTTTGTACTTGTACCATGGAGTTTATTTTTTTTTGATTTTGAGTTATATCACTACCATTGTTTTCCTCTATTTATGGAACATATATTTCTGGTTTTTATTTAAACTATATCTATTTGCTATGTATATTTTCCATGTATCTTGTTTTTGGTTGGGTGAAATCATTACTTATGGTTGCTGTTCAATGCCCAGGTGCTAGTCACCAACCCATGGGGATCAGGAATGCCCTTTGAGTCTTTCTGAATCCGAATTCTGAGCATTGTTGATGGGTTATCCAGCCCGATACGTGAAAAATTGGTATCAAAGGGAGTTTATACTTAGTTTTGGGAAATTGTTAGACAAGATATAGGATTTTAAAGACTTAATAGGTAGGTTATAGTGATTTCCTAGAAGAATATTACCGTGATGAGCCTCAAGTTACCATGGGATGTTGGTATGTGTGTCTCTGGTGTTGGGTTTGGACCTTAATCTTGGTTTATGATTATGATTTTTAGTTTAATCTAAGATTATATTATTTTATGACTGTTTTATTCTATTATAGTTTCTAGAAAAATGCCTCCGAGATATCTTCGATGGGTTCTATTAGAGGGTGAAGCGTGAGATGATCCTCAAGGGAATCCTCCCACGGATAAAAAATATTATAGAAGCTATAATGTGGGAAGTTTATGTTATAGATCATAATGTACCATTTTTTTAGGACCAAGTTGTTGATTTATATCTAGAAGTTAGAGGGGATAAGGATTGATCTCGATAGTTCCTTTATGAGAATGCTCCATCCTTTAATGGTACAAGAAAACCCCTAGAGGTAGATGATTGTTTAGAAAATATTGATTAGATCTTAAACTTCTTTGAGACACCTAAGGATATCAATGTGATGTTTTCAACAATTAGACTTCAGGGTCCCAGGAAGTGGTGGTGGGATTCCATGGTATAGAAAAATTGGTACATAGAATTTTATTGGAAGGGTTTCAAGACCCTCTTCTTTAAATAGTTCTTCCTAGGGTTTATGATGATGGAAAGGTCTATAGATTTCCTCTCCCTACATTAGGGGGAATGTTTTGTATCTGGGTACACCAATAATTTTTTGGAATTGGTTTGTTTTTCTTCAGAGGTGGTGGTGAATTATCAGCCGAAGTATCAGAAATACCTGCAGGGTTTGTGAATAAGTATTCGATCATAGGTATACATGCAGAATCTTATCTCCTATGCTGATATGGTAGACATTAATATGATGAAGGAAATTTATATGGTGGTAAATATTTGATTCTATAGATCTTATCTTCAATAGAGTGACTATTTCAATGATATAAATGGAAGGAAGAGGAAGTTAAATGATAATCTAAAGGGTGCTGGTGGTGGTTCTCATCAGTGGGGCTCCTATGCATCATCAGTATTAGCCAATAGTGTGCCCGTAAATTTCTACCAGTGTGAACAGATAGGGAAAACCTATCATACTTGTCCCTCACTCCTGAAGACTTGTAATTCTTTTTGATTCCAAGTCAATTTTCTAAGGTTTTATTAGGCTACATATATTCTCTATTATGGTTAGGGATCTTCAACTCCAAAGGACACTATGGAGTAGTTAGAAGCTTAAAAGTCTTTAGGGATCCATCTACATGCCTAGGTAGTGAAGCACAATCACACAGTAGATGGGTTTCTGATGGAGGTTGATGCAGGCCCAATAATAGTGAAAGGTATCATTCTTATTGAATCTTATATAACAAACACTCTGTTTGATATAAATGACTCCCACTAATTCATATTTTCCCATTTTGTTGATATTCTAAAACTTCCAACAATTCTCATGTTATTTTTTTGGAGTTGGTTATTCCTCTTGTAAATATGAAAGAGAAGGGTTTCCATTGTATGTATTGTTCTCTATAGATAACTGACGCGGATTTGGTATGGTATTTCTTAGTTATCGAATTTGATTTGTTCGACATCATCATCAGGATGGATTTTCTAGTTTCTCACCATGATGAGATTAAAAATTATCATTGGTGTTTTTTATTCTCTGTCACTGATGGGAGCTCTATAGTGTTTTAGAGAGAATGGGATCTATGGTCTAGTTGTACAAAACCTTCTCACCCTAAGATTAGAAGATTTTTATTTATTGTTTCTGTTGGTACTGTTAGTGTTTCTTCTATTGGAAATTTTATCTTGGTTGTTAGGGACTTCCCTAATGTCTTATATATGACTTATGTTGAAAAAATATCCCTCAAGGTAACATTACAACATTTTTGGGTTGGTGGTATTTGTTGAAAATGCAGGTTTCCATGGTAAATTGTCGAGTTCCAGAGATGTTGTTGACAATCCATGTTGGAAAAGAACCATGAAAAAGGAATGGATGATCTGGAGTTGGTAAAAAAGAACAGGTACAAGGTGGGACCATTTTCCAATGTTTGCCAAATTTTCAGGGGTCCAAAATATGGAGTTTGGTGAGAATCATGAAAAGTGGATATCCTAAGATCTGATCAAAATATAACAAAGGCATGAATTTTGCGAAGATAGGCTTAATGGATTGGATTTTGCGAAGACATGAAAAATGTTGATGATGATTTTTTGCGATTATGAAAAGCTTCGTGAATGGAAGCATTGAATAGAATTGCAGTGGTGAAGGGCATTGCAAGTGGAGCTTCACGGTGAAGGAGAAAAGTAATTGACAGAATGCTCCATGATTATGATGAGCTCTGTGATCGGAAAATTGTTGTGGTGCTTTGCGGTATTGAGAGAATTTTGGTGGGAATTTCAGAGATTTATGATTTGTGATGACTTGGTGGTGACTTCACACGAAAGGTTCAAGGGTTGGTGGAATTGCCTATAAATAGGCCTCAACCCCCTAGAGAGAAGTATAGAGTTTTCAAAGAAAATATTTTTCTCTTAGCTTGCGAAGGTGGTTCCTGAAGGAAGTGTGCTTTGGGAAAGGAAGGAGCTCTAGATCTGCGAAAGTTGCACACTCCGTGTTGGCTCAGTGAGCTTCGCGAGGGAAGTCGCTCTACGATGACTTGAGCTCTGTGACAGCCTATGCTTTGTGAAAGTGTGAGCTTCGTGAAAAGGCAGAGACTTTGTGAAGGCTTGTTTGAGCTTTGCGAAATTGGGAGCCTCGCAAAGTAGGGTGATTTGCGAAGGTATTTCTAATGGAATTTCCCAGTTTTTAGGGGAAAATGGGTATTCATCAGTGGATGAAATTTGGACTTCAATAGAGAATGTACGTACAGTGTAGGATGCATTCATTAGTGGAAATGAAGAGACCTATAGGTCTATAAATTGTGAGTGGTTCTTCTGAAGAAGCAGTGAGCTCACTTCATTTGAGAGAGTAGTGAGTTCTTAAATTGTGAGTGGTTGTAAACCAGGTGGGACAATGAGTGCGATTCGAACTTGTAAATAATAGTGCACTTATAGTGGAATTGGTACATCGGCACACTACCAGTGTATGCTCCTTGGACGTAGCCTAGTGAGGATGAACCAAGTAAAAATTATTTTGTCCTGTGCATGCTTTATGGTTTACTCATACTCTTCAATGGGAAGGAGAGAGAAGAGGGTTTTTTCTAATAGAAAAACAAAATAAAAAGGGGTAGTTGTTTTAATTTTTCATACCCTGATTCACCCCCCTCTTTTGGTATCTAGCCTAGTGGACCTAACAATTGGTATTAGAGGGAAAAGTTGATATCAATGTTTCTCTCTCAAATGGAGGTCACCAATCACAAAGGGATTCCAATCTTTGATGGGAACAATTTTCAGCTATGGAAAAATCGGATGAAACACTACTTTCGATCCTTGGGAATGGATGTGTTCACAGCAACAATGCATGACATAAAAGCCGATATTAATAGCAGTTCATTATCTGGAGTTGAGCATAGAGAATTGGATGCTGATGCTAATGGAATTAATTCTTTAGGGGGAGCCCTATCCAATATGATCTATACGAAGGTGATGTCATGAAAAACATCACATTCCATGTGGTAAAAGCTATTGAATATATATGAAGGCGATACAAAGGTCAGAGAGGAAAAGTCTTAAGTGTTGTGGAACAAGTATGAAGATATGAAAATGAACCAGAATGAGTCTGTTGATGCATTATTTAATAGGGTAAATGTTGTAGTGGAAGACATTTGAGGTCTTGGAGAAGTTATTGAAGACATAAATATTGTAAAGAACATCTTGAGGAAAATTCCACCTTGGTTTAATCTGAAAGTTTCAGTTTTGGTAGATAAAGACCCGAAAGAGCTGACATTGGATAACTTGCACAACACCCTTGTTGCATATGAAATGATAAATTATGATAACAATGCTGTGGAAAAAGGGAAATATAAAGAAGTGGCATTCAAGTACATGAAGAACCTCACCATTGAAGATTCTTAGGAAGAAGAAGAGACAGACTAGGTAATGTCATTCCTCTCCTAAAACCTTCAAAGAGAAAAATATAAAGACCTGAAAATTTCAAGGAAATTATTTTCTTAAATTCTTTGGGATTTTACAAGAACGTAGTTTCTGACAGAACCTGATTCTGAGGCCCGATGTGTCCAAAATCAATTTCCGAAGTTTAGCTCTGGTACGTCCAGTGAACGAATGAGAAGGTTTTTATAACTTTTGATCCGGTGCTCAGAATTGAAATCCGAGCACGTGGATGGAACTGCAGCGCCGACAATTGCTTAAGAGGACCTTTATCGAGGATGCGTTTTCTCGGGAGGATTTGTTTAAAAATAGGGGATTAAATAAAAAGTGAATAAAATGTGTGGTACAAATTTTATTCTTATCTTAGGATGGTTATATCCTACATGGGGTAGTTTGGGTGGGACCCGCAAGACCCTAACTACCCATGTTAGGATATTTGTGAGGTGGGGCCGACACGAGCCCCACCCTTTCACATTCCTTAAACCTCCTCTAACTCCCCCATTAAGTGGTTGACTTCTCCTCTCCTCACCTTCCCCACTTTAATTCTTGCCAACACACTTAATCAATTAAGTGAGTTATGTGTTTGATTTTAAAACTGAAATGCATGGCTTGAAGTAATAAAATAAGATAAGTCTTATTTTATTTTGGGGGGTTAGTTGTTGTGTGAAGATATTGGGGAAAGAGAGCTCTAGTTCCTTCTGCGAAGAACTTCATCATCTTCATCGAAGAATGCTAAATCCACGAAGGATGATGACGCGCCTCCTTTTCTTTTCTCCATGACAAAAAGGGGAGACTCCGATTTCTCCTCGGACGCTCTCTGTCTACGTCTACAGAACCTCACCCCACGACGCCGTTTCCTGTGACGTCTGTCGTTCAACAACTTTTGTTTAGGTAGGGGTTATCTTCGACCATGTTTAATTTAACGTTCTTCGTTGATTATTTTGGCCGAATGTTACCAATGTAACGAGAGAAGATCAGACTGCACAAACACGATAGATTTTTCCTGCCCGCTTTCTTATTGAACAATCTTGACGAGTTGTGGAGAAGGTGGCGCGGTGCCGTTGCACCGTAAGGGAACAAAGAGGGCCGCGGCCAGAGCGGGCCGCGGCGGTGGTGCGCAGCGCCGTCGCGCCGTGTCGGTGAAGCCGAAGGAACTGCGGCAAGATCCGGCCGCGGCGGTGATGCGCGGCGCCATCGCGCTGCGCCAGAGGAACCAAAGGAGGCCATGACCAGTGCGGGCCGCGGCGAAGGGGCGTGGCAGCATAGCGCCGCGCCGGTCGGACGGGAGCCACGGCCTAAGGCCGCGGCGGTCTTCAGTAGGGGAAACCGGACAACCGGCCGCCAGGGCTCTGGGGGGCGGGACGCCGAAGGGTCCGACGGTAGCTCAACCAGCCGACCTTAATGGACGACCGTTTCCAGGAAGACCAGGGGTTTGAAACCCCCGTCCAGTATGTAGGGCGGACCCCATAGGTCCGCCGTTTCAAGACAAGGGGGTGGGCTCCCCCCCTTCGCACCCCACGACCGGGCCGTAGGCCGCACAGGCTGAGCCGCCCGCGCCGGGCCGGGCCACCCACACCGGGCCGGGCCGGGCCACCCACACCGGGCCGGGCCGCCAGTGTCGAGCTGGGCCGCCAGCGCTCCGGCGGGGCCGGGCCACGCCGGCCGGGCCGGGCTGCGCCAGCCGGGCCGGGCCGCGCCCAATCGGACCAGACCCGGACCCGGGTCGGGTCGACCCAGTTCGGGCCGACCCAGGGGGTATTGGGCCGGGTCAGACTATGCCCAAACCCCCTACTTTCATACAGATCCGTTGAAACACCCATATCTTGGGCTACAGATATCCGATCGATGCACTGTTAGTTGCGTTGGGATCCTTGGATTGAGACGGTCATTTTGGTATATTACACTAAAGATTTAGGTAAAGTTTGTGTATGACCGGGTTGGTTCGAACCCGAAACTAACCGGGCCCTTGGAGCGGAAACACTTATAACTTAACGACCGGACGTCCAAACGACGTGACATCAGTTAAGTTGAATTCCTCTTAGTGAGATGGTTCTTTTGTCTTACTCTAATTTATGTTTGGATGCAGCTGGAGTACAGTCGGGTTGGTTTTAACTTAAAAACCAACCGGGCCCCTGGAATGGAAAAGCCAATATCTCTCAGACCGGGCGTCCGATTGACACCCCGTCTGTCGCGTTGAGTTCCTATTGACGAGACAGAACTTTGGAATACATCAAGTTTGTACTTCATGACAGTTGATGTATCGACCCCCTGGCTCATGGAGCGGACCCTCCCGGAATCGAGCGTGCTGTGTGCGGGAACCCTAGAGCTGGCTGTGATTTTGACGACTACCGTGCTGGGATCCTCGGTGGGTTCGACGATGATGACGACTGTACTTGGATCCTCCATGGGTTCGGCAGAGATGACGACTGTACTTGGATCCTCTATGGGTTCGGCATCGATGATGATTGTACTTGAATCCTACGTGGTTTCGGCAGCGATGGTTACTGTACTTGGATCCTATGTGGGTTCGATAGTGATGACTTCTATACTTGGATCCTACGTGGGTTTGGTAGAGGAGATGATTCAGAGGCTACATCTAATCATCTCCACCCCTCTTCGGTAGTAGTATACCTGTGTGAGCTGAGTCTTGACTTTCAATCATTACCATCGGTGTGATTGACTTGCTGTCCTGTGTCGACTTAGTTGTGCTTTCTAGTGTGGACTGGGCTGTGTTTTTCCTGTGTGGACTGGGCTGTGTTTTTCCTGTGTGGACTGGGTTGTACTTGGGCACGAGAGTTGGAGCCGAACTGGGTTTGATGACTTAGGAATATGTATGGGTATATACCTAAGTAGGGTTTATTGTTATCTCGTGTTTGTATCTCTCCTTTGTGGTTTATCCTTCATGGATTCTGGGAGACCTACGGGTGTCTCAGGGTCCCTACTGAGTATCATATACTCACCCCTGCACGGGATATATCTGCACTACGTTGTGTTGGTTGCAGACGACGGACAACACTGATCGTGGTTGAGGCTTGAGGAGCGGGACGGTACCCGGAGGTGGACTATCAGGCGGGACGTACACGGAGCGGACTACCGGACCCGAGGAGCTGGGGAGACCATATGTACCCACCCTTCAGGTGGGATAGCCGGAGGATGACTCGCTGGTTTCTAATTTACTTTTCTACTGCTGTACTTTCTTTTCAGTTGTACTGTACTTTCAGTTGGGTTTGTATTCTGGCCCATTTACTTTCCAGCACTTACTTTTGTACTCAGTTTACTTAGTAATTACTTCAGCTTGCATACTCTGTGGTGTTTGTTTTCTTATATAAAGGCAATGCCTTCCCTTTTATCGGGATTTATGCCTTTGGTGCTAGTCGCTAGCCCCTGGCCTATGGAGGGCGGGCTTGGGGTAGTCACGACACGGGCCCCGAGGACGGGTCGTGACAAATTGGTATCAGAGGAGTCGGTTCTACTATAGAACTCAGGACTCTGATAATTTCTTCTGTGTGAAGCAATAATGTTAAGGGTATTGAGTGTGGTTATTAGTCCAGGGATTCCAGTTTTGGTGCGGCGGCCGATGTATCCATACAACAGGACCCTGACTTCTGATTTCCGATTCAATGCACAAAAACATTGATTGCATGTGTGCTTAAAAAGTTTTCTTTGTGATTACTTTGTGTCAGCTCACCAGGTATACTATATTAACCGTGCAACACCTTTTTCTTTTAGGATGGCCCCACGATGACAGCCATCTAGGGTTCCGAGCTTTGTGCGAGATGGCAGCCCACCGAGTGACGAGGCCTCGGTGCAGGGCCCCATTATAGAGGAGGCACCGGTGGTACCTCTACCCGCCGAGCCACCAATGCCACCAGCCCCGGCAGCTGAGAGTGCACGTCGCCTGAGTGCACTTCATGAGTTTCAGCGTTAGAGATCTCCCAGGTTCCGCGGGGAGACGAAACCTCAGGCCGCCGAGGATTGGTTGGTGGCTGTTGTCTGAGTCTTCAGATTAGTAGGGACACCAGCTGACCTCATGGTGATCCTTGCGGCGAGTCTCCTGCACGCAACAACAGGTAGATGGTGGAGCCTGATGCTCCAGGTGCACGACGAGGCATCTATTCTTTGGACGGACTTCGAGAGCCTATTCCGCTCAGAGTTCATTCCAGCCACCCTCCGTGCGGTGCACATTTAGGAGCTACTACAGTTGCGGCAGGGCAGCATGACAGTAGCCCAGTACTCGGTGAGATTTACTGATCTCTCGCGCTACTCCATGGACATGGTATGAGACCCATTCTTTTGGGCCTGGACCTTCAAGAAGGGACTGAGGTATGAGATCAGGGCATCGATGATCTCCCTCAGCATTCCGACGCAGGCAGGAGTACTGGAGCGAGGCCTTCTTGTGGAGAGCTTCCTTGCTGAGCCTATGCCAGCAGCGAGACCTACCAAGTGAATCTCAAAGAAGTATTTCGACACATTTTAATTTTACTTCAACCCCAACCTCATGATATCAATATTTTGTGTGTTTGGTTGAGTTTCCCTCTTTTACTGTCCCTATTTTCTTTAATTTCTTAATCTAGGGAAGGATATTGGCTTGGAATTAATTGGTTTTAAAGATACTCTAGGGATAGAATGGTGCGGTCCATTATGTGTTTGGTTGATCAATGAGTTTTCCTTTCACACTTTGTGTGTGCTTTCCATTGTGGTGGGTACGCGACCTAAGTTTGGGTTAGGTGGTTCCATATATAACCTATAGATTTGGAACAATAATTTCTATTGGTTTTATAAATTATTTTATAAATCAATTGTCATGATTGATTGATTTTTGTGTGTAAAATGGTTTTTGATAAAAGATGGGTTTCACCTAGTTTTGGTAACATAAAAATGGTATTTTAAAAACATTGTGAAATATATTTTTAAATGAGATTTCAAATAATTTAATTGATCAATAAAGGTTTTTTTGGAATTGTATTTGAAATGTGATGAACCCTTTTGAACTGATTGATGTATGATGCACATAGGATCCTTGGGTACCTAGGTAGAGGGTTTGGTATTAGGCCTTTTCCATTGATTCTATCATGGAGTTTAATCATGGGGTGTTTATATGTTCCCTATTCCAAGTGTCATAGGGACTTGATCTTGATATTATAGGGGTTTTACTCATGGGGTGTTCTGTTGTCCCTTAGGACCGATGTCCTGGGGACTTGAGTGCACATTAGTCATTGTTGTTCAGTATGGTATGAATGAAAAATCTTTCTCGACCTTTTTTATCCCTGGGGAGTTTACCATTGTTCTTTGGCTTGTACTATTTTGGATTTGATATGAAATGCCACATGCTTTGATAAATTTTTATGGAAATTATGTTCGAACCGTTTTACCTGACTTGTTTTGGAATTGTGTAAAAAGGGGAAATGTTTTAGTATGCTTTTGATATAAAAATATTTTACCTCTTATCATGCCATATTTTCCTTAAATTGAAAATATTGGGATTATTATACAGAGACTTGATATGGAATTCCTGGGTGGGATCCAACTGATCATGTTTAGCTCACACCCTATATATTCCCTCAAGAATGTGCAGACCTTATGCTGTCTTTTGATGTAGGAAAAGGCAAGGCACCATAGTGAGGAAGTGAGGTTTATGTTATATGGGTATGGGTAGATGGTGGGGAATTTCCCACATATCATATGGAGTATTTGTTTATTGTTTTCCTTTATGGTTGTTGGACTTGTACCTTGGAGTTTTTTAGCTATTTTTGAGTTATATCGCTACTACTGTTTTCCTATATTAATGATGTATATCTTTCTGGTTGTTCTTTAAAATGTCTATTTATGTTATGTATATATTCCATGTATCTTGTTTCAGGTTGGGAAACATCATTCTCTATCATTTTTTTGATTCATAGGTTCTAGTTGTTATCCTGTGGGGATCAGGAACACCCTTTAGGTTTTTCCGCATCCTGGTTTAGAGCCTAGTTTATGGGATATCCCGGTTAGGATATGAAATATAATAATTTTTGAATATATTTATTGAAAAAATTTAGATAATAATAGAAAATAAATGAACATGAATACATCAAATGTTTTCATATAGAAAAAATTTAAATTATTTTTTCCCTTTGACATGTATGGGGTGCCTATAAATGATGTTGAAGGCTTATATGGGTAGTTATTGGGGTAATTAAAATATGATATGATATCCCTTCCCATCATGTATCATGATTGGAGGAACATTTTCATTGATTTGAAGAATGGAATTTTTTATGAAAAAGTAAAAGTTAGTCAAAATATTTTTTTTGGTTTATTTTATTTGATATTTTAAAGAAATTTAAGTCTAATTATTTTTACATATATAATATGTAGATGATTTTTAATTTTGTGGTACATAAAAAAATTATGTGTTAATGGTCATTTAAAATTTTGGAAAAAAAGTGGAAGGACTCTAAGTATAGGTTTTGGTGTGAGTTCAATGACATCTCCTCGAGTCTCCATCAAATATAAAAAAAGGTACCTAAAGGGATACCACATGATCAGTGGAATTCCTTTGCAGATATGTATCATTTTGATTCATATAAGGTATTTGATACAATATTTGTACATTGATAATAATTTATTAAAAATAATTCATTATTTATTAATATTAACCTTTTTTTGGAATATTCTAAAAAAACTCTTCAAGTAGGGAGAAACAAGTCAGCACACAGACAACTAATTCTAATTTTCTTTCAAGTAGAAGACCAAATAAGCTAATATATTATCTATGTTAAAATATAATTTTGTTGTATCCTAAGTACTTAAATTATTACAACTAATAATTTTTTCATTTGATGATATACGAGAAAGAATTTGGTTATGAGGTTGGTTGAACCATGTTGTGGTTCTATGTGAATAAGAAAGCTAATGGGAATTACATAAATGAATCCACAAAAAACATTTGGAAAAAATATAAATTAAAATTAATTTTTTTGAAGGATTATATTTTATGATTTTTTTTTTATTTTTAGTAAAAAATTAAAGAGGTATGAGATAAAAATTCATTTCAGTCATCATCAGTATCCCACAACGATGATATTTCCTATGTTTTGGCTAAGGGGCATGTTAGTATTGTGTGATTGTTGAGTAATGGACCCTATACATCACAAGTCTTTGGGAGGATCTCATCTTCATTTACCATGAAACCTCTACCTACATGTTCGAGTAATGTCATTGGTCTTGATCAATTAGAATCAAAAAAGAAAATTGTGATGCATGAGAATAGAATACAAGAGTAGGAGTCATAATGGATAGTTTTTGTGGAAATAGAGCACGTAGTGGATACAATATTTCAAGGAATTCCTTAGACAGTTCATCTAGAAATTGAATACTTGATATGAGCAGTACAAAATATATTACATATATTTTAATATATTTGTATTATTATGATACTTTTTATAATTATATTTTGTATGCATAATATCTAGTTAAAACTATTTTATATTGTAAATCCCATTTAACGAAGACATTAGATGCACCAAAGGATGTTTGTCGATATAAATATCAGGAGCATGGATCATCAAGGGGTATCCATCCCGACTTAGGGGGTAGAGTTGATGTTGGATCTCCCTCTTGATGTGTTGTGTATTTTCTATAAAAACATATATATGATACCTTTAAAAATTTTATTGAAAAAAAGTATCTGTATTTAAAATATAGGGTGATATAAGGTTTTTAATTGTTGTTTATTTTTGTATTTTCCGATTGAAAATACTGAATTCTATATCTTTTGGATATATTTTTATTCTAAATTGTAGGTAATAGTGCATTTAGATTCCCCCTGTTTCCTTTTAATTTTTTAGTGTTTAGTGGTGGTGTAAACAACTACTAAATAAAAAAACCACTTCCAATTAAATAGTGGTGGTTTTAATCATTTCTATCTATTTCTAAACAAATATTATGTACCGTTAAAACTTTTATAATAAATTAATTATGGTTGTAAGTGTATCTAATTTATGAAAACATATATAATTGAACTAATGTTCGCTAAATATTTGGTGATGGTTATAACTGCCACTAAATATTATAATAATACTAGATATTAAACCACAAAAAATTAAGGATTTATAGTGGATTTAAAATACCACCACTAATTAAAAAAACATCGCTAATTAACAACTGACTTAGTAAAATGAGATAATTTGAGAAAATTCTGTGAATCAATTAACGACAGTTTAAACCACTGTATAATTAAAAAAACAACTGCTTGAAGGTGTTTTACTTGTAGTGATATATATATATATATATATATATATATATATATATCTGTGTGTGTGTATTATAAAATTTGATTTAAAAAAATTAGTGAGAGTTTTAAACCCCTAACAATATAAGAAATTAACAAGGGTCTATAACGCCTTTAAAATTATACATGAACACATAAGGTTATAAACCATCACTAGTCACTTATATTAGCAACATTTTATAACCCTCTCTAATTTATTTTTTATTTTCTTAATAATTTGGTAATATATTAAGCTGCGGTTTTATGACAACTATCCCTAAATCATCTGAAAAAATGATTTAAAGGAGGTTTCATATAACCCCCTCTAAAATACCACCATTAATGTATAGTTCTTTTTATAGTGGGAGAAATTCAGTATCATCCAAAAGAAAATTCTCAATTGTGACTATAATAATATACTCAAAAATTTCTTTCATGATGTTTGCATCTTCTAAAATCAATAATAGTACGTACCAAATAAAAATTATAAAATATTACAAGAGGGTCTTAAATCTGACTCGGGTATTTGATCAAAGAAACTACAAATAAGCACTCAAAATTTTTAGAAAGTCCTTAATTTGAAAATTAAACACCACAATTAAAATCATAAACATATGCACAATATAATAGTTGTAATAAATAATCTCCAACTATAATAGAATAAAAAAACAAATTTTCAAAAATTTGACACATAAAAACTATAGCTTTATTTTACAACACTTATTGAAAATTATTTATATCACTAATCACTTTTCACAAATGATTTTATACAAGTGTTTAAAGATTTTTTGTTGAAAAAGTGTTTTTTCCAATTCTTTTAAGTATTTTTTTTATAATTTTATTATAAACATTTTTTCATGGGAAAAAATTAAAAAAAACCTATTTATTTTCACATTTCTTATCCTAAGCAATAAGTGCTATAAATAGTTTTTAGTCCTTCCACTTATTTAATTGAGTTTATTATATAAATTAAATATATATTTTTAAATAATAGAACAAACACACTTAATTTTTAGAACCATGTATCATAAAAAATAAGTTCTATAAATAAGTTTTAGCAAGTGTTGTAAAAAAATGACTAAATATTTAATATCATAAAAAACAACCAGAAGAATAGCTTTTAATATACTTTTTGTAAGGATGTGCAGCTTCATTATGATATATTAGTGTCAATAATTATTTAGTTATAAATCCATACATCTTTATACAAGGTTTCAAGGAACCTATAATGTTAGATGTTATCTTAGTTATAAATGAATACATTTAAATTTTTTTATTAATATGAAAATTTGGTTATGCAATCCAATAGTGTATATATAATATTGGATTGTGGTTCATGATGAGAAATTTTAAAAGGGTCAAGGTTTAGACTCTTTTTAAAGATAAATGGGTATAGATGGGTTTTGGGTTATGGGTTTATAAATATTAAAGAGGTAAAATATTTATTTATAGGGAATAAAAAAAATATTTTTTACCTATTAACATTCCTTTACAAGAAGAAGAAATAAAAATAAAAAAGAAAGGAAAAAAGAACCTAGGAGGCTTGATACACCCTATCTCTAGGTCCACTCTGTTTCATTAATTTCATCTATACCCACTTAGGGTATTTATATATCATATAACATGTGTTATGGTCAATCCCCTGACCATTGGTGTCTAATTCATCAAGCTGGCGTTCAAAGGTCCCTTGTGGCCTAAGAAACTTCCATCTAATCTAGGGAGTTGAAAGGAAATAGTTCATTTTATTTAATTTTTATAATTTAAGGTCAATTAAAAATGCATATTGAGACCATATATCACATACAAATAACAAAAATCATAACTTTATGGATATTTTCAAGTAATTCATACCTAAAACATGGAGTCACAATCCTCATAATACTCTAACAATCCCTGACTAAACCTATTTATGCGTCTCACAAGATTTTATAAACATCCAAGATCTTATCTCAATACACACATCAAATAATAATTAATTATAAAAAACTTATAATTAATCATCAAATTTATCCAAAGAGTCATAATTATCTAAAAACTCACTGAGCATTATTGAATCACCAAAACCACACATAACTAAGTGTGTTCATCCTCATAGGACCTACTCAA
Organism: Viscum album; assembly: GCA_963277665.1. NCBI lineage: Eukaryota > Viridiplantae > Streptophyta > Magnoliopsida > Santalales > Viscaceae > Viscum > Viscum album. The sequence continues at coordinate 1,736,385,601 of OY728133.1, forward strand.
CTCAAGAGGAGAAAAATACCCATTATCACAAATCAATTCCACCATACTTTAGTGGAATCAATTACAAAACCTATCTCAAAATCATACCAAATTGAAGGGATAATAAAAGGTAATAAGAACAATGGGAGTAGAGGAAACCATTCCATCAGGATACCATGAGATCTCCACCAAGAACACCCCACATCAAGGGGGGGATGAAGGGGAGATAGATTACTGAAATGATCATCCACCATCATACGTTACCTATAAATCTTGAATGGGGATGACCCCAAAATTATGGTTCTGGTCCTGTTAAAAAACACAGGGGAAAAAGATAGCCGTGAAATGATAATAAGGGTCATTCTATGAGACCTCCTTGCCAAAGAAGGTCATAGCATAACCCCTTTAAGTTATGACATGATAAACCCTAGGTAGAGGGATAAAATACATGCCTATCACTATTATAATGAAAAATCCTATGGGTCATGGTGTGACTTCCCCTAGGAAGAGTCTTTGACCCCTGACCAAATATTGTCCTGGCATGACCACTTTGGGTTGCAGAACGACACACCTTTCCTAGGTGAAGCCCAAATATCTATATTTTCACCTCCCCTCTCATATAAAGATCTTCATGCTACACACCATGGTTACCCAGAATCTATAGCATGATCCCTTAACTATCCCCCTTGTCATGACAAAAACAACACCCATTATGGTGTAATGATCCACTTATAATAAAACTCAGCTACAGATCCATGGAAAACCTAGTCCAATATCCACCTGAGCACATAAAACATATCTTGATCCTCTAAAAATATATATCAATATTTCCTCAAGATTTTTAAACTATTAAAGTCATGTTTTGAGACCCAATAATTGAAGCATCCCCTACTCTAGTACCAAAAAATTAAAACTTCCCTTGATTTTCACAACTCAGGACAAAACCGATCGTTAAAAACTTCCCAATATAATTATTCTCATCCCTGATGAGTCTCAAAAGTACTTCAACCATAATTATCAATGCACATTAGTCATTAACTCACTACAAAATCATTGGTTTATATCCCCAATATCGAATGAGATTCTGTTGCACAACTCTAAATATCAGGGTACAATATTTAACAAAATCAGAGTTACCTACTCGTCACCACTACCAGTACTAATATTACACTAAACCACATCCATATATCCCAAGACATTGAATAATTTTCAACCAATTCATTCCTAGGACTACATTTCTTCCCACTATAATAGTTCTCTTATAAAAGATAATTACGTGTTATAGTGTTCCCCACCATAGGAATCACTTATGAAAAAAACATTTCTAGTAATATATTGACATGATTGATGTGGTTTCCACATCAACGCACCAAATTATTTGTAAAAAAACTGTTCGATCCTCCTCTAGCTGAACCATCCCAAAAATACCCTGCTACACCTACCGATGTGCTATCACATGACCTAATCCTAATGCCTTAATTCCCATAGGTCTATAAGATCATCCAAACAACCACACCAAAGTCCAAACCTGACACTAAAAATAATTCCATGATTGGGTCATAAAGCATGACCAATAATAATCTCCCCACCATAGGAGCATCCTCATCATTTCCCCATTGAACCAAAACAACTAATCTCTATAACCCACACTTATTACAGATTTTAATGACTGGATATAACCATCCCATTGATAGCCTAGAACCAACATAAAACACAAATCACCATGAGTTCCCAGATCAATAGAAATTCCATCCTTGATAGTCACTTACATCCTATATGCAATAAGGGTCACACCCTCCAATGGACAATTTTGAGCTCCCCAATGTATGAATTCCCTTACAAAGATCCTCGGGTGTAATGATTAATAAATTCCCACATCACATGCATGTCGCTCCTCCAATGCCACAATCATTACATATTTTAAAACTCATATCAAGGATAAATATTGGATTTAATATACTATGGTACTATAACATATCCATGATGTCAACACCTATTATAAAGAAACAACTCCCATTCTTATCAGAACCTTGAGTTACCATGCCCACAAGTGTCTCACTGATCACATCAGTTTTCGAACAGCTTCTAACCGAAAAGTCACACCTCATACTTGGTTTTACCAGGAATGTGATTGAATATCAAACCCCAATAGGACCCCATGAATCTTCTATGATCATTCATAAGATAGGGGAATTCACCATCATCACTATGATTCTTGGGTTCCCATATAACCCAAATAATTCCCAAAAGTCTACTCACTAATCCATTAACCAAAAATGCATCACACATAACCAATACACACTCACCCTCATACATCAAGGATTTTCCCAAAAATACATACCAACACCCACTCTCCACTTTCCAAGTATATTGAACCTCTAAATAACCCTCTTATAGGTTCTAACACACTATCCAACTCAATCTTAGAGTGTACGCTCCCACACGACTTGTACACATAATCAGATTCATACTCCCATGAGTTACACATTCCATTGAACCTAGGATAACACATAAAAATAACTGATAATACTCTCCCATGAATGTAAATCTCATCTAAATAGAGAAATCCTTAATGATTTATTTCCAATATATTTGATTCATCTCACTCATTCAAAGGCCAACCACTTGATCACTCACCACCTTGCATCATTCCAAAACCATAGATCATTTTCACATTCTCTATCCTTCCCGAATATTACAATATAGGATCACCATTTACTATCTAATCTAGAACCATACCTAGAGTCAATGGGTCCAAGGATCAAACTAATCTTTCACTCCAAACCCAACCTCAATATTAAAATCACTCCAAGTTCTTTACATCTCATAAGCATAAGGCATATCACATGCCAAAACACACACTATAGGGTACTAATAATCTCTAGGAAACTGTGCACCATACTCTTAAATCAAGGAACAAGTTCACATCCACATGAAAATAATAGAAATGCCTTATGACAATCTATATTGAGTAAATCATAGTCATATAGTTCAGATAACTATAATTCCACTAATAGATTGTTTTAGAAAATACCAAATAAGTTATTATTGACACATTAAATAACTATAAAATTATTTGAATTTTCAAAACTAATTGTACCCATGTGATTTGGTTAAGTATAATAAAACCAAGAAGCTATATGGGAAACACTATATAGGTTTTTTTGACACTTTAAGAAACCAAACCCTATATCCTTTTCCTTTTTTCCAGAATCAATATCATAATCACACATAAGAATGCACATTTCATGTGAACCTAAATGCTGAATATTATGCATATACCAATGCTACTTTACAATATTATCCAATTCCAACACCACAAACATCAATCTAGAATAAACACATCATATTTTAATAAACATCTAAAATATAATATAAAATTATAAAAATAAAAATAATATAGACTAGATAACCTGGAATTTCTATTTGAAAGGTGTTTATGACTAACCTATATGAGGTCCATCATAAACTCCAACACATCCCTATTACATATATACTACATCCCAAATATAAAGAAAAAATAAAAGACAATTTGTTACCACTTTGTGATGTCTCAATTTGAGACTACTCATCAGTGTCCTTGCTAGTGAGCCACGTGAACTCTAGCCAGGGTGGGATGTATCCCCCTTTTAGGTAATAATTCTATCACACAAGAATATATCCCAACTAATCATGCACCATAATGATCAAATATAAAAAATAAATAAATAAAATCGACAGGAAGTATTTTCTACCATCCACTGGATGCATCTCTTTACCTATCCAAGCTATCTAACTTGAAAATCCAACGCTAGGCCTCTGTCCTACCTAAAACCATGATCATGAGGTCTAATTGGGTTCCAATGTGCCTGGTCCACTCGTACAGTGTGTGAGTAAAACTTATTAGGCCACCACCAATGGTGTCCTTATATAAACAATAAACACAATGCTTGCATGATGTCATATGCTCAAAATAATAGATAAAATAAAGGGATCACAATTAAACAATTATCACCGATCCTTGAATTATACAATGACACCCAAGATCAACCAAACCCACTTCAACCAATGTTAGATATGTTTGATTATGATACATCAATAACCTAGGGGGAACCACAACCTACCCTATAAACTCATATAACATACAACCAAGGGGTCACATCCCCTAGAATAGTTACTAGGACATCATTACCTAGAATGTGATCCATATAACACCTCGATGCCTGATTACACACACACACAACCATCATGGAATAATCACATGACCCTAAACCATACCATATTAGGGGGAAATAATGTCCCTCCATGGAATCCTATATATATATATATATTCATCATGGTGATTAACATCGACCTTATAATTATATCACAATAGTGGGAAATAGTCCCTTGCTGGAATCATATATATAATCATTTGGGGGAGAAGAACCCACCCTGGGATCATATCACATTAAGGGGAATAGAACCCATCCATGGAATCATATATATAGTCATTGAGAGAATAAATAATGGCCCCAGAATTGTAACACATCAGGGGAATAACTCCAATCCCTAAAATCATATATATAGTCATTAGGAGGATATGTTTCCTTCCTATAATCACATCACATAAATCCAGGGGGCTACATACTTCCCTAGAATTGTTATCGGGCCATCATTACCCATGGGGATGCATCCCAAACTAGTTCCTGATAAACCATGTATAAATAATACATACCGAAGGGAATCCCCTCTCTTATGGACTACTACAATACTCACAATTAGGAATTTTAGCCTACCCCAAAATATCACAAGCTTATCTTGGGAACTCATCACTTGAGGATTAGCTCTTCATCTCGAAGGACATACCATCTCACTATCATGGTCATCACTAGGGTACTTCAGAACCATCCTGATACCCACTCATTATCAAAAAGCCATATCCAAGACCCATGGTTTTATATTATCATGTAATCCCCTTTATCGACCCTATAATAAAGAGTCTAGTCTAAATCCTAATCTAATTATCACCTCATTACTCAGTCTCATTAACCAAGAATCGTCTCAAGATATCTTACACTAAAGACCTTGGTAATCCTATGCTAAGTTGTCAAATCATCCTCATGGACCTCACCTGGGTATCATATCATACCTCCCTTAGGAGAGTTATCAACCCATAACCTATAACAACCCCTCCCATAATACCTCATCAATCCTCGAACGACTTATCCTGCTCATATAAATCACTAAGCCTCCAATCTGCACTTAAGAGGGTGTTCACCATCTTGCATGATACACATGATCATATAAACTGTCACCACTAGGCCTAATACCCTCATTCATACCCAACTCGACTTAAGTAATCGATCTAGGCTATGTGTTTATCATCTAAAGTATGAGGAACCATCTTGGACCTCCTGCGACATCAATAGATATCAACTTCCCATTGGCGACACAATCTTTGGGTGAATTTATTTCACACAAATAACACTAGAGCACCTACTCCAAACCTATGAGTCTTAATAAAACCTATATATAGGTACACTATGTTTTATTCACTTCATTTATACACCTCTGATGTCTTTATATCTCATGGAACACATGTTATGGTCAATCCCTCATCCATGCTCATCCATTCCTCGTCTATGATTCTATCATCATCTGAGATCATATCTCAAACTTTGAATTCAAAATAATTAATTATAAATAATTTATAATTAATTATTAAATTTTATCCAAATTGGAATAATCACAAAAAAACTCCCTAGGCATCACTGCATCACCAAACCCATGCATAACCTAGTGTGTTCATCCTCCCAGAACCTCCTCTATCCAAACTAAGAAAAATCCCCATCATCTTGGATATATTCCACCACTATAAAATGAAATAAATGCCCAAATATAGACCAAATTCATCCCAAATAACAGGTATAATAAATTAAAAAATGGAGGAGATGAAACCATACCTTTGAAACACTATGAGATCACCACCAAGAATTCCCATCATAAAGGGGAGACAAGGGGATGAAGGAAGTGGGAGAGTTGGATGAAATGACCCTCTCAAATTTCCCTTTCACTCTAAATCACAAAGGGGAAAACCCTACAATGGTGGGTCTATACCTATAGAAAAATAAGGATAAAGTAAGGCCATGAAGTGACCATGAGGTTTATTCCTTGACACCTCTATTATAAGCCTGATCATGACATGGACCCTCTGGGTCATAGTTTATTCTCACCCTAGCATAGGGCCTAATACCCCTACATATATCTATTTTGGTGTGACCCCTATAGGTCATGGTGTGACTGCCCCCATGAAAAGGACTTAAACACCAATTAAACACCTTTATAGTGTGTCTTCTTTGAACTATGACATGACCCAACTTTCCTAGGTGTATAATAGCCTGAATATGTGCCCATCTCAATTACATCACTTAAATAAAATAGTGAATTAAAATATATTCCCATGATATTTTTGGTTTCTAGTTTTATAAAATTAGTATAAAAAATTAACTATCAAAAAATAGGTTATTTATATCAATTGTACATTTTCCCATTATTAAGAAACTTCTTTATGCATAGTGAGTCTTCAATATCTCCCAAAAATTCACTATATCAAAAATTTTTCTATACATTTTATAATTTTCCTATCTTCATAATCTGGGGAAATGGAAACATAATAAATGGGTGATCTTAGATGCTCATTAAGGGTATACATAAGAAATAATAGTAAATGATTATGAGTGATCATAATATGATCATATCTTTATAATAAAGATATATAAGAAATTCATACCCAATAAATTCATAGATCATAAAACATGGTCCATAGAATATGTCATGTCATAATATATGAAATGATTCATAACAGTGTGGGAACTTTAATCAATAAATTGGATCCATTAAATCATAACATATTCATATGAATAAGCATAAGACTATGGAATAACCATAAGAATATATAAACATAACATAGTGGAGTAGGATTAATCACCCAATTCCTATAACATAGTGGAACATGCATCACTACCTGATTCCCATTGTGGACTAGACATCACCAACTGTTTCCCATAATGGAGCAGACATCACTACCTAATTACTATAGTGAAGAAGAAATTACTTACATTGTAGGTAAAGCATCACAATTAGAGTTTTAGAGTGTATTGATAATTATATACTTGATTCCCATAATTATCTATTAAGATAAAAATCCTTAACCAATGCATTAGAGGATAATATAGGACCCCACTCATCATCATCTATACATATGTGTTCCATAAGAAATCAATAATTCATCATATCATAAAGAAATCATGGAAAGAAATTGGGTTTCATATTCTTTTCAAATGAATTCACAAAAGTAAATAACTCATAATTCCATCAATAATAATAACATGATAAACCCATGGAATAAAAAATGGGTATCCAATAACATCAAGTAAAATTCAAGGTAAATAAAATTCAATCAAGATAATAAAGTGTAGTATATTTATAATATATAGATAAAGTGTATATTATTAATACAATAATCTTAACCAATCAATATATGTATGGAATTTAAGAAAACTCCCTTTAATAAAAGGAATCAAGGGTAAGGTATTTATAGAGGAAAGAAATTAGAATAAAAATTATAGTTATACATCAAAAACGATTAGGCAAGACAAATATAGTGAGATATTATTTCTCTAAAAAATAAGTACATTACATAATCCATATAAAGATAGAAGGTGGATGGTTAAATTTGAAAAAAATCCTTGATCAAGTATAAGATTTTTCAAATTACAATTAATTAAATAAAAAAAAAACTTTTAAGGAGTTTTTTGAAAAATCACTTTGAAATTAAGAAATATCTTAGATCATTTGAAATCATTTTAAAGGTGATATTTCTAAATCTAGGAGAAAAATAATTTTTATTTTAGAAACCATGAAAACTAAGAGAGATAGTTTTAAATAAAACTAAAAAGGTATTGGGAACATGTGTTCCCTTAGATAACATTTAAAGAGATCATTTTCAAAATATTCGTATAATGATGAAGTTACAGGTAACTTTCAAAAGTTATCTTATAAAAAATGAAGTGGAAACTTTGAAAAACAATTACCTTTGATAAATAAAATTCAATAAATTATTCCTTTAAAAATCATAAATATTATCAAAAGAAACATGGGGTGGAAAATATTTTCACAACAAAAAATTGACTTATACCAACAAAAGTTTAGAGACAAATAATATAACTATTGGTAAAATTGAGTAATTCCAATAAATATTAGATTCTGTCAGTGTGAATTATATGTACTAATAAATTTGTTACCAATAGATATATCTATTTATATTAATTAATAAATACTAACAAATACTTTAATAACAATTAAATATGTTGTTTTATCATATCTATACAAATATTTTTTTCCATAAAATAAATCTGTTGTTATTAATATTTTTATTTGAAAATATTTTACCACTAAAAAATGTGTTACAATAAATTATTCAATAGTAACAAATCTCTTATCAATATTTGAATATATAAATTTATTAATTATTTAGTATTAAAAAAACCATTTTTAATAATACTATATATATATATATATATTTTTAATCAAATTATTAATAATTTCATAATATCTATTGAAATAATAATGAATATTATATATTTTTTATAATTGATCCAAAATTTGAAATTATATGTAAATTTTCTAGAAATTATATATTTTTATTACATGAATTTTTTTATTATATTTATTAAACTTATTATATTATATTTTTTAGAAATATCATATTTTTATTATATGATTTTTTTGAAATATTACATCTTTATTATATTTATTAAACTTATTATAGGGAGAACCGCCACCCCTACACTCACCATCTCCAGTGCTCCACTTGATCTTGTCACTTTGCTGCTCCCCTGATTCACTTCCGGTCCACTACAGGGGCCCCACATTTCCCCCCACTAGACCCTGCTGCTCCCCTCGACTTCAAAGCACCATGCTACCATCCCCCATAACCCCATCATCGCTGTCCCATCAACATCACTATTGTCTCACCTCCATACCCCTCTATCACTACCTTTCACCTTTATCTACCCATCACCACCACTCCTCCAATCCCAACATTGATGCATCCTTGAGATCCTACCTTTGATGTCACGCCTTCACCACCCTACCACTGGTGTTTGACCTTATCATCCACTTGAATGTATTTCCATCCATCACATTTTCACCTTAATTTATACAACAGATAACAATTGTAGATTTATTTTTAGTTTTCAAGTAATAATAGTTTATTAATTTAGATATATAGAATTTTGATAATAGATTTAATTAATTTTTTTTCTCTAAACTACTATTTTTTCTTTTTTCTATGATATTTTTTGGATAATTTGATTGCCTCATAGAAATAAATCAAGAGTTATATTATTACAGGGTAATTGTGATTAAGTTTCATTTATTTTGTTATATTTTTTATCCCCTCAAAGTTTCAGTCATTATATTTTTAGAATATTATGTTTTATTTTTTCTCTTACCACTTTTAAAGAGTATTAATCCCTTATTTTTTTACTTTTTATTTTTAGTCATGTTATCAATATTTTTCAACTTAAGGAGTGCACTTTTTGTCTAGAGAAATTTGGAAATACTGAGGGATAATACTAAAGATTTTAAGGATATTGTGTTTCATGCTTCATTATCATTATAATATGTCGAGGCTTTTAAATAATTCAATTTAAATGAATTATTTCAATTGTTTCAAATGTTTCGAGTTGTTATTTATGAAACTTTCAAATAATACATTGTGCATATAGTTTTTTTGTAACAAAAGACAAAGAGATATTTTTACATGTTATGGAGAGGGGGAGAAGGTTTATTAGGCTCTAAAATGTGCAATAAAAAATGAATTTTATAGATAATATCTATCATGTTTAAAGGTTTATAGTTTTATTGAATTTGGGATTGTTTATTTATATGTTTTCTTATTTCTTATCATAAAGGTTTATTCCATTTGGGTTAGTTTTTTTATATCCTTTATTTTTCATTTTTCATCAAAACCTCCTTAGAAAGAGTTCGATGATTTATTTGTTTTCTTTACATGGGTCATATTAACTATCCAAAATAGTATCCATATTGGAATATTTTATTATAAATAATCCAAGATAAAGGTTACCCTTTACTATAAATTTATTAAAAACTGTATGATTAATGTATCCATTTCCACCTATTTTTAAATTTTAATAATTGTAAATGATTGTTGGTTTCAATATCATCTTCTCAATATAATGACATAATAATAGTTTCCAAGAGTAAATATGTGTTAGGTTGTTTGATTAATGTATTTTTTGTGTGTAAATAAGTGTTAAGTTGTTTAATTAATATATTTTGTTTTGTTGTGTTTTCTTGAAAACATTGAACCTTTAAAATAGTTCATGATGAATTATTGAAAAGAAACTTTGGATCTATGTTGCACCACTTATTATAAATGGGATAACATTAAAAATGTGGTATTTTTTCGGGTTCATGTGAAATGATAAATTTTTTCAAATATTTTTTATAAACAATAGCTACCCACATTGAGTTTTAATAGGAATTGAAATCTTGTTTTAGATCTCATTTTTATTCTTCTTTGGAAAGAAATTTTTATAATTCCACTCTAAGAAAAATGTTTTTTAATAATAATATATTAACAACACACTTATATTCATGTTGTTAATAGATATATCCATTAAAATAAAAGAATATTCATGTTGTTAAAATCATATTTAACAACACAAACATTTTTCATATTTTAATTATAAAAACTTTACATGAATTTAAAATATATATTAAATGTTTATTTTTATATATAAAAAATAATGACTTCAAATATTTTTCATTAAAAATATGGTATATGATATATTAATATTTGTTTAAATTGAAAAGAAAATATTTTTTATTTCCTCAATTGAATTAATTTCTTGGTATGTTGGTAAAGTTGATTTAACTTTAGAATAGTTTTTAACTTGCATCATGTTTTATAATCATGTAGGAAAATATAGTTGAGAAAGATGGCTATTTTAGTAGCTTCTTAAGGTCAGAACAATCTTCTATCACTCTAATAGCCTTGTGTGCCAATGAGAAATGTTGGGTAGATATTCCTTTGGTTTGTTTTAATTAAAATTTATTAGTTAAAATTTAATGATCAAGATTATTCATGACCTATTGTTTGTCATAATACTAGTATGTATAGATAAATAAATATAAGAGAATTAACACTATTTAATATTTGTATAATTTTGTTATTTGTATAACTATACTGCTATACTGAATGATTAAACATCTATAGTTATTATTTCTTGAACATAAATAATAGTAATCATATAGAGACCGAATAATCAATTTTTTATTTTTATAACTCCACTATTATATTATTATTTCTTTAACTTCAACAATATTAATTGGATAGAGACTGAATAACCACATTTCTTTGTAAAAAATAGTAGTTTATCAACATTAGTTTGAAAATGTTTCTCTATTAGTAAGAAATACTCAATTTTTTAAACTTCTTTTTGAACCCATGGTTTGTATATTATGAAATTTATGTGCCTATTAAAAATTGGTTTCAATAGGTAGAATTCATTGAAATTAGTTATACCATTGATGTATTATTATAACATATATCTATGTAGATATATTTTTGTAGAAACATGCAGAAATTTCTTACAGAACTAGTGATTATCATAAAAAATTTATCTTAATATTGTTTTTAGAAACATTAGTACCTCAACTCATATAGCACGTAAGTAACATTTTCCACAACTTCAATAATATCATCACCTTACCAGGATCTTGCAATACCATGGTCTAAGTAATGGGTCATAGAATACCTGTAAATGTAGACATGTCAGCTATTATGTGGTTGTAGTATTTTATTATAAAATGAGTCGTAAGAATTTTATGTTATTTTGGAGAACCTTAGTGACCCTTGAGGTTGGAGCACATTTAGAATTATTATTCACTTCATGTTTCATGACTCAAAGGACTCTATATGAATCCAAAAACATTCAAAATAAAACATTCATTTCTTTATATGGTGTCTAAAATATTTATAATTTAAAAATCCATTCATTATATGGTGTCTCAAATATTAGTATTATTAAAACATTCATTTCGATATCAGTATATTTTCATAATAATTTTATTACTTTTATGTTTCTCAAAAGCCTAATAATCTTATTTTTTATTAAAAAATTTCTTTTAACAATAAATCATATCATTTTTATGGTGAAAAAAATATGAAAGGGGATTTAACTTCAATAGTTGACCATGAATCTAGAAGATAAGGGAATCATTTTTTTAATAGGAAAAATATTTTAAGATCCGGGTTTTATATTTTTGTTGAATAGTTAGGAAATAAAAAACTTACAATTGCATCTTATTTACAATAACTAACTTTAAAAACACTACTTTAAAAACACTTTTCAGTTCAAAAATTTTATTCTTGTAATTTTATTCCTTGAATATCTATAAAATTATCGATTATGCAGTTGGGATTTAGACTAGTGGAAAAGGAACCCTATAATCATGCATCAATCCCAAGATCAAATCTTGGAAGCCCCAAATATTTAGGGTTTTGTTCATTGATATATTTGAGATAGGGAATCAGTGCTCAGTGGTGGTGGAAGCCCTAAGAAGATGAGGGATGTCACAGTCTATGATGGATGGCTTTAATATTGATGGTGGGATGTGTTGAAGGTGAGGGTGATTATGGTATGGATCCTTAATGGCGGTGGTATGTTTAAGAGTCTATGCAGTTCACGATGATATAAGGTGTCAAAGTTGAGGGCGTCAGTGGTGAGGAGGAAATATCCTTAGGGGAAGTAGCTCAACATAATAATGATAGGACACCATGATGGAGAGGATAAATATCCAGTGAACCGGGCCATGATCGAGGTGGGTTGCGGCAAGCAGTCTCGACAACTAAGAGCGTGGGTTACACTCAGAAGGTATTAGGTTGGCCAAATTCATAGATATAGGCCTAGATGAGGACATTTATAGCATGGGGAATCCATCAGTAGAGGTTCACATATTGGGATTTAATTAAAGGGTGTGGATTTAGAAATTGGTATCAGGAACCATGCAGTTCTATATGGGGAGATTATATCCATTTATCTCTATAAGGTTGGGAGCTTTGGTGCATAAAAAAATAGGAGCTACCAGAGGGGTTGTTATGTGTTTCTAGGCTTTGTGACCACATTTTATGTTCAAGGGGTTATTCCTATGTGTGTAAAGGTCATGTAATATTCCCCTCTCAATCTATTTAAAAATATGGGTTGCCAAAAAATTTAAAAAAATATAAAGGCCTTCAGGCTTGAGGAGGAGGATTCCAATTATAATTTATTGTATCTAATCTCTTTGATAACTGCCAATTATATTTGAATCAGAGTCATTATTATTGAATTATTTTCAATAGTATTGAATTGGAGCATATCATAAATAGTTTCTTAAATCTATATAGGTTAACACCATTGTCAAAACATTCAAAAAAAGTTTACTCATACAAATTTTACTGTTATACATATAATATACAACACTTACAAAATGAATACTATTTTGTATTGCACGTTTTCATTTGGAAATAGTCATTATTTATATCTTATAAATGCTTCAGTACTACTACTGGTATTTATACTAATATTTTATGTTTGTTCATCACCACTTCATGGAATTAGAAGTGAAAAAAAATCACCTCAAAAACTACAAGTACATCAACTACTATATATTATCATACTGAAGAATGATTCATTATAAAATGTAATATTTTTATTTCAACATGTGAAAAGTATTGATGGACACTCTTATGAAATAGGTCACCTATCTATTATTATAAATAAATATGAAAAGCAATACCACATTGTTGAGATTTTATAATGTTTCATGCAATTTCATTTAGAGTAAAAATTTTATGTTATCACACATCATAGTTGATTTTATATTGGTATAGAATAAAAAATGATTATAGAAGAGCATCAAATGTATTATTTGGATGGTTTTTGGTATCTCTGACACCTAGATTACTGTAAAATGTATTTTTTTAACTATGTTTCTATTATTGTATAAAATTTCCGTGTTTTGATGCCTTATTTTCATTTATTGTTAAAGTTTTATACTTAAAATTCTATGATTAGGATTCATTTTATACGAATTTAATTAGTTCAAGGCTTCATTGTTCTAACATTATATTATTTCAAACATTTTCTACTATTTTCCCACAATATTTTAATACTAGGGAATACATTCCAATGGGATATTTAAATGGTTTTATCAGTCCAATGCATACAAGTGCATTTTTAAGCAGATTTTTTAATTTGAAATTTATAATATATATCATATTTTTGAATTGGAATACCAATGATATAAAAATTATAGATTTAGAAATGATTGATGAAAGGATAACCCATTATAAATTTTCATAATTTAAAATTTAGTTTGTACATAAAGTTTAAGAATCAGATGTTTGATGATTTGAAAATTTCACTATCTATTACTAGGTGTTAAGTGGATTTCTTGTTCTTAATTATTATCTTACTTTAGGTTATACATTTTCTAGATGTGATGTGTGATGGGTGAAGGGTCCATGATGTTGAGATATATGATATTTTCGTGGGAATTTCATGCAAGTGGATTTGATGTTAACTCAGAAGATAATAGCGTCTTATGTCATCCAAGATATTATTATTTAGGTTATGTCCTAGATTCATAATTCTAATTTAATTTTATATTTTTAATATCTTTTTTATTATTATTATATTTTTTTTTGATTGTTATACTTATTTCGTGGTTCTTTGAAAGTGAAGTTAATGTTAGCTCATAAGCTTGTAGTACCATTTGTCATCAAACATATTATTCAGGTAATTCCCTACTTTCTTCATTATTTTTTTAGTATAGTTGTGGTTCATTTATCATTAATATACTATGAGTTTTTTGTGATTTTTTGTTTGATTAATGTGTTTTTTAGTAGGTTTTGGTGAAGGACTTATGCCAATAGTTGACTCTACATATCCCATACACGAAACATTTCAAACATTGTTTCACTATTTTTATTTTGGACTATTTGTTCTAGGTAGTAGTTTACTATGTTTTCTAATCATTATATTTGGTTGTTATTATAGATGTTTGGGGTTGGTCTTCATTGAGGTCCCTGTTATCCGAGTTCTATTTTCCAATAATGATGTATGATACCCATAGTGGCTCACTGGATATAGACCATATTCAAGGATTTTATCTTCACAGTTGAAGTGTGGAAAGATTATATCATTTGGACCAAGTGCTATGTGATGATGGTTTTAGTGCTTGAGGTAGATACAATAATGGTGGATACTTTTCCATATTTTTATAAAAAAACATTTAATAGACTATGATTATGTACCCTAATTTTTTTGGACCTCGATTCTATACTATAATTTTTTTTAGTCATCATGGAATCAAATACATGGTGATATTTTGGTTTTGTATCTATTGGATTAAGATAACCTTTCCATTAGTCATTTTAAAAAATAAAACTATTTTTTTGGTTCTTACATACAATCTTCAGGGAATGGATTCCTACAAGATAATTTTATAATTATTATAGTTAATATAATATATATAATTAATTTAATAAATATAATATAAAGTATTGATAAATGTTATTATTATTATATCTCATAATTTTTCATTAAAAAATATTTCTTGAATAGATATTAATTATTTATATTTTTATTATCAACAGATAAATTTATTACAAGACATTTTTACCAATATATAAATTATATATTGGTATTATTATAATTTTACCAGAACCATTTTATCTGTTTCAATAACATTCATTGAAATATATTTTACTAAAAATTTTGTGATAAGGAAATATCTATTGGTAAAACATTTTACCAACAAAAAATGTACCATTACCAACATATATGTCTCTGTTGAAAAAAGTTAAATATTTCACAGTGTTTAGAAAAACTTTTATTTGAAAACCCATATCCTAAAAATATTATTAGATTTTACTTTTATAAATGGTTAAATATAATTTTTAATATAGTATAAAATAATCTATATTATCTTACTTAAAAAGAGAGGAGATCATTGGTGAGAAGGAAAATTGGGACTTGAAACAAAGAGCCAATAAAGAGATGAAGGTCCATTCTTGATAATATTATAATTTAAAGTGAGAGAACAATCATGTAGGAATATTTAATTAAAAGGACACATTCTTCCTAGAAAAATAAAATATAACATCATATAAAATGAGAAATAAATTAATGAAGATAATATTGAAGTTTGAAGTTCATAAGAAACCACATAACTCAAATAAATAGATTTGTGTTACCAAAGTACCTTACAGAAAATATAGTTCATGAAGTAATAAAGTTGTGAAAAAGGGGTTTATGTGGTAAAAATTTAAATCCACATAAGTCAAAAGGAAATAAAACATAATAAAATAATAGGGTACTATTTACCTACTTATATGAAATATGTTCAAGAATAACAATTATAACCCAATGAACATGAATTGAGTTAACAAAAACACTTACAACATGAGAAGCATTTAAATCAAAACCTCTCAAAAGAGAGATATTTAAATTGAAATTTATTTAACACAGAAAAAATTTATTTCATGATATAATCATTAAATTAGGTAGTATATATTCCACATAAAATAAATTAGGTTCATAATACAAAACACGTCTCAAAGAGATGATTTTGAGATAAATACCCTTACAACTTTTTGTAATCTTTGAGTCAAAACCCTATGAGAGAATGAAACTAGAATAAAAAATTGAAAAAAAATTAAATATAAGGTAATCATGACAAAACGTGATAATGAGTATCTAATTTCACCATGAAAAATAAAACTTGTTGCATAACATAAACATGTCTCAAGGAATTCAAATTTGAGACAAATATCTCCTTACGAGAAGCGTAATCTTTGAGAAGAGATTCTTTTGATAATGAAGTCATATAGAAAAATTATAAAACAAAATAAAATAATGATTAAATAATAATAAAATCATTCATTAGGTATAATAAATTGAACTTTGAATAATATATTTCAATAATAAAATTTTTAACTCAATGAGAGAAAATTGAGTTAGCAAAAACCCTTACCTTGATCCAGACTCATTCTCTGCATGTACCTAACTTTATGAATAATAAAATTAATTTCGTAAGATACATTATTGTTAAAATTATTATTATATATATAATTTAATACATAAAATTTATTATCTTATTCTATATATTTTATATATTGTTTTTGCTTATGTTTGTGTGAAAATTGAATCAGTGTCAGCTTGCTTTTGTAATTTTAAAGATCGAAGGTGATATTTTAATATTAAGTTAAATACATAATATAACCATTATATAACCAATAAAAAATATTTAATATATTTTTAAACTATAATAACATTATTATTTAAGTTATTATGGTCATCCATGATAGAGTTTTATATATTTACTGAAGTTGATGGTTAAACAGACCCAAAATGAACATGGTATAGCTCAATAGGTGAGTATGGTTAATGAGGTGTATGGTATCATAATAACATATGAATAATGATATTATTTAGGAGTTTTTATGTTAGATAATCTTGATTTAATTGGTTTTTATAAATAAATAAAATCAAGATGAAAAATGAAAAACGCTACTTCGTAGATGCGATAGTCCACACAACATACGATAAATGTTATTTTGATTTTCTAAGTGGATGTAAATGAATAAATAAATGTTGATACATTAATATAATTAATATTTAGTATAAAAATTATAATATTATTATATAACTATGGTTATTATAGGTTTTAAAAATAAAAATTAAGAATAAATGGTAAGGATTAAGTAAAACTTACTTTGGTACATTGAAACTTTTATTAAAAGTATCCTTATAAATGAAGGGACTAAGATAATTTATTGATACTAGGGGATTATTAAAATTATAAAGAATTATATTATGATAAAAATGGTATATATTCAAGAATAAATTCTAAGTAATGGGTGTGGTATACAGTAGAGGAAGTTTCCCCCTTTATAAGTGAAGAAAAAGGAACTTTCTGGAATATCATTTACTTTTCAATGGCATCATTACACTATTCAAGGTTAAAAGGTTCATAATTTTTTAAATAATGTATTTTTAGGTTATATTGGGTTGATAATTCCTCAAACATGTTTTTACACACATGTTTTAAACATGATGGAAGTCATTTATGCTTAGATTTTTTTACTTTTATTTTTTTTGTTTTTACCTTGGTAAGTGATTTTTAACTAAGTAACTTATGATTTAATAAAAATGTAAAATAACTCATATAACCAATTTTTGTTGTTTGAAATTAAATTTAATCTTTATTTTATCTAAATAAATTTATAAATTATAGAAAATTAACTTTTAAATCAAAACATTTCATATATAGGAAAATATTTTTTTATAGAAAAATGGTGTTTTACCCATTATTTGTTCTTAATATTATTTTAAATTGGTTACCGATTAAATTCATGTTAATAAAATTTTACATGTGTTTAAATGTCATATTATATTAAAAATTTAAAATATATTAATTTAATTTATTAGATAAAAATCACAAAATATTTAAAAAATAGTTATTTTAAAATAACATTTTTACCATTACCATGATCATTAACTTTAATCTTAGTAATCATACTTTTAATCCCAAAATTAAAATTAAAATTATTCAAAAATATGGTCATGTTGATATAAAATGATAAATATATTTTTATATATTTAATTTCTACAGGTGGTGAAAAATAATTTTAGTATAAGCGAATAAAAATAGTTTTTAGAATAAAAAATCACTTATGTTTCCAAAATGATAAACACGGATTTTATAAAAATAAAATTGTTATTTTAAATGATTTATTTTACATATAAATATATTCCATTTATATAAAAAAATTTTAAAAAAATTTAAGACACTGTTGTATTATGATAATGTCATAAAAGTGACAATTTTTAGCAAAATCGGTATCTTTTAACTATTAACCTAAAGATAAATCTTTTTTTTAGAAAACTAAAAAAAAAATTAATATGAAGAAAATATTAATGTGATGTATTGATTTTTTTTAATTTTCATAATTCAAATTCATAAATTTATAAATTTAACTTTTATATAAAAATATTAGATATAATGAATTTTTTTAAAGGAAAATAATTTTTAGAATATTAACCATTATAATTCATATTTACTATCACTTACTAATTAAATTAGTATTAAAAAATTATTTATTTCAAATTTATTTTATATTCATTAATAAAATGTTTTTTGAAATGGAAATTTATATTTCATAAAAAATATAGTATTTAAAAAAATAAAATTATAAGCACAGAATTATTATATCAGTCATTTTAGCTATAAAAATTGAATTTCATTCATATTAAAACATAATTTATTTTATTTCAATAAATATTTCATAAATTTATTACTCCTATTATTTCTTTCTAATTCAATTCCTAGGTATTAACAATATAAACATATTGAAGTTTCATTTTAGTTCAGTGTTGCTTGTGGAGAAAGCTATCAAACACATTATTTATTTAAGGAAAATGTGTACTGAAATATCAGGTCTTTAAATTCCCCCCTTAAATAAATTACTTCCTAAAAATTTTAATTATTTATTATTCAATAAATTTGGTGAGGTTATTCTTATCATATTCATCATTTGTGGTATAACCTATAATATGACATTTACCTTTCTCTCTTAAGCTATATCAAGTTACTTGTGTTTCTTCAAACACATTATATATTCATATAATCATATACCCAATCATGTATATACGCTAATTATATATTCTCCATAACATACTTTTTTCAAAACCATTTGAATCTCCTATACATTAAACCACAATGAAACCATATATCCTTCCATAAATTAACACTATATTTAACCCTCAAATGGTATAAAATCACACATTATCCAATATATACCACAATCCCAAAAATCTGATGAACTTCACAAAATACATCATGAATCAATTATCAATCCCAAGGTTACTAATACAATCTAACTTATTTTTCAAAATCAATCAAACCTTTATTATCTCAACATCAAGTGTATATTAAACCGAAGTGTTATCCATACATCAATCAAGCGTTCTTCAATAGTTATCCTAAAATATATAAACATGAAATAAAATAAAATTTCAAGGTTATTGATACCATTTAATATATGTTCCCGAACCTTTAAATAAAAATAACTGAAGAACAATCCTTTTATTTTCCACATAATCATCCTAACTTTTATAATATACCAGAATATCATTGATAAATATCACTCACTACTGAAAATATCCTAGAGTACCAAGACTTAATTTCTATTAAGATATAAACTACAAAATCTTAGGTAATACTAGAAAACTCACCTTTTCCATTAAATATGCATATAAAAATATTCACAATAATTTAACTATGCCCCCTTATTCAGTTATAAGACATAGTGGTTTATAGATACATACCTTTCTCAGCTTCATCTTCTTAATCCTATTTTAACCAAATTATAAAAACAAAATGGTTATGATAATATATAAATTATGAATATAAAAACATCAAAATGGATATATATTCCCTTATGACACCATTTTTTAACATAATATACTTTTGGTTCAACCTATGACACTCTTAATTCAGTCCTTGGTTATCGATGGTTATTTATTTAGGTTCCTTTACATAATCAATTAAAATAATACTTAAATCATTCATAATGTTTCATTAAAGAGAATGTGAATTAACCATAGTATATCCCTTAGGAGTATCAAAACAAGATTGTAGTTAGACCTCTTTTTCATACACCAGGTGACAATTGAGTTAATACTCAACACACCCTTTTTAGGTTTATTACCCCTAGGTATATCTGTGAAAGATCCTGTATCCAGTTATAATATCTAGAGAGGGATGAAATTTCTTATAGAACCACACAATATCTACTTTAAAAAAACTTTGTGATATTATCATATACATATATTTATCCCTTAGACTTATACCTTGGGATTTTAATAAATTTCTATTATCCTAATCCCAAAAATATTCTATATTACCTCAACTTACCTAAAAGGTTATCTACACCATTGAAATTTGGATAAACCATAACTTATCTAACTTTTTTGACATTATAATTCCCAAATAATCCTCAAAAAATAACATTATTATCTCCAAATTTTTCTAATATCTACTCTAATACCAACTATAACAATATGTATATGTGACTATCTCAATTACATGACTCAAGAAAATATTTCATTATAATACATTCTAATGATTTTTTAGGTTTGGTGCTTTAGAGAATTATAAAAAATATTAATTATAAAAATCTATGTTCTTTTTATTAGTTGGAAATTTTTACCATTATCTAGGAAACGACTTTATCCATAGATATTATTCAATATTTACCACAAATTAACCACATCAGAAACACTTCTATACATTTCCTACATTTTCCTATATTCATAACTTAGGGAAATGGAAACATAAGAAATGCGTGAGATCAAATTACCAATAAATATAAACATAAGTGATAATAATACAATATTATGAGTGAGAAGAAGAAGAACATATGGTTATAATCCAGATACATAGGAAAATCATACCCAATAAGTCATAGATCATAAAGTATAGGTTATAAACTATGGCCTGACATAATATATGAAATGAATCATAACAGAATGGGAACTTTAGTTAATTAATGGGTTCCATGAAATAATAACATATTCATAATAATAAGTATAAGACTGTGGTGAAACCATAATCATATATAAATATAATATAGTGGAGTGAGCTTAACTATATGATTCCCATAACATAGTATAGAATGCATCACTACTTGATTCCCATAGTGGAGTAGACATCACTACCTAATTCTATACTGGATTAGGAATCACTACCTAATTACCATGGTGGATTAAGCATCATTACTTGATTCCTACAATAGAGAGATAATTCTATACTTGATTACCATAATTATATAATGATATACAAATCATTAACCAATGAATCGGAGGATGACATGTCACGACTCGTCCCCTAGGGCCCATGCCATGACTACCCCAAGCCTGCCTTCCATAGGCCAGGGGATGGAGACTAGAACAAAAAAGGTGTATCCCTATAATGGGAAGGAATTTCCTTTAAACCAGTACAAACACACAATCCAAGAACACAACAAAAAGCAACCACGAAGTGAACTGCTATAGTAAAACGTGTACTGAAAGTAAAGGGGCTGGAATACAAGCCCAACTGGAAACTAAAAGTTCAATTGAAAGAGAAAACAACTCCTGGAACATCCACTGAGGATCCTACCTGAAGGGTAGATACAACTCATGATCAGTAGTCATGCGTCACGTCACATAAAATGGTCCACCTCTTAGCATCGTCCAGTTCTGGCTCTCTCAGCCTCAATCAAAATTGTCTGTCATCTCCAAAAGACACAACAAGGTGCGGGTGTAGCCCGTGCAAAGGTGAGTATAACAATACTTAGTAGGGACCCAGAGACCCCCGAAGGTCTACCAGAGTTCCAAAAAGGAAAAACCAAAAAGAAATTCCTCAATCACAAAGCACAAAGAAGTAGTCATCAACTCTACTTAGGTATATGTCCATACATATACCTAAGTTATCAAAAAATACTCATCTCATACATGAGGAAACATAAGGCTCATACTTTTAAGCCATTTTCACAACTGATCCATGAGGGGATATTACCACAAAGGTAACACCAATAAGGTAACACCACGAAGGTAAAAGTACCACAATAGTAACACCATGAAGGTGAAACCACATAGGTAAAAGTAACACAAAGGTAAAAACATGAAGGTAACACCATGAAGGTAAAAGTACCTAAAAGGTAACACTACGAAGGTAACACCATGAAGGTAAAAGTACCACAAAGGTAACACCACAAAGGTAAAAGACTCAGATCACACAAGGTAAATAACTTTAGTTCAGAAGTACAAATGATTAGTCATAAAACTAGATCATCTTATTCTGTCAAGAGGCTCTGCTGCTGACCCACACATGATTGATAGATACTGACCCACATAGGATCTCTAGGTGGTAAACCACACAGGATCGATATATACTAACCCACACATGATCACTAGGAATTAACCCACAGGGGATCGATAGATACTGATCCACACAGGATCGCTAAGCGCTGACCCACACAGAATCAATAGATGCTGACCCACAAAGGATCGATGTTCTTTCTTCACATTACAACCTGACACTAGATTCCCGTAGTAAGAAGGATTGATTTTGGGAGGATCCTCTCCTCAAGACATTGATCATAAATCAACTTCCAGGAAGTTTTATGAAGAAGTATCCCAAAGGACTTCCCCGTTATAGGGGTCCAAATGTGACAGACAACGCGTTGATTGGACTCCCGGTCTGTGAGGTATGGAAACTTTTGTAAAAAGATCCCAGTTGTATTCAAGTATGATCCAACCCAGGTCACACGTCAAACTCCATAAAAAATCAATTAGATTATCTCCAAAGGACCGCCTTTCCAAAAGGGTTCTTATACCACAGACGACACATCGATCGGACTTCCGTTCTGTTAGTTACTCCCTTTTCGGTGAAACGGGGGTGATCGCACCTCAGTTTGGCCCGACTCGGTCATGCCCTTCAGAATATGCCAAACAGAACGCTTCCCAAAAGGGGCCCCAATTCCATTGACGGCGTGTCTAACAGACATTCGGTTCATCAGTTATGAGTGTTTCTTTTTTTGGGTACCGGTTGGGTCTGGGCTCGGTCCGACTTGGTCAGACTGGGCCGACGTAACAGGTCCCAAGGTACCTGACCCCACTCAGGTCCAGCCCATAGGGGGTTGGCCCGGTTCACTGGGTCTGGCCCGTCGGGGTGACTTGTTCGTGGGCTCGGGCCGCGGTTGGCCCAACCCGTGGGGTGGGGCTCGACCCACCCGCACTGGCCTGCTGGGTAGTGGGTCCGACCCAGTCCACTGGAGGGTTCGGCCCTCCAGGCCAGTCCATACCATTTGGTCGGCCCGCACTGGGTTGGTCCTTCCGAAGGTGGAACGTTGAGTCCCACTGGCCCCACGGTTGCAGGTCCGTTTCTTCCATCTGGTGGGGTGCTTCCCCACCGTGATTCAACGGTTGGTAGTTCAAACGACTGGCTTCCTCCACTGCATTGTGGCATGGGGCTGCGCTACGCCTCCCTGCCATGACTGTTCCACACCGCCCCTTCTTCCATGGCCCACTGGCCGTGGCTGCTTCGTACCGCCGGTGGTGCCTACGGGTGCCGTCCTTGTCCCACGCAGCCAGCTTTGGCTAACCACCTTTAGCTACTCCGTCACGCCGTCTTGCCCCACCTTCCACCGCCCATGGCCAGTTTCCACGGGTCTCCTCCGACCACTGCCGACATGGCGCACCAATGGTTTCTTCCACAGGCCATCAGAAATGCTCTGGTGTTCCGTTCTTGGTGCCGTCTGCGCCTACAGCTCTCTTGGGGTGTCATCGTAAAAATGTTACCCTCTAATTTAAATTTCCGTCAACTTGAGGAAATTTTCCCCGAAGAATGCAATATGAGAAATGTTTCGGAGATTCCAGGCCTTATTTCTTTGTTCCCAGCCCTCTGCATTAATATGATAGTATACAGGAGTAAAGAAATCATCATAGATGAACTTAGAAACAAACCCCCTATCTAGATAAGACATCCGCTGATGATGATCGATGGAACCTCCTTTGTCATTGTTTTGGGTTTTCTATTTGGTGTCACTCGTCACCGCTCATGGAATCTAGCCTCATCCTCCATGTGGTTAGCATCACGGTACTTTGCTAGAGCATCGTCACTTGGTGAAGCCATCAAACACCCCTCCCCGATCTCCATATAAATTGGAGAGGAGAAATAGTGTGTCCAACACGAATAATTATTGAGGTTCATTTAATTAATGAACCTCCCAAATTTCCAACATTGAAATTACAAGCAAGGAAGAGTAAAGTCATTAAAGGATTTACATGTCATCGGTCCCACCACCACTGCACGTCCATTGGAGAAAAGAAAAAGAAATAAAAATAACACAACATGTTATTTTATTAATATTTCAAAAGTCCGCAAAATTAAAATTTTTACATGACCTACTACAGTCAAAATGAAGCCTCCCTTAAGAGAATTACGGTGCTACGAATTCAACATTTCTGTTGGATTTTTAATCTGAGCACTAGTTCAAAAGATAGAAAATGCCGCATGCACGTTTACCAAATGTACCTTAAAAAAAGTTTAATAAATTATTAACATTCACCCTCCACCCGTGACGGTCAAGTTTAGGCTTTTCCTAATGGGATAATGCCTTAAATAACTTAATGGTACTCTCGTATTTTCAATATGAGTTACCTTTTAGAAGTTATAGATTTTAACAATTAATTAATTTTTACTTAATTATTTCATTTACAGCCAAAAACTAACTTCTACTGTTGGCCCATGCCGACCAATGTTAGGGTTTTTCTAAGGAAAAAATACCCTCACAAGTTCAGGGGTGGTATCATATTTTTAATCCGAGTCACCGTTCAGGAGTTATAATCATTTTGAAAATAAAATAATTTTATTTAATTATTTTACTTACGGTTATGCCGTTTTTGGGTTTTCTCACTGGAGGCCTACACCGACTAAACTTAAGTCGTGCCTAGGGTAAAACCACCATTCTAAATGCAACGGTGCCCTTGGATTTCTAATCAAGGCACCCATTTTAGAGTTATTACACTTTTTTAGGAAAACTACTCACACGTGCTATTTTAAACTTAACACTTTTTCGATGGATCATTCCGGGAACTCCGGGCCTTGGAATCACGCACTGTCAGATTTCGCGGTCTCAAAATAAATCCATATAATTAAAAAAATATTATATGGAAAATCTGGGACATTACACGATTTAAGACCCCACATGTCATCATCTCTATATATGCATTTCATAAGAAATCAATCATTGATTAGATTATAAAAATCCCATGGAAATAAAATGGGTTTCATATCATTATCAAATGTATTCACATAAGAAAATCATCTATAATTCCTTCAATAATCATAACATAATAAACCATAAAAAATAAATGGGTACCTAATGACATCACATAACATTCTAGGTAAATACCATAAAATCAAGATAATAAAGTATATAGTATATACACCATATAGATAAAGAGAATACAATTAAGTGCCTAATGTTACCTAATTAACTGATATATGGAATCTGGGTGAACACCCTTTAGTAAAAGGGATCAAGAATAATGTTTTCATAGAGGAAAACAACTAGAAGAAAAATTACTATTACACATCAAAAATAATTATGCAGGATAAAAGAATATATGGATCATTTATCCAAAATATAAGGAAATTATATAATCTATCTAGATAAATAAGACATATGATAACATTTGAAAAACATTCTCAATCAAGAATAAGATATTTCAAAGGAAAATAACTTGGATGAAAAATAAGAGTTTTGGAAAAATAATTTTGGAAATAAGAAATATCATTGATTTTTTAAAATCATTTTGAATGTTATATTTATTAAATTTAGAATAAAAATAATTTTTTATTTTAGAAACCAGAAAAACATATATATAAATTTTCAAATATAAAAATAAAGGTGGTAGAAAGATGTAATACAACAAAAACTTTTAAAAGAGATCATTTAAAACATATTCTTAAAATGGAAAAGTTATAGGTAACTTTTAAAATTTATCTTTAGAAAGGTGAAGCAAAAAATTTGGAAAAAATTTACCTTTGAAAAATAAAATTCAATAAACTATTCCTTAAAAAATCATAAAGATTATCAAAATAAATGTGGGGTGTAAAATATTTTTTAATACCTTTGTTTTAAAACCCACACCATAAAACGAGTATTAGATTTTCCTTATAAAAGGGGTGAATAGAATTATTAATATCAGATAAAATAATACATAATATATTTCCCAAAAATTGTGGACAAAATTTGTGGGAAGAAAAATATGGAATTGAAATAAAGAGAAAATTAATAGATGGAGTTCTGTTCTTAATAACATTATACTTTTAGGTGAGAGAAAAATCAATTTAGAATATTTGAATAAAAAGAGATATTCTCCCCAAAAATATAAAATAGAACATTATATAAAATATGAAATCAAATAATATAGATAATATTGAAGGTTGAAGTTGAAAATAAACCATACAACTTGATGAAATAGATTTGTGTTACTAAATTCAATTACAAACTACATAGTTCATGAAATATGAAATTTTTTAAAAAGGCGTTTATGTGGTAAAAATATAAATAACTAGAATCCAAGAGAAAATATGATGTAATACAATCATAGGGCAGTATTTAAAAACTTATATGAAATATTTTCAATAAGAAAAATTATAACCCAATGAACATGAATTGAGTTAATAAAAACCCTTACAACTTGATGGGAATTCAAATAAAACACTTTTTAAAGAGAGATAGTTATATTGAAATTAAATTACCACAAATAAATGATATTTCATTATATAATAAATCAATTATGAATAATATATACCATATAAAATAAATTAAGTTCATAATAAAAAACATGTCTCAAAGAGAGGATTTTGAGACCAAAACCCTTATAAATTTTGTAACATTTGAGTCAAAACCCCATGTGATAATGAACTTAGAATAAAACATTTAAAATCATGAAATATAATGGAATCATGATACAAAGTGGTAATGGATATTTATTTTTACCATTAAAAAGAAAACATTCTTTATAATATAAACATGTCTCAATGAATTCAATTTCGAGACAAAGAACCCCTTACGAGAAGTATAATTAATGAGGAAAGATTAATTAGATAATGAGGTCATTAGAAAGAATTATAAAACCCTATAAAATAAGTATTAAATAAAAATAAAATTTTTTATTTGGTATAATAAATCTAAATTTTAATAATATAGTTCAATGAGAAATTTTGAAACTCAGTGGGAGAAAATTGAGTTTCCACAAACCGTTACCTTATTCCATATTCATTTTGTGCATGTAAATAACCGCATGAATAATAAAATTAAGTTTAATTTATACCTTATTATGAACCTTATTATTCTATATTTATTTTAGTATTTACCATTTGTCATCATTCTCAATTTATTTGTTTTATAGTTCTTGCTCATGTTTTAGTGATAAATTAACCAGTGACGACTTATTGTAGTAATTTTAGTGATAGAAGTTGACATTTTAATAATAAGTTAAATAATTAATATAAACATTATAAAAATAAATTTCATATATTTAATTAATTATTAAGTTATGATAACATTTGTATTTAACTTCCCATATTCATCCATGATATAGTTTTATAGCATTATTCAAGTAGGTAGTCAAACCAATCCAAACATGAACATGCTATATCTCGATGAGAGAGTATAGTTAAGAAAGTGTATAATACAAATATAATAGAATAATAATGATATTTTTATATTTTATTTAAAATCATATTTTAAGTGGTTTTTATAAATAAATAAAATCAAGATGAAAAATCAAAAACATTACTTTGTGGAGGCGGTAGTCCACACAACACACATTTAACAATCTTTTGTTTTTATAAATTTATTAAAATGAATAAATAAAGATTGTAAAATTAATATAATAAAAATTAAGTATACTATTTATAATGAGGTTATTATATAACTTTGTTAAGGATAGGTTTGGAAAAGAGAAATTAATAATAAATGGTAAGGAGTAAGTAATAATAACTTTGTTAACTTGAAAATTTTCATGGAAGTATCACTAGAAATGAAGGGATTGTGATAACTTATGGTGACCATGTTATTATAAATATGAGATATATTTCTATTATTATAAAAATGGATGATTTTTAAGAATAAATTCTAATGAATGGGTGAGGTGTGATGTAGAGGAAGTGTCCCCCTGTATAAGTGAAGAAAATGGCACTTTTGTGAATACCATTTAATCCTCATTGGCATCATTACTCTATTCAAGGGTAAAAGGTCCAAAAAGTTATAAATAATTTAGTTTTGGGTGATATCGTGTCGATAAATATACTTCCATTTTTTTCACACATTTTTTAAGCATGGTGAAAATAATTTGTTCTTAGATTTTTTACTTTTTTTTGCTTTTTTTGCTTTTACATCGGTAACAAATTTTTAACTATGTAATTTATATTTTAATAAAAATATAAAATAAATACTATTAAAAATTTTTGGTATGTTGAACCTAAATTTAACCTCCATTTTATATAATTAAATTTCTAAATAATATGATATTAACTTTTAAATTAAAACATTTCATATATAGAAAAATAGAGTTTTAACCATTTTGTGTTCTTTGTCTTATTTAGCATTGGTTACCAATTAAATGTATGTTAATATAATTAAATATATGTTTAAAAATAATATTATGTTCATTATTTAAAATATATTAATTTAATTTATTAGATAAAAATTACACAGTTTTAATAAAATAGTTCTTTTAAAAAGAACAGTTTTACCAATATCATAGTTATTAACTTTATTCTTTTTAATCATAATTTTATGCCGAAAATTGAAATTGAATGTATTAAATAATATAATTATATTGATCTTAAATCCATTTTTATATATTTAATTTCTATAAGTGATGAAAAATAATTTTAATAAAAGTGAATAAAAACAGTTTTTAGAATAAAAAATTACTTATGTTTCCAAAATGCT
Organism: Viscum album; assembly: GCA_963277665.1. Taxonomy (NCBI): domain Eukaryota; kingdom Viridiplantae; phylum Streptophyta; class Magnoliopsida; order Santalales; family Viscaceae; genus Viscum; species Viscum album. Next base: position 1,736,415,197 of record OY728133.1, read on the forward strand.
ATACATGGGTTTTATAAAAAAAGAAATTTTAAATGATTTTTATTAGATATAAATATATATTATTTTCATAAAAAGGATTTAAAAAAATTTAAGTCAGTCTTATTTTATGATCATGTCATAAAAGTGGCATTTTTTAACAAAATCAATATATTTTTTCACTTTCACATTAAAATCAATAATTTTTAGAAAAATATAAAAAATAAATATTAAGGGGATATTATTATGAGGAATACAAAACTAATTTTATGTTTTTAAAATTAAAATTATAATATTTAAATATTTAACTTTTAAGTAAAAAAATGGAGATATAATGAAATACTGTTTTTATTGGAATTTTTTTTGATATTAACCATTCTTATTCATATTTCCTTTCATTTAATAATTAAATTAACATTAACCAATTATTCAAATAAAATATATTTTATTATCATTAGTCACAAGTTTCTTTAAATTAAAATGCATATCACATAAAAAGGTAATATTTATAAAAATACATTTCTAAGCATAAAATGATCATATCACTCATTTTAGCTATACCAATTGTATTTCATTCATATTAAAGGTAAACTTTATTTTCTTTCTATAAAAATTTAATAAAGTATTTACTTCAATTCATTATCACTAATTCAATGGTTTTAATGGTATAAACATATCACTTATTTTAGTTTGGTGTTTCTTGTGGATAAAGCTACTGAACATATTATTTTCTTAAAAAAACATACAGTGAAATTTTGGGTTATTACAATGTAAGGCCCAAGACTCACTAATGTTGGCTCCGCTCTTATTGTTTATACTTCGCACTATATACTGTAAAACCCTAGTCGCTAAGGTGTGATCCATCAACTGGTACCCTCATCAGAGTATGAATGAAACCCGTCATAGTGTGACGAGCAATATGTAGAAAAACTCAGCTCTAGGGGCACTCTTACCTTGATCCAACATCCAAATGAGCACCAAAAACATATTTTGAGTCTCTAAAAATATCTGGAAACATATTCTTAAGATATTTTTACCCTTGGAATCCCAATCCTAGTCACAATTCTTGAAACATCTCCTGATTCAAAAAAAACATTTAAATATCTTCTGCTTTTTTAAAACCCGTAACAATACATATCGTCATAGTATTGCTTGAGTAATTTTCTAGTTATGATTTTTGGGAGATTTATTAAATAATAATTCCCACATGAAAAAACAAAAATTTAAGTTATAAAATAAATATATTGTTACTGAATTAAGGGCTAGTTTAACCGAAATTATTGGAAATAATTTAAAGTTATGTTCACATATAAGTTTCCATGTTTAAGTTCTTACAAATTTATTAAAAAAAATGTTATTTCAGTCCACTTTTTTAAGAAGTTGTGTCTTGGAATTTATATTTTAGTGAATTTTAAGACCATGTTGTAATGATTCATATTTTCCATTTATTATTTTAGATATTTAATGGATTATTTTTGAGTCCAGACACTGGGATGTCTTGTGATTTTGAGGCCCGAAGTTCCTGGAATTAATGTTTGAAATATATTAAATATATTAAATAATATTCACACCTATTTTGCCTAAAAAACTGGATAACTCTGTAATGGGAACCTAGATTATAAATATGAGGGAACCATTGAGTTTAGAATGAGTTTTTTACCCTAGGTACAACATAACCTTTGTTGGGACAAGGGGTATGTGGAAATGTTTTCATGGGAGAAAATAAATAAAATAAATAAATAAATAAATATATTAATTTTTTTTCAATGCAATGACTGAATTATTCTATTAATATACAATTACGAGACTTTACTCATGGTTTTCTACTCAAAACCTATAGATATAGATGATCATTGGAGATATTCCTTAGCCAAAAATGATAGACTAAGACTAGATAATGGATCATTTTGCCAATGGAGTTTTAGGATCTCATTAATGAAAACAACAAATAATTGTTCTTCATTAATGATTGATCCAAAATTCATGTAGGTTGTTTGATCTTTTTTCCATCCTATTCTTTAATCGTAGATGAATGTATATTAATTTGATGAACAAAATTGATAAGTGCATCATCAGTAGATTTAATTTGATGGAATTTTATTTTTTCATTGTGTTTTAATCCTCTTATATTGTCTATTTATATGACAACATATCAAGGCCAAACAAAAAATGGTTGAAGTTTTTTACTCACTTTCATAGCTTATGGATTTCTCCCCCTTTTCTCACTTTGATTATCTTCAATATTTTTTTGGCCAATAGTTCAACCAATACCTGGTATCCAGTCATTGACCGACTATTATTTGGTGAAACAGATCAATTCCATAGGTACAAATCATGATGGGGGTTAAATTTTGGGAATTGTTGAAGATTTTGGATAGATTTAGGGAGAACAAGACTGAACGGGGAGTTCTTTTTTTTCCCGAGTGTTTCACAATGACATTAATTGCAGTGGTTGTTATCAAAAATCTATTTGGTGGCTATAATAGAGATAATGACCTATGAAAAGGATGGTAAACCCCATATTTGATGTTATTTGGTGATATTTATGGTAGAGGTGGAAAATTATGGAGATGTGTGAACTAGGTGTGGGTTCTATGAAATCCAGAGATACACGATGTGTTCTCTGAGAACACAAGCCATTTGGGACCCTCTGTGTGGTTCTAGGGTTTCTTTTGAGGAGAAAAATATCAAACTCCATGTGACCATATCACACACCACGTGATCTGTTCTAGTAGCTCAACATGTATGTTGAAGGATACATGGGAACAAACAGACCAATATATACGGACACGACCATCTTTACACGAGCTGGAACATGGGTGGGATAAAGTACACAAACACGTGTTGATACATGGAATGACCAAGTGACATGGGAATGGTTCTTAGAAACCTCTACTCTCTATTTATGTTGAGGTGTACATGCTGTGTGAGGCTTTACCGTAAGGGCAGACTTGGGGATCGATGAGCACTTCATGTACCCTCAGTAAATGCTGTGTATCCCCTTCAAGGGTGTTTTAACCCTTCGTTTATTTATTCTAGACCATTCATAGTTGATTTTTTCCCTTGGTCGTTTCCCTCGAGGGTACAGTGTTACATTACATCCACATCATAGGATTGTGATCCTCTCTAGAGGATGAGTCTCAGATAGAGTTATTTTTTGTCCCTTCTTGAGACTATAGTGTGATCCTCTATCATCTTTATACCCTAGGTGGGGTTTGTTGAATCGTCATGGCCTCCTTGAGTATGGATTTTATCCTCCATTTATAAGTCCATATCAGTAGGGTTTGTGGTATTGTTGGAATATGATCCCCTACATAGCGAGTTGATTCAGATTGGGTTCGTGGTGTCCCCTAGATGTACTATGCATAACCCCCTATCTATGAATTAGGGTTTTCTGAGTCTAGTGAGCTTTCTTGGGTGGGGATGAATGATCTTGACCTCTTAGATGAGTGTCTATGGTGATATCATGGCTCATGCAGTAGATTCTCTTGGAATGATAAGTGCTTTAAGAAGAATTCTATGGCTGGAAGTTGGTTGTAACCACCTAGTGGTGTGATGTCCCTCATGAGTATATCTGGGTGTTTCTTATTATACATTTATTTTTATATCGTTTTATTGATCTGACTACTCATGATGCTTTGTGTTTAGTATTTTTTGTGGTGTTCTAATGGGTATTGTTATACTCACCTTTGAAGGGGCTCTACCCATATGTGTCGTGTCTTATATAGACGATGACCCTTTTGACGGTGTCCTCAGAGGATATAGAACTGGTGGAGCGTAGATCAATCTAAAAAGAATGAGTTTTTTCTGAGAGTGTTGGTTTTATCATATTCCTCTCCCATGGATCAAGTTAGTCTCTTTATAGTTTTTGGTTGGTCTTGTATTTGGGAACCTTTTTTTCTTTCATTTCTTTTCTATTTTACTTTGGTTATGGGATTATAGATGCATGGATGTATTCTTTTCAGTTGTTTTACATTTTATCATTATATAGGATTGAATATGTGTGGATGTGTATAGGTATATTAGTCTAATTCCTCCCATTTTCGGGATATTCCCACTTAGCGTTGGTCACTAGCCCCTAGCCTATTGGTGGTAGGATTGGGGAAGTCATGGGTCAGACGCCAGTGGGTCCGGTCATGAAAATGGGTTTTATATGAAAATATTTATCATTTATGAAAAGAGTTTTCATATTAATTGTTGAAAAAATATTTTCCTATCACCAATTTAAATGTTTTTCTCTGATAATTTAAGTTTAAGTGTTTTTTATTTCCTAAATAGATTAAAAGCCACTTATTTTTTCGAAATATTTTAAGCAATAAGTTTTGCAATCAATTTTCAATAATTTTTTAAAAAAACCTTATTCATTTCATTTACCCTCTTGTAGCATAAAACATGTTTCTAAAAGATTCCAGGAGTGACATAGAGGTATCTGAAAACCAAATTCTTTGTTTGGTACAAAATATTTAATGTTTAATAAAATATATTATTTAGTATAAATGTTTATTTTAACATGAAAAATAACACTAATATTCATATACCTTTAAACTTTGGTAAAATTGGCACTCATGGTCTTTGTTCTATGCACACCAATAATAAAACAAACATAGTTGGAAGGCATACTATCCAAGATTCTAATGAAACCATCATTGTATGTTGTCATATTAATTCCACCAGTGGATGAGTACCTACCCCATGTGCTCTAGTAAAAAAATAAAAGATTAGAAAAGTTTTATCCAATCTAATTCCCTATTTTACAACAAAAAATATCCTCTATTTTTTTTTTAAAAATATCACCTTTCAGAATATTTTTTAAATTTTCTCCAGAATTACTTATTTTAAGACAAAACTAAAAAACACAAAAATTAAATCTCTATACAAGTGAAAAACCCAACTTTTAATATAAAGTACATAACTATATATGTTTATAAAAATATTTTTATAATAGTATGAATAGGGCCACTATGTCCATCGACCATAATCATTTGCCTTATTTTTAAAATTTTTAAAACATGATGGGGATAAGATAGTATATTTGTCCACAAGTAAGAATAATTATTTTATTTTACTATAAATAGTCCTCAAGTAATTTAATTTATTTTTCTATTCAAGTTTTTTAAAAATTTTCTACTAGTGATAAGTCACAAAAACCTTTTTTATATTCTAGAAATCAAAATTTCCAATTTCTGATGTATATAATAAAAAAATAAATCATAAAAAACTTCATAATGAAATATAAGAAACATTGCTTTCAATAATATGATACCTCATGATGAAAAATGTGCCAGGCCTCATGCTTTGGGAAGGTCTTTGATGTCCCATTTGTGTCTTTCATGGTGTTATTTTAGTAAAATCAATAAACTGGTTAATTATTAGAAAAGTTAAAATACCACATTTAAAAATGTATATAATCTAAATACAAAGCTTGGAAATGGTTAATTAGCTAGTTATTAAAAACCTCACAGAAATCATGGGATAAATCTAATATGGATAAAAATAACATATACAATAATTTTAATCTTAAATAATTTTTTTTAAAGAAAATATAAAACCAAAAAAATGAATTTATAAAACATAAACAAGGAATATAATTATCCCCATGAGTATTTTATGTAATTATTGAAGAAGAGACATAAAATATTGAGAAAATTGTCATGTGTACATGATATAAAAAGATGACAATAATTTTGCTAAACATTCATTAAATATTTTTTTTCTTAAAATGGATGTTCAAGTGTTTTGACATAATATTTCTGGATTCAATAGAGAAAAAAAAACTGTAGTAGTATAGAAAGATAAAGTGTCCATAATCAATAGGGTATAAAATGAAAATTATAATCATAATACATATAATAAAACATTCTAAGAGACACCATCAGTCATAAAAAATATAAACAATAGTTAATAAAATTATCAACATAAGTTCTTATAAAACCTGAATTTAATGTATAAAAAAGTTTAACATAAAAATTAATAGGCATAATATACAATGGAAAATATTTATAATGATAGAGAATGATATTTATTGATAAAAAATGAAAAATATCACACATAACATGGAATTATCTAATTTAATATCCAAAATTAAATTAAAGTTATTTAGATTAATTAAATTGAGTAAAAAAAATTTGGGGAGGGAGAGGAAAAATATGTGGGGAAAGAGGAGGGATTATGAGACATTAAAAGAGATCTTCGATGGTTTTAGGTGACAGCTGTTGGAGAATAGGAAAAAAATAGTTGAAAAATAGGGGATGCGATGATGGAATTTTACATGGTGCAGCCTGGTAGTTATATGGGGAGTGGTGGGGGGATTAAGGCAATTATTAGGGTGGGAGAATTTTGGTGATATTAAGTGGTGGGGAAAAATCATTGGAGCTCATGGTGGAGAGGCGTTAGACCAATGACTATGGCTGGGAGCACTTTAGGGCCAAGATTGGGGCTTACAGGGTTGTGCGGGGAAAGGGAAAGGCATATATGGGTTTTTTTACAACTCAATGACTACCTTAGATTATCGATCAAATATCAATCCTATAGTAATAATTTATCTAGTATTATCAATCTATTTTTATTGTAAAACATGATAACATGGTATTATGATATGAAACTATCACCTTCCTTGGATATTTTACTATTTTATATAGGTTTCAATTTTATCAGCTACCGCCTCATTAGATAATGTGTAAAATGAATTTAAGTACCATTTATTAGATGCCATATCATTAGGTAATTTATAAATGGAGTTTAATTATCATTATATATTTTAATTATTAATATAGGTTTGGATTGATAATGATATCATGGTATAAGTTTTATAAAAAAATATATTTATTCAGTGAAAATTTTTAAAAATATTTCAATCCTTGGGGTATCTTTTATTTGATGAAGTGGTTGTATTAAAGAGATGCAATTCTCTTTTACAATAACAATCAACTATGTAAAAGTCAAGTGGGTTGAATTTCACTCATTCTTTTATTTTTATTTGCTCCTAAATAAGTAAAAACACACATTGTAGATTGATTTTTCATATCATGGTCATAAAAAATAACTAAGCTTTTACTTTGATGCCAACTATAATTCCATATAATATGCTACCAAGTCTAGAACTGTAATAAAACTCTTATCATTACATGAAATAAAAACTTTTCAACTCCCAAAATCATAAGTTTAGTTATTTTGTAATCATACATAAAAGTGAAACTATATTTCTTTTCAAAACATCTCTCTAGATTTGTTTCTATCTCCATGCCCAAATCATAGTCTTATTACTTCTTCTTAATGATTTTGGTTCCCTAGAATTTGAAAGAAATAGGTATGAGACTATAAATCCTTGTAAGTGATAAACATTTGAACATAATGTAAAATCAAGGAATTTTTCTTCAATCTCTCAATAAAATTGAATTATAATAACAAATCATGGAAAATAACATATTATAATTCAAAAAATGAATAAAAATTGTGAGGAATATTAAAAATGTTAATGAGGTATATATAATGGAAGAATGAACTCAAATACCCAGTATGAGTTTGTGTAACCCAAAAGTTATGTGAAGAAAACATAGAATTGTGAAGGTACATTATGGGTAAGATCGAAGTACCCTTTCAGATAAAATATTCAATTTATAGTCAATTTCATATATTGAATTCTATTATTATTGATGATAATTATTTCATTTTTATTGGAAGTGTTTTAGAATGAGTCTTAAAGCAACAAAAGTTTAGATCTTGAATTTGTAGTGAAAAATGTTGTGTTGAATGTATGAAGTGTCATTTATTTTCTATTACATGAAAAAAAATATGTGGAATAACAATGGATACTTTTTGAATGAAAAAGCCATTTTTTAGAAAATTATGGTTTTTATGAAATAGACATGATTGTTTCATGAAACATAACATAAGTTTTTACTCAATGTAATGAGTTATATGTAGAATACACGATGTTTATTTAGGGAAGTAAAAATTACATAAATTCAGAGTTTAATGAAGCAGTACAAAGGTTGTACTCATTGTGAATGAGTTATGAGAAAAATATTACTCTACATAGAAATTTTTTTGAAGTAATAATACAATTAAGTAGAATATGTCCAAGTTTCATGGAAAAAATCCAAGTTGTGTAGAACAAAAATGAGTTTTATTGTAAAATTTTAGTCACGTAGTATAAGAACCAAATTACAAGGAATGTGTGTTGTCCACTCAACATAATTCAAGGAGCAGGATAGTCCTACTCAATTCGGAAGTAAAAATTTAGGAGAAATAATTATATGGAACATTATTTGAATTATACAACACATAAATTAAGAAACACAATATATTAATATTTTTACTCCACTCATATTTGGGGAATATGTTATATCACATATTATAAAATAAATGGATTTTATACTCAATATATCTTATTTTAAAAGTATGAATTCCAATTTTTGGAAAATTTAAACAAAAAAGTCATCTTTTTAATTAAATTGTTTATTAATGGTTTTTAAATATCATAAGGACCATTCATAATAGATTAATAAAATTTATGTATTTTTAAAAGGTTATATCATGAACATCCCACTGTATTTTTATTGTACTATCATTGGGTTAATCTGATGGTTGATCCAAGTTAAGTGGAACACCATATACAGTGAATTTTGTTTTTTACATTTTATTCATTAGAAACTATTAGTGAATAAGTAAAATTTGATATTCATCGATTTTATTTGGTTATTAACTGATTGTGGGATGTAAAAAAATCAAAATTTTAAAAATTTGGATCAAGAAGGGGGGAAATTTTCTATGGAGTATAATTTTTAAATTTGATATTTTACATATATAAGAATTCTATGAATAAAGAAAAAATATGTAAATGAATTGTAGAACTTTTTGTGTGGTTGGTGTTGAGTGGTTATTTCCCAATTTACTTAATATTTTTTTGATAATTACAAATACACCTTTTATTTATTTATTCCTTGATAAATTATAAAAATATTATTTTATTCCCTTTAACACGAGTGAAGAAAAATGATTTAATATTGCACTGCTTATAGAAGAAAAATATTATTGATGCTGTTTATTGATATGTTCTCTGTATTTTTTATGTGTCATATGAACATATTTAAATAAGAAACCTCTTAATCATGAGTTGGATTAAGAATCATACAATTAACTTTTCATAATTGGATAATTTTAAATTTTCAAATTTGTATATACTTAATTGTTTCATTATCCTTGTTGTTATTATTACTTACTCATTTATTATTTGTTTATTTTTATTATTTTATTTCTATTTATTTTTGGAAAATATATGTTTATGTCATAAGTAGTAAATTTTTATAAGTATCAAATGACTCATATGAAAAGGAAACTGTCTAATTAAAAGACTATAAAATGACTCATATGAAGTCTGTTTACTTGAAATTATCTATGTGTGAGAGGAATTGTATGCAATTCAAAATCAAAATTACATAGGAAAAATCACTTGTACAAAGATACATAAAAAAAACATGACACAAATAGAATGAATCACATAGATTAAAAATCACACATATGTGGTAAAAATGACACATATGAAAAAATTAAATTACTCATACACACATACATTTTTTTAATATTACAATATATCCTCTATTTTAAATATATGTTCATATATTGATTTGATTCATGTTTATAATAATTGTTTTATAATTATTTCTTAAGTATTTTAATGTTAATAAAAATTATTTTTTAATTTTTTACATAACTTTAAATAATCTAAACATGGGATAAATATCCCCACTGCAAAATTTGAAAATATTAGATTTAAAATTTCAAATGTTTAAAATATGAAGATTCTATCTCACATGAATCATAGAAGTATTATAAGGACCTTAATTTTGATCATTATGAGAAAATTAATTGTTTTATTAATTGTTTACTCATTCTAATGAGTTCCATTATAAAACATATTTTTGTTTATGTATTTTCCAAGTTAATCCATAAGAATGTTATTTCATGTTCACTAAATAAAGAATACACATAAACCATCTACACTAAATTAATTTGAAGTAGTTAATTGGAGTCACATGTACATGAGTATTTAGGAAAATAAGAAATGAAAAGACTTATAGTTTTTTTGAATATGTTGCGCATGAAGAAACTAATTGTAAAGAGTTAGGAAGGACCTAATTAACACATCATGGCGGTTGAGGATATTTTATAAGTATACTATGATAAAAACTTTTGATATCATCAATGAAAAACTCTTGGATGGACTATATCGTTATGATATTTTTCTACCAAAATAGAACAATAATATCTCAATACTGAAACTCTACTATTTCAACTGTTTTCTATAGTTCTTAATTATTTATATTTTTTCTATATACTATATTTATATTTTACAATTTTGATAAAAAACATGAACATTGTTTCTGGGTTATGAAACCTCTTATAAAAGTTATTTTAGGTTATGTCATATCTAGAAAAGGTATGAGATTCAGTTTTTATTTGGTTCATATAAAGGAAAGGTTAGTTCTTCCTCCACTTCAAAAGTAAGGTTCTGGGTTGTGACTCCGAGTGTGTAATAGTCAGGATTTGGGTAGTGCCACACATGATTAAAAAGGAAGTCTTAAAATTCTGTGACTCCTTTCAAAATCCATATCACTATTTTAGTGGGTACAATACTCTCATGTTGAGAGTGATAAGATTAAACGTAGGATCACATTTATTTGAACCACTATAAAAATTCTTATATATATATTTTATTTTTCATTGTAAATTAACTTAACATTGATAATTAATTATATTTTATAAAAATGTTAATTCACCCCCTTATTTACCATTCAATTATGTTTCCTTAAAGACCAAACAAATGGTATTAGAGATTAATCCTTGATAGTATTGTCACTTTTATTATTTATTATTTATTTATTTCTAAAAATATCTTTGAATTAATTGTCTAAGGAAAAATATCTATTTGAGATGACATGAAAAATTTATAATGATGATTATGATCTATAAATACAATAATTATTTGATGGTAATGATTATGTCTATAGGTGTGGTTATATGAAAGCATATATTAAAAATATAAGTATTGATTATTGGATAACTAGGGTAAATATTTACACACCCATGAGGTTGATTCTGATACTCTCACTGGAATTCTGGTTTTGAAATATGTTCTTAAATATAAAATCACAAACATACAACACTATTCTATTAACTAAAATGTATTCAATCACATTAGATCATGGAAAACTACACATTAAATAAGAATAATATAAGAAAAAACTTAGTGTGGTTCTAATAAATTAATTATAACTAACCTTGGTATGATGAGGGAATAATATAAAGATTTTAAAAGTTGTGAAAATGAATATGTAAATTATATTTATCATATATTCACAATAATTTTAATTATAATGAATTCCTTAGGAGAAAAATTTGATAATACATTTTATTTTATAGAATTTTAAGATATATACTTAGAAAAGAACATTCTACTAGGGTAGAAATTTATAAAATCAAGAATTTTAAAGAATATGCACCTGATGGGATTATATGATCCTTATTAAAAAATGAGTTGCCATTTAAAGTTATAGATGAAGAGGAATATTTTGAAATAAATTAAATTTATTTGAAATCAAAAATGAAAGTTACTACTTACTACTTAGTAGATTTTGAGGTGTAGGTAACAGTGATGAAGTTGATCATTTTTTCAATGAAGATTACAAGAGAAAGAGGGGATATCCTTGAATGAATAAAATATATTATTTAATAGATGATCACAGAATAGAATAAAAAGGTAATGGAATATCTAATAAATTTACTAAAGTAATATTTAATGAGTATAGAAGAAAGGGGAAAATAAAACTTGAATTTTATAAATTGAAAGAAAAATATAATAAAAATATCAAGAAGGAGAAGAGAGCACTACATCTTGATGGTACTGTACTGAAGACTCAGTTTCAAGTGATGAATCTAGTTCTAAAAAGAAAATGATAAATCTATTCTTGATGGAATTTTCATATCAAGTAAGTGAATCTAATTCTGAATATTCTCAATCTAATTTTAAGGAACATTATATGGATGTACTATATGATGAAATTAAAATGTAACATAATAATATTACTAAAATTAGAAAAACACATAAGAAAATTTATATTAATTATGAAAAACCTATTGGAGAAAATAATACCACTCTTAAGGAAAATGAGAAGTTAAGAAATTATATTTATCATTCTAATGAGAAGATCTATAATGATTTTAAAAATATTCAAAAGAAAAATATTATATTTAAGGACTATCTTTAAAAATATTATAGGGCTCAAGAAATAAATTTTAATTCTATTCTAGATGAAAATAATAATCTAACAATGGAAATTGAAAGTAAAAAAATAGATCTGTCCAAATTATTTTGAGGAATATAAAGCTATGAAAAAATGGTAATATTGAAAAAATTAATAAATCTACAAATAATGTTGGGTATGAATATGAGTCAACTAAAAATTATAAAATATTTTTTTTTGTAAAAATTTCAAAGGGAGGTGTTTTAATAGTTATTTTTTTTAAATGTGGAATGAAGTGGAAATATACAAGTGATTTTTTTAAAATTTCCTCAATATATTAGAAATAATAAAATCTTTATGTCAAATTCTTACCATATATATTTCATATAAATAATTTTTAAAACTAGTGTGGGTTCCTAAGATATATTTCTTTAACCCAACTGGACCCAAGTTTTCATGGGTACCAAAAGTTATCATAAAACTATTTTTGCAGGATATATGCCATAAATATTTAAGAAAAGAAAACTTATAGGTGGGAGATAGGTGATCCTGACAGATGATAGGTGATGTTACAAAATTTCAATATTTCAACTAATGTGAAAGAAGTAGTGTTAACATTCAGTAATAATTAAAAATGTTTTTGTTAATAGATTTGGTGATCTTGGAATTCATTATTTTGTTACCATTTAAAAAGTATTATATGTTGGACGATAAAAAAATAATTAGAATCTAAAAATCATGTGATGATAAAATGGATGTGAAATTTCAATATGATAAATGTATAATCTATAAAAATTAATCCATCTCATTTTATGAAAATTGAAATAACAATATATATTATATTAATATTATTGAGATAACTGTGAAAAATTTCAATTTCTTGAATTCTATACAGATTGATAGTGTTCTATGGAATTGGAGGCTAGGACATTCCAATTTCAAGCTACCATACAAGTTATCCAAAAATCATAAATTTATGCAGTTTCCCAAATATAATTTAAAAAAAACCTACTTGTATGAATCTTGTGTGAAAAATAAACTCCATAAATAATATTTCAGATCTATCAAGGACATTTATATAGTAAGACCTTTATAAATTTTATATATTGATTTATTTGGACTCATATATAGTTTTAGTATGGGTAGAAACGGTATGTTTTTTTCATTGTTGGTGACCTTAGATGATTTACATGAGTATACTTTCTAAATCATAAATTTTAATTTTTTTTAAGAATTTATTTTTATTGTAAGCTTGTTTAAAATGAAAACGAGTATTTAATTTTTCCTACAAAAAGTGACAGGGGATGAAAAATTTTAAACCAGTAATTTGAGAAATTAAATGAATAAAATGGATATTCCCATATTTTTTTCCCTTAGGATACCACACTAAAATGATGTTGTGGAAACCAAAAAAATAAAATACTATAATAAATGAGTAAAACCATGTTAAATGAATTTATAACTACATGATATTTTTGAAAAAAATTGTAAATAAATCCTTTTAAATATATCAAATCGAGTTATTTTAAGATTAATTTCAAGGAAAACACCTTACAAAATTTGGGATGATAAAAAATAAAAAGTTAGAGATTTTAGAGTGTTTGGTTGTAAAGTTTATATTATTTGAAAGAAATATTCATTGGATAAATTTGATTCATAATACAATTAAGGTATATTATTAGGATATTAAAACGATATTAAAGTATATATAATGTACATTAAAATATACATGGTAGTTGAAGAATCTATTCATTTGAAATTTGATGAAAATTTCTCAAAATAAATGAAAGATAATTCAAACCAACATGAATAAGAATTTAGATAAATTAATTTTAGATAGAATGAACCTCTAAATAATAATGAAAATGTTGAGGGGAAGATTCATTCTCCTAAAATATCTTGTAAATCATATAGAGATCACCATTTAGAGAAATTCATTTAAAATTTTGATTTAATAATTCAAACAAGAAAACTTTTAATGATTTTTTTGCTTATTATGATTTTATTTCAATTTTTTTCCTAAAAGTATTGATGATTCTTTAACTAATTAGAACCAGATAATTTCCATGGAAGAAGAGTCAAATTGTATTTCTAGAAATAAATTTTGATATATAGTTGAAAATCATAATGATTATCAAGTAATTGATGCTAAATAGATTTATAGAAATGAACTTTCTAAATCTAGGAATGTTGTTTGAAATAATTCTATATTAGTATCTTAAGTCTATTACCAAGAATAATTGATAAATTATGAAGAATCATTTTACCTTTTTATAAGGTTATAATTCATAAATCACTAGTCTAAGTAGATTTTAAAGGTTTTAAATTATTTTAATTGGATATAAAAAGTTCATTTATAAATGGATATATTTCTTAATAAGTATATGGTTTAAAACCCCTAGTTTTGAATGTTAAAAGTTTACTATTCATACATTAAATATTTATAATGTTTTTTATGGACTTAAACAAGCCTCTAGGTAATGGTATGAAAGGTTTTCACAATTTTCTTTGAAAAACATTTTTATGTATGTAAAGGTTGATCCGAATTTGTTTTTGAAGAAAAGTTCTATGAAAATTTTAATCAACCAAATATATGTATATGATATAATTTTTGGATCTTAAAATTATTATTTTAATTAATTTTTATAATAAATGATTAATGAATTTTATATTATTGTTATGGGAGGATTAAAATTCTTGTTTGAAATTTATTTTTTTCAAATATAATATGGGATTTTTCTTAACCAGTCTAAGTATGTTAAAAAATTATTAAAAATGTTTGTAATTTATTTATGTAAAATTTAAGGACTATATTTTTTCCTTGAAAAACTTCATAATATTTTAATGAATATTATTGGGGCTAGGAGCCAAGTTGGGGTGGAATTTAGAGGTTGGGGGAGGCTCATTATTGATATAAAAAAATATTCAATATATTATATACCAAGCACACAATTTTTATAAAATAATGGATTAATTTCTAAACAGAGTCTTGGATGAGAGAGATGATACTGCCATTAAATATGGAATGTGGGTTTCACCCTAAGGGAAACATAAAATTTGTTAGTTTTAGGTGTTTCGTTAAAGAAATGTCATGGATAATTAATAAACTAACAAATTCGTTAATTAATTTATTGTTTTATTTTTATTTTTTCAGACCTAAACATCACTACTTAATCCCTATTTTGGAAAATCCCTATTTTGGAAAATCCCTAGGGTTGACCACATAAACCTAGGGATTTGGAGAAGAGTCATTTATAAGAGGGTTCTTGGATGAATGACATCAGATCGAAGGTTGAAGATCAGTGTGCCAAAGGTGTTTCTGAATCTAGATAATGATTAAAAAATTTACCCATTATTCATTAATGGTTGATCCAAACTCAAGGTAATATTTTTTTATTTTTATTAATCCCCCTTTATTATACCATGTTGAATGTGAACCAATTAACCTAACAAGAATTGATTTTCATATCAATATTTGATTACATTTTATGTTTTTATATTTCTAGAACTATAAATTTATATTGTTTCATTGATCCCACTTTATTCTTGAACATTCTTAGTTTCCCTCATCAATGAATGGAATACAACCAAAATAATGGAGGTTGTTTGTTCTCACTTTTTTTTTGTTTTTTACTTTCTACCCCATGTTCTTCATACGATCATCACCGAATTTTTTTTGGCAGATGGTTAAATAAATACCTAGAGGTCATTCATTGATCATTCAATATTCATCAAAATAGATCATTTATGCGGGTAAAGATTTCATATTGAGGGAATGATCGAGGTCTGACGATGATGAAAGATGATATAGTGATGGATTAGAGGAGGAAAATTCATGAGTTTAGTGTTTTGGCGATACAAAGCAAAAGATTATGATTCCTAAGAGAATCGGTGGCCAGAATCTAGCCACAAGAAATTAACAGGATTGGTTTTGCGTAGATCTATGTTTATCAATGGATTTTGTGGGGGTAATTGGATTCTAGAGTGGTGTGAGTGGAACCACATGAAAAAAATAGTGGTTTATAGAAAAATCTAACATACATGATATGTAGTATAATTTGAAGACACTATATAGTCACCTAGATATAGTGATTAGGGATTCAGAAAAGTGAAATATCACATGCCATGTGTGACCTACCACATTCCATGTGACCCATTCATAGTGAATCAAAATGCAGCGTTAGGGTACTTGGGCATGGACATGACTTGGTACACTAGCACAACCAGAGTACACAGGCACAAACCAGTACTTAGACATGGATAGAGTACCCAAACATGACCAGGTACATGTGTACGACCAAAGTACATGGGCATTGGCCAAAGTACACAAGCATGGGACAAATTACATGGGCATAACTAGGGTATGTAGTATATTATTTATAGACTCTATAAACATTGTGTAATTTTCCTAGGGATAGTTGAGGACCTCATTCTCTTCAGTATAAACTAGTATCTATAAAGTGTATTCCCTTGGTCTCTCCCTATGATAGTATAGTGAGGAATTATGTCATGAGCATGGGATTTGATCACTACTATGGTATTAAACTGGGTTAGAGTCCAAGAATCCTTTTATGTGGCCTAGGATGTTGTTATATATCTTTCTATTCTTATTTAGGCTAGGTTAGGAATCTCATTACTAACTATCAGGGCATGATATCCCTATCCTCGTAGGTTATCTATTTGGGGTTATAAATTCCCCATAAGCCCTAGGTGAGACCCCATATATTTATATCAATATCTTATAAGTTCTAGTGTGTAATTATTCATGGTGACACCTAATAATCCCGAATTATAGGATTAGATCCATTAGTTTTATCCGAATCATGGAGTGAGTTCTCTCGAACGAATGTTACCTTGATATCTCAAGAAAAATCCTAGGCTAGAAGTATAGTTGTGACTCTACCATGAGACTTGGTGTCTATCTTGAGTATATCTAGATTATTATTTCTATATATTATACTTTTATTGACATTACTTTGTGATGACGAGTTAAATACTCATTTTAAACTTTTTTCTTGGTGGTTTTGGGGTGTCCTACATGGTATTTTCATACTCATCTATTCATGGATTTTCCCTATACATGTCATGTATTATATAGGTGACATTCCTTTTAATGGATTCTTAGGAGGAATTAGAGCAGGATAATCATAGTTGATCTAGACATGCTGTGGTTTGTATGAAGTGTTTCATTTGATAATAGTCCCATCCTTCTTAGAAGGTTGGACTCTTTTTACATATTTGGTGGGATTATATTTGTACCTTTAGGATTTCAAGTACCTGTTTAGTACTCTGATGTGGGATATAGATGCATGCATGAATTATGGTACGAGTTGTGTTTTACCATTCAACATTGTGTGGGTGTTTGGAGATGTGTGTTTTCATAAATGTACCTTAGGATAAGGCATCACATGTGTGTGATATACCTACTTGGTGATGGTTTCTATCCCAGGCCTATTGGAGGTGGGATTGGGGTGTTACATTCAACTTACCACCGACCAGGCAGGCCCTAGTGGGCCAGGTTGTGACATAGTGGTATCTTATATGGTTTGTCTTATGATTAAATTTTGGAGATTTTTTATCTATGAATCTTGGTTTGGGAACTAGGAAAATAGTGTTAAAGTGTTTTTAGTTTTGATCTCAATATAGGGAATCAAGTGTTCTTGCGGGGGCTGACATATCCATTCACTAGGACTCTGATAACCTACTTATCGACTTGGTACATGTAGGAGTTGGTTTCATGAAAAAAATTTGTACATGCATCATACATGAATGGGGTGTTGGTTTCTATATCCTTCTTAAGTTAGATTCCTAGATATACTCTTTAACTGTATCACATCTTGTCTATTTCAAGATTACTTTATGATGAAAACCAGTTAGGATTTCACTGTAGGATCACAAGGATGACCCACCCAGTGATGGGGATTCAGTAAAGTTTATCTACAGCAGGTGGTACCTTCAGGTGATTTTCTAGCCTAACCACCCCTAGTTGAGAAGTAGGTTTGACTTGATGTACCTACTGAGGATGTATGTAGGATGAGTGCACTTCATGAGTTTTAGAAATAGAAACCTATTAGGTTTTAGGAATATTCATACCCCCAAGAAGCTAGGGTCTTACTAGGGATAGTTGTGAGTGCTTTTCAACTAGTCAGGACCACTCTAGATTAGATGGTGGTTGTTGCAATGAGTCTTCATGTCTCTTTATAGGGGGGTTTTATCCATACACATGGCATGAAACACACATTCAGTATCTTCTAGATCTTTTTAAGGTCAGTATGAGTGGAAGAATATTTTTTTAGGTTCATAAACCTCTCATAATACTCCTTGTGTATTGTTTAAGATGAAATTTTTGGATAAAAGATATTTGAACATGGTCTTTGTAGTGATATCAGGGATGGTGTGACATATCTTTGAATTCCTACTTATTTTGGAGTTTGTGAGTGAGATTCAGTGGTGGATATATTCTTTGAAAAGAAGTCATTGAAAGTTGGTTCTATTTGAGGGAAACCAAGGGTAGATACTTCAACAGCTAGTAGGTGATCTCAAAATAAAATATCCATGTGAGATAATAATTTCCAAATATAGCCTTAAGACTATGGATCAACAATTCATGGATATTTGGGTGGTTCTATTCATCCAATGGAGATTCAGTGCTACTCTTGTGATAGTGAGATATATCTTATGCAGGATTTTTCTGACCTTCCATGTAGCTAAAAGGGAGATAGTTTATGAGATTCCTAGGTATAGTTAGCTACTAGAATAGGGATTTGCATAGGGAAGTGGACATGATAGAGGTGATAATAGAGAAATATGAAGGGGGTGATTATATGATCTATTGACTATGCCACCCCCAGGCGGTCTATGCTAGTTTGAGGGAGCTGATAGTTAGGGATAAGGACAAATAAGGATAGTGGGTCCCAATGAACCAGAGGACCTAGGGATGATTATATATACAATATGTGTATTTTATACTTTACCTATTGTACTAATATACAAATTCATGATCTTATCTTTTCTTTCCACATCCCTAGTTCGAGATCTAAAGATTCCAATTGAGCCATTGGTTTGACCCTTTCACTTGGAGACTCCTACCAGAGGGGATTCAATTATAAAACAATTCTATAGACAATGTCACATGAATTTCCAGAGTAGATATACGACTTTGGTATCTTTTCATGGATATGATGAGTCCTTGATATTTCGTATTTGGTATGGAATAGATCTATATATTTAATTCATATATTAACTTTTTCAGGAATAGAATACAGTGAATCCGCATATATGGGGAAAGGTTTTCCTATGTTTTTGAGAAGGAAACCTGGGCAGTGTAGGATGGGATCATATGAAAGAGGATATAGCCAGTTACTCATCATTTGGATAGTATTACCCTTGTATTAGTAGATTTTTTGGGATATTATCTTTTTGTAGTGGTTGAATCATATAACGATGACTTCCTTGAGGATATTCTAGATATACCTCCCCATTGAGAGATCAAATTTTACATAAAATTTCACCTAAAGACTTCCCCAATATCTGATTCATCATACAGTATATCACCCATAGTGGTTCGTGAGTAGAAGGAGTAGTTGGAGGTGTTGAAAATGAAGGGATTTGTTAGACCCATTTTGTCACCCTAGGGAGCCCCAATTTTTTTAGAAGAAGGAAGAAAATATACTGAGGTTATATTTGGAATACCATCACTTGAATTAGGTGAAAATAAAGAATAATTATCCACTATCAAAAATTTAATACTTCTTCAACCATTTGAAATGGGTGAGTTGGTTCTCAAAGATTGACCTCAGGTCAGGCTATCAGTGGCTTCAAGTTAGATACAAGGATATACCAGATATGGAATTATAATATCTCTACAATCACTATGAGTACTTGGTGACTCCATTTGACATAAATAATGACCTAGTAGTTTTAATGGGACTCATGAACTAGATATTTCATTCTTTCTTAGACCAGTTCATTGTGTTCTTCCTTGATGAAATCCTTGTGTACATATGTTTTAGGAGAAGCATGAATGACACTTGAGGATGATCCTAGACATAATCCGAGAGCACAAAATTTATGGGAAGTTCCGAAAGTTTTAGTTTTTTATTTGAGAGTTCCACCTATTAGAACATGTCATCTTAGAAGGAGTAGTAGTGAACTTGATAATGGTTGAGGTAGTGCTACCATGGGAGCCACCTAAGTATGTGACTAAGGTATAAATCCTCCTTGGGTAAAAAGGATACTATTAGATATTCCGTGCTTGATTTTTTTAAGATTTTGGAACCCTTGTTTTATTTTATCCAAAAAAGAAGACTTTCATGTAAACTGATAGGTTCCATTAGGCTTTTCATGAGTTGTGGTAGAGGTTTAAGATTTCCCCCATCTCGAGACTACTAAAGGAGGGAGTTGAGTATATAGTGTTCTGAAATGCATCTAGAACATGGTCTTGGAAGTGTTCTATTTCATAGGCATGAAGTGATTTCACATGGGTCTCAAAAGACGAGTTCCAATGAGAAGAACTTTGTGACCAATGATCTTGAGCTGACAACAGTGGTCTTCACCCTAAAAATAAAGAGAAACTATCTAATGGGTGAGAGGATTATCATCTATTCTGAGCATAATAGTCTCAAGTATATATTCTCATAAAATAATCTCAACTTGAGGCATAGATGATGGCTAAAGTTTCTCTAATATTACAACTTGGAGATAGTATATACTATTAGGAATGGGAATGTGGTGGTAGATGCTCTAAGTTGTAGATCTCATTCATATCTGTTGAGATAGGCATTAGATTAGTTAGAATCATTGCAATTTTCCTTAGTGGATGAAGATGGGTCATCTTACCAATAGCGATGGTTTTTACCCAACCAATTCTACAACATGTTAGGGAGGATCAACCTAGAGATACCAACTCTAAGACCTTTTATATTCAGATATTCACTAGATGTGCTCTAGTTGGATTTTTGGAGGTGGGTAGAATGTAATAATTTTTATAGGATGGAAAATAGAAACAGTTACATTACAATTAGAGGGGGATTTGAGGGCGTTCCATACATCCCCCTTCGAGATACATACCAGTGTCATGAAGATGTACCAATACCTTAAGAATCAGTTCCAGTGGCCAAGAATGAAGAAGTGTGTAACCAAGTTTGTCTCTTGATGCCCCACTTGTAAGTAGAATAAGGATGAACACCAGGTTATAATGGGTTTAGGTCAACCCATTGAGGTTCCAGAGTGGAATTTGGATTGTATCTCTATAGAATTAATGATAGGGATTCCATGATATTTTATAGGACATGATTCTTTTTGGGTGATCATATACCAACTCACCAAGTCAGCCTAGTTCCTAGACATCTGATAGAAGATTTTATTAGAGATCTTATGGAACCTTTACATGAAAGAGATATTATAACTTCAAGGAGTTCCCTAAATGATCATCTTAGACCATGATTCTTTCTTCACATCATGATTACATAGAGTATTTAAGGAGGATTTTTGGACTTAATTTTGTTTGAGCAGGATGTTTCACCCTAATTGAGACAAAAAGAATGAGTGGACCGTTTAGGTTTTGGAGGATATTCTACAGGATTGAATGTTATACTTTTTCTATAGTTGGGAGGATCACCTAGACTTGGTGTAGTTTTTGTATGAAAACAGTTACCACTCCACCATCAGTGTGGTGCCATTATAGACAGTGTACGGGAGACCCTACATCTCACCATTATGTTTTAATGACATATAAGTGTCTACAATCATGAGCTTAGAGTTGGTGTGAGAAGTGAAATAGAAGATGCAGATTATCGAAGAGTGGAAAAAGACTTCTCAAAGCCATCAGAAGTCTTATGTGGACCAATAACAGAGGTATATGGAGTTCAATGAGGGAGAACATGTTTTATTGAAGGTATCACCTCAATGATGATTAAATAAATAGGGAAATAGAAACAATTTATTTATGAGGTTCAGTGGTCCTTTCTGGATACTTTATAAATTTGGTGAGGTGGAATACCACTTGGTCCTACCACCGTTGTTAGACCTGGTACATCAAGTCTTCCATGAGTTGCAGCTGAGGTGGTATATGCATGACCTATCACATGTTATAAACTTAGGCAAGATAAACATGAAGGATTGTGAAACCATTATAGAGTACTTGATAAAGATCAAGGATTGATAGGATACAATCCCTCATAGGTGAGCGATTCCTTTGGTGTGGGTCCGGTGGCAACATGAGAATCATTATAAGAGCACCTAGGAGTGGGAGAACCCTATTAGAGCTTATTAACCTATCCAGTTTGTATAGATTTTTTCTTTTTTAGATGAAAATAGATGAGGTGGGGAAAATTTAATAACTTTTTCCTTGTAAAGTTTGGAATATATTAAAGTGTATTTTTGAGGCTTGGCACTGAGTTGGTGTGGGATTTTGGGGCCCATGGAGGCTCAATATTCATATAATAAAAATATTAAAGATATTATACTAGTGAACAAAATTTTTATGAAATAATGTAATAACTCCCAAACAGAGCCTTAGATGGTACAAGACCAATATTAAATATGGAATATTGGTTTTACCCTAGGCATGATATAACATTTTTCAACCATGGGTGTTTTATTAAAGAGTTAAAATTGTATGATTAATAAACTGATAAATTAATTAATTTATTTTTTATTTAATTTTATAGACCCAAACTCCTATCCTCAATCCCCATTTTGGAAAATCCATAGGGTTAGATATATAAACCTAGGGATTTGGAGAGGATCTTTTGGGAGAATATTTATTAGATAAAGAAAACCAGATTGAAGGTTAGTGATTGGTGTGCTAAAGGAGTTTGTGGATCTCCCTGACGACAAAAAACAACGAACCATTCTTCATTAGTAATTGATACAAACATTAGGTAGGGTATTATTTTTATTTGTATTATTCCCATTTTTTTTATCCCATGTCTAATATGAATCAATTAACCAAATATGAATTGATTCATAGATTGATGATTAATTACAAATGAGGTTTTTATCTTCCTAGAATTAGGAATTGAATTTTTTTATTGATCCCTATTTATTATTTAACATTAATCATTTAACTCATCAATGAATGGAATCCAATATAAAGAATGGATAATGTTCGTTCACACTTCTGGTGATTTTTTATTTTCTTCCCACATTCTTCTTACACTCATCGGTGACATTCTGTTTGGACGGTTGTTTGATAAATAACCAAAGATTGATTTGTTCATGTTTAATATTTAGAACAATGGATCATTTCCATGGGTTTGGTTTTAGTATTGAGGGAAATATTGAGGTGAGATTATGAGGAGGGATAATCTGATGATGGATTAGAGGAGTTCGGTTCATGGGTTTGGTGTCTTAGTGATTTTGGGGAATAATGGATGATTCTCGAGTGAGTTAGTGGCCAGAATCTGGTCACTGGTGATATGCAGGATCAATGAAGCCCAAATTAATGTTTATTTATATATTTTGTGGGGGAATATGAGGTGGAAGAGGCATGAGAAAAACTTCATGGAAAACAAGTGGTTTCTAGAAAAACCTAACATACATGGTAGGAAGTTTGAGAACATATGATGTGTAGTACCCTAGTTGTAATGCTGGGTTTTTTTAAAAAACATCACACATCATATAGGACATACCACATACCATATAAACCATGCCTATTAACTCAGTGTGTACCCTAGAGGTACGATGGAATTGGCATAGTCAGGTACACTGACATGACTAGAGTACATGAGTATGGAAATTAATCGGAAATGACTATAGTACCCATACACAACCAGGTACACAACCACAACCAAAGTACACAGGCATGAGACAAAGTACATGAGAATAGGATGGACTACATGAGCAGAATCAGGGTATCCATTACACACCGAGTACATTTCTTAGGGCTGGTTGAGGCACTCTTTTTCTTAAGCATATACTAGTATCTCTAGGGAACATTCCCTTGGTCTCACCCCATGAGGGTAAATTGAGGCATCGCATACTAAGCATGGGATGTGATACCATATATGGGATTATCCTTAAATAGAGTTTAGGAATCACTCCATGTGTCCTAAGGTGTGATCCTCCATATTTCTATTCTAAATTAGGTTGGGTTAGAAATCCCATTCTTGAATATCAGGGTATGACATCCCCATCCTAGTGGGTGATCCTGTTTGGGTCATGAATACCCCATAGTCCCTAGGTGACATACCCTATCTTTGTATCAAGATATTATGAGTTTCAGTGTGTACTTATTCATGGAGATACATTATTAGAATGACCTCTTGGATGAGTGTCATTAGCTTTATCAAAATTTTAGAGGGATTCATCTTAGATTAATGGTACCTTGAAGCCTCAAGCAGAATCCTAGGATGGAAGTATGGTTGTGACTCTACTATGAGGCTCAATGTATATATTGAGTATATTTTGGTTACTATTGTTATGTCTCATATTTCTCTTGATTTTTTTTGTGATGATGATCCAAATACTCTCTTGATCCTTTATGCTTGGTTATTTAGGGATTTACTACTGGGAATTATTATACTCACCCTTATATGGGATCTACTCAAACAAGTCGTGTCTTATGAAGATGATAAACCTTTCAATGGAGTCTTAGGTGGAACAGTATTAGGCAAAGAAAAGTTGAGCCATACAGACCTTGGTTCATACTAGGTGTGGAATTTGACAACTATCCCATTATTCTTAGAAGGTTGGGATATTTTTATATCTTTGGTTGGATTATATTCCGTTATTTGTACTTTTTATTACTTGTATCAAACTATTATGTGGGATATATATGGATACATGTATTATAGTACCTATTGTACTTTTCCTTTCAACATTGTATGGGTATTTGGAGATGTACGTGCATAAACTAGTACCTTAGGATAAGGCCTTCCATGTGTTTGATATACTTACCTGACACTAGTCTCTATACCCAAGCCTATTATAGGTGGGATTGTGGTTTCACATTTGACCTACCACCATCCAGCCGGGCCTTGATAGGTCGGGTCATGACATAAAAGTTCCTATAAACCCAAGAGTACTTCATTTAAATTAGATATTGTTGAATATATAAAATCAGTTGATTATAAACTTTATAGAGGTAGAACATGTATTTTACTATATTTAACTATATCTAGTCCTAATTTAATGTTTTTAGTTTTTATTTGTTCTAGATATAAAAGTAACCTTAAAAATCTATAAAAATTATTATAAAATATGTTAATAGTTTTTTGAATATTGGTTTATTTTATCCTATAAGATTCTATTTTTAGTTAAATAGTTATAAAAATTCTAATTTTGGTGGTTGAAAAATAGATGGAAAAATAACATGTGGTATATATCATTTTCTATTAAAAATATTTGTCACATAGAGTTCTAAGAAACACAATTCTATTGATTTATCTACTACAGAATTAGAATACATTTATTATGGAAGTTTCACTACTAGAATGTGGGTTTTTCCCAACACTTCCATACCAACGGGTTCATAAAACTATTTATAAAGAAGAGTTTTACCAACGGTTTCATAAAACCATTGGTAAATAACCTCATAAGAAAACTTTACCAATGGTTTATATAGAACTGTTGGTAAATGGATGGCTTATGGGACCTTTTACCAATGGTTCTAAGGAACCATTGGTATAAGTGTGGCCCAAAAATTTGTACCAATGGTTTTTAAGAACTGTTGGTAAAACTTTCCTCAAAATTAACAACAACCCCTTCTCTCCCCCATTCGCGATACAAAATCCTAAACCGGAGCAATTCCCCCAAATTCCCCCTCTCTCTCGGTGATCTAGAAGCTCCTTTGGATTCCTCTTCCTCCATCCCATCCAAGATGTTGAATCTCCTACTGAATCTCCATCCAACCCATCCAAAATTAGGTATTTTCTTAAGTGGTACTTATTTTTATTGAAATTTATCTAATATTTTAGTTTTTAGTTTTGATTTTGATGTGTATATGTTTTTTTTTCTGTTTTGATTTAACCTAGAATTTATTCATTCAAATCAATTTAATTAATTTAATCTTTAACCCTCCATCGAAGATGAAGGTATTTTTTCTCTGGAACCATAGAAAACCCTTTTATATTTTTTAGTTGTCTCTTTAATTTATCATATCATTATATTAAAATGTTATATAAATATACTGGATAGTTATATACCTCTCGGTGGTCACCTACATGAATTGTATCTCACACATTGTTCGAGATGCCATTGGGTACCCATATAAACTACATGATTATATGTTTAGATAAGGGGAATCACCATCTTATAGATTCATGACTACTCACATGACATAGGATGGAGCATAAGAGGGTTATGTGCACAATATTCAACTCAACTAATGTAGCATAGGTTCATATTCAATGGATAAGTGTACTAGTATGGTGTTTCCAACAACGTTCTATATATAGAACATAATAAAAAATGAAGAGATTATTAAATGGAACTGTTTCCCCTTGCTTGCAGGAACATGATTTGACCCATGGGGCAGTGTGGTTCATATATATTGGGCGGTGACATGTATAGTCAGAGGATACAAGTATGTTTTTGTTTAGTTTTTTTTATTTTCTTTATCGCATTGGCCACTTAGGTATTTTACTTCTTTCTACAGATGGAGGGTAGTGATGATATCCTAACTAGTTGACGCATATCACTTGTATACTGTAATACCATGAGGTGTGAATGTGAGGAAACATTGGAAGATAGAGGAGCCTTAGGGTCTTCCCTGAGATGGAATTGTCTTTCTAAAACATTGTGTGGGAACATTTCTGGAGTATGTGGGAGTCATGAAATAACCCCAAGTGTCTCCATGAGATAGCATAAATAGCCCCAAGTGTCTCCAAGTTTCTCCATTCATCAAATCATCCTCACATGGGTTGGCCACTCACCCAATCCTATCAAACCTATCCTAGTCTATCCTCTCAATCACATAGTCTAGACTCATTTCTCAAGGATTATCCCGTGCCTCGATGCACATCTCATCATCCAACTAAACAAAGAGGTTTATTCACCTTATGATTGTCCTAGTCACAAAATCACACCATGTCACACCCATCTACATTATATTCTCAATAATCCGGTCAAGAACCTCATCAAAATCATGTATTATAACCCAGCCCCACTAACTAGGTTCCATCCTAAGCTAAATCACACCAAGCCTCTTGTAATTATAATGCCAATTTGTCCGACAATACCCAATACCCACACTAGCATCTCATCCTTCATCTCTTTAGTTTAACTCTTGAATCATTAAATGGAGTAAAACCTTTCATAATACATTTTATATACTCATAGGGACCATCCCACTCTATGAACCTACCAAGATTCCAATCCATCCTCATAAGTATTTCCTCATAATACCCTAGATGTACAACTGCTACACCTATCACTACAAGGCCCAATATTCTTAGGAATATTTTACTTGATCTAAATCTTCATCATTAGAGACATTAATCACATTAAAGCGCATAAATGTCAAATGAACCCTACATTCCAAGAATTATTCATGTGGATAGGCCCCATGGAAACAGGCTAAGAACTAAAACCATAAAAAATAATGCCAAATACATGCATTATTTTTAAATAAATATATCAAGTGTAAACATAAAAACCAAGAATAATAAGACCTCATCCCTTATATCGAACAAAACCAAACTAAGTTGAAACTTGGGCCAAATTGATTATATACCATTAATAGGAAGAGTAATTGTTAATTAATAGGAATGTACTATCTGATAGTATCATTTTGAAACATTGATCTGTTTCCCCTTTTCTTGCAAGAACATGATTTGACCCATGGGGGGCTGTGGTACTTATTTATTGGGTGGTGACAGGTATAGTCACAAGAGACAGGTATGTTTTAGTTTAGTTTTTATTTTATTTTCTATATCACATTGGTTACTTAGATCTTTGACTGCTTTCTATAGATAGAGGGTAGTTATATTCTATGAAGGGTGCCATAAAGAGTTCAGATTGATTTAGTCCACTGGCTTTGATCTGAGGTAAGATTCTATGGTTACTACTTGTCTCGTACCTCATGTATTTGGGGATTTAGTGTTTTTTACTCTATATTATGTTTTTGGTAGGGTGTTGGATCATTTCATGTTGGTTAGGGTGGATTTGTTCTCCATTGGAAATCTAGGTAAGGATTTAATGCCATTGGTTGGTTTCTCACCGGTTATGTAGAGTCCTTCATGTGTTTTAAGGTTCTTAAAATCCTCTGTGTAGTGCATTGATCCCTGCTCGTTGTTTTCAAGTCGCCAAGTCAAGGGAAAATCGCCTGCGAGTGCATAGGTAAGTAAGTATATGTATTTGGGTTCCCCCATTACATGTATAGTCACCCATGGAAGTGATTATGAATGTATGGGGCTAGGTGTTCCCATGTATATATATAAATGCACACGCTGGTGAGTGGATACTGATATATGTATATAAGCATATGTGGAAGGATCCCCTTGCATATGCTCATAGCCATGCAGGTGTGTGCATAGGGGCTAGGTGTCCTTACATGTGTGTGAAGGTGAGTATACCCAGTGGAGGAGTATTGGCTTTTATTTAGAAATCTCCAAGAGCCTAAGTGGATGGCTTGGTTCCACCTTGAGGTAGAGTCCCTCTCGCAGCCTGTTTAATTTAAGAATGATTTAAATTGAATTTAGCTTCTTTCTTAATTCTGCATAATTATATTGAATTTAATATCTTGAATAAGTGTTATTTAATATAATTGTTTCATTTGATAAATAACGTCATGTTTTTATAATAAAACCCCTCCAACGGAGGTGTGCTGTCTGTGAAAACTCACAGTGATAGTTTAGGGTGTATGATTATTTTCTGTCGTTTTGTTTCCCTTTAGACGTTGTGTCATTGTGCCTCTCACTACAACCTTCCGACGATCCCTTGTTATAACATATTAAATAGTTTATTTGTTCTATCATATATGTTGGGACCTTATATTATGGAGAAACCCATTTCGGGTGTTTTCCTGGCCTATTGTCCACCCCTTATGGTGTTTACCCGAGCCTATATATCTAAAACCACTGATGGTGTTACTTTTTAACACCTGTTAGGCTTATGGTTCTCCCCACCATAAGATTCATCTTAACACTGTTTGGGGTGTTTTCCTGGCTTCGATGCACATCTAATTTTTTACATATATGAATTCTCCCATAAGATTTGTGTTGCATCCTGAGATGTTAAAACATAATCAAATTCTGTTGTTCTCAAGGTGACTGAAGTTTATTATTTGAGTTCTAAGAAATTCATATACCATTGATAAGTAATACACCTGCATAATTTGACTCTCAATTAGTAGTTTCAATTACCTAGTACCACTTTTAAAAATAACGAATATAAAATATATATCTTTATCATACCACGATACTGAATCATGATTCTTCTTTTTATAACATAAGATTAGTTTCTATAATGTGAAGGACAACTACATAAGATTTATTTGAAATCCTTGCCAGAAGATGTTGCCCCGCGGATGTCACTGGACCGGGCCAACACGCCGCGGTCACGCCGGGGTCACGCCGCGATCACGCCACAGTCACGCTGTGGTCATGCCACGGTCACACTGCGGTCACGCCGTGGTCACGCCACCGTCACACCATGGTCACGCCGCTGTCACTCCGCGGTCACACCGTGGTCACGCTGTGGTCACACCACGGTAATGATGTGATTTGGCTCTGCTCCAGGATGACACCCCATGGCGGTTTGCAGTCCTGTCAAAATTAGATGTATGTGTAAGAACCTGTTTTTTGCTGTGAAAGACTTTATAATATTCTTGATGATGTTCCAGAGCAGTGCCTTCAGACGACGTGCGATTCTGAGCCCCGGAGTGGCCGGAATTAAATTTTCAGTGCATTCACACTGGAAACGAAAAATAAATGGTATAACTCCAAAACGGAGTTCCGGATCAGGGATCCTAGTGTACGGATGGGTCCAGAATAGGGTTTTTACCCTAGGAACAACATAAAACTGGTCGGCGCGGGATGTTTGGACCCCTCGCTCGCTTTCGGAAGGTTAAACGGATAAATTAATTAATTAATTTATTCGTTTAATGGAGAAACGATAGTATCCCTTAAACGGTGGCTCGGATTGGAAAAACGAGGGCACCGTTGAGTTCGGAGCATTCTGTTTACCCTAGGAGGGGTGTAAGTTTTGCGGGCACGGGCCGTCTGTGAAAAATGGCCCCAGGGGCGTTTTCGTAATTTGGCGGCCTCGGGCGCTAAGTTTAATAACTTTTGAATGGGGCCTCAGATTAAAATTCCGAGACCGCCGTTGTGCTCGAAGCATCGTGTTTACCCCAGGGATGCCTTCCTTTTTGTCTGCTTCGAGAGCGGGGTCGGGGGCGTGCCGGGCGGGGGTGTTTAAGTGTTATTACTTAAACGCACCCCCCTCCCTCTTCTCTTCCCCTTCTCCTCCCTCACACCCTCACCCATTCCCTCCTCCATTCCTGCGAGCTTCGGCGAGGCGAGCTCCGGCGAGCCAACTCTGGCGAGACAACGGCGCGGGGCGGATCGCCCGGGAAGCGTCAGGCAAAGCCCCACGAGGTAGGAGTTTTATTTTGTCTCTGTTTTTAAATTCCCGCATTCTTTGAGCCCGATTTATACCATCGAATTGCCGCCCAATCTTCGAAAAAAGCCCATAGATTAGCAGAGCTCGATCCGAGCTTTCCAACGCACTTTTCGGATGTGAAATCATAGCTCTGAGGCATCCGCAGCGGCCCGGCGAAGTTGGGAGTGGTTTTGCGGTTTCCGGCGGTCGGCAGGGCGGTCCGGCGAGTTGGCGCGGCGAAGCGGTTCGGCTCCGGGCAGGCGGCGCGGCGGCCGTGGCTTCGGATGGCGGTGCGGCGGCCGCAACTTCAGAAGGCCGTGGTGGTGACAGCCGGTGGCTTCGGCAGGGCACCGACGAGAGCGAGAGGGGCCGTGAGGCGGCGGCCCCGTGCGGCGCGACAACGACCCGCAAAGTGCGGGTCGTTGTGTGGGATGAGCGACCAGCCCTCGTGGCCGGTCGGTGGCCAATCCCGCGCGGCGGGCGCACGGGTGTGAAGGAGAGAGGGCCGCGGAGCGGCGGCCCGCGGCTCGTCTGGACCGGGATGGCCGGCGCGGGCCGGCCCAAGCAGGGCGGACCGGCCGGACCGGGCCGGTCCGGCCTAAGGGGCTTTGCCCCTCAGTCTTCGGACGCCCGTATTTCGGGCTACGGGGGTCCGTTTTGCGCGCCGTCAGCGGCAGTGCAGACCTTGCGTCGAGGGGAACGTTTTGAGATGGTTTTGGGAATTTTTAATTCCAGAAACAAGGGGCTGCTGAGGTGCGACGCGTCCTTAAGTGGACGAGCATTTTTCCGGGATTCTTGTTTTGGACGGCGCGGACGCGTCCGACATCCGTTTAGAGCGCCGTCAGCGGCGTTGTGACCCTGGCACTGAGGCGGAGGTTTCCAGTGCGGTTCCAGGCGTTGAGGCGCGGGCCCCACAGCCCGTCTTTTGAGCTACGTGCAGCTTCTAGCGACTTTTTCCTCGGTCGTCCGTTTGGGGCGTGCGAGCAGTCGATGTTGGGTGTTTTTCCGAGGACATCGTGTTAGCGCAGTCAGCCCGCTGTAATTCCGCACAATAGTGCAGGCCCCGCGAGGGCTGTTTCGGGATTTGACGGTGATTTCCAGCTTTATCACCGGGCGACCGTTTTGGACAAGTGAGTAGTCCATCTTGTGTGCTTTTTCGAGAGGATCATAACGGTGCGATCCCTTCGTTGAGTTTCGGGACCGAGTTGCGGGTCCCACGTGGCACCGCTCGTGTGAGGTACGCTGGAAGGCATCTTTTTCTCCGGGTACCTGTCCCACGCAAGTAAGCAGTCAATATGACGTGCTTTTCTGAGAGCTTTGCGATGGTGCAGTTCGCCCGACCTTTTTCGGGGACGTAGTGTGGGTCCCACCCGACCCGGCTACGGTGAATAGTGCCCTTTTCACCGGGTGTCCGTTTTGGGCGATTGAGTACTCAATACCGTGTGGTTTTCCGAGGGGATCGCAGTGGCGTGATCCGTTGGTTCAGTTTCAGGATCTTGAGGTGGGCTCCACACGGGTTTGGTTTCAGTGAATAGTACCTTTTTCACCGGTTGACCATTTCAGGCGAGTAAGTAGTCTATCTCGCGTGTTTTTGCGCAAGGATTGCAACGGTTTGATCTGTTTGGTTGTACGTAGCCTCTTGCGCGATCTTGTTGAATGTGGAGCATGGAAGGTGCTCTAGTGGTGGTTCGCCCTACCTTGTTTGTAGTGGACCCTTGGCGTGCGTTCACGCACTCTTGGGAGAGTGACGTAAATGGTTCACGAGATGTGGTTGGCCGTGCTTGGGCCTTTGAGTTGGATTTGTTACGTCATGCCTTCGCATTGACGTTGGGAGCCGTGCGCACGATAGCCTTGGGCTGGAGACGGGGTATACTCTGGGAGTATACGAGAACGCTTGGAGGTACGTGTGGTTTGTACCTGAGAACGTTTGTGCACTCAGTTGGGGTTGAGATGGGGCCACACGTTGTGTGGGCCCCACGTGTATTCTGGGTTTTTCTTTACGTACTTGGACCTCTCGCGGCATGGAGGGTCCCTCTGTGTGTTTGTTTGACCAGTAGGGTTGAGTGGTCCCCCCCTGGTTTCTTTCTCGATGGATTGGCCGGTAGCGGTGCTAGCCACCCAGTGCTGGAACAGGCACTGAACCCCTCAGGGTGAGTTGTGCTGGAGTTGGGTGGTTGCACAATACCCACTCCGCATTTGTTTGGCCAGTGTTGTACCCTTCAGTGGATGTGGCTAGAGCAGTTCTGAGTTTTACCCTCCAGCGGGGCTGGGCAGTGGGTTACTCATCGGCTTCTAGGGTCTACCCTCCAGCAGAGACTGGGCAGTGGGTCACCTGACACTTTTAGGGTCTACCCTCCAGCAGAGACTGGGCAGTGGGTCACCCGACACTTAGGGTCTACCCTCCAGCAGAGACTGGGCAGTGGGTCACCCGACGACCTCTTAGGGCCTACCCTCCAGCAGGGCTGGGCAGTGGGTCTCCCGTCATCTAGTTCTAGGTCTACCCTCCAGCAAGGATGGGTAGTGGGTCGCCTGTCGACTTATTCCAGGTCTACCCTCTAGCGGGGCTGGGCAGTGGGTCGCCTGATGATGTAATTTGGTTTACCCTCCAGCGGGGCTGGGCAGTGGGTCTCCTGATGATGTAATTTGGTTTACCCTCCAGCGGGGCTGGGCAGTGGGTCGCCTGATGATGTAATTTGGTTTACCCTCCAGCAGGGCTGGGCAGTGGGTCGCCTGATGATGTGTTAGGGTTTACCCTCTAGCCGGGCTGGGCAGTGGGTCACCCGATATCTGATTATGGTTTACCCTTCAGCGGGGCTGGGCAGTGGGTTGCCTGACGATGTATTAGGGTTACCCTCCAGCAGGGCTGGGCAGTAGGTCACCTGATATTTGGTTATGAATTACCCTCCAGTGGGGCTGGGCAGTGGGACACTTGTTGGCATTCCAGACTCAGTCCTTTCTACTAGGCTAGTCTGTGGCTTTCCTCCGTGGTTACCGGAGTAGGACCCTTGATTGTATAGGTCGGTGATGGAATGGCTTGATGTTGAGGAGACCTCTCGACTGCTTGGCAGTGACGAGGTGTGGTTTGACTTTCCCTAGAACTCTCAAGTACGAGGGGCGCTTTCCCCACTGAGACGTGTTCTTGTGATGCGATCTAAAACCGTGCGGGCGAGTCAGTTCCACCCAAAGCGGATAGTGTTGAAGTGTGGTGATTGATTCCCTTGGCTTGCGGTTCGTGGAAGACGTGCGGGATGCTGGGCATCGATGATGGTGTTTACCTTTGGGAATATTGGCGACTCATTTTCTTAGGCTGAGCTATGGGATGGAGATCCCCTTACGACGTTGTTCAGGCTTCTCGATAGAGCATATGGATTTGTATATACCATTTTTTGAGTACCCACTCCTTGGGTTTTGGCTACTCTCCTTCAGGAGAGGCGAAGACGCGCGGGGTATGCCACGTGCTTTCCGCGTCCAGCTTCTCATGGTAGGACGAGTCTTCTATCTTTCTCTTGATGGGTTGAGCTGTTACTCTTTACTTCAACCTTGGTTTTACTGCTTTATATTCCTTGTTTGCTCTACTTCTCACCCTTCGGTACCTCCTTTTTTGCTCCCTCGAGCCTTCGGGGTATCCTACTGAGTATTTTTATACTCACCCCTGCTTGGGATTTTCCCGCACTTGGTGTGCCCTTGCAGACGCCGGACATGTGGAGCGTGACTTCGGTGGAGCGTAGGAGCTTGGGAGCTTGGACCGCGTGCGGTGGTCGTGGCCGGGTTCCAGGTGGGAGAGCCGTCAGCAGTTTCTTTTTGTTTACCTGTTGCCGGGTTGTGGCACTTTTCGGTTGGGCGCGTGTTTTGCCCCTTTTCTTTTCAGTTTTTACTTTGTACTGTTAGAGGTCGATGCACATTGTGGTCTCTATATAGCAGTTTCCCTTTACTTTGCTTGCCCTTTTCTTTTACTCTGCACTTTTGCATTGAGTGTGCTGCGTGTGTGTGTGTGTACAGGTGCTTAGGCAAAGGCCTCCCTGTGTTATTGTGCCTTCGGCGGTGGTCGCCAGCCCCTGGCCTATGGAGGCGGGCCTGGGGTAGTTGCGGCTCGAGCCTGGGTAGGGTCGGGTCGTGACAGTATGATATCTAGATAGAGTTTTAGATACATTACCCATCCATAGTTAATGGGGAGGGAGGAGATGTCTGGAATGTTGCCCCGCTTCCTCCCGCTCCCTTCACTCCTGGCTGGAAGATTCTACCCAGTGAATGTCGCTGGACCGGGCCAACACGCTGCGGTCATGCCGCGGTCAAGCTGCGGTCATGCCGTAGTCACGCCACGGTCATGCTACGGTCACACCGCAGTCACGCCATGGCAATGCTGTGATTTGGCCCTGCTCTAGGATGACACCCCGTGGCGGTTCGAAGTCCAGTCAAAATTCGATGTATGATACCTAGATAGAGTTTTAGATACATTACCCACCCTTAGTTAATGGGGAGGGAGGCGATGGCCAGAATGTTTCCCCACTACCTCGCGCTCCCTTCGCTCCTAGCTAGAATATTCTGCCCCACTAATGTCATTGGACCGGGCCAACATGCCGTGATGTGTCCGACACCACTCAATGTGTCTCACTTTTCTTTGAAATAGACAACATTTTAAGTGAAAACAACAACTGACATACAAAAAACTGACCAAACGTATTCGGATTCTATTGATACTTTAGGAAAAGCATCCATGGGTCATTTGTGAGGTGTAAGAGTCAACCTTTCCTCAATTTGATTCATGGTGTGGCCGGTACCACTCAAAGTGTCTTTCTTTTGTTTAAAATGGATCCGCTTTTATGTAAAAACAACTGGCATATGGAAAACCAAACAAAAGCATTCAGATTGTATTGATACTTTAGGAAAACGATCCATGGGTCATTTGTGATGTGTAAGAGTCAACCTCACCTCAATCCGAGGCTCGGTGTGGCTGACACCACTCAAAGTGTCTCTCTTTTGTTTCAAAAGGACATCATTTTAAGTGAATACAAAAACTGACATACGAAAAACTGACCAAAGTCTTTAGTATTATGTTGAAACTTTAGAAAAACTATCCATGGTTCATATGTGACATGTACGAGTCAACCCCACATCAATCCGAGGTCCGGTGTGGCTGGCACCACTCAAACTGTCTCACTTTTATTTTAAATGGACACGATTTTAAGTGAAAACAAAAACTGGCATACGAAAAACCAACAAAACACATTTAGATTGTGCATATAATTTAGGAAAACAATCCATGGGTCATTTTTAACATGTAAAAGTCAACTCTTCTTTAATATGAGGTGCGATGTGGCCGACAACACTCAAAGTGTATCCCTTTTGTTTAAAATGGACATAATTTTAAGTGAAAACAACAACTGACATACAAAAAACCAACCAAACACATTATGATTATGTTGAAACTTTAGAAAAAAGATCCATGGGTCATTTTTGACGTTTATGAGTCAACCCTGCCTTAATCTGAGGCATAGTGTGGCTGACACCACTCAAAGTGTCTCACTTTTCTTTGAAAGAGACAACATTTTAAGTGAAAACAACAACTGACAAACGGAAAACTGAAAAAATGCATTCGGATTATATTGATACATTTGGAAAAGGATCCATGGGTCATTTGTGATGTGTAAGAGTCAACTTCGCCTCAATATGATACATGGTGTGGCTGGTACCACTCAAAGTGTCTTTCTTTTTTTAAATGGATATGCTTTTAAGTAAAAACAACTGGCATACAAAAAACTGACCAGACGAATTTGGATTATGTTGATAATTTAGGAAAAATATACATGGGTCATTTTTGACATGTAAGATTCAACCCCGCCTCAATCCGAGGCACGGTGTGGCCGACACCATTCAAAGTGTCTCTGTTTTGTTTCAAAAGGACATCATTTTAAGTGAATACAAAAACTGACATACATAAAACCAACCAAAGGAATTCAGATTCTGTTGAAACTTTAGGAAAACAAAACATGGGTCATATGATATGTGTATGAGTAAACCTCACCTCAATCCGAGGGCTGGTGTGGCCGACACCACTCAAAATGCCTAACTTTTATTTGAAATGGACATGATTTTAAGTGAAAACAAAAATGGCATACGGAAAACCGACCAAACACATTCGGATTGTGTTGATACTTTAGAAAAATGATACATGGGTCATTTTTGATGTGTATAAGTAAACCCCACCTCAATATGAGGTGCAGTGTGGCCGAAACCACTCAAAGTGTCTCTCTCTTTTTTTAAAATGGACTTCATTTTAAGTGAAAACAACAACTGGAATATGAAAAACTGGCCAAATGCATTTGGATTCTATTTAAACTTTAGGAAAACGATCCATGGGTCATTTTTGACCTGTATGAGTCAATCTCGCCTCAATCCGAGGCACGGTGTTGCCAAAACCACTCAAAGTGTCTCACTTTTCTTTGGAATTGACAACATTTTAAGTGAAAAAAACAACTGACATACAAAAATGTGACCAAACACATTCAGATTATATTTATACTTTATGAAAAGGATCCATGAGTCATTTTTGACTTTTACGCGTCAACCTCATCTCAATTTGAGGCACGGTGTGGCCGGTACCACTGAAAGTGTATTTCTTTTGTTTAAAATGGATACGCTTTTAAGTAAAAACAACTGGAAAACGGAAAACCGACCAAAAACATTCTTATTGTGTTGATAATTTAGTAAAATGATCCATGGGTCATTTTTGACATATAAGAGTCAACCTTTCCTCAATCTGAGGCGCGGTGTGGCCAGCACCACTCAAAGTGTCTCTCTTTTGTTTCAAAAGGACATCATTTTAAGTGAATACAACATCTAATGTACGGAAAACCGACCAAAGGTATTAAGATTCTATTGAAACTTTAGTAAAAAGATAAATGGGTCATATGTGACGTGTATGAGTCAAAAATTCCTCAATACGAGCGATGGTGTGGCCGGAACAACTCAAACTATCTCACTTTTATTTGAAATGGACAGGATTTTAAGTGAAAACAACAACTGGCATACGGAAAACCAACCAAACACATTTATATTATGTTTATACTTTAGGAAAATGATCCATGAGTCATTTTTGTTGTGTACAAGTCAACCTTGCCTCAATACGAGGCACGGTGTGGCTGACACCACTCAAAGTGTCTCTCTTTTGTTTAAAATGGACATCATTTTATGTAAAAACAACAACTAACATACAAAAAACTAACCAAAAGCATTCATATTCTATTGAAACTTTAGAAAAACGATCCATGGGTCATTTTTGATGAGTATGAGTCAACCCCACCTCAATCTGAGGCACGGTATGGCCGAAACCACTCAAAGTGTATCACTTGTCTTTGAAATGGACACCATTTTAAGTGAAAACAACAACTGACATACGGAAAACTGACCAAACGCATTAGGATTCTATTTTTAATTTAGTAAAAGTATCTATGGATTATTTGTGACATGTAAGAGTCAACCTCACCTCAATCTGAGGCACGATGTGGTCGGTACCACTCAAAGTGTCTTTCTTTTGTTTAAAATGGATACACTTTTAAGTAAAAACAACTGGTGGACAAAAAACCAACCAAACACATTTAGATTGTGTTGATAATTTAGGAAAAATATCCATGGGTCATTTTTGATATGTACGAGTCAACCCATCCTCAATACGAGGTGTGGTGTGTCCGACACCACTCAAAGTGTCTCTCTTTTGTTTCAAAAGGACATCATTTTAAGTGAATACAACAACTGACATACAAAAAACTGACCAAAGGCATTCATATTCTATTTAAACTTTATTAAAACTATCCATGGGTCATATGTGATGTGTATGAGTAAACCATTCCTCAATCTGAGGGTTGGTGTGGCCGAAACCACTCAAAATGTCTCACTTTTATTTGAAATGGACATGATTTTAAGTGGAAACAACAACTGGCATATTGAAAAACGACCAACCGCATTTAGACTGTGTTGATACTTTAGTAAAATGATCCATGGGTCATTTTTGACATGTAAGAGTCAATCCCTCCTCAATCCAAGGCATAGTGTGGCTGAAACCACTCAAAGTGTCTCTCTTTTGTTTAAAATGGACACCATGTTAAGTGAAAACAACAACTGAAATACGAAAAACCAAAAAAATGAATTCAGATTCTATTTAAAATTTAGGAAAATGATACATGAGTCATTTTTGATGTGTAAGAGTCAATCCCGCCTCAATCCGAGGCGCGGTGTGGCCGACACCACTCAAAGTGTTTCACTTCTCTTTGTAATGGACAACATTTTAAGTGAAAACAAAAACTGACATATGGAAAACTGAACAAACACATTAAGATTCTATTGATACTTTAGTACAAGGATACATGGGTAATTTTTGATGTGTATGAGTCAACCTCTACTCAATCCAAGTCATGGTGTGGCCGGTACCACTCAAAGTGTCTTCCTTTTGTTTAAAATGGACACACTTTTAAGTAAAAACAACTGGCATGCCGAAAACTGACCAAACAGATTAGGATTGTGTTGATACTTTAGGAAAATGATCCATGGGTCATTTTTGATGTTTACGAGTGAACCCATCCTCAATATGAGGTGCGGTGTGGCCGACATCACTCAAAGTGTCTCTCTTTAGTTTGAAAAGGACATCATTTTAAGTGAATACAACAACTGACATACGAAAAACTGACCGAAGTCATTCAGATTCTATTGAAACTTTAGGAAAACGATCCATGATTCATATGTAATGTGTATGAGTCAACCTTGCCTCAATCCGAGGGCAGGTGTGACTGCCACCACTCAAACTATCTCACTTTTATTTGAAATGGACAACATTTTAAGTGAAAATAATAACTGGCATATGGAAAACCGACCAAATGCATTCAGATTGTGTTGATACATTAGAAAAAGGATACATAGGTCATTTGTGACATGTAAGAGTCAACCCCGCCTCAATCAGTGGTGCGGTGTGGCCGACACTACTCAAAGTGTCTCTATTTTGTTTAAAATGGACATCATTTTAAGTGAAAACAACAACTAAAATATGAAAAACCGATCAAACACATTTGGATTCTATTGAAACTTTAGGAAAATGATCCATGGGTCATTTTTGACATGTACGAGTCAACCCCGCCTCAATCCGAGATGAGGTGTTACCGAAACCACTCAAAGTGTCTCACTTATCTTTGAAATGGACAACATTTTAAGTGAAAACAACAACTGACATACGGAAAACCGACCAAACACATTCAGATTCTATTGATATAATAGGACATGGATCCATGGGTTATTTGTGACATGTAAGAGTCAACCTCGCCTCAATCTGAGGCACGGTGTGTCCGGTACCACTCATCAATGATTGTCGCAAACTCTTTTTCATGAGTTGGGTAGTTTCACTCATGGGGTCATAAGTGACGAGACTCCTATGAAAATTCCTTTTCACCATATATCATAAAAAATACAAGTTCAATGAAAAATTCATTACAAATCATTACATACCCAAATCTAGGATCAGAAAAAAAAATTGGGATTTGAGCCAATTTCAAACTCTTATTCAACTCTAATAAGTATTTCTAAGACTATTCTGCCTATTAGAATTTAATGGGAAGGTGGGGGGGCTGTGCTGGTTGGGGGGGGGGGGGGGTTGTGTAGGGGTGAGGTGAATTACTACTGGAAGAGTGGTTGTCATATGAATATTGAAATGGGTGTAAATAATGTTTGAGTTATTGAAACTGTTATTCAACTATACTGGAAGATTGTTGTCATATGAGGATTAAAATAGGGAATTTTAGTACATGACATTGTTGGAAGAGTTTGACGGTTTTACGTGTTTTTTGTGCTATTGTAGGTGTTTTTATGCTGTTTTAAGTCTATTTGTATGTGTGTTTTATGATATTTTTTATGCAGGTGTTTGCTGGAGGGGCTACTAGAGGGGCTGCTGTGCAATAGTTCTGAAAATACACAATACCAACGGTTTTAAACCGTTTTTATACTTTGAGTGAAATTTAAAAACTATCCCAATAGTTTTAAAACTGTTGGTATAGTGTTTAGTCTTCAATATATACCAACGGTTTCAATGAAACCGTTGGTAAAAATTCTATACAAACATATACCAATAGTTAGACTACAACCGTTGGTAAATCAATACATACAGTGGCCTATACCAAGAGTTTATATCAAACCGTTGGTATAGGGCTTTCCTCATGGCTTACTGCCCTATGGTTTGGAAAACCGTTGGTATAGGTTATACCAACAGTTTTAAACCATTGGTATAACCTTTATTTCCAGTAGTGTTTTTAGGATCAATCACTTTAGATTTTATAATATTTATCTAATTTTGATATTTACATTGATAAATTACCCATTTGTTGTGATAATTCTTCAGCTATTAAAGAATAGTTATGATGTTTTATTTTTAAAAAAGTTTTTTATTTTTTGAAAACTAATATTTTGTAAAATAATGTTTTTGAAATATAGGAG
The DNA here is from genome assembly GCA_963277665.1 of Viscum album. Taxonomy (NCBI): domain Eukaryota; kingdom Viridiplantae; phylum Streptophyta; class Magnoliopsida; order Santalales; family Viscaceae; genus Viscum; species Viscum album. The sequence goes on from OY728133.1 coordinate 1,736,456,428, forward strand.
AAATTTCTTGTATGTTTGAACTAAAACATAAATGGAAACATTTTTTTTTGAGAAAGTTTTTTTTCAGACACAGAGGATCAAACTAAGTAGCATCATATGCAGAGTATCAGATAGACCAGCGCTGTTCATAGAAGTCATCAAAAAGTTAAAGCTGTTGATCAAACACATAATCGATCTTAAATTAATTGATATGAAGTTAAAGATCCATCGAAAATGATGTTCTTTAGAAATAAGTTTCAAAGTTAGTAAGTTATAATGTTGATAAAGAGGTTGAATGAATACAGTGATGTCATGAGTTAAAAATTTATTAAACTTTATAACCTTAAGTTAGATGATATTCTTCCAATCTTGAAGTTCACATAAATAATGAAAACTCCCATGATAAAATATTTTGAATAAATAGAGAAATATTAAAGATTATATCAGTTCTAGGAATCAAGAAAAGTTTTTTACTAGATCCATAAGTACCATAAACTAACGTTTTTCATAATTTTGATTGAGTTATAGATAATTAGGTTTGAATAATTTCAATTCTTTAGAGTGGAGTTTCCATATTATTGAGAATTACATCATAATGATAATTCCATAATTAGGAGTATTCCATCAGAATGACTCTCATAAAGAAAAATAATCAAACTAAATGTGAGGATGAAATATAATTAGACTGAATCTGAGAAGAAAAGTTAATCTGAATGACTCTTAGTAGGAAAGTCAATCAAATAATCTCTAAGAATGAAAGTCAATCTGACTGACTCAGAGGATGAAATTCAATTGGAATGACTCTGAGGAGGAAAGTAAATTGGACTGAATCTTAGAAGGAGAGTTAATAAGACTGAATATAATAAGGAATGTCAATTCTAAATGAGCTGAGGAAGTTCCATCATAATGAGCTGAGGAAGTTCCATCATACTGAAGAAAAGTTATAAATTTCAAGAAGGATGGTTACTAATAAGACTCAAAATGATTCAAGAAGGTTCGAGGAGAGTTAAAGTGGTCAAATATGAAGTTCAAATATGAGTGAATTTTAGATGTTTTTTAATTTGATTAAGTGGGAATTTTTTTTCACTTTACAACCTTTAACATTATAGGAATTCTATAAATAAATTTACAATAAATTTGTACTTTAAAATCTTTTCTCATGTCCAAAAAGTGGAGCACTACAGAGTTTTTGTAAGAGTTACTTTCTGGATAGAGATCTCATTAGATGATCAGACAACTGAAGGTTTTATTACTGGATTGAGGAAGATCATACAGAGGAAGATCATACTGAGGAGTTGATTATAATTTGAGAAGTAAAATTTTAGAAAATGGTTCACTATAATGAGTCCATTGTAATGAGTTCATCATAATGATTCAATCAGACCGAGGCAATCAGATCCAGGGTGATTGAACTGAGGTTAGAGATAGAGTTTTGGGGATCACAAGTTTTTCTGATATTTTCTTTTGTGGATCAATTATTTATAATCAAAATTTGTAAACTGATGATATTTAGTATAATCATTCCTATTGAGAGATAGAAGGTGTCTAATGAGAGTTGAGACTAATTGTATTCACTTATTCATTATAGTGAATTTCTATAGACCCACAAGAGTGGTTATGGAAAGGATATTGGTTATCACAATGAGGGTGAATATTATAAATCTCATGTTCATTACTCACTTTACTAATTTTTTATGTATGATTATTTACTAAAAGATGATAAGGTGATGAACTTTAACAGGTTTTAGGGGTTATGTCTCTAAAAGTATTGAAACTTATAAAAATTTAAAAATTTATTCAAACCCCCTTCTCAGTTGTTATTATATCCTTTATAAATTTAATTGGTATGAGAGAAATTTTCCCTTATTTAATCCTTATCAGGGATAATATTGATTCTTTCAACAAAATAGTAATTCCTACATTTCATGGAAATAATTATTATCGATGAAAAATTAGGAAGATTCCTTATCTCCTATCACTTGTCCTGGAAATTGTCGATGCTTCTACAATTGGGTTTTTACTTATTGAGAAGGATGCCCCAATGAATTTTATTGATATTATAAATATTTAAGTTGATGGAAAATCTTGAAATTACATTCTTATGCCTTTTTGATAAATTTTTTATATGAAGGTAATGGGTCACAAAACTTTAAACAATATATGTGATACTTTGTAAAGTATTTTTGAATGGAATAATAAAGTGAAGTAAGTAAAGCTACAAATATGATGTATTACATTAAAAACATAAAAATGAGAGATGAAGAAATAATTGATGAATCTTCACCAGGGTAAATGAAATTGTTTTCAATATCAAAGGATTCAGAGAAGTTCTAAAAGATTCTAAAATAGTGAAGAAACTTATGAGAAACTTTCTAAATAGGTTTGATTCTAAATTTTTCTCTTTATAAGACAAGAATGATTTATATATTAATGAATTTCATAAATTTTTTATTTCTTATGAAATGAGGAAATCTTGTGATTTAAAAATAATATGAAAGATGAAATGGATTTTGAATCCATGAGAAAGATGAAAATATAATATGTTGAATATGTTGATCCTTATGACTCAATAGATAAATAAGTTGATTATTTCAATGTTTAAATAATTTCTCTTATATTCAATAACTCTCAAAGAGGAGGAGTAAAGTATAGAGGTAAACTTCATATTAAATGTTTTGTGTGTGGTGTAATTGATTTTTTTTGTGAATTTTCCCAAGAATAATTTTGGTGAATATTGAGATGATTTTGATGAAAAATCTTGATGGAAGAAGTGGAAAAAAATTTATAAAGAATAAAATTCATCCATAAAATCTAAGAATATGTTTATTGGGAGTAATAGAAGTATGTTGAGTAAGAAAGATAAATCAGACTCAACTAAAAAAAATTCAACTAAAGATGAATGTTTAGAAAAGTTTAGAACATTCTTTGAAAAATTTGAGAAAATTGAACTATCCTCAAATAGTAAAGAAGGAGGTGAAGAATCTTATAAAGAGTATCATCTCAAAATAGAACTTGTTTCATGTCTTGAGAAAAATATATCTCTCAAGAAAGAAACCAAAATTATACAAAAATATTGTGGAAAAGTTATATAAGGTAAAATTTGATACTTCTAAAGTTGTTGAGAAATTTCCAAATAAGAATCATGTGAAATCCTTACCCACCAAAAATAACGTTCCATCTTTTTTTTCAAACATTCCTGGAGAGAATAATGGTGTTGGGAAAGATTGGGTTGAGAAGGGATGTGAGAAACCTATCACATTTACAAAATTTTTAAACTCCCTTAGTAGGAAAGATGGTCCACACTAAGAGAATGTTAGAGCAGAAAGAAGTTATCAACCTCATTAAATTTTATATCGAGAAAGATATTACTTCAATAGAAAATTAAGATTTTATGGTTGTTGTTGGTGATATGGAATATATGGGCTCAAGGATTATAATTTATGTAATAACTTATCTCCTATAGGAATAATTTTTTAATAGAGTGAAAGAATTAGTTATAGTATAATGAGAAACTTTCCTAAGTTACAGAAATTTGGAAAATTAAATTCTAAATATATTATAAAGTTTTCAATGAAAAATTATTTTAATTTTATGAAAGAAGTTTATGGCATATGTGATCAACTGAGTTATTTTGATAAATAATTTTTGACTACTCTTCCAAGACCAGTCTTGTATATAATAAAATAAAAGGAATTATGAAAAAATAAATTTGAAGAAATAGATTTTGTTGTTGATATTTACTTGAAAGAAAGTAAAAGAAAAAAAACAATGGATACCTGATAATGGTTATTTTTCACACATGATAGGTGATTTAAAAGTCTTTAAATGTGTTGAAAATCATAATGAAGGTGATTTTACCTCTGGGAACGATAGTTCTATAAAAATAATAGGAATCATAATTGCTGAGATTGAAGTTGAAAAGTTAAAATCTAAGGAATTCATGTTTATTGATAGACTAAAATATAACTTACATAGTGTAAGTCAACTTGTGATGATAGAAAAGAAATGATCTTCATAAAATATTCTTATGTTTTCAAAAGGGTTAAAGAAGGAAAATTTATTACAAAATGAGAAACATCTAATGAAAATATCTTCCAAATATAAGAATTTATCAACTCCTGTTACTTAAGGGATGAAGATGCAAATAAGTTGTGCTATCGAAGACTTGGCCACCTTGGGTAGAAAAACATGAAAAAAACTTATAAGGTTGATGTTGTTTTAAACTTTATAGAATTGAAAATAAGTGTATAAGATGTTTTTTTTAACTTTTCAGAATTGTAATATAACAAAAAAAAGTCATAAGAGTTAAGACTCAATCTACCATAATTATTGAAATTATTCATTTTGAATTATGTGGGCCGATAAGACTTCAATAAAAAAAGGGGATTTGTACTTTATTAATTTTTTTATGATTTAAATTGAATTAAAAACATAATGTTTTTGAAACAGAATTCACAGGCTGTAGAAATGTTTAGAGTCTTCAGAAAAGAAGTTGAGAAATAAATGGGGGTTTATATAAAGGAGATGGGAATATATAATGGAAAAGAGTTTACAAGTAATAATTTTGAAACTTATCTTAGAAATAATGGAATTAAACATCAGTATAGTGATCCATATACCTCATAAAAAATGTAGTAGGAGAAAGGATGAATACAAGATTGGTGGAAATGTGAAGAAGCCTGTTAGTAGAATACAAAATTTCAAAGTTCTTCTGGATAGAACTGGTTAATACTATTGTACATGTTTAGAATAGATGTTTTTTGATTCAGTAATCCAACATGAGTTCTTATGAAATGTGGTATACAAAAAAACCTTCATTGAATCACTTAATTGTTTTTGGAAGTCCATACTTACTTAAAATAAAAAAAATCAGATATGGGAAAGTTTGATGAGAAAGATGAGGAAGGAACTTTTATAGGTATTCACCCAGTGGATGAAGTTAAAAATGTTGGAATAAATATTTCAAAATTTAGTGGAATCCTATGATGTGAAAGTTGTTGAGAATATGATTTGTTTAACAAAAGTTATAGAAAAATTTGAGGAAGAAAAACTGAAAGTTTCTAATGAAAATGAAAGTGAGAAAACTAATGTGCATGAATATTCAGATGAATCATGTGGTGAGGAAATTGGATTTGAAAGAGGAACATTATACTTTCATAATTAATAAAATCATGGCGATACTAAAAATATTATAGGGAATTATAAAAATCCAGTTCATAATAGAATAAAGGTGATATTAGAAAATTAAACATCACTCATCTCAAAACTATAATTAGTTTCAGAATCTGTTCAACACAAATAATTCGTGAATGATATGGATAAATTGTTAGATCAAATTAAGAAAAAATAAACATGGGAACTTGTTCCATGTTTGAAAGGCAAAAATTTTATTGAAATGAAATGGGTTTACAAAATAGTGTTGAATAAATATGGATAAGTTTAAAGAAATAAATAAAGTCTTGTTTGTAAAGGCTATTCATTGGTGGAAGGTGTGGATTGATGAAACCTTTTCCCCCCGTTTCAAGGTTGGAAACCACTAGAATGTTTCTAGTAGTGGCTACTCACTATAATTAGAAAGTATACTGTATGGTTGTAAATTCACCATTTCTCAATGGAGATATTGAATAAGAAGTCTATATTGAACATACTTGTAGTTTTCTACTTAATGGGGTTGTAAAAAAAGTTTTTATATAGAAGAAATATTTTCATGGGATAAAATAGTCTCAATGTTCCTATTATTTTATGATTGAAAATTGTTCTGGAATGTTTAATTTTTCTAAAGTAAAATTTGATAAAAACTTATACATGAAATATTTTGGACCTGTAACTCTAATTGTAATTATTTATGCGGATAATATAATTTTTTTTTCTGGAGACATAGATGATGTTTGAGAATAATTTACTGAATAAATAAAAATGAACTTTTATATTTCAATGGAATGAGAATTAAAATTCTTCCTTGGTTTACAAGTTTAATAAAAAGAAAAATACATTTTATATTCTCAAGAAACATATAATGGGGAATTGTTAAAAACGTTTTTCATGGAAGAATCCAAAGAAGGTTCTACTCCTATCTCAGTGGGGATGAAATTGATTAAGGATAAGTAAAAAAAGTGTAAATCATAAAGGCCATCCGAATTTGATAAGAGGTGTACCTTACCTTATAGCCTCAAGTAATGATATTGTTTATACTGTGACTTTGTGATATTGGTATCAAAGTAATCTTAAATAATCACATATGTTGTAAGAAAAATTAATTTTTATATATGTAAAATGAAAAACTTTAAAAGGGTTATTAGACAAAATAAACTGTGTAACAAAGTTTCATAGTTATACATATTTTAATTGGGCTCGAGATTGTAATGATTGAAAATAAACCACAGGATTAAAATTACTCTTGGGTGAATGTTGTGTAAGTTGGCATAGTAAGAAACAATGTTTAGTTACTTTGAGTATAGTGGAATTAGAATATGTTGCGTCTACTCAGGCCAGTAATTAGAAGTTTTGGATTAAGGTTCAGCTGGAATACTTGAAAGTAAAAGTTTCTAAACCATTGAAGATAATTTTTTTAATAGGTGTGTAATTTATCTTTTTAAAAATCATGTTTGAAATTCCGGATCAAAAAACATTGATATAAAATTTCACTTTATAAAATTGAATGTTATTACTGGAGTTGTTTTGCTGGAATATATATCAACAAAAGATCAAATTTAGGATATCTTCATAAAGTAAATTCCAAAAGAAAGGTTTATTGAGTTGAGTTTGAAAATTCATGTTCATACTCCCCCAATAACATCCTAAATTCTACAAGGAAGTTCCCTATCGTGCTTTGGGTTATGTTGAAAAAGGGGGAGAGAAAGTAACAACTTTGTACTCTATAAAATTTTTTAATTATATTTTTTTATGAATCTAAAGCTGTTATTATCAAATAACGGGGTATATAATAATCAAGGTGGATTTAAAAAAAAGGTGAGAAAAGAAAAAAGTGTAGAAGATTTTATCTTTACTTGGAAGAAAATATTTTTTATCACTGAGGGATATAATTCCTTCAAAAACATTACTTTATCTAGTAGTGGGTGTCAGGAAACTCTCTTTTGAGGAAGGCTGTATTTTGATAAAAGTTTAAAACTTTGATTTGTTTCAAAAATTTTGTTGTGAAAAATCACGACTCTTTGAAAAATGGTGAGTTTTTACAGTAGTTAATGAATGTTATCAAACAAATCAAAATATATAAAATTAGGAACCTTTGTGATGTTTTGTTTTTAACAAACTTTTTTTGTTGTTGACAAGTAATATTTTCTAAAATAATGTTTTTGAAAAATAGGTGAAAGTTGATGAATGTTCAAACCCAAAAATAAAGGGGGAGAAACATTTTGATTTTTAGAAGGTTGTTTTTCAGACCTAGAGGATTGGATTGAGTAGCACCAGATCCAGAGCATCAAACTGAGTAACAGTAGTCATAGAAGACATAAAAAATTTAAAGTTGTTGATCAGACCACTAATACAAAAAGTATTTATCACACCAGATTTTTTATGTGATCTATTCATTATCTTTGAGAAAAAACCATTTATCTTGCTTTATCACATCGATTATATAATAAATGACATTATAAAGAGGTTTATATGCCTTTCTACACAAATTTTTATTTAACCAACATGAAAATGCTGGGTATGTTGCTTTATCATGTTAGTTATTATAAAACCAACATGATAAAGTAATTTATCACCTTTATCATGTTAGTTACATAATAAACAATCTAATAAATATGATTTATCACATTAGTTATCATCTAAATAATATTATAAAGTAATTTTCATTTCTTTTTTACATCAGTTATATGATAACTAATGTGATAAATTATATTTTTATGTTGGTTATTATGTAACCAATGTTATATACAATTTAAAATTTTAGGAATCATTAGTTTGAATCATTTTGGTGTTATTCTCTCTCCGTAAATCTGACTCATTTCTCTTGATTGGAATCCTTGAACCTCATTTCTTTGACTCCATGGACTCAAATATTGTTTTTCCATTTTTATATATCTTTAATTATCACTGGCCTCATTGTTGCGCATTCGATATGCTCCACTCTTAGGTTAGAATTGCACATCGATCCTCTCTTTCAGTTGCTCAATGGTGCCGAATCCCAATTTTTTTTTCTATTCCATATACTCAAATATTGAATTACCATATTATTAAACCCTCATATTTCATCAATCTCATCGTTTCACATTAAAATATATATATTATTGTATCAAATATCATATCACCAACTTAATTTACCTTAATTATGCATTGATTAATGTGAAAAAGCATGTATATTTCATTATATCTTAATGTTGTGGTGTTTCTATTAAATGGAAAGGAATTATCATTTAATTGTTTCATATATGTTTATACTGTATCCCATATTAAATTTCTACATTGAATCTCAAAATGTTTCTTATTTGGATGATGTTTTTGAACCATCCATTTTTTATGCATACACTTCCATGTGCATGAATAAATTTCAAATACTGTTATAAAATTATTAGTGACTTAGTAATCTTAAAATTTAATATTTACATACATTGTAATTTTTATATATTTCAATATAAAAAACCATAAACTAGTTTATATGCATATAAACACTTTTCTATTGATGTGAGAATATTATTACCATGAAAAATAATATATTAAATATGCAGTTTTCATATTATTATCTACTGTTAATATATTGTTGAAATTATTGGTGAATACATAATAGGAACTATCAATTAGTTCATTTACATATTATTTTTATATTTTTATAGATATATTTTGATGTAATTACACATGAATCACACGATATTCATATTAAAAGAATTTTTGTCCCTATAAATTTGGATTTTTATTGCATCTAATGAAGTAGACTGTAATATTTAAAATGTGGGTTATTATTGTGTTACATTAAAATAAAACATGTTTTAAAAGAATAAATAGTATATAATATGCTTTTCCAAATTTTCATAATACACTTGACATAAATAATATATAATATTAATTTTGTATCTATATATATATGTACCGCATTTCAAATCCATCATTTTTTTGTTTGAACTCTTCTACAAGATTATATTATAGTATGAATTAATGTTTCAACAAATAATTTTTGGATTTTTTCATGGAATTTTTTTTAGAAAATTATATGATAAAGATACAAATAAAAATGGAAAATTCACACTTTATTTGGATTCTGTTCAATAATATTCAATTTCAAGTATATCTTATTTCATTCAGAGGAAAATAAAAAATTATATAATTATTTAACTTTATTTTCTTTTGTAAATTACTTCTATCCATCTGTTGTTATGATTTACAATTTATAATTAAACTTGTATTCCATTGTTGTCCAGAATTTATGACTATACTTTTCAAATATGTATGCATTTTTTTTATATCCCAAAATTATGTTACTTTCATGTTATGACATATTTGATATAAATTGAGAATTTATTTATCTTTTCAAGATATATATATTTGATATTTTTTATAGATAATAATGAATTGAAGTTGGATTACAGAACTTCAACTAAGTGATGAATATGAGGAAGGTGTTGATGATTTTTTGGAAATTTCTAAACAAAATTTTCCAAATAATGACATATTTTTTCTATCCATTCCTGAAATGTTTGAACATTAAGAATTTAAAAAGTAAAGAGGTCAAAGATCATTTAATTTTTCAAGGTTTTAATCTGACTTACAACCCTTGTATTTTTCATGGTGAAACTAGGTATAATTTCGTATCTCTTGATGACAATCCTTTGCAAGATGATAATTCTGATCAAATTGAAGAAATTATTTGTGATATTCAATTAAAGGAAATTGAGAAAGAATAAAAAAATGAGTGTCTATATGACAATGGTAAAAAACTATTTTATTCAAGTTGTATGTAATTTATGGTTTTATCAACCGTGTTAATATTTATTTACTTGAAGTTGAAACATGAATGGAGTGACAAGAGTTTTATAGAGTTGATACAATCTTTAAAAGACATTATTTCTAAATAAAATGATCTTCTAGATTCAAATTATAAAGAGAATAAAATACTACAACTAATGAGATTAGGATACAAAAATTTACATGCCTTCCCAAATAGATATGTTCTATATAGGAAGGAATAAAAATATATTTTTGGGTGTCCTAAATATGGGACATCACGGTATAAGTTTAAAGAAAAACCATAGGCTGATTTTGCACTTAAGGAGACCCCTGCCAAGGGATTTTGTATTTTTATTTAATTCCTCTAAAATTTTTATCTTCATATTCAAGTAATAAAAAAGGTTAACATGAAATAAACATGATTGGATATGTGATGGAAAATTATGACATCTAACTTATTTTCTACATTGTAATAAAATTGATCACTGATTTTCTACATTTGGAAATGAAGTTAAAAATATCAGACTTGGACTATGTATAGATGGAATGAATCCATATCAAAGCCTTAATAACACACATATTTAATGGACTATTTTATTGTAAATTTAAAAATTATATCCAAAATTTATTATGAAGTGAAAATATGTCATATTGAGTTTAATGATATATGGACCAAAACAACCCATAAATAATATTGATGTTTTCTTGTCATCGTTAATTGATGATTTGAAATTATTATTGTAGAAAGGTATAAGGGTGTATGATTCCTATAAATTGGAATATTTTCAACTACATACAATGATTATTTTCACTATAAATGACTTCCCAACGTTTGAATATTTGTCTTGATACAGTGTTATGGGGTATAAAGCTTGTCCAATTTGTGAACAAAAGACTTCATATTATCAACCATGGGAGAAAAATAGTATACATGGGCCATCTAATGTTTTTGTCTATGGATTACTCTTATAAAAGATTAAAAAATTAATTCAATGGAACACATGAATTTTATACTACTCCAAAACCTTTATCCAATAATCAATATTTTGAGTGGGTGAAAAACATTGATGTGAAATTAAAAAAGATACAAAAATTTGGTAATGATAGAAATATTTGGAAGAAATAGTCAATTTTTTTGAGCTACCATATATCATGAGGTCAAACATAACATTGATTTAATGCACATGGAGAAGAATATCTTTGAAAGATTGATTGGAAAATTGTAAGATATTAAAGGAAAGTCTAAAGATGGGTTGAATCCAAGATTGTACTTACTCTTAAGGGGAATACGTTTGGAGTTGGCTCCCACTTCTGATGGAAGGAAAAAATTCCTACCCCTCTATTTTCATACATTATCCAAGAGGGATAAAATTTACTTTTGTCAATGTCTTCATGATATCGAAGGGCCACATGGTTTTTCTTCAAATGTAAAAAATTTTGTGTGATTAAAGGATTTGAAGTTGATTGGGAAGAAAGATCATGATTATCATGTCATGATGCAAATACTCCTACCGGTTTCATTTTGTGGAATATTTCCTATCCATGTTAGAATGATTATCATTAAGGCATGTTATTTTTTCAATTCAATTTTTAATAAGGTGATTGATTCGAATGATTTGAACTCTTTTCAGAACGAAGCAGTTTTTATACTTTTTCAATAGGAAGTGTATTTTCCTCCATCTTTTTTCGATATCATGTTGCATTTAATGGGTCACTTGTTGCAAGAAATAAATCTTTGTGGACCTATTTATCAATCTTAGATGTATTATTTTGAATGGCATATAAAGATATTAAAGGGGTATACTAAGAATCAATGTCGACCAAAATCCTCCATTGTTTAGAAGTATATTTTTGAGGAGGTTTCCTATATTTTTATAAACTATTTGTCTACATTGGAGGACATTAGTTTGCCTACATCTCACCATGAATGAGTTAATTATGGGGGAAAGGGGATCTATGGCTTGAAATTCAAATCGTTAATAGGTGAATAGATAAAGAAGGTACATTTATACATCTTGAATAACATAGACGATGTTCATATATATATAACATTGGATATTAATATGTTGAAAAAATTTTATCCAAAGAAGAAAGATATATGGATTTTTAATGAGAATAAAAAAATTTCTTGGCATGGTTTGAGGAGACCTTGCATGGTTGATTAGAAGCATCAAATACATTGAGATGATTAATGGATGGTACAAGTTTAAATTTGAAAACATGGTCCAAGTATGACATTAATGGCTATAAATTTCATACTAAAGATCAAGACAACAGAAATGTGGTTAAAAATACTAGTGTGTTAGTTTTTATAGAGGCAATGCATTTTTTCAGTGCCAAAGACAAAATCACAATATTTTCATCAACCACATATTATAGATTCATTAAATAAATATGGATGGTTGATTAAATTAAATTTAAAGTCCCAATGTTTATCTACAAATGGTTTATTGGTAAAAATAGTGTCAGACATGATGAATTTGGAATTTCACTAGTTAATCAGAATAAATTGGAGTACACAACTGATTGTTTTATCATGGAATCACATTGTTTTTTCTATGATCATTATCAATATGATATGAAGTGGTCTATTGTTTTACAAAAAAAAAACAGTATATTGGTGATGATACACTTTTTGAAGATGTTGATTTATGTGAGATCTCTACTTCTATGGAAATATTGACAAATAATATTGATGATCATGTCATTGATATAGTTTTTTGTATACAGAATGTTCATGATGGAGGAATTTCAGAAAAAAAAAACCTTTAGTACATTCCTAATATTATAGGTAACATATTTTTATTTCTGGTTTACTTATTTAAATTTCATAAATTTTTAGATATTTTAATCTAATTTTATTTATTAAAACACATATTATAATTAATAATTTAAATTATATGTTTATATTAGTTTTATTTTTTTTATTTTACCATGTTTAACCTGCAGTAACTTATCTATTAATTGATTTTGTTTAAAAAAATTATTTTAAATTTAATATGTTAAATAAAAAAAATATTGTATATGAGTATATTAAAATATATTTTTTGGTGTAAAAATGTTTTATGAGGCTGGAGAAATTTTAATATTCACAAACCATTTTTGTTTTTTATTCATTAATTTATTCCATTTTATCTCTCATTACTATTTTTATCATTTAATTTTACTATAAAAAATATGAATAAAAATGTGTTAAGTTTATTTTAATTTACCTTTTGTTTGATAACTGTTCATTTTTTATTTACATTTGTATGAAATAATTGGATTTCTATATTTTTTACTAATTGTTTCTTGATTTGATTTGTAGGATAACGATAGATCAATCATCTGATCTATCACATACTTATATAGATGATCATACTCATACCTTTAGGGAGGAATTTACACATAATACTATTGAAAAACATCCTCATCCTTCTTTACACGAGACATTTACTTCCATAGGGGGAAAAATATTTTGAAAGTTGGTAATTGTGTCACCCCACATTTACCAAAATTTTGAGTTGCCTGCTACATGCACCAGAGGATACCAGTATACCTTGATGATAATGATATTTCAATAGGTCCAAATTTAAAACAATTCATGAATTTTTTAGTAGTACAAGTTAAAAGAAAAGTTATTATTTTGTTTGATGATTGGTGAAGTGTTGATAAAGTGACATTGTCTCACTTCTGGGAGACCATTTTAGTATACCTATTTGTTATTATTTTACTTATCTTGAAATGTTTATAGTAATATATGTTTCCCACTTATTATCAGATGACATATGATATACCTAATACTGGAAGAATTAAGAAGAAATGTTTATCATTGGATGCTAGTGGATTAAGGGATTTTAAATCATCCCTCACATCATAGTTCATTTTTGGGGATAGAAAACATCATAATCCATGTGATAGATATCCATTTATAGATGAAGATACTTTGATGAAATATATTTAAAGTAGATAACTATAATAGTTTTTTGTATGTGCAATGTTACCTTCGAGAAGTTTTATTTATATTAGTAACAATGTTAATGATTTATTTATTCTTAATTTTTAATTTACTACAATTGTGGAGATCTCATCAGGAGATCCAGTCTAGAAATGTTTACCCTCATACGTTATCTTGGGAGGATATATTATATTAGAAGAAAAAATTATTGTAGAAAAGATTTAAAATCTAAGAGATGGGTCTGTAGGGTCTACAGTGGTTTCCCCTCCTCCTCCAGCTAGACATGAGAAATGGAAACATCTTACTTAAGAGTTGAGGGTTTTAGATGAAAGGATTGTAAGATATTTACTTTATTTATTTATTTAAGTTAAATAAACTCTTTATATATTGTGATTTATTATATATTTTTTCATATATTCCATACACAATTATCTTGAGGTGTAGAGAACACATGAGGTATTTATGGTTGAGGGTAGAAATGATATTTTTGCCATGGAATTAGGAAAGTCTAAACTCCCAGGTCGTGTATGAGGATACCCTGTAGGTGTATCAGTAAAAAAGTGTTTCCACATTCAAAAGATTATTCAATGGATAATTTATATAAAAAAGAAATAGAATATTTTGAAGTTGATGTTCGGGATATTTGTGTGATGGTAGAGAACATGATCAGAGCTTTAGGACAATTGATGTTTAAAGTGATGAAAAGATAGTTTCATACCACTGATCTGACTCCTCCACCATCTCCAAAAGATCCCACTCTTCCTACTTATCATAATCATACATATACACCTAAAGAAACCACTCCTTATTATCCTACCACTACACCCCTACTCCACAGATTCCCAGTTATTGTGAGTTATATTGTAAGAACCCTTTTTTTCACTCATTTATGAATCCTTTAAATTATGGTATAATTAATTATTTTAGACCTAATATGGATGCCTGATGAGTTAGTGAAGGTACCAGGGGTGTTTAGGTCTTTTTTGGAGCCCGTAACGCATCCTTTTGAGGGAAATGGGCCCATCTTATGGTTAGAAGAAACTGTGTGGTTATGACTTATGGTTAGATATAGCTTTGCGGATGGTCTGCATTTTCAGGTAGAGCCATATCACATGGTTGGTGCACACTTTCTCAAATCGTGAGACCTAACCATACAGCACACCCCTTCCTACAGATGCCCATTCATGGTTAGCATATGGTTTGGAAAATCGTGTAGCCAAACTATACACATGATAAATTTTGGGTAATTTTACATTTTCCCTTAATGTTCTAATTTTAACCCCTCCTTCCTCCAATATGATTTTTCAGTAGGATGAACTCCATTTCCTCCCATTTTGGATATTTTTGAAGGAATAACCTAGGGATCAAGAGATATCCTTCATCCGGGATCCGTTCGTGCATCCATTCATCACACCGGATGCACAACAATAAGTACCTGAGTTTTTTTGAGCCATTCTTTGTCTCTATTACTCTCGACCTAGTAATAAAGGTGTAAGAATTTTTACTTTTTTATCAGATCTAGTTTATTCCAATACAAATTAGAGGAAAATGATAGATTAGGAAAGTCATACAAGCCTATGGTGTGTGGTCTATAACTCATCCCTCAGGTTTGTTGATTTTAGAAATTGTCATGTGGGGCCTGCTAATTTCGTTATGTATCATTTATTGTATTTATTTGCCTTGATTATAGTAATTATAACTGTATGGTTATGATCATTCCATTAATGTGATTGGTTATTTGTGGTTATATCCAAAACTCCTAACAACCCATGTAGAGTGATATTCCATAATTGTGTTTTTAGTGTTTTTTTACACTTTTAAGCAATCATTTAGGTGTTCTCAAGCTCAAATACACTAATTGTAAGCCTCCTTATATTAATTGACTATTGAACCATGAAATTGTGAATAGTTTGTTTCTTTTCAATTCCACTTAACCCACCTAATGTATGTTCCGAAATATAATTAATTCATTCAAATAATATTATGGAAAGTATACTTAAGTATATGACGTGGCCTTATTAAATGTAAAGGAATATTTGGTTTCACGTCTGTAGCACATCTTCTCATGTTCATGGAAGGTAGTGAAGTGAACCTTGTTAATTGAACTTGAATTACATGGTTTTAATTAAAAGGTTGCATGCTACTTGGCCTTATCTAACTAATGAAAGGAAGGGGTTGAACTAAGTTAATTTTTTATGTCATAGTTATCATGTGACCAAATTAATTATAATTAAGTAAATATAAGGTTACTCTTTATGGAAATGGACCTTAACATATTTATAGTAAGTCTTGATCCATGTTTTCTCTTGGATTTCCTGTGGCAATGGCTTGGGTACTCGAGGAAATCATTCAGATTCAAGGATGTCTGTTTCCTGGGGTGAGACCTACTCGGGAACCCTATCCTTGTCTACCTCTGGATGCCCAATATGACACAAAAGGATACCTTAATTATTATTACTAGATGCCTCATATAATCTCCTTAGATCTAGTGTGACATTAGGTGAGTTGGTTACATCCTTAGGCTCAACCATAACTTATATTCTGTTTTGCCTTGTATGTATTCCTTGTACTCAGTTAGAAACATTATTGTGGGAATTCCTTGGATGATGATCTTGGGAATAGGATATTTATGACAGGATCCAGTTGCAAATAGCCTTTTGCGACGGGCCCCCGTCGCAAATTGCCCATTGCAGAAAACGGCATCGCAAAAGATATTTTTTGCAACGGGCCCATCGCAAAATAATATCTGTTGTGATGATAATTTTACCCATCGAAAAAAACCCCCTGATTATATACATTATATACCAAAAAATATTTTGTGACGGGCCTATCACAATTAGTTTTTGCGACGGGGAACTTACCTGTCGCAAATAGACTTCCGATTATATACATTATTTACCCATAAACCTTTTGCAACGGCCCCGTCATAAATACTAATTGCGATGTGCCCATTGTCCCATTGAAAATACTAATCTTAAAAAAATATATTTCACTTATTTGCGATGAGGCCCTGTCGCAAAAGTCCTCATCGCAAATACTTAAAATAATTAAAAATAATAATAAAATTATGATTAATGAAAAAATTATATCATTATTATAAAATAATAAAAAAATAAAAAATATTATTATTATTAGTAAAATAAAAAAATATTAAAAAATATAATACTAAAAAAATATATTTAATAAAATTATGATTAATAAAAAATTAATATTAATATTATTAAAATAATAAAATAATAAAAAACTATTAAAAGTTTCAATATTTTCAAAAAAATATTAAAAAATCATAAAATATTATTATTATTAGTAAAATAAACAAATATTAACAAATATAATACTAATAATAAATAATAAAATATTAAAAAAAATTAAATTATGCAATATTTCCACCAATATAAAATACAGAAACTGTAAATAGTTCATATTATTACAAAACTTTAATTTAAATGTTTTTAACATAAAAAACAAATCACTGGGGGGGGGGTCGTCCGGAGAAGGTGGAGGAAACTCCATCCCTAAACTACAAGTCAGACGGCTCATGTACTCCATCTACTCGTGATAATCCTACTACCGCCACAGCTCCTATTGACGTAGCTCCTCCTCGTGATGCTAATCCTCCTGTTGCTGCTACTGACACATCTCTTCATGATGCTTCTGCAAAGTCTGTATAAGCTCAGCCAGAGTTCACAACTGCTCCTAATACTGTGAGCCAGAATATGTTGTCTCTCCACAAGCTCCTCTCGAGCTGGACGCCGACATCGTAACAATACCATAATAAGTACCAGGAGTAAAATGAGAGCCAATACCAACTACTCGGCCCTTCTCAAAGCCATAATGAGTCACTTGCATCTATGCCTCCTCATCGAAATGGTGAGCATCGGTCTGCTCAATTGTCTCGTCCTAACCCTCAGCCTGTGTCTGAGAGGTCATAGCCTCATATGACTCCTTCAATTCCAATTTAAAATTAAAATTGTGAAAATATTATTTTCAATTAATTATCAAACTAAAAAAATAATACTAACCACAATCTGACACTTGTGGTCACCTCTAATCCTCTAGTGGCTGGATCACTGTACATCCTTCGATAAATGTCGAACTCCATAATATCGGGATGCTCAGCTACCTACAGAAATATAAAATAAGATGTTTATATTTAAATTTATATAAAATATTTAAAAAAATATACTTACCAGATGCTCTCTATGTGAACTAAATGTATGACAGCCAGCTCGATACGTCACCTCCTCTATCCCCTGGTTCTACCGTCCCACTGAAGATCTCCTCTGAAATACACCCCAACCAGTGTATACATAATCTATCCCAAATGTGAGATGAAATGTACTCTGTTCGGTGAGCTCTACAAGACTCATCAAATTCTGTCACTCCTGCTTTCTTAATGGTTGTCCTTCTCAAATTGTGAAAAAACTGACGGAAACGGTCACGCATAGAAACCTTCCATGCCGCGGGGATAGTGTCGCACATGCTATCATCTATAGGATACCATAAACCATACAAATAATTTATAATATCAAGTTATTAATAAAATAAATTTCAAAATAAATATTATTTATTTATGTATCGGCCAATGATGGAACATGTCACGTTGCACATCAACGGGAATCTGTTCTCATGTGATCCATGACCGAGAAAAATAATTGCGCAAGATAGTGCTCCCCTGTTCAATAGCTACATGGACACAATTGTGAAAAATGAATAAATAATAAAACAATTAGTATATATATAAATAAATTAATGAAATCTAACTAAAATATATAGGTTACCATACCTCAGTGTGTGTGTGGATCGAAACCAAGTTGTGGATGTCGCTCGGGGATAGGGTCAGGAATCATCAACCGTGCAAGACCACACCCCCTCTGCATACCCCTAAATCGCCAGTAGGCTGAGGGTCAGATGATCCAAAATCTCCCTCATCCAATGGTAGGTCAGCCTCCTGTAACTCGCGATATATATCAGGGTCCATCTGAAACACAAAATGATTGTTGTTAGTAGATAGTTGAAAATAACTATTATATATAGATATATATTAGTTATGATTATAACCAACATTTAACCATGTCAATGTTTATATTCATCCTCTTCTCCATAGCTATCAATGTCAATGTTTTCATCTTCCTCCTCAACATCATCAATATCCATATGAGTTTCAGTTTCAACATCTCTTGTCAATTAAAATTCAATTGTAACATCATTAACATCTTCATCACCATCGATCCTTAATTGTGGGGTGTCATCATTGATATTCACATCTCTTTCTGAATAAGATGGATTTTGAGCAGTATTTTGAATTCAATTCCTTCCACTTCAGCAGAACCACATTCAGTTTCAGTAAACTGATTTTCTCGAGATTTAATTTTTATTATGCTCCACCAATCGCTCAAGTCTTTTGAAGTAGCATAGTAATTTTTATAATAAATTTGATGTGCCTGTTGAGCCAGTAAAAATGGTTCATTTACTGTAAGAATACTTTTATATTTAATATCGATGATTCCATGAGTCAGATGAACACACAAGCCTCTATCAGTATCCAACCACCGACATTTAACCATTGTTATGTAATTGTATCCTAGATAACATAACTCAATAATTTCATCCAAAATTCCATAAAAGTCAACTTCATTTTCTCTGTGATGTGATCCTCTCAAGAAAACTCCACTGTTCATTGTTTTTTTTTGATTCCCCGTATGCATGTGTATGAAGTCAAAAACCATTCACCACATATGCCTTATAATATTTAACCAGTTTGGATGGTGGGTTACTCAATATACACAGTCGATTATCAATTTTATCAGCATATTGAGACACCTGAAAATTTGTAAAAAAACTATCAATATAATAAATAATAAATGGAATTGATATTAAACCATCAATAATTTATGTTACTAGTTTTTGAAACCATTGGGAAATTTTTTTTGTCTGCATTCTTCAAGAGAAACTGCTGCAATTTGTGGAAGTTGTTTCTTGATATGATTATCATATAACTAACAAATAAAATAATTTTAAATACTGTAACATAAATTATAGAATAAGTGATATAAGCACTCACATAACAAATGATGTCATTTCTTCACAGTTGAGCATAACATATGTATGATCTCTGTGATGTTCATCATCTGAAAGCCATCGTTCATGAACTCCATTGAAACCAATATTTGGATGATTAAAAACTGTTAATTGATTGTCCATTTTTTCATTAACATTCCCCTCATTTCGTCCCATGCGATTATGTTTTGAGGTATATTGAGATTCAAAACAATGAGAGAAGAAAAAAGAAATTTTTTCTTGCAAATTATCTTCCACAATTGAGCCTTCATCTGATAATTTGTTACATAATTTTTTCTTCAATTTCTGCATGCATCTCTCGAATGAGGACATCCATCAAAATTTTACTAGACCTCCACATTTAGATTCATGTGGAAGATGTAATATTAGATTTTCCATTGAGTCAAAGAAAGTCGGTGGAAATATTTTTTCCAGTTTACAAATAATTACAGCAACATCTTCTCCTAGTTTGCTTAGCGCATCATAGTCTATTGTCGCTATACAAATGTCTTGAAAAAAATATTATATGTCTGTTATCGAATCCCAAATCACAGAATTCAACAAACCTCTGAATCCAATCGACATTAGTCTTTCCATTATAACATGACAATCATGACTTTTTAATCCAGTAATATAACCATTCTTATCACATCTGCCCAAATCTGAAGCATAGCCATCTGGAAGACTCAAATATGTAATACACTGATAAAATAATAAGCAACTCTCTTTGGACAGTGTATAATCTGCTTTTGGCTTCATTGAACTCTATGATCTGACATTTTCAAACAGTTCAAGTTCTGGTCTCCTACAAATTTGGGCAATATCTAATCGTGCCTTTACAGTATCTTTGGTCTTACTTGGTGTATCCAAAACTGTATGAAATAAATTATCAAAACAGTTCTTTTCAATATGCATAACATCCAACATGTGGCAGACCAACAAATCAGACCAATACGGAAGATCCAAAAAAATGATCCATTTTATCCAATTATGTTTTTTCCCATAGCCATGAATTTTCTGTTGGTTTACTATTGGTCCAAATGTGAGGGGAGGTAATGGAAATAAAACTAATTTTAACTCTGTACCTGAGATCATCTTTGGAGGTTCATCCCTTTCAATTGTAGCTTTTCTAAAATGATATTTGTTTTCTGAAAAGGATTATCAGTTGGAAGAAATCTACGGTGATGATCAAAATAGCAAGGTTTTTTTTCCATTGATGAGCATAAAGGATTTTTTGTCTTTTATACAGTAAGGATATGATTTCAGACCATGTGTACTCCAACCAGATAAAATGCCATATACCGAAAATTCACTAATAATCCAAATCAATGCAAATTTTAATATGAAATTTTGTTTCACATCAACATCATATGTATTAACACCATCACTCCACAATGAATTTAACTCATCAATCAATGGTTTCAAATAAACATCAATATTCTTTTTTGGATGTCCTGAGATTAATAAAGTGAAAAAGATATAAGGCACCTTCATCAACATTCATGGAGGAAAATTTTACGGAGTCAAAAATACAATCCAACATTAATACTAACTACCATAAGAACCAAATAGACAGTAACTGTCAGTAGAAAGACCCAATCACATGTTTCGGGCTTCTATAGCAAAAGACGGATGCATATAGTCAAAATGTTTCCATGAATCTCCATCAGATGGATGATTCAAGATTTTATCAGTTGAAATCCTGGTTTTGTGCCGTGACATCATTGAAGTTGTGTTATGAGACATAAATAAATTTTTCAACCTGGGTGTAAGGGGGAAATATATTAACTGTTTTACTAGAATCGATCTAGAATTCCATGGTTGAGCTTCTTTATACCTCAATTGTCCACATGTGGGACAACTATCCGATGACTCATTTTCTCCAGAATATAATATGCAATCATTTGGAAAAGCATGAATCTTCTGATAACTAAGGCCCAGATTACAAACCAACCTCTTTCTCTCATAGTAATTTGCAGGCAACACATTTCATTCAGGTAATAGTTTTTTAACCAAAGAAAATATCTGATCAAAACAGTTGTTTCAAATTACATTATCTGATTTAATAACCATAAATTTTTCAACCGCTTCTAATTTTCTTATCTTGCAACCAGGATATAATGCATCCTCAGAAGATCTCAACAACTCATAAAATTCAGATGGTGCCAACTCAGGAGTTAAATCAATGTCATCGTGAGTTTCAGTTCTTTGCACAGATGGACCCGCAACATCATGTACTAAATTTTCAAACCATGATGGATCCAGAATCAAGTTATTAGGATCTTCTCTAGAACTGCGTTCACCGTGTTGATACCAAAAAACACTATCTGGTTGAAAACCAAACTGCAAGAGATGTCCCCCATCCTTGTCAACTGTGTCAAATGTTCTCAGAGCACATTTTTTACAAGGTCACTTAATTTTTCCTTCTAAAACATTTCTGGTTTTGATGATGCAAATGTTAAGAAAGCTTTAACACACTCAATATATATAAGATTTAAAACAGAACCATTTGGATTTCTGCACTGATTTATCCAAGCGTGATCATTCAATAATGACTGATGTCGACTTCCTTGTTCCATATTTTTCTACATAAAATATAAATTCATCACTATTTTTGAATAATTTGAAATTATAAAAACACTATCTGAAAAAATAAGATAAATAATTACAACTACTTCTTAATAATTACCTTTAATTAAGGGAGACACAATTTCCAGTGGATTGACCGCTACTCTTTTGTCCGATGGCTTATTTACTTGCATCTTTCTCACACTGAAATCACAATGAAGAATCTGGTCCGAGGTACACATATTCATTCTCGTATGCATGAGAATAAATATGTGTACCTCCAACTAGATTATTCAATGTGATTTCAGTGTGAGAAAGATGCAAGTAAATGAGCCGTCAGACAAAAGAGCCCCCTTTTCGTCGATGAATTGTCTTCTTCCAATTGTCACCGCCTAAAAAAATTATAAAAAATATGATCCTACAAATGGATATCCAATCTTGTGTATACAAGATTGAATATGTCTACGTAGCAGCACATTTTTCATAATGTTTTGACTCGGTGAGAGTTGAAAGGAGAAAAGTCATCAAGCAAAAGGAGTGCCGTCAATCCACTGGAAATTGTGCCAAGTTCTTAAAATTTATTAAAATTTATTAAAATTTCTTCCTAATTGTTCCAAACAGTTCCTAACTAATTATTACTAATTATTAGTAATTATTTCTATTTATTCCTATATATTTCTATTTATTCCTATATATTCTTATTTATTCCTATATATTCCTAATTATTACAAATTATTGCATATTATTACAAATTATTGCTAATTATTACAAATTATTGCTAATTATTACAAATTATTGCTAATTATTTCAAATCATTGCTAATTATTACAATTTATTGCTAATTATTACAATTTATTTCTAATTATTACAATTTATTGTTAATTGTTACAATTTATTTCTAATTATTCTTAATTATTCCTAATTATTCCTAATTATTCCTAATTATTGCTAATTTTTCTTAATTATTGCTAACTATTCTTAATTATTCCTAATTATTGCTAATTATTTCTAATTATTGCTAATTATTACTAATTATTACTAATTATTTCTAATTATTACCAATTATTACAAATTATTACAAATTATTACAAATTATTACAAATTATTACAAATTATTACAATTTATTACTAATTATTACTAATTATTAAGATTTATTACCAATTATTACAATTTATTACAAATTATTACTAATTATTCCTAATTATTGCTAATTATTTCTAATTATTGCTAATTATTGCTAATTATTACTAATTATTACTAATTATTACTGATTATTACTTATTATTACTAATTATTATAATTTATTACTAATTATTACAATTTATTACTAATTATTACTAATTATTACTAATTATTACACTTTATTACTAATTTAGAAATACTTAGCAATACTTATCAAAATGAAAACTACTTGAATAATGAAAGGAAATTTGGTAATCATCATTGTGGAGATGATTACAAATTTTCTCTTCATTATCCAAGCAGTTTTTGTTTACAAATTATTACTAATAAAAAAAAATTATATTATCAATATTTATGAAAAAACAATATTAAGATTATTAAAATAATAAAAAATTACTAAAATAGTAAAATTATCAATATTCTCAATAGGCTTTGCTCTGTTCTTAACATGTTCAAATCTCAAAGGGTCGCTAATTTTCAGGTCATGCGCAATAAAATTTTTTTGTCAGTCATGCCCAATGTAAACTCTATAATTGTCCTTGCATGGTTGATTACCTCGCAAGTAGTGTTGCAATAGGATGATCAAAGTAATGTCGTTCTTGTCTCTAAGAATCATCTCGCTCCCTTTACATAGATCATTCTTCGTTAAAAATTTGAGGGGACATCAGTATCTTTCCCTTAAATTTTCAAGGAAGAATGGTCTATGTAAAGGGTCATGTGAGATAATTCTTATAGATGAGAAGTGCATGACTTGGGTTGTCGTATTGCAACGCTACTTGAAAGGTGATCAACCAATCATATCTAATTATATCTAATTATATATAATTATATATAATTATATATAATTATATATAATTATATATAATTATATATAATTATATATAATTATATCTAATTATTACTAATTATATCTAATTATTACTAATTATTAATAATTATTACTAACTATATCTAATTATAACTAATTATATATAATCATTACTAATTATATCTAATCATTACTAATTATATCTAATTATTACTAATTATATCTAATTATTACTAATTATTACTAACTATTACTAATTATTACTAATTTTTACTAATTTTTACTAATTATTCCTAATTATATCTAATTGTTACTAATTATATCTAATTATATCTAATTATATCTAATTATTACTAATTATATCTAATTATTACTAATTATATCTAATTATTACTAATTATATCTAATTATTACTAATTATTACGAATTATTACTAATTATTACGAATTATAACTAATTATTACCAATTATTACTAATTATTACCAATTATTACTAATTATTACCAATTATTACCAATTATTACCAATTATTACTAATTATTACCAATTATTACTAATTATTACCAATTATTACAAATTATTACCAATTATATCTAATTAATACCAATTATATCTAATTATTAAAAATTATATCTAATTATTACTAATTATATCTAATTATTACTAATTATATCTAATTATTACTAATTATATCTAATTATAACTAATTATATCTAATTATTACTAATTATATCTAATTATTACTAATTATATCTAATTATAACTAATTATATCTAATTATTACTAATGATATCTATTTATTTCTAATTATATCTAATTATTACTAATTATATATAATTATTACTAATTATATCTAATTATTACTAATTATATCTAATTATTACTAATTATATCTAATTATTACTAATTATACCTAATTATTACTAATTATACCTAATTATTACTAATTATATCTAATTATTACTAATTATATCTATTTATTACTAATTATATCTATTTATTTCTAATTATATCTAATTATTACTAATTATATCTATTTATTACTGATTATATCTAATTATTGCAAATTAAGACTAATTATTTATAATTATCACTAACAATTTCATTTTCTAAAAATAAATATAAATAAAAATCAATTTAAGTCTAATTTAATTACAACTAATAAACAACAATTAAAATTAATGTAAAAAAATAAAATAAATATAAAATAAAATAAAATATAAATACCTGAAACTTTGATATTCTGAAGGTATTGGCGCATTCCAATTGCTCTCGTATAAAAAAATTTTAACTAAAAGAAATTTTTTCCTTAAAACTGGAGAATGAAGAGAGATGAAGAGGAAGATCTAAGTGATTTGGAAAAAAACGGGTGGGGTTATATATAAGTTAGATTAGTTGCGATGGAGCCCGTCGCAAATACCCTCGTCCACATTGATTACAGTCGGCGGTTAAAAGGGTATTTGCGACGGGTCCCATCGCAAATACACACCTGCCGACATACTATTTGCGACGGGCGGCTTTGCCCGTCGCCAATGGTATTTACCGTCGCTAGGCTTTTGCGACGGGGCCCGTCGCAAATACCCTCGCCCACATTAATTACAGTCGGTAGTTAAAAGAGTATTTGTGACGGGTCGCATCGCAAATACACACCTGCCGACATATTATTTGCGACGGGCGGCTTTGCCCGTCGTAAATGGTATTTATCGCCGTCGGGCTTTTGCGACGGGGATGCGTCCCCGTCGCAAATACCCTTCCCGCGTTTTGGCATGCAAACCGCGCCAAACCTATTGCGACGAGTTGCCTATTCCCGTCGCAATTAACCTACTATTTGCGATGGGAAAAGACTCTCGTCGCAAATACGTATTTCGTCGGACCTTTTGCGACAATATATATTCCAGTCGCAATTGACCCGTCACAAAAAACCACTTTTCCCATAGTGTTTCCTTGTTACACCTTGGAACCTTCACTATTTATACTAGCACGACATGATGTTAGTGCTGAATTTTCATATGGTGACCAATTAATATAAATTTTTAATTAATTAATTTATAATCTGGTTACATGTTCAGACACTAGTTTAGGGATGAAGCAGGTATTTGGGTATTTAGTTACATTATACTTCTTTATTTATATATGCATTCCTACACACTGTTATAATTTCCATCACATGTGATGGATGTTATAAACAACATTGGTGGAAGCCCATTGAGAATTATCTTACACCCTCTTTGGGAACCATTTGGTACCTGAGGAAGATTACATGTATGCAGGTGTTGATAAAGGGAGTATTAATACTTCAGACACTTGATTTTTTGATATGCTTGGAAGGAGGTGGTAGTAGATGATCGAGCTGTAGCTCGGGATGCTTGGGATAGTTAATGTATTTTATTTTTACTATATTGGGTTTTTAATGTATACCTGCTACTTTGTATCCATATTTTCCAGCTTTCTAGTGACAGGAAATATATCATCATCAGTTATTGAATGATATTCTAGTTATTTAAGTTATTATTGGTTTTTCTCTTTCCACTGTGTATCCTATTTACTTGTTTCTTCAACTATTTACCTCTGTTTATAATTATCTATTGTTCTATACTCTGATAATGAGGGTATAGTCTCCCCAAAAACACACCCTAGGCCCTTGCTACTAATTGGTAACCTCTAGCATTTTGTGAGATTTTCTTGAGGCCATGTGGCCCACTAGGCTCGGGACACCTATTAAGTGGCATCCGGGATTGGCACATCACATATATGTTGTTGATCCCTGATATATTATTGCATATGGAATGATATTTTATATTGAAGATACCATTCTTCATCTAAAGATAAGATAAAGCATCATAGGGTCACTGCACGTGATATTATAGACAAATCAGTAAAAATACCATGTCCTACAGATGAGGTGAGCATAGTTGGACAAAGTATTAGCCATTTTTTAGTTTGTCCATTTAGACTTGTTCAACATATTACCATAGAGGTATGTGAAAATTTTATATTTTATTTCATTTTTCTATTATTTTTTTATCATTTTAAAGTTTATATATTTATCAAATTTTTTATAGTAATACTTTAAAGGTAAAGAATTACTATATGGACAACAAAGAATACAAAGTGTTTTGATTTTAGATACAATTTATACTAATCTTTATAGACTATCAATATATTCAAAAAATTTATTGGATTTATATGGGATTTTAATATAATCTATTTTTTTGTGGGTGTGCAATGACTACGAGGATTTTGAAAAGTGGTATCATGGAGCTTGTTTTTAGAGATTAGTTGGGCATCAACACAATGCAAATT
This sequence comes from Viscum album, assembly GCA_963277665.1. NCBI lineage: Eukaryota > Viridiplantae > Streptophyta > Magnoliopsida > Santalales > Viscaceae > Viscum > Viscum album. Next base: position 1,736,484,169 of record OY728133.1, read on the forward strand.
TTTTCCATGTAAGTCATTTAACAAATTTTTTTCCATTAGTTTAATTTATTGAAAATTTATAATTATGTTTTTCTTGTATTAGGTATCTTTATAGAATTTGTACATTGCATAAAATGACAAATTTATATGGATTCATTGTCCCATAATTTATTTCATCTATAGCTAAGACAATGAATGATGTATAAAGAATAGTTTATATTTTTGAAATTTTTTACAAGAATGTAATTATTCAGTGCTGAATGTTTCCATATATTTAAGAGTATGAAACACATTTCTCAAAAAGGGTTATATATCTCTTAACAAAATAACAACTCACATTAAATTTTCTTACATATCAGTGGCCATTGGATGTTAGGTGTTTTTTTTCAAGAGAGAAGACACTGTATTTTCAATGATCTATCCATGGTGAAGTGAGAGAAAATTTTAAGAATGAATTGGACACGTAATTTTTAATATTTTAATACTAATTTTTATTATACTAAATAAAATTTATTTTATTCATATTATTTTCAAACAAGGTATTAAATTTATTTAGAGAGACGATAAGAAGGAAGAGCGTCAATATAAAATTTGTGCAAGCTATTGTGAATTTTCATTTATAATTACTAAATTTTGGATATATTACTTAAAAATATTATTTTAAATTAATGTTTATTTGGAAAAACATTTAATCAACAAGATGGTTTAAAAGAATGTGGATATCATGTTTTAGGATTTATGTGTGAAATAATTTTAACTGGTTCAGTTAAGAAGTTCTCGAAGGTTAGATCTATTTATAAAGTTTTCCTTAATATTTATTTTTTTATTGAAAATACAAGTTAAACGATTTATTTTTTATTTTTAGATTTTTGAGGACACATGAACATATAATAAAAAAGTGTTGAGACACTTAAAAATTGAATGGGTGAATCATTTTATAAGATTTATTTATTTTTAGTTTATTTGTAATATATATTGTAAATTTGAAAGTTCAATTATAAGTGTACTTTTCAGGATGTTTTGCTGGGTTTTCTACGAGTTTTTTGATCTCTTCTACTATGGAGAGGAGGGATCAAAAAGGTTTTTTTCCACATTGGTTATTGGATAATTGAAATGAAAGAAAATTATCCTGAGTTTTTTAAATTGGTCATACAATAACCGATGTGAAAAATATTCTATCAAGTTAATTATTTTAAAAAACCAGTGTGAATTTTTTTTTCAAATTTTTTATTGGATAACTAATATAAAAAACACAGGGTAGTTTTTTCCATGCCGGTTATCTTATAAAATATGTGAAAAAATATTGATGAGTTTTTTACATCATTTATTAGATAAAGAATGTGAAAAACCCAAACATAGATTTATTTACAATGTCAGTTATAATTAATAGACATTAAAGAATAATTTACAATGTAAAATTCAAAAACACCACTTAATAACTGATGTAAAAAAGAAAAACAACTGACATGAAAAATCAGTTCTGCACTAGTGGACACTCATCTGTATTAGATTCATTGGTATGAAGTTTAAGATCTATCAGACTTGATGTTTTTTAGAAAGAAGATACTGAGTTATTAATTCAGAATGTTACTAAAGAGGTTGAATGAGGACAATGATTTAAGGAGTTAAAATTTTCTTAAACTTTCAAACCTTAAGTCAGATAATGATTTTCCAATCTTGAAGTTATCATAAATCATTAAAACTCTCATAATAAATGTTTTTTAAGAAATTTATAAATATAAATGATTATACCTATTCTAGAAATCAAGAAAAAGTTTTCATCAGATCCATAAATACCGGACACAGAAGTTTTCATAATTACGAATGAGTTATAACTGATGAGGTTTGAAGAATTTCAAAGTTACACAGTGGAGTTTCCATCATAATGATAATTACATCATATTGAGAATTCCTTTGTTATTAGAATTACATCGAACTAACACTGTGAAGGAGACATAATTGGATCGACTTTGAGGAGGAAATTCAATTAGACTAACTCTGAGAAGGAAAGTTAGTCTGACTAAATCTGATGAGAAAATTCAAATATACTGACTACAAGACAGAAAGTCAATTAGAATGACTTTGAGGAAAAATGTCAATATGACTGTCTCTAATGAGGAAAGTTAATTAGACTGACTTTGAGGAGGAAATTCAATCAGACTAACTTTGAGAATTAAAGTTAATCAGAATAACTCTGATGAGGAAAACCAATTCGAAATGAGATGTGAAATTTCCATCATAATGATATAAGGAAGTTTCATAATACTGACAAAAATTAGGAAGTTCAATAAGGATAATTACTAAGAAGACTAAAGATGATTCAAGAAAGTTCCAGAAGAGTTGAAGTGGTCAACCATGAAATTTAACTATGAGTGAATTTCAAAAGTTTTTTAATTTGAACAAACAGAAAAGTGTTTTAGTTTCCCATATTTTCTATTCTAGGATTCCTATAAATAGATGCACAGAACATTCATACTTTTCAATATTTTTATGTGTGAAAAAGGGGTATCACTGCAGATTTTGAGTAAGAGTTAAATTTTGGAAAAATATCTCGTTAGAAGATTAAGCATCTAATTTTTTTCATACCGGACGGAGGAAGATCTTACCGAGGAAGATCAGACAGAGTAGTTGATCTAAGTTTGAGAAGTGAAATTTGAGAAAAGGGTTCATCGTAATGAGTACAACGTAATGATCCAATTAGACTATAGAAATTAGACCCATGGTCATCTGACTGAGGTTTCATATATAGTTTTTAGGAAAAAAAGTTTTTTTGAGATTTTCTTTTGAGGCTCAGTTGTTTGTAAGAAACCTTTGTAAACTGATGAGGGTCATTATAATCATTAATATAGGGATATATAAGGTGTGTAATGATATTTGACATAGTTTTTATTCTCTTATTCCTTATAGTGAATTTCCATAGACCAACGAGAGTGGCTATGACATGGATGTAGGTTCTCAAATTGGGGCCAAACCATATAAATCTCATCTTCTTTACTTGATTTACTATTTTTTATGCATTATTACTTAATAAAAGATGACAAGGTAATGGAATTTAATAGGTTTAAGGGTTTAAGTTTCTAAACTTATTAAAACTTATAAAAAGTTAATAACTGATCCAACCCCCCTTCTCAGTTATTATTTGATCATTTGGAACTTTATCTATTAAAATTTCATTGAATACATTACATCATTCATGGAATAAAAAAATTGAAATTAGATATAATTTTTTTATATACCATGTTAAAAAAGGTAAAATATTTTTGGAACTTATTAGAAATGATGATCGACTTCTATATATATTTACTAAACCACTAGATTTAACTAAGTTTTCAAAAATCAAATATGAACTTAGCAAGATTTATCTATTTTATTATTTGGTTTAATAGAATGTTATTTCAATATTGTTTACTATTTTATTCATTTCAAATCATTTCATGGTTACTTGAATAGGGTGACATATGTTTGTGACTCTTTATATCTTTTAGAGTATATTTCAGTAGTTGTTTATAAATTTTGCACACAAAAAATTTTAAAATCGATGGATGATATTTTGAAGTTATAGAATTTTTAAATAAATAATAAAATCCTTAATTAAGGGGATTTTTTTTATATTTTATCTCCTTACTTTACTTCTTAATTGATTCTCTTTTTAGAATGCATGATTTTTGGGGTGGTTTTATGTTTAAATATGAAATTTCTTGAAATATGTAGCCACAAATTTTATTATTTTAAAACTATTCTAAAAATGTTGAAATTGAATTATTTAAATATTATAGGGACTCATATTATTTTAATTATTCCTTAATAATATTTTTAAACAAATAAGAAGTTGAATAAAAGATTTAATTGTTTGATAAATCTTATTTCCAAAATGGTAGTGAAATATGTTTGGACTAAGATTTATTTTTCAAAAATCATGGAAGATATGTTTCAATGGTTTTTTTATTTTATTGATCGTTTATAAATAGGGATAAAGTTTTTAAATTATAATTTGTTCTTTTATTTTAAAAAAGTGGGATATTATTGAGTAGATCTTCTCAACTTCACTAAATCTTGTTTTGATAATTACAATTATACCTTTTATTTATATATGTTTTGATAAATTAAAACATTATTTTTTTATTCCCTCTAACATGAGTAAGGAAAATTGATTTAATCTTAAACTTATTATAGAATAAAAATATTCTTGTTATTTTTTACTGATTTTTTATTCAAGTTCATTATGTATCTTATGAAAAAATTTCAGAGAAAAACACAGTTTAGTAAGATTTTGGTTAAGAATTATACCCTAAAGTTTTCATAATTATATAATTATAAATTCTCACAACATTATATAATTAATTTTTTAATTATCCTTTCTATTATCAGTACTTTCTCATTTTATATTAATTATTTAATATTCTTTTATTTCTATTTATTCTACATAATCGCTGTTTATTTCATAATTATTGATTTTTTTTAACTATCAAATGACTCATATGAAAATTCCTATGATTCATACATATAATATATAATGATTCATATTAATTATATTTACATGAAATTATCTAATTTTGAGATGACTCATACACAGTACAAAATAACACGTATATAGGAACAATCATTCGTATGATCACGTATATACAGAATACAAGACCCACACAAAATGGTTCATGCACAGTACGTATCACACATGTGTCGTGAAAATGAAACATAAAAAGTGTTCCAAAAAACAATTTAATTATTTCATTATTATTTCCTAATTACTCTATTCTAGGAAAACTTATCTAATAATATTTTAGGCCAATTTATATGATCATAACATGGGTTAAATATTCACACTAAAATATTGGAAAATTTTAGATTCAAAATTTGAATTTTTCTAAATATAAAGAGTTTACCTCACATGATTCATGGGTTCCTTATATGGAAATTAATGTTGGTGATTGTGGGAATATTAATTAAAATATTACTTTTTTAATCATTCCAATGAGTTTTACTATACAAATTGTTTTTTATATTTTCAAAGTGAAGACACATGAATATTATTTCTTGCACACTAAATTAAGAATACACATACACTATTTTATTGAAACAAAATACCAGTAAACTTTGAAGTAGTTCATTGGTGTCACATGTGAATCTTTCTTCAGGGACAAAATAAATGAAATTAAGTACAATTTTTTTGAATGTTCTATACAAGAAGAAAATATTTATAAAGTGTTCAATAGAACCATTTTTACATATCATGGTGGTTGAGGATAATTTCATACTATACTGTGATACACTCTTTTGTGATCATTATTGTAACACTATCAGATAGAATACATAATTTTGTTATTTTATTCTAAAAAATAGAACATTTCCATCTCTACAATATAGCTCTATAGTTTCTAATAGTTTCTATGGTACTTAATTCCTTTTATCTTTTCTAGGTATTGTATTTTTCATTTATGATTTTGAAAATAAAATTAGAACCTTAGTATCTGGGTTATAATACCTCTTAAAAATGGTACATTGGGTTGTGAAATATCTAATAAAAGGCGGGGTATTCAGTTGTGTATTGGTTCAAATAATGGTAAGGATGGTTCTTCTTAAAATTTAAAATGAAGGTTCTCAATTTTAAATCAAGGTGTGAAAAATTAATGATTTAAGTTTTTCCTCTAGGCATTAAAATGGTTGTTAGGAAAGGTTATTACTCCTTTCAAAATCCATATCACTATTTTAGTGGGTATCATACTCTCATGTTGAGAGTTTATAGAATATAAAGAGGGTTACTTTGATCCAAACTACTTAAAAATTCTTATCTCCATATTTTTTATTTTTTCTAAAAATTAACTTAACTTTTATAATTATGTAATTTTTTTAAAAGGCCAATTCACCCCCTCTTGACCATTTGGAAATATTTCATTTGAGATCAAAAAGTGGGTTGTGATAGTTTATATGGGTTTGATTTAGATTTTTTAAGGGTGATATATGAGAACATATGATTGTGGTTTGAAATTTTCAAGGATGATTTTTTTTTGAAAATATATATGATATTATGATATAAAAATTTATGGTTAATAGTTTGTGATACCTAAGAGAGTAATTTTTCCATTTTTTACTTGAATGGAAAAATAGTAAATTTGATATAGTATATGGTTCCCAAATATTTTTCTAAGGGAATTGTTGAGTTTGAGATATGATTTTTACCTTAAAGTATTAATTTGGGGAGACTCTAAGTTGATTATTTTTTTGATATTAATTGAGATTTATAGAAGTTATTTATTAATTTGAAATAAATTCTTAGTTGAATTATTATTATAGATAAATATTATCTATTTTTTATTATTGAAAATGAAAATTGTGGAAGGTGTTAGGATGTTTATCATAATGAATACATTTTTTTTCATTTTGTATTAAAAGTTGGAAGTTTAAATTAATTATTGGAGAATTTATTTTTGAGGATTTATTGTTGGAGGTAGATCTTAATTTATAAAAGTTGTGGATGTTCATATTTCTCACAACTCTAAATCAAATCCTATATATTGATTAGTACCACTTGAAATTGTTAGGTTGTGAAGAATGTAGAGGAATAATGGTGAATGAATTATGGACATAAATGGAGGTCTAGTTTAAAGGATTTTGTGGTAGGTGAATTTAACACCCTTCTTTAAATACATTTTTAATAGAATATTTTTTTATGTTTTGTATGGTTAAATCATGGTGGTTTAGAAATGATATAAGATGAAGTATGATATTGTTCTTTATTTTTTTCATACTCTTCATTATAATTATCATTATTAATATTATTATTTCTCATAATAACATAACATTTCTCAATTCGGACAATATGATAAATGATTATAAGAAAATTAAATATAAATATACAAATGAACACTCATATAACAATGAAATTTGAAAAAATAGAAAAATTTAAATTCAAAATATAGCAAATAAAATACATCAATATGTAGATACTAATTTTCAAAGAACTATATCTAATGGGAAATTATAATAAAACAGGCCAGATACCATGCCCTCTTTCGACCCTTCTTCATTTAATCCCTCAATTTATTATTTCTTTAGCTCATTCTTATGAGCAGAAACACCAATGGGTGCACACCCATTAGCTACACCGACACTTGCAATTTCATTTTCAATGCCACCGCTACTTCCACTAGGGATGGTATCTTGCTTTCCACTCCCACACTACCACAAAACAGGGCAAGGGAAGAACTTCCATTTATCAATGATAAGAAGAAAGTGCTGTTAAAGGGGTGGTCCTTTATCAGCGCTAGCTAAAAGCACTAATAAATGTAGACTTTATCAGCGCTAAAAAAAGTAATGATATAGGTATACCCTTTATTAGTGCTTTTTTAGCACCGGTAAAGTGTACATTTATCAGTGATATTATTATCACTGATAAAAGTTTTTATTATTAATTTATATAAAATTATTATATTTATATTAAAAAATAATGTTTATTAGAGATTTATTATATTTATTAGATTAATTCATTGTATTTATTATATTTAATATATTTAATATATTTAATATATTTATAAATATATAATAATTTTTAACATATATATATAATTAAAAAGGATCGTTGGAATATGTATTTACCAACGCTATAGTTTTAGCGCTGATAAATATTTGTTTTATCAGGGCTTTTTTAGCACTGATAAAGATATATTTTATCATCACTTTTATTTTAGTGTTGATAAAGCATACATTTATTAGCCTTTTTAACTTGCGTTGATAAATGTTCTAGCGTTTTTTATAAAATAATCCAAACATGCCCCTCCTCCATCGCACACGTTTAAGCCTTTATAGAAGATGAACCCTGCACCGCGACTCCTTCTCCTCCTCCTCTTTCTCCTCCTCTATTGCCACCACCACTGCTGCCTTGTCCTCCCCTCTACCGCGACCGTCCTCCTTCTCTTCCACTGCCACTGCCTTCTACTCCTACTCCGTCGTGATCCCTCCTCCAATGTGACCATATTCTTCCTCCTCTACCGCCACTGCCTCCTTCTACGCTGTGATCCATCCTCTACCATGAGCCTCCATTTCCATGTCCTCCGCCACTGCTACATCCTCCTCCTCCTCCTCCGTCCACCGAATCATCCGCCTCCACTTTGAGGTTGGTGGTTTCAAACCATTACCATTGTTTTTTGTATTGTTTCATGCATTAGGATATGTAGTTTTATGGAAAGAGGATTGTACTTGTGATTGAGTTGGGTGGGGTGATTCAAGATGCTTCAATTGACTATATAAGGGTGATCCCTAAGTAGGACATCTCTAAGAGGAATTCATTTTGTGTTTCAGAATGGGGTTTCCATTGGTTTAGAAAGTGGAGCACTTTGAGTGCTCCAAGATATGAGGTTGGTTGATAGGGAAAGTTTAGTTTGATGTCTATTCCTATTGGTTCTGATATTTTTGGTTTCACTTTTGGTGTCATGTTGGGTGCATGGTTAGGGGATCTTTGTTTAGTAACAATGCTTGAGAATTGTTTGGTTGTGTGGTTATATTTGGTTGGTATGATCGACATTATTTTTAAAGAGTTGAATTGAGGGTTATTTGACTTGTTGGAACTAGAATGTAAGAGGGAAATAGTTCGTGATCTAGTTGTATTAACCTCATTTTTTTGGTTTATTGAAGCATGTAATTACTAGTCATGAGTAGTACTATTTGGTTCAATAATTAGTTGTGTAGCCGAAGTGAACATGTTGGGGTCGGTGCTTGAGGAGTGGGGTAAAGGAATACTTTTTGAGGGGAGGGGACCATTTTTTTAGGAGGTAATCCAAATTTATTGGGTTTTGAGTATAGAGGGTTTTATTCCTATTGTTTTAGGGATGGGGGTAGGTCACAGTTCATTTTTTGGCACATGAGTATGAGTGATCTAGCCACATCCAGTCATTTTTTTAGTAGTGAATAGAGCATGGGCCATGGAGGTTTTTTTGGTTATAGTGTGATAATAAGGATACCCTTATAGGGGAGAGTATCTCATAAAATGTGCATAAATAGCCTTTTCATTTGAGAGTTCATGGGTGCGTTAGTTCTCGTTGTGAGATTTTGGTATATAATTATCCAGTTAGACTTCTCGAGGGTCAGAATCATTGTGTTTGGGAGATTATAATGAACCAAAAATTATATTTTAATGAAATCAAGGGAAATTTTATCTTTTTATCTCACATGGTTCTAATGGGAAAATTATAATATCTTCTACGATATGATCATAAAATACTTTTTTTCTACTCTGTTGGCCTCGAAATAGGGGTTTTACCCTATGGTAAGAATTTGGTGGAGTTTCAAGCTATACATATTTTCATATAGTATTTAATTTTTAATTAATTAAATATGAACTATTCTTGCATGTGTGAATGGTTATATCTCTTGAACATCGTGGTCATTATCTCTTCCAATGAAAACCTTTCAAATTAGTCATCGTAGATCTTCCCACCCTATTCATGTTAAACAGTTGAAATAGTTTAATCTAATGCATTAAGATTTTTAACATGGTGATAATTTTTTTGGGAGTTTGAAAGAATATTGAGTTGGTGGAGGATATTCACCCTTAGGTAAATTAGGCTATGTGTATCCATGTAAAAAATATTCACAATAGTGAGAAATCATCAATAATCAGTCATGATCTATGAGAGAAAAGCATAGCATTAATAATGTAGAAAATACATAAGTTTATAATCCCTATACGCTATGCTAACCTCCCACTCTTCTCCTCTTGGGTGGTTCTCCCTCACCCGATGTATGTTTCATCTTTCATCACTTGTATTGGAGAGACTAGGTTAATTTTTACCTCTCTTATTACATCTATATATTAGTGTCTGACCCCCCCAAATCCTATATTTAAATGGACATAGGTCAATTACAATTAGAAATGTAATGACACGGCCCAAACTGGTTTCATAATCCACAACTAACCTAACTTTCCACTAACCTAAGAGGCGTTCATGATCCTTATGGCACTAGAAGACAATTCGCAGCTCCTGGCTATTTTTTTGGGTATGGCGGCAGTTTAAACCGCTGCTATATTCTTCTATGGTGGTTTCTGAAAATCGTGACAACATTGTGTGTCGGGACACTATTTCTAGCTGTTATAGGCGTTTAGTGGCGGTTTATAGGATCTGTCAAAGTTTGCACATTTCACGGAAGTTATGATGTTTTTTAGCGGTGAGTTTTCCGGGCAGGGGATTATTTTTTTAGCAGTGGTTTTAACCGCCGCTAAAAAAATATAAGTTCCTGGTTGGGAAAGACGCCGCTAAAAACATCATAACCACTGGGAACTTTGCGCGGAATATGTGTCACTATAGCGGTGGTTAAAACCGCCGCTAAATTTAATATCATAGCGGCAGTTATATCGACCGCTAAAAGAAAGATGCTGACATTTAGTGGTGGTTATAACTGCCTCTAATAGAAAAATGATGACATGTAGCGGTGGTTTAAACAACCGCTAAAAATAGATTTACCAAAAAAATAGTAGCTACTGCAGCTTCTGTACCAGTGCCCTAAAGAAAAAAACAATTCCAAGAATACTAAAATATGCATACCACACTCATCTGGTATAATAAATTATTCAAATCTCACCGAGAACCACGCATATCTAGTGTGTTCTACCCTCACATAGCATGTATTTTTTTGGAATGAAAAACCAACACACACTCTCTTCTTCCCACTATAGATTATTCCTCTGGGAATTATCTCACTAGTTTTTTCCCATAATCCCACTTAATATTTCCCAAACCTAATGGGTACACACTCCCATACTTCATGATCATAAAACTATAATCATGATACAATGAATCATGTATGGTTATATCTGGTTCATGTTCCCAACCCACTTACCATGAACCACTACATGTCAGTAAATTGAATATAGCAAAGCATCTTAGTCATACAAAGGCTAACCACATGATGACCCACCACATATGAGTCATTCTAAAAATGGATATCATATACCTATTCTATTATCAACATTATCTTGACAACCTAAGATCTCAATCTATAAGGATTTTTATCCGATTGACCCTAACCACTCCCCTGAACTAAATACCAAAAGCACCCAGAGTGTTTCTCATCCCATGAACACTAAATTACCATGACATTAATCAACCCTTTCATGGTTACCCTCATAAACACACTTTTTTGTTATGTACAATAACATAATTAAGATATATGAGAAAACACTTTATAATATTCATACCATGACATTTCTGAACCCTTTCATTCCTAATTTTTCCCTATTCTTCACTATGGTAAAGTTGTTGGAAAGAGAATGGTTGGTTATGTTAATTCTTTGGTAGGGGATTGATGTAGGCTATTGTGTCCTAAATATGCATACCATACTCAAGAAATCAAGACATAAAAGGAAAAATCAGAAATCAATAAAATACATAAAAGGAAACATGAAAAATCAAGAAAATGTTAGATCATGAAAATGTTTGGTGGCAACCATGTGCCACACTTGATACATATACAAAGCAACAATGAAGACATATCATCACCCTCTCCACCTCCAACATATCAACAATACGACTAATCACTATCCGGTGATGAACACATATCATCACCCTCTCCACCTCCATCTCCACTTTCGGCTACCACCTGTAAGAACATTATATTTAAAATTAAATAGTGTTGCATATTTATATTTAAACTTAAAACCAATAAAAGATTGCAAACTAAATGATTTCAGTGGCACAAGAAGAACCATTTTATACTTTGAGGTAGCCATTTGGGCTCAAAATCAAAGTTACAAAAAGGACAAGCTAACCCCGTGTAAGTGTTCCAACCAGATAAATTCCCAAGCCCAGGGAAGTCACTAATTTTCCACATTAAAGCTGCATGCATTTTGAACATTGTCTTAGAAGAAGCATCAAAATTCTCAACATCCATGAAGGAAGATAGTAAGGGATCAAAAAAGCTGGCCAAATACTATAATTGGTACTCAAAGTCCCAAAGGGGTTGAATCCATCGGTATCCAATCCTAATCGAACATTCCTAGGATCAGCTTAGAAATCTGGATGTAATGAATCAAATTTATTCCACGATTATGAATCTCATGGTTGTCTCATTAAACAATCATTTTTATTATATACTGAATTCAACTTCATGTGTTCAACGGTTTTTGATGACATGAATAATCTTTGCAATTGAGGATTTAAAGGAAAGTAACAAAAAACCTTTGCAGGTGTGTTCCTTTTATTCTTATTCATGAAATTATGTTGATTCATACTTCCAACATCACCCTTTAGCTTCCATCTATAAGAAGAACATTTTTTACAATCCTGTCTACTTGAATCCTCTCTCCAATAAAGCATACAATCATTGGGACACACATGTATTTTTGTATAATTTAGACTAAGCCCGTTAACAACTTTTTTCATATCATAAAAAGACTCGGGGATGTTTTCTTCAAGAAATGCATCACACAAAAATTCCAATATCATAGAAATTTCCTTATTTGTAATTCCACATAGACATTTGATATGGTACAAATTCAGAATAAAAGAAAGTTTTGAATATTTCAAACATCCACGATAAAACTCCTGATTTCTATCGTCAACTAAATCATGAAAAATATTTTCCATAGTGAAGTTTTCTCTTACATTAGTCTCCACATAATCAAGAGGAAAATCCACTGATATGTTACAATATTGATATGGTTGTCCTACATTCTCAAAAACATAACTTGTCTCATTGCTATTTGTAGCACCCTCATATGGTTATTCTGATATGTTATGATGTTGATGGTGGTCTCTTGCAGTTCCAAATGCATCATTTATAAGGTTTTGAATTTCATTTTCCATTGTCGATGAAGTTGGGAGGTCATTCTATGGATTGACATTAGTGATCAACCTTTCTGTAACATTCGATACTTTGTGCCAAATCCAACGCAAATTTTGACCAGGGAATTGCTTCAATATTAAATGTTCATAAACTTCATCTCTCTTAAACCATCTTATAAATTTACATTTAGGATATGAAGATCCTATTCTTCCTTCAACGGATCGATTAGAAATTTCAAAATCTAAAAACTCATTCAAACCCTTAATATACTGAGGTGCATTCTTCGGTAATGTGATCCAACTTTTATCCATGCATATCACAATGTGCCTACACAATATTAAAAAAAATTAAAACACATAAATATTACTAAATAGGGAAAGAGATTCATATATACTAGTTGAAAAAATATATAAATATTTTACATAAGGTTTTCCTTTATCAATACATATGGAAAATCACCCACTAGTGGTGTCTTCTAAAGTAGTACCACCACAAAGGATTAGAATTAAATTGGGTGATTGGGGTGAGTGAACAAAGTCCAACCACATTACTCAACTTAATAAAGTTGGAGGTTCCCCTCTCCCATTAAATTAAATAATTATAACCATTTTTTGAAGTGGCCCAATATTTAGGGAGTGATATGATCCATGGGGTGGATGTGCTAATAAAGTACATGTTATTCAGCTAAAGAAAGATCTGATTAAATCCAAAAAATGCATGAAATAAGTGATGTAATAAATATTTCAAGTCTCATTTGATATAAACTATGATCAAAACGTTTCATAGCTGATCATGACTCAGCAAGTGGGGTAAAGAAACTACTTTTTTTTCTTCAAAACTTGATCTTGAAGTTTAATGCTGAAGTAAATTCCCTTGTTGAATCTAGAATTACATAAAAAGGGATTATTCTAGAATAAAAAGAGGTTTCCAATCCTTAACTAAGAGAATCAATGATGTTATATTGAATCTGGTTTATAACAAGGGATATCAAGCACTTAATTTAGTAGAATTAGACCACTAATAAAGAAGTGGTACCATCCATACCATCTTGTAGTAATGTTTGTAAATCTCTTTTTATGAACGGATTGGGTAGGAAAAAAATTATATACAAGTATGGATTTTGAAATGTTTGTTGGAATATTCCACCACAGATAAGGTGGATAAGGAAATTAAGGAAGTTGGTTGCCCTTAATGATCTAAACAAGTTATAAAAAAGACCTATTGCCATTATTTAAATGAAATAAGATGATCATGGGTTGTTTATCAATGTTGGTGTTGCGATAGATTCATTTACTGTGAATTAGATTATTGGTATAGACCATTAAATGAAAAATTAGAAAGGAATCCAATTCTAAGGGATATAAATCCAGATATGAAGAAGAAACATCCATAGGTTAAGAGAAACATGTATACATAAAAAATAATTGGAAATTTTGAAAATATGTGTGATGTATGAAAAAGTAGTATTCATAGGATTGGTCCATGTTCATATCAACCTATATATTAATCGAATAAGTAAATAAGGCCACATAAGTTAGTGAATAAAAAAAAGCATCTTTAGGAAAAAATGAAATAATATTTTAAGAAAAAAACTACTAGGAATATTTCAGATAGGGAAGGTAAGAGGCCTTGGTATATAAATTTGATAAGTTTATGATAGGTTCATCATCTAAAAGAACAAATAAAAAGGAGGGAAGTTAGTAGTATTTACGTTGAAAGTTCAAACATTATACCAATGAAATAACTAACATGTTAGTTATATATATGGAAGTTATAAAGAAAATCTGGAAAATAAAATAAGCACAAGAAAAGTATAGTAAAAATGTAAAATAATCTATTTCACATAAAGATAACTTAGTTCAATGTTTGTGTTGAAACATGGATGGAAAAAATCCTAGAGATTGTTATAAAATAATTCCATATTACCAACCACACATAGAAATAAAACCTCCTATAATACTATTTTTTAATGAACCAACATGGGTCCCAAAGAGTATTCCTGATCACCAAGGGCAAGCGACAAGCACCTGTGTATCAACACAGATAACCATGGGAGTGATTTCACACTAAAATAAAAAGACTATATCTCTCATATATAAAAAGAAAAATTTAATCAATCAGATTACATCATGGATGAAAAATTACATGACCATGATATATAAATAAACCAATCCAGAAAGATAAACATGAAAAGAAACTAAAACAAAGTCTCCATGTGACTATCTATTACCACTATCCAAACCCACCATTAAAGTGACAACAACCAAGAGATGCATTCAAGAAACATGAAAATGTTCTATTTATCTAAATACTAAAAGACCATACCTCTATAAACCTAATAAAATATAAATGGTTTTCAAAAAATTCATAGTAATATAACACCATTAATCTATACAATGTTTATGACTATGGAAAATTTTGTTCTATCTTATAAATGAAAGAAATTTGATTATGTAATTTATTTTGAAAACAATTCCAATTAAACATCCATTGGTTTGATTTAAAACATTCCATATTTCAATAAATTAATAATATGAAAAAAAAGTTAATGAAATTTAAATAAATTGAAATAAAAAAGCATCCATAAGATAAACATGTGATCTTTAAAACATGAAACATTTTCATCACGAATAAAACCAAACACAAAATATGAATGGGATTTAGCCTATAGGAATACATTACTAAAAACCATAATAAACACTGGACATGAAAATGTGTATCCCAGTGAATATTATTCCTTCCATATTCTAAAATTATCAAAGCCATACCACTTAGTTGTGATACACTCACAAAGGGTTTCATATGTCTATAAACCTATGCACTGAAGGCTCCAAAAAAATATGAAAAATAATAGCTACGACTATGAAAACCATTGGCGAAAAGGTATGGGAGCCGACCTAGGGTATAAACTAGATGGGGTCGGGGGAGAAGGAAGCGTCACAGGTGTCAGGGGGAGAAGGGGGGTCAGTAGAAATGGGCGGCGAGCTCACCGGCGGCACAAGAGGGGAGCAGAGCTAAGGTTGGGGCTCGTCGGGGGGAGAAGCGTCACAGGTGTCATGGGGAGGAGAGGGTCGGCTCGGGTGGGGTGGGGGAGTGTCTCCACTCTAAAAAAATAAATGGGTTTCACATCGGTTTTTAATAAACCACCGCTAAACCATTTTAAGGAAATGTTTAGCGGCAGTTTTGTAAACCCCCTCTAAAAGACCTCCGCTAAAGGAGATTTATGTTATAGTGTGGGATATAAATGATCCCATGGAAAAAAATACAATTTATGTGGAATATTTTACCCTTAAATTATAGTAAATTAAAAATGATATTTCTCCTGAAAATCAGACATGTCCCATTCATAAGTTGAACATCTAGGAAAATAGTAAATATGCAAAGAATAAATAAATAGGAAGTAGATATCATCGATGGAAAATAAAATCCCACAATTGAACAATATTTTTTTTAACATGTGAGTTCTCATTTTATGTTTTTTTTCCAGTTGGAAATCTCCTCTGCCACGTACCTCTCCTCTAGCGTGGACGCACCTCTACTGCTTGCTGAACGACACCTTCGCGGTGAGTTTTCTCCATTTAATAATTGGTATCATTATGCTCTCTTATTATTAATATTTAATATTTATGGTTATGTTGTGAAATTTATGGGCTATACGCCTCGCTAAAAATTGTGGCCGTTGGTGGTAATTGTTTGCGCACTAAATGAATTGCATTTTGGTTTGTTCCTGTTGAACATTTGAATATAAAAATTGGTAATTTACGTATACTGAATAATTATTGAATTTCCCAGGATGATAAAAATTCTACGATAACCCCTGAATTAAAAAACATAATTGAATATAGTATGCTTTGTAGAATATGAAATTGGGATTGTTTTGTTTCTATGATGTTGCGATTGTGAGCACGATTGTGTGTCTGTATGGTGTTGCGGTTGTTGGCATGATTGGTATGCGATTTGTTTTCCATGTTTTAGTTCTTCCAACCTTGAATATCAACCCAAAATTTAACCACTTCAATGTCACCACCGCTTTGTCACTATTGCAATTCCACTAAATATTAGAAAATCACTTCACAAGAGGACTCTATGAGACATTTTATGGACACCCTAGTCAAATAACTATAACAACACATGTAATGAATCCTTCCACCCAAAATAACACTATTGAAAATCATACCATATATTAGTTTAGTACCATAGTTCTTGACTAGAGGCATTATGTTTCTAGAGAAACACTAAAAAACCAATTTACAAAAATTCATATAGATCACATGTGGGATACTGAAACATTCTAGTGCAAGGTATTCTTATCGCTAGTTCCATTGATCAGGTGGTTGGGAAGATGGGTGTGATCTACTTTGGTCTTGAGTAATGCATGGAGATGTAAGGGTATTGTTTACCATAGCTAGTTCCATTGATTATAGTTGGATGATGACCCTAGTTGAACATCTTTTGTGTAATTATTTTGTTAAATATTAATATTAATATATCAAATAGGATTAATATCAATAAAGAACGGATGAATGACAATCGGTTAATAAAAGATTATGAAGATGGCGTGAAAGAGTTTATCAATTTTTCAAAAGATCAGGCATATGACCCTTCTAAAATCCTTAGTCTGTGTTTACACTATTGTTATTCAAGAAAAATTAGTCTAGAGGAGTTGGAAGAACTACTGATCTGTTACAGAATAGATCGAAGTTATACATGTTGGAATAAACACAGGGAAAAAACAAATGTAGGTAGGGGCTGGGATAACACTACATTTTAAGGATCATATGATATGATTACAAGCGTGAACAATGAAGATGATCATATGAAGGATGTTATTACAGATGTGAATGATGATGAATTTTGTATTGAAGAAATGACAAGGATAGTTGAAGATGAAATTCATGATTGCCCAATTTTTTTTGAGAAGATAAAGAGTTGTGTAAAGACACCATTGTATTCTGGTTTCACTAAATATACAGAATTTTCAGCTGTACTAAAGCTATATAATTTGAAATAAGGCAATGAGTGGAGTAACACCAGTTTTAAAGAACTACTTGCTCTCCTGATTGACATGCTCCCATAAGTAATGAGCTCCTGAGCTGAACATATGATGCCAAATGAATGCTACGCTCGATGGGTATGATCTTTGAAAGAATGCAGACCTACCCCAATGACTGTATATTGTTTCACAAGGACCACCAATCACTTAAAGAATGCCCAAAATGTGGTTCTTCTCAATAAAAGAAAGAAGAATCTAGTCCTATGAAATTTGTATGGTAATTTCCAACCATTATAAGGTTTAGCCACCTATATAGAAGTGAGGATACTACAAGACAATTGACATGGCATGAAGATACAAGAATTAAATATGGGAAACCACATCACCCAACAGAATCTCCTCAGTGGAAGATAATTAACTAGGAGTATCCTTAATTTAAAAATGTTCCCAGAAACCATCGTATTGCGTTATCTTTAGATAGAGTGAATCCTCATGGTTTTCAAAGCAGCAGTAACAGTACATGACCAGTTATGTTGGTAAATTATAACTTACCACTGTGGTTATGCTTGAAATGAAAATACATAATGTTATCTATGCTTATACCAGGACCAGAACAACCGGGTAATGATATTTATGTTTATTTGGTTCCATTGATCGAGGATTTGAAATTATTATAGGATTCATGTGTTATGTTGTATGATGCTTACAAAAATAAAGATTTCACTTTAAGAGCCATGTGTACGGGATGATTAATGAATTTCCTACTTATGTAAATTTGTCAGGATATAGAATTTAAGGAACTCAAGAGTGTCCCATTTGCGAACAAGGTACACAGTAAATTATGTTGAAACATTCATAAAAAATAATGTTTCTAGGACATCACATATTTCTACCCCGATGAAATAAGTACCGATCTTGGACGAAATCATTCGATGGAATTTTAGAAGAGCTTACAATACTGTCTTCACTAACAGGTGATCAATTATTTGTGAAATTAAAATATATGGACACAACTTTTGGTAAACCATTTTCGAAAAATATTACAAAAACTAGTTGGAAAAAGAGATTAGTTTTTTTGAATTACCATACTAGAATTGTCTATTTGTTAGATATTTTATTGATTCTATGTATGTAAAAAAAATGTATGTAATAGTGTCATCAACACATTGAAAATGAACCTGGTAAAACAAAGGATGGAATTAAGGATAGATTGGATATGGTTGAGATGAGAATATGAGAAGAGTTGGCATTAATGAAGGGATAAAAACGAAGATTTCTTCCTCATGATAATTATAATCTTTCCAGATTAGAGAGATATAAGTTTTTTAAATTCTTGAATAACATAAAGGTTCCAAAGGGGTATTCATAAAATATCAATAATATCATGTCAAAGAGAGATTTAAAGTTAAAGGGTCTGAAATCACATGATTTCCATGTTTTGATGCAAGATCTATTTCTTATGGCTTTATGTTGCATTTTTCCCAAGAATGTTCACTATACATTAACAAAACTCTATTTCTTATTGAAAGATATATGCTGCAAAGTTATAGACCTGGTGAAATTTCCAACTATAGAAAAAGAAATTTCCATCATATTATGTGAATTGGAAATGTTCTTCCCACAAACATTATTTGATATGATGTTTCATGTGATGGTTCATTTGGTGAAAGAGATTAGAATATGTGGTCCTATACATTATAGTTGGATGTACCCCATTGAATGGTATTTGAAGATTTTGAAAAGGTATATCAAAAATCAAATTTGTCCGAAGGGTTGTATTGCAGAGCAATATATTGTTGAGGAAGCCATTGAATTCTGTACTAAATACCTATTTGGCGTGGAAATCATTAGCCTTCCTAAATCTCATCACATTGGGTGGCTTGAGGGTGAATAAATTTCTGTAAGATAGGTTGTCACAATCAATATTATAGATAGGGAGCATGCTCACCTTTATGTTTTTCATAAAAGTTTAGAAATTAACCCATTTGTTCAAACCCACAAAGAAATTCTTAGTCATTTGAATCCATCTAGGGATTAAAGTGGATATCAGATACACATAATCAATAGTTTATAGGATGGGTTTGGGACCATATTTTTGAGAAGTTAGATGAAAATCTGGACTCAATTTTAGAACGACTTCGATGTCTAGTCAGAGGAGAAAGTGTATATATATTATCTTACAATGCTTATGTAGTTAATGGTTATACATTATATACTAATGAAAATGATGAAGATAGTACCATGCAGTATAGTGGGGTTACAATTGTGGATGAAGTGAAGAATGTTTCCGGTGCAAGGGACATAAATCCAATTTATGCGAATATGTCATACTCTGGCATCATCAAACAAATATGGGAGTTGGATTATAAGAAATTCCATGTGCCAATTTTTTAATGAAAGTGGGTTGATAATAAAAGTGCTAATAAAATAGATGAATTAGGATTTGTGAAAGTTGATTTCATTAAGGAAGGGGAGAAAGATGAACCATTCATAATGGCATCACAGGTAGTGCAAGTATTTTATGTTCCAAATCCCACAAACCAAAACTAGTCAATTGTTTTGTTATCGACTAAAACAATTCAAGGGTCCGATGAAAGTTCAATAGATCACGACCCTTTCATTAGGTTTTCACAATCATTTCACAGCGGTCCCAATGTATACAAATTTTTTTATGTCAGAGGATATCGTAATGAAGGGATTTACATAGTCAATGGAGGGGTCAAATCTATTTAGCCATAAAAAAAGAGTTCACTAATCAGGTGATTTTTTTATTGTAATATACATTGTGTTACGTTATGTTATTATATTTTCAATACAGTTTTTATGAAATCTAAATTAAATGTTAAACCACTTCTGTAGATAATGACTTCTGTACCTACTGATGCGCCCAATCCTGAGGCACAAAAATTCTCTCAACCTGCTACTGCTGGTCCAAGTGCAGAGCAAAAACATGTTTCTCATACTGTTTCTACTGGTCCTAGTGCTGAGGTACAATAGGTTTATCAATATATTTTTGCTGGTCCCAAGGTCGATGCTAGCACTCCAAAGGAACATATTGATGATGATTTTGAGTAAATGGTAGGAAATGAAACCCTAACAATGCAAAAAAAGAAAAACAAGAGCGCCGTGTTTTGATAGTGTTAGCCCAAATCCTTAAGGAAAAATAAAAAGGCATCAAATATGAGGTGGGATGGAATAAGAAAGGCCAACATGTTAACCCCAACAAAGCCATATTTAATAGCTACATTGGAATTGTCACTTGGCAATGTGTTCCGATTGATGTACAGTCCTGGCACCATGTTGTCACTGGGATTAAGACACTAATCTAGGAAGATATTATGGTAACATTATGATATCATTTCTTTAATTTATTAAAATAAAATAAAATACTAAAACATTGAATTAATCTCCATCATCCATTACAGAGTGCATTTATATTAGATGCCTCACACAAGGAATATGTGTTAATAGTTACAGGAAGGATTCATAGAGGCTTCCACACAATTTTAATGAAATATAATCTTAAAGATGCTGAAGAAAAAATCAAGCCGCACCCACCTCCTCTTTATGAACACTTGATATCCCAAGGAGCGTGTGATACATTTAGTAACTATCGCGGGGAGTATAATTTTTAGGTACATTGTGTCTAGTAATATGTTGTTTGACGTTTATTGTATTTATCACTTTTATTGATAGTTTTTTATTTATGAAACAACAAATGAGTGCTGAAAATAAAGAACGGGCAACAAAACTTGGGTACCCCTTCCGTAAAGAAAGGATGGGGTATAGTTCCCTTGATAAAAAATTGGTACGTATTTTAACTCTACCATAATACTTTTATGTGACATAAAACAACACCATAACTATATTCCTACATTTATATATAGATTGATTAATCGAAATCAAAATCCACTTCCATCCCATACCATGTGATATGGAAGGAGTCTCATGTAAATAAATAGGGGATACTGATAGATGAAAACACACAAAAAGTTTGGGAAACATGTGTAAGTATGACATAATATAAATTTTAATTTCTTTAAATCACTATTACATAACGATGACTACTTATTTTCCTATATTTTCTATCTGACATAGTCATAGGAATCAACAAAACCCACAATAGATGTAAACATACTTTCAACGACCTTAAAGTATTCAGAACAGTATGGCTATGTCAGAGGTGCAGGTTTTGGGGTGACACCCCGAACATATTTTCAGAAAGAAAAACAAGCGGAGGATCAAACTGAGGAAATGAAAAAGACGAGAGAAACAATATCTATGTTTCAAGAAGAATTATAATACCAAATAGAGATTATAGAAAGTTTGATGGGGGGGAGGAAAATAGAAGAAAAAAATCAATAACAACCCGTTGATGAAGATCCCCCCCATCTTTGAGGTGAGACATTCCCCACAAAAACCTGACTTAGATGAGGTAATCAATGTTATAATAATTGTTTCTATGAAATATGAATGACATAGAAAATGATATCTTTCCTATACTAATATTCTACAAGGTGAAAATGAATGTGATTTATATCTATACACTCCCACCTATCGTCTTATAGAGAGGGCTACAATATTCAATATGTAAAAAAACATGCTATACAACAGAAAGATTCTGACAGATCATGTCAGAGTGTCAATTAATGTATCTAATGAGCCAAGTGCCGAGCTACCTGTTCAAAATTATGATGACGACATTCATAAAGTCAAATAAGCTGTTGGAACATTCATCACATGGCCGTCAATTCTTATAAAAAAACATGTCGACAAGGAGGTATCCATTTCCAATTTATTTTTCAAGATGAACCTTTAACATGTAATGAAAAAT
Source organism: Viscum album (assembly GCA_963277665.1). NCBI lineage: Eukaryota > Viridiplantae > Streptophyta > Magnoliopsida > Santalales > Viscaceae > Viscum > Viscum album. Next base: position 1,736,506,746 of record OY728133.1, read on the forward strand.
GTCTTAAATGATGAATGTTATTACATAAAGACAAAGAGGTGTGGGTGAAATTAAATATGAGCTCCAAACTATCTCAAGGATCAACCAAACGATTGAAATGGTCTACTGGGATCACCTTCACCCCACTTGTTCTATATACACAGTTAATATCATTGCAGGCTCATGTGGATACAAAGTTGATAGATGAAAATTCTCGCACAGTTGATTTTGAAATAAATATGTATGGAGAGGAAAAATCAGATTTCATTATTGCTGAAAATGAAATTTAAATCATCAAGTATGAATGGATAGGTGCTTCAGTTGTAAATGTATACATGATTCATGTTTTCATCATTTGATTTTACAGAATCTGATATACTATGATAATTATGACTAAATACATTTCATATTTTTTTCAGTCATATACATGAAAAAAATTTGAAGGGATTTCCCCATGAATTTTTTTTGGACTCGTTAGTCCTCACATCACCTCTTCAAAAGAAGAAATAGATTTCGACAAAGAGGATGCAATAATTTTATCCCTGATCAAATCGTTTGAAAACAAAATGAAGGATGACAAACTCTTTTTAATACCAACAATGTAGGGGAAAATTATACAATTTAATCATATCAACTATAAATTTCTTTTCTTTCATTACTTATTCCTTTTTGTGTTCTTAGGGACAATTGGATGCTAATTATAGTTAATTTGGACACTAAAAATATTTATTTTCTCTATTCAATGCATGGATATGCAACAAACCGACCACACATGATGGAATTTGTAAATTTATAATACACTAGATCCAAAATTTTAGAACTAAACATCTATTTATATAATTTATATTATCTTTTAATGAGGATCTATTTTGATTGGGTAGTATATCAATATCGTCTAATTCATGGAATGAATCTAGTGCCTAAGGACAAGAATGCCTATAAGATATACAACTGGAAAAGTATCCTGGTATATATAATAAAATTTCACTATCCAAACACATATCAAAACAACTTACTTATTTTTCTCAATGTTTCTACAGTGTCTAAAACAAAAAAACAGAAAGGATTGTGGTTATTATGTTTGTAAATTTATGAAAGATATCATATTTCAGCAACAAACTAGCATAAATAAAGAGTTTTTTTGAAAATAATTATGAGTTCATTTAAAATATTCATTAATCCTTTGTGTATTTATATTTTTTAGTACTACCTTGACTATCTCAAAAACCCACTTTCACAAGATGATATAGATGTGTTTAGAAATAAATGGGCAACATACCTGTTGGAGGATTGTACGCAAATATAATGAAGGTGAATTCCTACTACTTATCTTATTCTTATATGATCATTGTGGGTGGAGGAAGAAAAGGAAAAGTGAACACTGAATGATGATATCATAGAGATGATGTAGGATGAGCGCATTATGGGGACACCAGATCGGAAGTTATGATCAGATGATATGCTAAGCGGTAGTTAACAAACACTAGTAAAGTGTACAAAGAATCATTAGTTCTATTATTAGCTTATATTTGGAAAAAAGAAACCATTTGGAAAGATGTAATTGTAGTGCTAAGATACAATATGTCAATTTTAATGAAAAATTATATTATGAAATGTTTATTTGATTTTAATTATTCCTTTCAGGATTAGTTTATTTTATAAGATTTCTATCCATGTGACATGAATTTGTAGGAAGAGAAATTACATTGTGTTTTCTTAATCACAGAGGTAATTTTGATGTTTGCACAATAAAATCAATTTACAAAGATCTTGCATCTCAACAATTACTCAAGTAAACCCGCATCATATATACATATGTATTCCCATCAAATTCTGGGTGCCTACACACCTCATATAGAACTTGCATCACATAAATTCCAAAATTCATACACACCTCACATAAAAATTACATAAGGAGAAAAAAATAATTTGTTTTAAGGAAGTGAATACCTGACTGATTCCCTAGGACTTTTATTTTTCTTTTAGTATTCTAAGATACTACTGGTATTCCATTAAATTTACTATAGATAGGAGAGTATTGTGAAATGTATATCACTAATGACTCAATATTTCATAGCTCTATGATAACTATTAGGTTTTTGATCTACTTCACATAAGCCTCTTCATGTGATCGTGTCACGTAAGATCCTTTGTATGAATGCTTCATGTGAACTGATTGATTGATCTCATCACATGATCAAATCACATAATTAAAGTAATTCACTTGAACCATGATTCTTGTATTCTTGTCTTATTTACATGATCACATAAAGCTTCAAGGGTCGTGTAATTTTATAAATCTCCCAGGTTCATTTGACCACGTGATCCTATTATGGTCATGTGATCACATGACTTTTAACAAGTCATGCACTTAATTTTGAGGCCTTTGTGGATTGATTTTTAATGGTTGTAACATGATTTCTATCTTATAACCCTTATTTACATATCAAAAATGTATAATTCTATATCAAATTAGAAGTTTGGGTGGTTATTTTGCTGGGTTATTCGATTAGGTGGAAGCTTTGGGATGAACCTAGGATGTCCCGTCTTGGTTCAGTGTACCACCACAGAGTTTTTGGTTGAGCTGAAAAAGATATGATATTATGAATCTATTTAGGATTATCAACAAAGAGGGTTCCAACTGATTTGGTAACAATTTATGGGGTCCCTGTGAAAGAAGTTCTAGTCAGTGGGGGATCTGCTCTAATTATGGTGGTGTTTCCCATCGAAATCCAATACCGGTATAACTAGAGGAGGAATAAATTGACCATAGAGGTCTGGAGAGTGTTGTGTCAAGTGGAAATAGAGCTAGAGGTATATGGGAGTGTGATTGCTCCCAATGGAATCTTGTATGAACAACAACCCATTAAAGTCAAATCACTTCTCCAAGAACTTAGTGTGGTGATTGATTCTGTCAAAGGCGAAGACCATTACACAACCCTAGATTAGAGAATGATAAATTCTTACAATATCCTCATTTGTGGTGTTGGGCCAAATGAATTTTTCAATTATTTCTTGTTAGAAGTGGAATATGAGCTTCAAGCACTCCCATACCTCTTCTTTCGTCACATTTGGATCTCTTCTTGGATCACCACTTTCCCCATCATGCAGGTTTTTGCTTTCCTTTCACCCACCTTTCTTGTCCAACCTGGTTACAATTGTTTTGGGTAAGTAAGAATAGTCTTTAAGTCCCTTGGGGTTTTCCCCTGGACCACAATGCATTTCAGGGGGTCACACTTCCCTTTTAGTCCCTTATTCCTTCTAGGGATGTTAGGACCTTTCCCTTCGAAACGGTCCCAACTGTCCACTGAGTGCTGGCTAAAATTGTCATCACCTGAATCATCCTCCTCATGAGACAAAACTTGATCTTGAACAACCAGAATATAAAAATGGATCCTCAACTCAACCCTCGGGCATTTCATGGGGGGCCTCAGCCTAAAATAGTCCCCCAAGTCACTGGGACTCAACCTATTCTTCCCCATACACATATCCTTTATAGAGGATGAGGGTTTTGAACAGAAAATGTTTGGGTCCAAAGGGACCAAGACACGCCCCTCACCCCAACTCCCTTTGCCAGGTTGAGACACTGTTGCAGATAACCGGTGAACCTCCTATATTCTAGGAGGCTCGACCACACTCCCCTACCCAAGCATCCCTTTGTTATGTGGAGGCACCACAATGGTCAACAAGGCCACCTACTGTAATATGTTCCACGGAGGTTCATCCTCCTCACCATGCAACATCACTGCAGCATCCATGTGTACGTCCTTCTTTGAGAAACCAAAGTTGGATTTGGAACCATGACTTCTTCATATGGAGGCTTAGAAATAGGAGTGACAATTCATTCCCCAATTGAATTATGATTTCAATCTGGTTGGACATCCCCACCTTGAGAGGGAGACTAAGAGTTTGAGCTCTCCACACCCGCATTAAGGTCAGAACCACAGGCAGATCCATCCCCTGAAGCCCCTCCAGCACAATGAAACTCCTCAGTGCCGACAGGGCTCCCCACTCCTTATTTGGAAACCCCCTACCCGCCTCTTTCAAACCTATAATCCTGGTACCCTAGAAGTGATATTGATTAGGAGTATCCAAATTCCCTCCTATATTTTGGCCACTGCAATAGTCCCTTAAGGGGCTATCACGAACAACAATGTCACCTGGGACCATATTCTTCTTAGCAGCAATCTGGTATCGCTGATGAGTGTCCTAAACACTTGCAACCGAAACAGAAGTCATCCCACAACTCATACATGACCTGCTGTCTACACCAGTTTTCTTCTTCTATGGTAATCCAAACAGATTCAGGTGGCTTCTTCGAGGCATCCACTTCCACATGCACATAGGGATTAACAAGATGGAACAAAGTAGCGGTTCGATGATCATAGGATAAATAACTCCCTATGAGGTTCCCAAGAATCTTAATGATGGAAGGATTTTGAAAAGGAAGGGGGATATTAGGGAAACTCACCCAAATCGCCACTGAAGGGGAGTCCCACTTCATATGGAAGTCATAAGACAATATTTGGAGGAAGAAGCGGTACCCTTTGTAGCTACGAGTCGCACTAGACCAAGCTTTGATTAGGTCATCCTCCAATGAGAAAAGGATCAAAATGAATCTATTTTTTAGTAGAACCACCATCTCCCTGTCTTATAGATCCCAAGAACCAAAAAAGAACCTATCAATGGAGTCTACCAATGGTATTCTCTGTGGGAAACACGCTATACCAGCATCTGATTGAGGAGAGCCAAGGAATCGTTGAACTCCACTGTTGATAAAGACAAATTATGGCTCCCTTCATAGAGCTTGGGAACCTTGGGTTATAAAAAGCTCTGCAGGAAAGGTGGAAGGAGCTCGGGTTTGGAGAATGGGGAGAAAGAGGGAATCACTCTCTTAAAGGACGACATAGGTCCCTTCCCCTACGATGGGGGAGATACCAGCTCAGTGGTCACCATCGTCACAAGGGGATAATCCTTTATCCCTTTTCTGTTGAATATTTCAAGAGGCTAGTAAAATTTGGTCACCTCCCAGCTCTCTAGATTATATTCCCAAGGACATAGTGGCCAAAGTTGGTTCAAAAAGTGACTGAGAGGCTGATAATCAGGGCTGTCAATGTCAAATGGAGCTCATGGATATGGTTTTTTCTAATCCAAAGGAATCACCATTTGTGCCTCCATCATCACCACCTTTGGAACCTCAAGTTATCTTTTGAATTTCCTTCCTCTAAGAGGACTAAGAAGAGAAATTGGGAAAGTATATACACTAAGAAACCTCTTAAAATTAGTAATTGTTGTAATTTTTGGACTTTTTTCATTTTCAATACTCTAGTAGATTATCATGTCCACTTACCTACCCATATCAAGGTCTGGTATCTAGTATCATCTAGTCTTATGGCCCCCTAACTACCCAAATGTGTCTTTTTTATTAAAAATTGACATTTTATTAATGTATTCTTTTATATTAATGTTAAATTTATTTCATTGTTTTATTACTAACATAATATCTGTTTTCTTATATAGGTGGAATTTTTTTATAAGTTTAGATTATTTATTCAGCAACTAATACCATGGACGATAATTTTTGAGAGGGGATCACAGATAAAAAAAATGAAACATTAATGTTTTTAAATGTTTGTTGGATAATTGTAATTGTAACTATATAAAACATTTTTTGAAATATATATAGCATTGTTTTTTGTATTAATGATTTCAAGTAAATGTATATAGCATTGTTTGAGAAACTCTTGTGTGCGATGTTCAATTTTTCTATACTTTGTTTGTGCGTAGGTGATGTTTTGTACAACTATTTTGTGAACAAGTTCTGTTTGGTGCTGTGTGTGTAGGTTCTATCTTAGGTGTGCAGGTTCTGTGCAGGTTATGGGTTTTCTCAAGAAACTTGGCCTTAATAAGTTCTAATTGAGAGCTGATAAAGGCACCCTTTATCAACACTCAAAGTAGTACTGATAAAGGACTCCTTTATCAGCTCTCAAAATAGAGCTGATGAAGGTGCCCTTTATCAGCGCTCAAAATAGAACTGATAAAGGGGGATTTTATCAGCGCTAAAAAAAGTACTGATAAAGGACCCCTTTATCTGCGCTAACAATGCACTCATAAAGGGCAACCTTTATCATCACTTTTTTAGTACAGATAAAGTGAACTGTTTATCAGTGCTTTTTTAGCGCTGTTAAAGGGGACCCACTCTTTATCTTCTCCGCGATTAGCAGTGCTTTTCTAGCACTATTAAAGGTAATTTTTAGCACTTTTAAATCCCTATTTGTAGAAGTGCCTGATGAAATCAGCTCAGTGATGTATCTTTATTTTATATTGTAAATAAGATACACAATAATTTACTCATTTGAATTAGTGATGAAATATACAAGAATATTCTTAATAGTATTGGCATAGGGGGAGGTGTTCCTTCCAAACAAAACCAATAAACACGTAATAACAACCTTAATTTTCTATATCCCTAGTCCATAGAAGAAAAGTCGAAGACCCTAAAAGATCGGTAAGTTTTTATTTATTCATTATTCATTTGTTGATAAATATATATTTATTAATCTTTTTAAAATATGATGTAATTTTGAAATTATATGGGTGAGATGATTATTTAGATGGTAGGAAGGGTTTCTTTAACCCTAATGAGGATATAAGGTGGTATTCGATTTTATTTATGGTGGAATTCCATGTATAAAATTATATATCTAATGTGTTTTCAATTATGAGATGTCAATTCCTATGTTATAACTTTTGGAATAGGTTATTCCACAGAGTAAAAGTATAATTCCGAATACCATATTTAATTATTTCTAACCTAATTTTTACATAAGGATCATTCCAAATCAACATGGGGCACTATGAAAATAGCATGAGTTCCAGGTCTCTAACTTTTATTATTCTTATTTCTTATCATATCGATATGAGGGAATGCTAGGTAGCATTTGGGGTTTGATACATTTTTTTGGATTCATAATCTAATCTAAAATATTTTTAATATTTTTAATATTTATAAAAAATAACATAGAATATGAGATTCATGGTCTATATTCTTTTATATATTCATATAGAGGGCCTTATTTGATGATTAAACTCTAATAGTAGAGAAAAGAGACTTTTCATTAGTTAATTAAACTAACTTTGTCTTTTTATTACCTATAATGTACATGATATGAAGATGTATATTTTTATTCTACCTAGTATATTTTATTATATATGAATCTACAAGGAAATATATATTTGTAGGTGGTTTCATAAACTACCGCTAAACATTTTTTTCTCCATTTTAGAGATTATTTTATAAAGCATCACTAAATAGTGTATTTAATTGATATTTTAATAAAAACTAAAACTAAATAACATCTAGTGGAATTTTTATAAAAAAACAAAAATTGTTTTTAAAGAAAAACCTAAAGCCCTCCCCCCTCAACCTCAACACCCCCACTTGGATTTGAAATCCTATTGTGGTCTGCCCCTGGTCGCAACTCCTAAGACTTAAACCTAATACCTAACTATCGACACACACATCCTTTATCTCTAACTTCCTATCCTTAACTTTGATGTTACCATGCTTCACCCTCGACCTCAACCCCTTAACCTTTTCCTTGATCTGTAACTATCCATGCACACATCCTTTGTTGCTGATCTCTTTTCTTAAACCCTAACATCACGGTCCTTTCCTCATTGGCCTCCATGATATCAATATCCTCCACTGGTATTTCCTTCCCTCTTATACTCTTCCTTGATCCCTAACCATCTTCACAAGTTCAATGTTAAAATCTATAATTAATTTAATTTTCCTATCAATTTTCTTGTAGTTAATATAGTGATTTTTAAGTTCTATACTCTCTATTGACATTTATATTATCCATAATATTTTTAGTCTTATATTTTATTATCAATGTCTAAAACAGTTTCCTTTCCATATTACTTGTGTTATTTATTAATATATATTAGTGGGTTATACCCCTTGATTAAATTCATAGATATAAACTTGACCTGTTATATATTTTTATTGGTTTTAGGAATTCATAGAGTATACTAGAGAAAATTAAGAAGCCTGAGAATTTTAGCTGCAAATTATAATAAATTTTCCCTCTTTTTCTCAATATCATAAAATAGTTTTCAAGAAGTGTTTTCAAACATAGACTAAGTCAAAATGTTACTTTATTATATTATTTAAATTATGCTACATTAGTTATGTTTTAATATAAAGTATTAAAAACTTCTTATAACACTTATAACTTATGGAAATTGATTTTTTTGTAAAGGTTTTCAATATGTTAGGGAACTTATTAGAGACTAATTTTGACTTTAAATTAGGTAGTTTCAAAAAATAAGTGGTTATTGTTCTTTTTTTAATGAAATAATGTGACAACCGGGTCCTGGTGAGAGCACAACCACCCCGCCTTAACATGGCCGTTAGGTCCTGGCCCACCAGGTACCACCAGTTGCCCCACAGACACGTGGGGCCCACCTTAGGGGGTCCACCCACGTGCATGAATTTTTCATATGACTAATGATAGTCCCCACAGGCCAATACATGTCCTTTCCAGTGTGCTTTGTCCTCACTCACACACACTCTGGTAAACTTCCCCGAAGGTCACCCATCCTAATCACTACTCCAGGACAAGAATGCTTAACTGTGGAGTTCTAATCAGACAGGCTCCCGAAAAAGAAGATGCACCTTGTTGACATGAGTCATATCATTTAGTCATTTAACCCTTTATCATTTGGGGGTGTTAAAATCACCCCCCCCTTTAGAGAACAACGCCCTCGTTGTGGGCCCTACATCTCAACCCAGGCAGTGCACCGCACTTAAGGCTGGGTTCCTCCTCTGATACCAAATGTGACAATCGGGTCCTGGTGACAGCACAACCACCCTACCTTAACATGGTCGTCGGGTCCTGACCCACCAGGTACCACCAGTTGCCCCGCAGACACGTGGGGCCAATCCCAGGGTCCACCCACGTGCCTGAACGGGTCATCTGACTAATGATAGTCCCCACAGGCCAACACATGTCCTTTCCAGTGTGGTTTGTCCTCACTCACACACACCCTGGGAAATTTCCCAGAAGATCACCCATCCTGATCACTACTCCAGGCCAAGCACGCTTAACTGTGGAGTTCTAATCAAATAGGCTCCCGAAAAGGAAGGTGCACCTTGTTGACATGAGTCATATAATTTAGTCATTTAACCCTTTATCATTTTGGGGTGTTACAAATAATTCTCTATAGTTTCATATGGAAATAATTTTTAATTTTTTTTGGAAACTTAGAACTTTTTAATTAATAACATGAAATATTTTTTTATTTGTTCATTTTTCTAAACAATACTTATAGAAATGTAATTATATAAGATTTTTTCCGTCTATGATTTTAAATGGTGTCCCACCCATGGAAATGAAAATAATTAACATGAAATTCATGGGGGATAAATAACCTTTTAGTATCCATGCTAAATAGTTATTGTTAAATTTGATTTTAAATTCAATCTACCATTTTATTTTGAATTATTTTTCTTAAATTACCATATTAATTTTGAATTTAAAAAATTATTTTCAATTTTTAAATTCAATATAACTATTTTTTTTGTAATTTAAGAAATTAGGATTATTTTATATTGTTAATTTTAATTTATTTTTTATTCCTATATATTCATATGAATATATTTTTTTGTTTGAGAGTTTACATAATTGCTTATGCATGGATACAATTTTGGATTACATTATCTAAAAAAAATCTTAGTATATTAGGGGTTTAGAGAGTTGTTTGGATTTTTCAATTTCATATTGATCCATAGATAATAAAAATGTCTATTTTTTAAATTTAAATTTAAATTATGATTAAATAGAGGTGAGGTATTTTAATAATTGATATTGAAACAATTTTAATTTCAATATGTGTGGTGGATTTGGAATAGAGAATCAAACATTATAGAGAGTTTGTAGGGTTATGTTTAACATCAAAATAAACATGTTAGTGTTCTGATGGTGGATAATGAAATTCAAAAATTGATAAATGATGCTTTTCGTATAGTAGGGAATCACCATCAATAGTTCAACACATCAATTGGTCCATATATTGATATAAAAAATATTAATGATGATTAAAAAACTGTAGGAAAACTTTATCAAGATGATAAAATATTAATGGATGATGTTTTGGAGACTAATACAATGGAAACTATATCTAAAAAAACTAGATCCATTTTTTAATTTTTTTGATGATGGAAATCAATAATCATATGAAGAATGTTCCAATTATTTAAAACTATATTTTTGTTAAAGTTATACTATGTCATGTAATTAAAAATAAATCAATTCCCAAGATATTGGAATTGTTTCATGATATATTTCCCTAAACTAAAATCCCTATATTATTTTATGAGTTGAAAGATTACTATCAATATTAGAACTACTCATACAAATATACATTCATTTACCATTGATTGTATATTATGCTTGGGAGAATATTCAAATAGATAATATTGAAATGATATTTTACTTCTATATAGATGTTAATAAATAATGATGCTAATTTCAATCAATTTACATCCATGAAGAAAAATAAAAAATGGTAGTCAAAGTTTTACATTAAATACATTTAAAATATTTATTGTTAAGATTGTTTATATCATTTTAACCACTGAACATATGAAATTTAATACTTTGGATAATAAAATTGATGAGTTCATGTGACATCTATGAGATTCAAAATCATGGAATACATTCAATTTATTATATCCTAATTTCTCTTATGATCTTATAAATGCGAGTTTGGGATTGGAAGTTGATGGATTTTATAATTTTGGTATTTTAATTATAAAATATAAAAAATTAATTTCTATTTTATATATATTATAATTTGTCTCCTTATATGTGTATTTAATAAACTTCATTCATCATAATGTTGTTTTTTTTTTCTAGAAAACAAATTCCTGGATTAATGTATTTATTCATCCTATTATCCAAAAAATTTCATAAGTTATAGTGTTGAAACATATGATGCATCTACCAAAAAAATTATAAAAATTCATTCCACATTAAAGTGAACCATCAATGAATTTCCTAGACTAGAAAATTTTTATAGTTGGAAAACACAAACTATTTTGGTTTATCTAATTTTTAAATTTTTTATTAAGCCTCAATGAATTCATGATATAAAAAATGGAGTTTCTTATTTCATTATCACTTCACTGATACATTTCATCAATTTTAGTTTAACAAGTCACAATTTAATAGGAAAATTGATTTGAGGCTCCCACCAAAGTTATTATCTAGATTAGAGATCCTAGAACGATTATCAAATGTCATTATAGATTTTGGAAAATAATTTTAGTTAAATAAATTTTGTAAAAGTATTTTAATTTAATCAGATACAATTGGAAAAAAGTAATATTGTAAAAGAATTATATTTTTTAATATTATATTTGGAAATTTAATTTTTTCCATCACAATATTAAGGTTATGAACGTTGTGAAGAGTGCATGTGAAAATTTTCTTTTACAATGATTGATAATATAGGGAAATATAAGGATCATATTAAAATTTATATGGAACTAGAAGAACTAAATATCATTTTTAATCTATGAGAAAATGAGATTTGAAAGTATCTATTACTATTTCTTCAATTTTAATTCATCAAAACATGTTTTCCTTCGATGTATAAAAAATTTTAAAGTGTCTAATGGATTTACAAGTAATATTTCAAGGTGTATAAATTTGAGTCCTTAAATATTACACGGATTTAAAATTAATGACTCACATATTCTGATGGAGGTGTTGCTTCTATGTAAATGTATAATTTTCTATTAGAAAAAATAACTATTGTTCAAATTTATTTTTTAAAATCTTTAGAAAATTTAATGAGATTACATTAAGATGAATTTAGTTAGATAAACTTTAATAAATAATTATATAGATACTATATCATTTGGATTTGATATTTCCCACATTATTTTTCACTATGGATTTTTATTTGATTTTTCGTTAGGTTAATAAATATAAAGGTGGAATACCCATAAATTATTAATAGATATATCTGATAGAGAGGTACTTTATTTTATTTTTTTAAGTTTAATAAATTATAATTTTCCAATTCTATACTTTTTAGATTACTTATTACATTTTACTTTTTTTTTCATTCGCTATATTAGTTATTTGAAGTCATATGTGAGCAATAAATATTAAAAATAAGGTTTTATTCCTAATTGTTACCATACCAAAGTGTAAATAACCTTTTTCTTGAGGTATTTGGATTTGGTATATATAATATTTAATCAAGAAGGATATGTTGATGATAATAAAATTCATTCCAGTGTTATAATAAATCATTAATATTTCTAATTTTTGGTTGAGAAGTTGGAAGTGACTCGTCACTTTATTTGATAGAGTTTCATTTAAGAAAAAATATAGATTTTTGATACTAAATATTGATATTTTTGATCCATATATCAAAAAATTGAGGAAACTAATTAAATGACATATGGGAATTCAAAATCGAATTGAGGAAGAGATAATAAAAGTTGTTAAAAATGAAATTATTAATCAATTTAAGGTTGTATAAGTTCTTATTATAGTAAATATTTTGATTTTTTTGATAAATATATAATGTAACTAATCATAATTTATATCAATTTTCTACAGGTATCTAATACTATTAATCGAGATTAACTACTTATTATTTGAAGTATTTTTTGGATGTGAAATAAAAAAGATATTCCTGTGATGCATATAATGATCCTGAGGATACATTAATAATGTATAATTAAGAAGAATATTTATTTTACATTGATGTAAATGTATTGTGAAATTAATATGATGAATATATTGAGTCTATGTTAACATAAACATAACAAGGGGTTATGACTTGAACCATCATATATTCTCTGTATATTTTCATTTTTTATGAATAAATTTTTTGATTCATTTATGGATTTTCTCATTCATTGAAGTGTTCAAGTAATTTTATAGAAATAGACCATAACATAGGATTACCATGTAATGGAAATTGATATATTTATTGATTTATATTTAATGAAGAGTGTCTAGGATAACCTATGAAAAGGAATAAGTTCCCTTTATTTTTTATACCTAGATTTTATTAATTCTAATACAAAACTCTAGTCATTCCCGATCATCATTCATCTCAAGGATAAGGAACTGGAACTCCTTCGATGATCATGATTCCTCTTGATTTGATTTAGGATCCAAGGACAATGTTATCATTTTTTAGGTAGAAAAATATTTTTCTATGCTTTGATGACCTCCATCAAATGGGCTCCATCAAAGAGTAAAATATGGACTACCAAAAAGTTGTGGAACATTTTTATGTTCTTTGTTTTATAATATATTTATACTATTGATGATGGAACAATAATTTAAAGGGTTTTCTTTCACTTATAAGTTGATAATATGAACTCCAGAAACCCATCAGTTTTATTAGATCCCATAATCTTTAATGGATTAATATGTTTCTTTTACTATTTTGTGATGAATATGTTTGACGTAATGTAATTGGATCATCCTGGTAGACTATACCTTATATGATAATGTAATTTTAGGGGATCTTACTTGATATTATGTTAATCATTAATGTAATCTAAATTGATACCTTGAAGATACAAATATTTTATAATGTATCCTGTGATAGCTATTGAATATATATTTTTTGATAACATAGTTTGTGCTATGAAATCTTGAAATTATTTTATGTGATAAATTATTCTTGAGACTATTATTCATATTACAATTATTCAATGACATAATATGTGGTCCTTAAATTACATTATACTGATAACATAATATGGAGTTTATGGAACATCATATATTATACGTTAACCTAACATTTTTCATTAACCACTAAAAATAGATTATCTTTAATTCACAACCTGAAATTATATTGTGAGATAATTTAATGTGTGTTTATCTACTTGAAATTATGTTATGAAGTGAATTAACATGGGATTACACCGTGAAAATATGTTAAGAGTTAACGTATTCTCATGTGATGATTTAAAAAAATAAAATAATAAATTAAATAAATTAAATAAATTAAATATTTTTTCATTGTTTTATTTTTTGTTTATAATATATTTATAAATTATAAATACTATGAATTATAAAATGATATTTTTCATGCCTAAATTAAATATGGAAAGTTCATATTTTTAGCCCATGTTTTGGAAGATAAATATTGTATTTATTTATTACCTTATAATATTATTGTTTATAAAATGTTCATAAATATTGAATATTGTGTATGATTAATTTATATGATAACTTTATTCTCTTATAATATCTATCCATACATTACATGAAAGGTATGACTTCAAAATATTTAGTTTTCATCTATCTTGGACTCAATTTTTATTTGATGTTATTTGATTGAATTTAGTTGCTAGAAAAAGTTTTTGTATATTAGGTTTTAAAATTATAATGAATTGGATTATCTATTGAGTAATGTATCCTCAGGTAGAGGGACTTATTTTGGAATTACCACTAGCCTAAAGGCTTATGATTTATTCTAGAAAGGTGGGGGTTAGCTTTATGTGTCTTTGAGCTTACTCTTGTCGATATTATCAATATCTTATAGTTATAAATCTTTACACAAATTATTATATACATTATGCATAATATATATTCAGATATGTATGAATACGCTTGGATTCAATATTTGGGTGAGTAACACAAGCTATGGGTTATGAAAAGAGTTACACATTAATATTGTGTGAACACATTAATTTGGTGACTGGAATTGGGATTCCAAAACTAAATCATTAGAAGCATACATACACAAAATATTAACACATGAGAATATAAATATTTCATATGATTAGATATTTATGAATTTAATATGAATATGATGTATATTAACTTTTATGAAAACCCCTCAAATACTAAGTGTGTGATTCCTTTCAAATCAACACATGTTAAGACCTTAATTATCCAATTAAGTAGGTTTGTACATAGAATGTGTCCCATGAATTATCTTGTGTAATGCATGTTGGAAATGGGTAACCCTAATATTTTGGTAATAAAATCTCACTGTGAGCTTTGAGTGACACTTATATGTTAATCCCTACAACTTATGATATTTAAGGGATAGATTTGAGTTTCAAATGATGGAATTGGGAAATTTTTTTTTCCACATTACTATATAAGAATCCTAACTCTTACGATTTTGGTGATTTACTACCTAAATAGATAATTAGTGGGAATAATTCTATATAGGAAGTGAAAAATGGTTCTTGGCTCACTAAAAGGATATGATTTATGAGATCATTATTTTTAATGGCATTACTTTCATTAAAATTAATTATTGAAAATATATAAAACATGATAATCACCCATAAATATTTCTTTTCTATATATTTTGGAATACTCTATGATATCCATAATAAATTATAGATAAGTAATTATATACAACAAATTAAGAATATAGGCCTAGAGGAGAATATAATTGATGGGGTTTTTGAGAGAAATAACATACAATTTCTCATAATGAAAATTTATTCACAAACAATATCGATTACAAAGTGATATTGGAAAGGGAACCCTTAATTTAGATTTTCTCTTGGTAAAATATTCTCTAAATAAATTTATAATAAATTTTGTTTTATTATTCATATGTATAAGAAACTTATTCATATTTATTTTAATTAATACCATTAATTTATTATTCTGTATTTTACTATTTTGTTATTTGTAATTTAATATTTTGGTGTTACATGTTCTATTTTACACACATTATTCAATTTTGTTGTATGGGTACTTTCTCTTTGATAATGGGTTTATCACACACAAAATATTCATGAATATCTAGTATATTTTTATGGAGTCCCATGGTTGTTTAATGAAAATTATTGTGATGGTTCTATTGGAATACTTAAAAATATCCATTTTAATGATTATTGAACTAACAAAAGAATAGAATTAATTATCGATTATACTCTCACATATAACCACTCTAAAACTATAAAAACAACTTTAATTAAAATTATTCTATAATATTACTATTTTTTTTTCCATTTATGATGTAAATTCTATAAAATCATTCATGTTGGTGGTAAAAACGACCAAAACAAGAAGATGATATAATGATTGAATGGGTAAGAAAACACAATTATATAGTAATAATATCACTTTTATATAAGATTAATTATTTAAATTTTTATTATGATAAATTAAATTTAATAAGATGTAGATAAATAAGATAAAGAAGAATGATTATGGATAGGATTACACTTATGTTGGATACTTGAATCTTCTCTTTAAGAGAGTCTTAGTAATTAGGGATTTGAGACTCCTTCTAATGACCACAGGTTATAAAAACATAGGATTATTTTTAGGGAGTTATTTTGGGTAGGGATTCAACATAAAACCAAAGGAATTATGTGGGTTTAAGTGGGGATATGAGGGGGACTTTTATAGGATATCTTGAGTGAGATTTCATAAAATACCCATTCTTTAATGCGAAATGAATGTATTTTTACATGGAAAGTAAATCCAAAGTGAAAAAATAGTGTAAAAAGGATGATTATAGGTCTATAAATCAGTCATCCACTCATTTATAGATACCATTTTATGATATTTTAGGTGTTTTCCCCTTAATTTAACCCTTTTACCTCATTTTACCACTTACTATAGTGATTAACTTTTATCTTGGTTGCTTATTTTTTTCATAAAATTTAAATTATCCTTCTTACCTAATTTTAAAATGTTGATTAAAGTTTTGGAACCTATTTAATAAAATTCGATTTCTAAATTTATGAAATTTAACATTTAAATGAAAAAATAAATTATACTGAAAAAATATTATTTTATATAAAATAAATTTTTAAGAATTAAACATCCTCAATCTCATTTAATATCAATTAATATTTAATTGAGTGTTAATTTATTATTTTATACATTTTAACATTATTTTTTTACAACCATCCTTTAAAAATGATAAATTTAATTAGTTAAAATAAAAATACACAATATTTAAAATGTAATGTCCCAAACTGAATACCAATAAATTGGTGATTTGTGGAAGTTTTACACAATACCTCAAGCACAAATATCTATATTCTAAAGGGTGAAGACTAGTAGTGAAATATTAGGGTGTTTCTTTGGAGAGACTATGCCCTCAAATTTGAGTAAACATAGCAGAAATAACTTGATATCATACAAAGTATTAATAAACATATTATGGAAGAATAAATAAACTGAAATGGGAAATGCTGTAATATTCATTGAAATTATATAAATTCTTGAATAATTATATGATATGTACAACACTGGTCACTAACTAGACTAACCATACATATATAGGAGTACATAATGGAAACTAAAATAAAAAATAAAGGGATTTGCTATTAACTCTGAGCCAGACCACATACCCAATCCCTGAATACATATCCATGCCATCCATCTTAATTAGTTCTAGGTCTGAAGCCTTACCTATACATGAAAACAAATGAACATATTCTCATGTACCCTAGTGCAATTGTGCCCCAAGCAAAGTTTGTGTACATAACTCAGTAGGGAACCACCAAAGTGTCCTTGTACATAGCCAATAATATGAAGTGTACGTAAAAGAGTGATACTCATTATGATAGAAGTAATAAAAAAATAACTACTAGAAATAAACATAAATACATTTCATATAGGACATTCCCAAGGAAATTTATCAAACTAGATAATGCACAACTGGAAGAAATAAATCAAAATAAAAGGAAGAAGCCGACAACTGATCATTGGGTACATGATCTCGATCGCCTGGATGCAGTTCCATCATATATAAGCATATCTATACATACGTATATATATATACCCATATATATACATGTTCTCATATAAAAACTTAAATAAGAAATACTTAAAATAGTGTAAAATACTAAATCCTTAGTGAATCCCACGATAAACATATGACCAACTTGACATCCCACGACTAGGGAATTGAGATAGACATCCCACCACTCAAGCTATGTATAATTAAGTTGATCTCTGGGTCTGTAATACCAATCAATAATACCTCCTTTTTCCAACACTATAAATGTCTCTAGGAAAGCTACATCACCACATTGGGGATACTTTTCCTAGCCCTAGGATCACCCGTAATCGCCTCTAATATATATAAAATTAATGATTATTGGAAATAACTCAACATATAGTAAATATGGTCACTAATATTGATGTTGTTCCACTCATTACATGTAAATCTAATCTGATGTCGGAGCCTTCGGTCCCGATCCATAGGTAGTTAAGGCATTAAAACTCGGATGAACCCTAAGGGTCTAACCCTTAGGAGAACTATAAGGACAGTTCACCTATGAGACATCAGGGCCACCCCTCTAGGTCTTTGATCAAGGAGAGGGTAATCAGCCCCATCACTTGGTAGAGCATAACTATCCATGAGTATCTAAAAATGTGGAACTCCATGTCCAAAACTATAGTAAATTATTAGAACAAGGAGAGAATAATCATTCCTATTGCTCAAGAGAGTGTAATCATCCATAAGTATAATAATCACATACTCTATACCCATATCAAGGATAGAATAATCATCCTCCTTAAACCATAAGTTTATGAGAGCAGAATAATCCTCATCATTCGAGAGAGTGAAATCATCCACTAGTGTCATTACTAGGGACGTCAAACCCTAATATTATAATTATAGGCTCAAATTATGGATCCCATGAAGTAACATTGGAGATACCAATAAAATAATAATCAAACATATAGGCTCAATAGATAGATCCTAGATAGTACATATAGGTATAAAAATAATAAAAATAATAACAAGGATCAGAAGTAAGATACTAGGAAATATGTCTAGGAATCCCAATAAACAAGTAAGATAGATCCTAGGAAATATGTTTGAGCATCCAATTAGAGATAAACACATCACATCAGGATCAATAACAAAAATCTAGAAAGCACCTTTGGTAATCATCACTACATCATCAGTAAACAAGTGAATATATGAACAAAAAGTGAGGGTGAAAAAATTCCTAACCCATCACTACTATCTCAGTCTCATGGGATTATATGTTCAAAAAGGTTTAAAAGAGACACATGCTACCATCTCTACTAAAACCCAAATCTTACTAGTTTAGGGCCAGTCAAAGCTTAGGGAACCCACAGGGTCCCTCATGTCAAAATAATATATTGGAATCCTACTCAAAATCATCAAGGTCCACAGTAAATAGAAGCATCCCTCTCTAGGTAATCTATGTTAATATATAAATAATGCATCCTTACTGGGATCCTGGAAAGGAATAAGTAGAGGAATCACTTTGTGGATTCTCTATAATGGTCACAGCCTCAAGTTTTGGGATGAAACTACTGAACTGGAGTGGTTAGTGATCCTGGGTGTTCATCAAAAAGCATTTACCCACTTCATTTAATTAAAAAATTAATTGAAATGAATTTATATATGGGGGAATCTCCCTCATGAACAATATTGAGCATCCATATTATACTATAAACATGAATAAATATTAAAGGGAAGGTAAAAAATACCGCCTACCTTTAGTAAGATTAAATCATTAATAAACATATCTCGACAAATCCTCCCAAGCACGCCGATAAACAAGCTAAACCAACCTTTGCTTCCAAGTCCATGACTAATATAAGTCTAGTGAACCTAGTCTTGAAAAATTAACTAAAACATTAAATAATTTAATAGAAAAAAATCCGAAGAGTCATAATAGGCCATAACTCACCATTCATCTATCACTCGATTAAAATCCTAGAAGACAAGTAAAGAAGGCTTACCAGGTACCCCCAAGAGCAACCCTAGGAAAGGACCTAACTAACAATGTCAAAAAAACCAATCACCAATTTTATTTGAAGAACTAAAGATTTTGAAACTCACCATGGTGACATACCTTGATGAAAAATCATGTGGATAAGTTTAGATGACCTCTCAGGATGTTCTTGTCTTAGGTTGAGATTAAGTCCCAACCACCATGCTCCGGTGGAATTCGACAAAGAACCCTAAAAAAATACCCAAATTAGAAATGATGGAAGAAGAAAAATGTATATGGAAGGAGGAGGAATATCTTAGTAGACAATACTGTCCAATTACACCCAAAAAACTTTTGATTAATGAAGATTTGAGAGAGATGGGAGGAGCATCAGCCTAGTGCTCCTGCACGCCTCCTATTGTCCGAAAAACCAAAATGGGAGGTGCCCCTATTAGATCTTTTTAAAAAAAGGCTATTTCAAAATTTACATGGTATGCAACTATTAAACATCATATAATAGTTTCATGACATGTGACAAATACATGTCTTGTAGTCCTAGGGGAAGGCCCCTGAGCATGCATGTCATGAATCCGTTGGGTCTCACCCCATGAAACCAGTACAAGTTTTGTAAATAATATATAACATGTAAACTTAGTAACAACTATTTCTAGTATCCCAACTTCTTTTTTCTCCTATTATGTTCACTTTAACCCTTAGGACCTCAACCAAAACATAAAACACATTCTAATACACCATTTCAGGAAATTCAAACACTTGGAACCTCATTATGATTTTTAATTCAAAGAATAGTCCATCTTAAAAAGGAGAAAAATTCAAATTTCTCTCAAATTTCAACCTGGTATAAAACAAGGGACCTTATAACCTCCCCTCCTTAAAACATAACATCCCTAAGAATCCTTTGGAAATAAAGAAAACATCACTCTACCTACCTATATTATGAATTCCCACATATACAACCGCATTTCATTTCTGAATGCCCAATGAATTTCCAAGTGAAACTTAGAATATATGGTACATAAGCTACTAAACCTCAAGCTAACACTCATAATTGTGAATGAAACACCAAGACGGTTCTTACCCAACTATATAAAATAATGCAAGTTAAAAAATTTCTATTTTAATATTCTAATAAAAATCTAGGAATCAATAGTCGACACATCCGCAAAAGAAGTTCCAAAGGATTTAATCCCAAGGCAAATCAAGATCACTTCCAGCATGCTCACCAAAGCCCACAATCGAATTCCAATGTCACATATTGGAAAAACCATCCCCTTTTGTTACCTGTTGTCATGCATCTACATAAACCCTGATACATTTATGATCCAATACCCAAGGATCTTCATACGCTTTCCCAGACCAATGCCCCTACTCAGACTCCTCCTGAGTCCATATTTGAACCCACACCTAACATTTCTTGATAAATTCAGGTGTACATGGTTCTATTTATCCACGAAATCTAACATCCAAATGAAAATCCAATGATCAGTCTCATATCGCTCCCCACATTTATAGAATGCTTGTTATTATAATAACGAGGCGAACCCTTGATCATGGAAGTGCATGATCATCAATTTTCAGACATAATAATAGGAATTACTAAAAGCCTTCTCACATATGAGAATCAATAAAAACATCACCCATCACTAGTTCTCGATCCATATAAATGGTACCCATAGGTAAAACTAAAAAAAAAAAAAAACACACACACATCAAGGGTCACCACCCTTAAATTGACATTGGTGTACTACATGCCATATAGATTACCTTGTACTACTCCTCGAGTACAACCTCAATAGGTTTGGTTGCTACTCCACAAGAGGACATTTAAGAAGTTCAGTGTATATATGCCACTCTCTTATTATAATCAATATGATGTCAAGTTAGAGCATGATCATATCTAACTATAAGTCCACTAAGATTATATCAAAAGGTGTGTATATATATTTCAATTCATGCTCACACCCAACATGATAACTTTCCTTTAAACAAGTATTGACACCACATCTATTGAAAATGCTTGTTCAGGTCCAAACATTGGTCAACTGTCTTATAGTTACTAATTTATTCTTGACATATCTTCTACCATGGAGGGAAATTCATCAACTTAACCATAAATCATGGGAAACCATGTCGTGGAATGTTTTTGAAAACAGTGGTCCTCAGATCACATACAACCACTCACCAATTTACAATCTAAATGGAACCACATGAAACCAACGTGTACCTTTATCACCTAACTCATACTCTAGAAAGTCATCTGCTTTAGAAACCAATATTACCATGCTACATATAAAGTCAATCCCAAAAATATAGAAGATCCCCTAAAACTCCAATTAAAATTGATCAACTGACCTATTCCATGATTTATTTCATGACCACCCATCAAATGACTCATTCTCTAACTATATTAGCAACAATAGAAACACTGGTCAACAAGGATAGGCTCCTAAATAGTCATACTTACCAAATCCAGTCTCTAAAAATAAGCACCTCAGGTGATTTGTCAAAAACCGAAGGAATCAATATTCCTATATCAAAAAACCTGACCAGTAACTATGAATAGATCTTTGAATGAGTTTACAAATGAGATCAAAACTTAAAAAGGCATCCATAATCCTAGTCCAACCTCTCATGTAGGTTTGCCTTAATCAAGTTGAATATTGAAATACAAGGTTCTGGCCAAAAACTAAGGGCCTCTAGGTATCCCACCTAGCCCTAAATATTAAACCTATTTAAGGTAGATAAGGATAACAATGAACTACGAGGGACATAAATATCAACACTGGTGTACTAGGGCCCGATACTCTTCGAGCATCCTCATAAAGACTACTCCCTAGAGGTCACAATACCAAGGTTGAAAAGATATTGAACTGAAACTCATTGAGAATCCATATATGGTAATACCCCCTTGAGGTCCAATTAACTAAAAACATACTGGTACATGTCAACATCATACTCAGTGTCCCGAATAGATAACCACAACAAAGTATGGTTAAGTATAATTCCATTACAATCTTTGTAGAAACACACTTTATAGATTGTTACTAACACTTTAAATACCTAAACATGATAAACAACACCCTATGATGGGTTTCAAATTTGGGAATCATGTTCCCTATTGACCTACTGGGGTTTCTAAATCTCTTGAGCATGAGACCCGTGTCATCAACCTCATAATAAAATGTTTCAACATATATCCATATAGCTTTCCATAAAAAAGAAATATATATGAAAGTCATTCCAATTGGGTAGAATTCCACAAAAAAACTATATGTGAAAACACAATTTATTTTTTTGACACTTTAAACAATTAAACTCTATATTCAGTAAAATCACACACTAGAAGTCCTATAACACATGAATCCTATGTGCCAAATATGATGTATGAGATGCCTCGTGACTTTTTTAGTCAAGAGTAAAAATCAATCATTATCCTCTTTCCTATGGCCTGCGATCCAAAAATATATAATAAATCATAACATTCACACACCCTGTGCATTGCTCAAATAAAAAATGATATACAAATGTATCATCACAAATTAGAACAATAACCCCATAACCCTACCAATCCAGACTTTTTAAGAGAACAAGTGTTCTAAACGCACAAGTCCAATATCTATCCTAGGTTCAGACACATTCCAAATAATCCTATCTACCATATCCCAAATAGTTATTCAATATTAAAGGAATAGCTCTGATACCACTTTGTAATGTACTGAATCAGATTCCATTAAACCAGTTCCCCATGCCGATTCGCCACAAGACCTCAAGCATGCCTGTCCATACACCAGAGGCTTCTAACTTGCATCGGGGGACTAGGGTGTGTCTGTAGAGTGATTATGACCTCATATCAAAGTAAAACCAATATAAATAACTCAATATCATACAAAGTAATAATAAAAAAGTTCATAAGTAGTAAATAAACTGAAATAGACCATGTTGTAATAATAATTGAAATTCTAAAAAATCCCAAATAGTCATATCATACATACAACACTGGTCACCCATTTGGCTGACCATGCATATACAAGAGTACATAAAGGATACTCAAATAAAATTACAGGGATCTACTACTAACTATGAGCTAGAACACATACCAGATATCTATATACATTTCCAAGCCATGTAGCTCAATAATTCCTGGGCCTCGGGCCTTACTTATTCCTATAACCAAGTGAACTCCTTCTCTACTACCCCAGTGTAATGGAAGACAAAGAAGGGTGTGAGTACACAACTTATAAGGAAAACACCAATGAAGTATCTTACAAAGCCTAAAATATGAAATGTATATAAATGATAGAAAATCATTAGGGTAAAAGTAATAATAGTAATAACTACTGGAAATAAACCTAAAGACATGTCATATCAGACACACCTAAGGAAAGTGCTCAACCCATCAGAGAAACAATTGGAAAAGATAAATCAAAATAAATGGAACAAGTCCACAGCTGATCATTGGGTCCATGATCTTGATCTTATAGATATAGTTCCATCATATATAAGTATATCTATGCATTTATATATATATATCCACACACACACACATACATATACATGTGATCATATACATACTTACATAAGAAAGATAGAAAATAACATAAATAACACAATCCCTAGTCAATCTGTGGAAAACATCAGATTTAATAGACATCCTACGACTAGGGCACTGAGTTGGTTGCCATACCACTCATTCCATGTATAATTAAGTTGATATTTGGGTCTATAATTTCGATAAACAATACCTAATTTGGTTAGCATCAAGAATTTCTCAGAACAAGATATGCCACCATTGGAGGATATATATCCTATCCCTATTCTCACCAATACCACCTACAAGATATATAAAATGAAGGATTCAAGGTAATAATTGTACATCCAGTAAATATGGTTACTGAGCTGAATTTAATATCACTCATGCCATTTAAATTTGGTTTGATTTCTGCGACCTAGGTCCTAGGCCATAGGCAGTCATGAAATTAGAACTCAGATGATCCTTATGGGTATAAAACTTAGATGAACTGTAAGGAGAGATCACATGCCGAAATCATGCCCTCATCAAGTTCTCTGATCAGGAAAAGTGTAATCATCCCCATCACTCGGGAGAGCTTAATCATCTACAAGTATCCAATGATGTGGAATTCCATGTCCAATACCATATTCAAGTAGTAGAAAATGTAGAGTTTAATCATACCCATCACTCGAGAGAGCATAATCATCCATAAGTATAATCATCAAGGACACCATGTCCATATTTATGTGAGAGGAATCATCCTCCTTAAACTGCATGATAAGGAGAGTATAATCATCCTCATCACTCATGCCAGCATAATCATCCATGAGTATCATTACTAGGGACCTCATGACTGTATATCATAATCTTAGGCTCAAAATTTAGATACCAGGAAGAACCTCTGGTTATCTTCAAAATATAATAATTAGACATACATGCTCAACATATAGACACCAAGTAGTACCTTTGAGTATACAAATATTAAAAATAACAACATGGATCAGAATCCAGACCCCTAAAAAAATATATGGTAATCCCAATAAAAAAGTTAGACAAATCCTCAAAAATATGTTTAGGCATCCAAATAGAGGGAAACACATCATGTGAAGCTCAACAACCACAAACTAGGAATCAACACTAGTAATCATCACTGCATCAATAGTAAAAAAGTGAATACATAAACAGAAACGTGAGGGTGGCTGAACGCCTAACCCACTGTTAACATCTCAGTATCATGGGATTACATGTTCGAAATGAGTTATAAGGGGACAACCACTACCAATATCTACTTAGAACCAAATAAAACTAGTTCAAGGTTAGACAAACATCAGGGTAATCATTGGGTCCCTCATGTTAAAAAAATAGAGCAACATTCTATATAGGATCCCCAAGGTCCATGGTAAATAGAATGATCCCTCTTAATGTACTTTAAGTAAATATATAATAAAGGAACCCATATTAGAATAATAGAAATTAATAAGTAGTGTCATCCCATTTGGGATCCTTTTTCATGATCATATCCTCAATTCATGGGATGGAACTTGTGCACTGAAGTGGTTAGTGACCCCGGACATTTAACAAAAACTATCTACCCAATTCATTTAATTAAAAAATTCATTGAAATGAATTCATACAAGGGGGATTCTTCCTCAGGGATAATATAAAGAATACATATAATATTGTAAACATGCATAAACACTAAAGGGAAGGTGTGATAGACCACATACCTTTAAGAAGCCTAAACCAATTAAAAAAAGATCTCGACAACTCCACCCAAGAACACCGACAAATGAGCCAAGCTACCTCAGCTTCCAAGTCAGCGAATAACACTAGGCAGGTCAACACTATCTATAAAAATCAATTAAAACATTAAAAAAAATAATATAAAACAAAATTAAAAGGCGAGGATCAGTCTATAAATCTCTAGATTCCCACTTCTTGATAAAAGTCTGAGCAACCAAGTAGAGGAGGCCTTCTAGTTACCCCCGAGACAATTCCTGGGAATTTCCATTACCAGTGGTGTCAAAAGAACCACTCAAAAAATTTATTTAAAGAATTAAATCTTTAGAATGTCACTGCATCAACATACCCCGGTGAAAGGATATGCAGTGATGTGCGAACAACCTATCAGAACATTCTCATCCTAGGTAGAGAAAAATCCCCAACTGAAATGGATAATTCAATCATGATCTAGTGGAATATGATGAAGAACCCTAAATGAAAACTCCTAAAATCAGAATCAATGGAATAAGAAAAACATAGATGGAATGTAGGTGAATATATTACTGACCAAAGGTATCTAATTCAATCAAAATGACTTTTATTGGTGAATAATTGAGGGAGATTAGTGGAGCCTCGGTCGAGATCTCCCACACACCTCCTGATATCTGAAAAACAAAAAATTTTAGGCACCCCATATTCGATCTTTTTATTAAAAGACTATTTTACAAATTATTGGACATGTAACTATTACACATCATGTAAAAGTTCCATGGCATGTAAAGAATACACATCATTTAATCCTCAGGGAAGGTCCTTGATCTTTCACGTCATGAATCCATTGGGCCTCACCATATGAAACCATTATACATCCTATAAATAATACATGGCATGTTAACCTTACAGTAACTATTTCTTGGAGCCTAGTCACTTGTTCCCCCAATGGTGTTCGTCAAAACCCATGGGACCTCCACTAAAACATAAACCATGTACAAAAACACCATTTCATTATGTTTAAACACTCTAAACCTCATTCTGATTTCTAGTTTATAGAACAACATGTCTAATAATGGAAAAAATCAAATTTCTATCGAATTTCAACCAAGTACCAAACATTGGACATTATATAAAAACAATTATTAAAAAAAATACCTTTTTAAAATTAAATAATTTTAATCACGTCATATTAAAATTAATTATTTATCTTCTAATCATTCACTCATATCAATCCATTGGTATCATAATTCTTTAAAATTAAAAGAATGCATCAAATAATTCTTTAATAATTATAATAGTAGAAAAGAAATACATATTTTTATAATAAAGAACCATCCTTTTATTTCATTCTAGAATTATTAATTATATGTGAATTATATTATTTCAATTTTCTTGATAATAATTAAACAACTTCAACATACATTTTGGATACAATTATACCTAATGACTATATTTCCAATGGCCATATATCCAACAACCATATAACAAATAACATTATAAGGAAAAATTTATATGTAATAGTGTTATGAAATTCCTATATATATATCTACAAATACATATCATAAACTATTAATAATATTCCCTAATTTCATTATCATGATGTTTATTATATTTCTAACATTTTGTATTCTTTATATAGTTATCATCGATATTATTCTCCTTATGAAAGATCATGATAAAGAGAATTTAAACATTGTAGTAGTTTTATTTAATTATGGTTTTATTTTTTTAGTAGTTTTAATAATCATGTTTCTCTTAGTTATGTCATAATGTATTTCATTTTGTATTTTAATATTTTATTATAATTAAAGAAAGTATGGATCGTTTTTTTGGCATAGCATGTATCAAAATATATCAAACATTTACGATTTATTTATATAAAAGTATATACTAAATTACTTGGGTGATACATTCTACACCATTAAAATAATTTCATTATCAAAATTTCATTGGTTCGAAGAAAAAATGAGGGTACTTTGTCCGCATTACTTCTTCCAGTTCCCATATTTCTTCCTCAAAGTTATGTTTTCTTTAGAGGAATTTACCCAGGTAACTGGTCTTATTTCATAACACCTTATCTCTATAACCCATTTTCTATTGGTTTTTTCTTATAAGAGATATTGTGTTCCACCTCTATAAACTTGATGATTCGTACATGTGATGAATTAGGTATATACTTCCTCCAAAGTGATATATAGAATGAATCATGCACTTAAGAGAGGTTCAATGGAAGTGATCAATGATAATATACCGTCCCCACTTGATCATGGATTTTATAAATTGCCAATGCATCTATATATTAACATTACTATCTTCCCAAATCTTATAACCATCTCTTATTGTGATATTTTAATGAATACTTTATCTTTAAATTCAAAATCAAAATCTTGAAAATGATTATCAGGGTAGAGATTATATTGAATTTGTGTAGTTTTATTATGGAAATAAATGTTTTTAATATTATCTAATGTTTCTTGAGAAATAACTGACCCCATAAGATTATAATCTCGAACTTTATCCTAACATGTTGAAGTTCTTCACCTATTCCTATACTATGCCTCATATGGTTCCATTTCAATGCTATAATGTAATTTTTTTACATGAGAACTCTACTAGGAGAAGGTGTTAATCTATACCTACTTTTAAATATAGTGAACTAGATCTCAATATTTCTTATGGATTTTAAATTCTAATTTTTTGATTAGACATCAGTTCAAGGATGATAAGCAATGATAATAACCAACTATGTATTTGATGGTTGTTGAAGAATATCTAAAATGTTGAGGTAATCCTCAGATCCTGATTCAGTACACTAGAATTTTTTACTCCATATAGTTCTACAAATTCTTTTATGTATATCTTATAAAGTTGATTGAGTGATAAATATTCTCAAATAATAGGGAAAAGTGATGAATTTTTAAAGTGATCAACTAAAACACAAATGGATGTATAGAATTTAGAAGTCTTGGGAAGTTCTATGATGAATTATATGGTGATGTTCTCCCATTTGAATTTAGACATGGGTTATGGTTTTATTTCCACATTAATTTTAAAATAAATTTTTGTAATACGATGAATTTAGATATATACTCTGATATATCAATCTTTTTTCCCACCATAGGTGCTCCTTGAGATCTATATACATTATTGTTCTTTTAGTATGGATAGAGAATGAAGTCCTATATGCATAATCAAAAATCTAATTCATCAATTATAATACTAATGGAACACTTAATCATTTATAGAATCTTATAAATCCACCATTGGTAAGTTTAAACAATGATATCTTTCTTACCTTATTCTATTGCTCCATATACACCTTCTTCACTTCCTTGGTCTTTTTGTGGATGAATGTTTTAGTAATTAATAGGTAATTATATAATTTATCCCATTTCCTTATGATGTCAAGGTCTATAATTTAGAAATACATGAGTATTAGGTCTCTTTATACCCTTATCATGGATATGATAACGTGATCCTTCCTACTCCATGCATCATCCACCTTGTTTACCTTACCAAGTTGGTAATTTATTGTGCGGTCGTTGTACATGTTCTCCTCCAACCATTTTCTTTGGAATAAGTTTAACTACCTCTATGTATATATATAATTTAAGATCTTATGGATAGTATATATATATATATATCAAACTTTGAACCATAGATATAACCCATCCTTATCTTTAATGAAAATATTATTGATGCTAGATTCAAATCATGAATAGGTTAATTTTTCATATGTAACATTGATTGAAATGAGTCATACACTACCACTATGTCATTTTTTATGACACATCCCAACTCCTTTTTTGAAGCTTCACTATATATTACTAAACCTTATTCAGTACATGATAGCATGAGTACAATTGAAATGATCAACCTTCTATTAATATCATTGGAAATTTATCACATTCATATATCCAGATTAACTTGACTCCCATCCAAGTTAGCTTGGTTAATGTATTATACAATCATTGGAAGTTTCTCTCAAAGAATAATTAGTATCCCAAAAATTTAAGAAAACTAAAAATATCTATTATTGTGGTTGGGTTATCCATTTCTTTAATCATCTCTATCTTTAAAGGATTAAAAATATACCCTCTATTGTGATTAAATGACACAATAATGCTACTTTATATAGCTAGAATTCACTCTTAAAAAATTTAGATCATAATTTCTCCTTTCTCAAGGTTTTCAGTAAAAACCTCAAATGACTTCATGCTATTCCTTTCTCTTGGAATATACGAGAATATAATCTATAATGACTTCCATAATTGATTGAGTTATTTTCTAAATAAACTATTTATTAGTTCCATGAAGATATTTGGGGATTTTTTAATATTGAAAGGAAGTACTATGAACTCTTAGTGTCTATATATTTTATAAAGGGATATCTTGGATATAGCCTCTCTTTTCACCCATAATTTATGACACCAATATCTAAGGATATTCTTTGAGAAGTACTGAGCCCCTTATAGTTGATTTAAAAACTCATAAATTTGGGGTAGATGATACTTTTCATTGATCATGATATTTTTAAGTTCGTAATAATCATTATAGAGACATATCGATACATATTTATTAAAAAAAAGGGAACTGGTTCACCCCATGTTAAAATTCATAGGCATGTAAAACCCTAATTCATATTCTCTTAGAATTTTTTCTTCTATTACTATAATTCAGTTGGGGATATAAGAATAACACTCAGGATGAGTTCAATTGAAATCTAAACATTAAGATCTGGTGGAAGATAAGGTTAATATTCTGGAAAGGAATTTAAATACTACTAAGAAATATACCTATCTTCAATATTGAGTTTTTTCCAAACCATTTTAACTATATATTTATCATTATTATGTAAAAGTACCTATATAAGGGATGTTACTTCCATAGGAAGTTCATAGTCAACCTTGCATCGATATGTGATCTAGGGTTGATTTTGGATAAAAGATTAGATTTTCATATCCCCAAAATTAATATTTGATCTATGTAAAGAGAGAAATACATTATCAAAATCACATAAATTATATTAAGGGGTGATTTTTTTCATTCTAGAATGACTGAATTTGAAACTAGTAATCAGACCGGTCGCCACATGGCCTCAAGCGCCTCTCCCTGTATGCCAAAGGCTACGACTAACAACAAGGGTGTAATGGTGGTATGATGGGGAGACTAAACCCTCACGATTAGAGTTTAACAATGGGAAATAATAAGAATAACATGAAAGTAGTATAAATGAGAAATAAAGTAGTAGAAGAATAAATGTAATAACTAAATAAGAATAAGTAGCCAATGATAAATACAACTATGCCTAAATGTCTAGGTGAATCAAAAAAATAAAAGTAGGAAACACATAGTAGGAAGCATAGTACAATAAAATAAATAAATAAAATATATAAATAAATCCCCAAGGGTTGTCTCCATCAGAATGCCGAGTACCAACTCATTCCTATGATCCTAACTCCCAACTATAAGCGTAGTACCATAAGTAATAAATCTATGTACCCGTGAACATGAAATTATGCTTGAGTACCCAGCTTCAATGGTGAACCAAGAAGGGTGTGAGATATACTTATGAGTACACCACCAATGGTGTCTAATGTATATTTATATATTTGAATATAAATGATGATAATGTACATGAAAATAAAATTTCAAAACGGTAAATAAATAATTACATCAGTCTGGGTTCCCTATGGGAGAGCCGACAAACACTACCTACTTCAGCCTAAGTTGTAATGCCTCTAAACATAGATGAACCTATAAAAATACAATATGGGTTCCATAACATGTAAAAAATGGGATTGAACCCAAGTGTGTGATTTGTCTTAGTGGATGTATGATTTAATTTAATTAATTATCATTTTGCATCAAATTTAAAGAGGTATCACTGGTATTTAATTAAAATCATCATTGTACTATCTAAGGTGAAACTTATAAAGGAACCCAAGTATCTTACCATCAGAATAAAAATTATCCCAAAAAATGATTTTTTCCATGGAATACATAAATTAGATTCCAAGTATCACTCTTAGTGTGAAGTAAATCAGGTCCCCTCAGAGCCCGTACCTGGTATCTCACAAAGGCTTTCAAGTTGTACTCGTGGCGTGGTGTAACCATATTTCCATAGAGATCATCTATGGGTTTCCCCTAGGAACCCATGTCATTCATATAAAGGTAAGTAACATGCATGATAATTCCATAAAATATATATTATGTATCTCCCTTGGCATATAAAGCCTCAAAAACCCATGAGACAGTCCTTGGAATTCTATAAAAAGGAACCCAGGTATTTCTTGAGGCATAAAAGAATATTTAATCATTTGAAATCTTAAATTCTAACAATAAAGTGGGACAAACCCATTATTCATTCCAATTCACCAAGAAAGAGGCCATACACATAAGTAGGCCATAACCCACTGTAAGGATACTAAAAAACGGCCATGCCCATAAACGTGTTACTGAATTAATTAGGTAGACCATTACATTAGAAAAGAGTACGATGGATTTAATTAATGTATTAGGTCAAGGTGGTATGCCCATGGTAGACAACACCATATATGAAAGAGGTACCAAGACATGTCAAGTTAATATGCATACCCTTTATAAGCAACAAACTCATTCTATAAGAATTAGGCCACAATCACTTAAGAGATTATTTATACAAAAAAGGATAACTTGGAGGGGTATTACATCCTCCCTCATTATAATGAAACTACACATTATATTTGGAAGACATTGCAGCTCATCAAGGGTTTTTTTAGAAAAAAATTCATTAATTGAAGGAATTAAAAAGGCACACCCCCAAGGGAAGTTAGATCTTGAAATACATAACAAATAAATGACACTTAAAAATATATATAGAACACAATAAGTAGGGTATTAGGTTCTATAAGATAAATAACACATTTAAGAGGCATCGAAAATAATTAACAATATGTCACACTAAAACACAATTTATAAAACAAAAATAATTTAGGGGAAAAGATACAGACCACCTAACTCATGCTTAGGATGACCCATAAATCCAATATCGAGGAATTATTTGGTCTGGTTAAAGAGAAATTGATGAATCAGACCATCATTTTGAGAATAGGGAGAATTTTCTTATACAATGATAACATTTTTGATGCCAAAATAAAATGATATTATTGGAAAGTAGAGTCTTATAATTACCGAGAGACTTCCAATTCACCTAACATCACTCAAATTAGAGGGAGTATGAGGGAGATCTCCTCATACTTAACATTGGAGAAGAAAGACCCATGAAGTAGAATACTACATGCGTAAGAGGAAGAAGAAAGGAGGAGAAAAAAGAAATAAAAGTATAAGGGAAAAAATAGAAATTCAACCATTCAATGAGGTGCATGGTTTGTCCATATAGTTGGTCAAACCATGTCCCAACTGTATGTGGGTTAGTTTTTAAGGGGAGTGGTTGCACGATTCATGTGAACAGTTTGGGAAACTGTGTGCAGACTGTGCATTTCCATTTTATCCAATATATGCAGTGTGTCATATGCTTGTGTGACCTAGTGTGCATGGTTTGAAAAAAAATGGAATGGCACCCACAATCCCATTGATCTGTCCACATGGTTCCTACTTGAGGGTCCCGTGATTTGAGAAAAACCATAAACCCTATCCAACTCCCCCTATTCTTGTTGTTTTAGAGCCCAACACTCCCAAAATTATATGGTAAACCTGAGGCACCCCTTGATGCCTTATAAATTTATAAAAAAATCACATTAAATAATTACCACTCTCATAAGTATGTTCTGAAGCTTTCTTTACAAAATGGACCATCCACCAAATGGGAAAATTCAAATTCATTTGAAATTACATGTTGTCCAAAAATACAGAATAATACAACCTATCCACTTTAAAACTTATCTTCTGCAAGAAGCCTTAGGGAAAACATAAATACAACCCTTGACTTACTCAGGTTTTGAAGCTTTGTCCAAATGGTTTCATTGTGTTCCAATGACCAGTGAATTTCCAAGAACCATTTAAGTACATGGAACAGAAGCTGTGGAAACTCAAGTCAATGCTCAAATTCAAAATTGAAACATCAAGACAAGGTTTACCTACACCCACCTAACTCGAGACCTGATCTACACATCATCTCATTAACAACCATGGATTCGAGAAAAAGGAGATCCAAATCCAAATAGCAGTATACCCACCATCTAAATTGTATAATCGATCGTGCCCATAGAAACATAAAAAATATCTTGGCATGATTATTAACATGAATGAATGGTCAAATCTAAACTGACCTAAAAAACTTGGTCAAACTAACCTTTTCATAAAAAACTCAACCGATGCTCACAAAATTTTCCACCCCTGGACAATTCCATGAATTAATTTCTCACCAACTACATACGTCAAAATAAAAGAACATGAAGTCGAATCGTATCAGGTCAAGTACCCTCAAAACACTTGTCTTAGATGGTTGGTATATTTAAAAATCTTGGATTGACGCCTTAGGATGAATTAACCTTGATATTTTCGTTGAACATGATCACCAAATCCCATAAATTTATTTTGGTGAAGTCACTAGCCCAAATGTTTATTTAAGTTTTCATGCCTTATCATGACCATGGGTGCATACTGGATACAACACACTTAGATCATTACCCTTTAAACATCTCATACAAGGATGAATAAGGTTCAGGGTGGCCTTAGAATCATCAAAAGGAGTCCATGTAGATCATACAAGTCAATCCTTAAATGAACCTTACAATTGAGACATCAGTACAAATCCAAATGTCCTCATACCAAGAATGGTGAAAGAGTCCAAAGGTGCATCTTCTTGGAGATCAAGTCAAGTGGAAGTAGCTTGTTTCTATTAGTATGTCCAAGGTGTTCCTACTTGGGAACCCAAGCATCACTCAGGACTAACCATGCTTCTATAGCACACTCTAAAGCAGTTCACTCACCAATCCCAACAATGTTTAAAATTTAGTAAGGATTATAACCGATTCTCTCTCAGTGTACCCAAATAATGCCAAGATATGGAACATGGTCATTTTTCAAAAAATGTACATTAATAGGATAATAAGATTACTTAATGAACTATATATACTTCGTCTATATTCTATGAAAATTGCTTAGTATAGTTCCCCAACCAATCATACACAAAATCCCTAATGAAGAGTAGTCAAACCACTACCAGTCGACTCTTTTTAAATAAATTTGGATAAACCTACCATTGCATCACCATTAACTAATCACATGGACTTCTACCACCCAAAGTAACCCATGGTTTCTCATAGACCACTAAAAAATTCCATCCTTTACTAACAACATCTACAAAGGTTCCATACACAACCAACCATAATATCAGCATGTTATCACACAAGCACCAACCTAAAATGAGAGATTACTACCATATAGGCCCTTGAGAAAGGCTGGACATTTCCAAATGGACTTTCTCAGTTTTAATCATTATACTTAGAAGGAAACAATATTCTTTCTTGTGAAATGAAACTCCCCAACCCAGAAGGTTCTTACCATTAGATTCACTGGAAACAGAATATCATCCCATGGAATATGCTCCATCAACCACAGACTACGGCAAAAAAATTTAGCCAATACATGTTAATAAGAATTAAACTGAAAATAACAAAAAAACAGTTGCATAAAAGATTACTTGAATATATTTTATCTAGGGATACCCGTGAAACTCTTTATAAGTCACTTCCTCACATTCCATAGCATCATGCATAGAAACCATGATGAAACAGACCAGTGTGTCAAAAACCGCCCCCTTTATGACTTCATTCCGAGCATCAAAATAAGTCAAAACCTTATTAATTACCAGGTTATTCTACTTTAGAGTTGTCCTATGATTCAAGTGTAATATCTAAAGATTAAAAAAATTAGAACCAAACTCAACAACTCGCAACCCCATTTAAACAACTCGATGGGTACCATGTGTAACAACACCTACTACCCGGAGGTTCATTCTCACATGCGAAGTGGAAGATCATTGATTATTTACATGAACTCATCAGACCTATGGATCCAATATTAGATGTATTGTAATAAGGGATTAGGATAGTGTCATATTATTTCACAGGACTGAAAAACAAGCTGATGACCTTCATAGTATTCTAACATTTACATGAAAGAAGAAGAAGGGTCACATTAACTACTAAGTGGATGACCATTCACTTGGTAGGATTGTCCTACTAAAACTAAGTATTTCATGATGCTCACACCAATAAAAAGGGTAAAAAAACACATAAAAACCCATAAAAACAAGGGTTTTTTGGAAGATAATATTCTTACATGGGACTACGACACCCGAACATACCACACAACTGAAACAATTTGTAAGCACGTAACAAAGATTTAAGACTCTAAGGCTATTGGATACAATGGGATAACCCCTAAAGAAAATAGAAAACATCGAAAATAAGGTCAAATAATTCCAATAAGAATCCTCCTGTATATACTACCTATCAGTTAGGTTCAATGAAAACTAATAGAAGAAGGGGACTAAGGGTAATGATCATTTTCCTATTTCAATTCACAAATCAAGGAACATTGCAACTACCCTTGAAAGAGTGTTAAACTAAGGTTACTAGTTTGGCTTCAATTTTATGTGTTTAACTTAATTCAAATTTAATTCATTAAGAATTATTACTTTATATATAAGCTTTATCAAATGGAATTGTTAAAGAAAATATAAATTTCAATCTATAGAGAAAAAAACCTTTAGGTCGTAATTGGAATTTTAATTAACTAATGCCTCAAATAATGATAACTCAAAAAATAAGGTATTTTATTAAAAAAAGAAGGAAACTAATCATGTAAGATTATACAATAAGTCTATATGTACATCCATTTATGTGGTTGAGGACACTTAAAATGACTATTACCACATAATACAATTATACCCCCATGAGGTTTAGTATCAAGAATAGAAAAAGAGAGGTGATCAACTAGGGTCCCATTAATCAATTTTAGTTTCAACTAAAAACAGACCCCTTTTTATTATAAAACAGAAAGATTTAAAAAAACACACTTAATGGGTTCATTTTATTAGAAACATGTCCCTACTAACCTACTTGAGTCCAGTTGTGCATTTAGGGATTTAGCCATACAATCATTTTTTCCAATCAATAGGGGTATAAGAATTAATAAGAAAAATAAATAATTTATGGTCAAAACTTAACAAAAATTATATTTATAATAGTTTTTGAATACATATGGATCATAATAGATGGTATGTTTATATGGGTCACCACTTCTTAATTTATAAAGCATCCAAACACTTTAAAAATTAGAGGTGGATCTCATAAAACCGTAATTATTTTATCTTGGATTAAAGAATAAAATTCAAGAACCTTAAAATTTATGCAATATAATTTTTGTATATAATGTGGATCTACAATGGTACGATTATATAGTCTACCCATTTACAATTCATAAAGTTCCTATACACTTTAAAATTTGAAAATTGGCTCCCATTTAACTACAACCAGAAGTGTTTTAGCCCATGGAACCAATGGTTCATGGATCAAACTTTTCATGACTTATTAGTAATGTGTCACCATCAGTCTATGTGGGAATACA
The DNA here is from genome assembly GCA_963277665.1 of Viscum album. Taxonomy (NCBI): domain Eukaryota; kingdom Viridiplantae; phylum Streptophyta; class Magnoliopsida; order Santalales; family Viscaceae; genus Viscum; species Viscum album. The sequence continues at coordinate 1,736,544,284 of OY728133.1, forward strand.
ACATTTAAGTTTATGTTGTAACCTTAATAACCAATTTTATATTTTAAAATTTATGACTAGGCATTATAAACATAACTATTAAATATGGTTTAACATGGAAGGAAAACAAGTAATAATGTCAATTTAACCATGGAAGGCTACTAAATAACTAGGGAAACGCAAAAACATGCTCATCATAACACTAAAATCCTAGAAGCATAGAATAAAACTTAGGGTAAGTATACTAGTTAAACACTTAATCATGTTATAAAAAAGCATTCAATGAAATACCTAAGAAGATAAAATCTATGCAATTTACAGAAAACACATAGAATGACAAATAACAGGCAGCCAAATAGCACACAAGGCACATTACAATAAATTTCAAGAAACCTTGCAATGTAATCTATATGTAATGGGGTATGCATGGAATGTAAATCCATATGTTCCTATAGTGACGCCTGTAATGGTACATCCTTGACATAGAAAGCCTAGCATAAATATGGTAATCCTATAAATCAGTAATTTTTGGAAATTACTCCAATCACTCAAGGTGAAATCAAAATCAATTATAGTAAGGAAAAATATGAACAATAGTCCCATCCCCATTCAATTGGACTTTTCCCTGTACATGGGATGATCACACCCAAGCACAAATATTTACCAAGCACCAAAAAATTCCTAGTTTCCTATCCACCAGCCCAAAATAGTAAGAAAAAGGAAAAAGAATAATTCAATACCACTTTGTAACATCCTGAACTGACTATTTATGAAACCAGTAGCCAGCCTGGTTTCCACATGGACTTAAGAACACCTCCCTATATGCTAGAAGATTATGAATAGTATTGAGGGTGTAATGGCAGTATGATGGGGAGACTATACCCTCATTATTAGAGTGGCACAAAAAGAAATCATAAGAAGATTACATATGTAAGAACTTGTGTTTTTCCGGACTACAATTTTGAGCAGAAATTTGAATTATTTCTATTAGATGCTTATGAGGGGTAAAATGGTCATTTTACCCTAACAGATGATAAAAAATAATTTTTTTGACAACTCTGTTGGTCCTAGAGTATGCAGTTTACCCTAGGATAGGAGTTTGGAGGAAATTTAAGCTGTTCGAATTTTGGCGGAATATTTAGTATTTAATATTATTAAATTAAATATTAATTTATTCGCACAAGTTATTTTGGAAATAACTTTTAAAAGGAGCATATTATTTATATTTCATCAGTTCAGTTGAGTCTGGAATGGATATTTTAGCCTTAGGATGACATAAACTCATGTTAGGAACTAGGGCCGGACCGACCCCCGTTTTTTTCTTTTCTTTTCTTCCTTCTCTTATTTCATCCTCATCCTTGAGCACGTATCCTATGACTCCTCCTTGGACATGACCTATGGGAGAAATTAGAGTTTGACAAAGAGTGAGATTTGGGAGGCAATAGGGTATCGATTCGAAGCTCTCGACATGTTGAGTCGGCGTGCGACAACCGTGAGCCGTGAAATCAACCGAAGCTTCGGCGGTTTCCGCCCAAAGGTAGGGTTATTTATGTTTTCACCATAGATCCACTTAAAACATGTTTTTTATGTTTTTAAATCCTTATATTTATCTATTTTAATCCCATGGGTCTTGATCCGTTGTTTCGGGGGTGAAAACCGATGTTTCGAGCATTTTGAGGGATTTCCCGTCGGAAAACACAGAATGCCCAGCGTGTGTTCTTCCCATTCGGGGAAGAAAAATTTTTCTTAAGCACACATAGTTTAATTTGAATACATGCCATGTAATGAATTTCCATGTGGCAGGTCATGTGAAATAAGACATTGAATAGTGGTTTTTAATGAGTACACACCATGTAGTGGCAGATGGGCATGTGGTCAGGTGAAAATGGACACGAGGTGAATTTTTGTGAACAATACATGCCATGTACAGTAAATTATATGCCATGTACTATTACATAGGCAGACCCCATGCATCTGGCCATGTGTTCTGGCCATGTACTACTTCAACTTAGTAATTTTGGGATATCTTGGGCCCTAGAAGTCAGAATTGGGCATGTAAGTAGTCCATTTTGAGCCTTTTTCCATGTAGATCACAATATTGGAATACTTTTGACATTTATAGGTCATATAAATGGGGTTTTGGGGGTTTATATCTGAATGTATAGGTTCTTCCTCTAGTTATCGAGTCCAGTTGATATCTAAGAGTGATACTTGGCATTGATGATAGGTTGGGTGTTTGAACCAACATAGTTGAGACCTTTAATATGAGATGTGTTTTGAGATATCTCTTTTATCCTATTTTATAGAGGACATTCCATTTATGAGACTTTACCTTCTGGCTTATGAGTCCGTGAGACCGGACACTTCCAAGGATCCCCTTTGGGATTACTTTACTTGTGTGCTGACCCGGAGAGTCCCTTGTAGGATCTCTCTCATGTTTTTCCTTTGAGAGGACCCATTTTATGGAATTAATTTTATTTATTCTTTATTCTAGGATCCCGTAGAGGATTCCTAACTTACTCTTCACTAGGGATCCCGTGTAGGATGACTTCTCTTGGGTTTACCTGAAGGATCCCGAGTATGGTGCCTCCTTAGTGTTTGACATGAGGGACCTATTGGGTTCATGTTGTTTTAAAAAACCAGAGTTGTTACATTGGATTTGGGTAGAGATGGTGTTTGGGTGTCACCTAAAACCTGTGTCAAACTGGTAATTCCCTAGGGCTGTAGATGTAATGTTGGGTTGGGCATTCGGGCCACCCTCACTTGTTTGTTTATATCAGACTTGGTTTTCTGATGCGGTAGTGGTTACGAGAGGTGATTCCTGGTTGGTGGATATTAAGCCTTACACAAGGTGTATTATTGTTTGTTGGGTTGCATAATATGCCTTTTTTACCTGAGTAGAGGAGGTTTGATTGTGAATAGGGTTATTTTCCTTGCTATTGATATGTTTCCCATGTTTGTTTTGATTTGACAGTTTGGTATAGACATACTTGTTATGATACTTGTTTCCCATGCCTAGTTTTGTTAGGATGGAGTGTTTTTCATCTGAAATGCTTGTGATATGAATTGTAGTTTCTTATACAAGTAGTATTTGTGTTATACTTTGGATGTTGTTTATCGTTATGAGACTGTAGGGGGAATTGACATATAGTGCTTCCTCATAGAGTCTGTGGCTATCATTAATAAACTATAGGGGAAATTGACATTGAGTGCTTCCTTAGAGAGTCTATAGTTATTATTATGATACCATAGGGGGGATTGACATTGAGTGCTCCCTCAGAGAGTTTATAGTTATTTTTACAAGACTATAGGGGGAATTGACATTGAGTGCTTCCTAAGAGAGTCTATAGTTTAACGTTAAAAGACTATAGGGGGTCTTGATGGTGAGTGATTCCATAGAGAGTATTTGTCTTCATGATACCAAAGGGTGTTTTGACTGTGAGAGCTACCTCGAGGTTGTTCATAATTTATATGATGCTATGTTAGACCCATTGGGTTTAGACCGTGAGAGCTGTCCAGGTGGTAGTTTATTATTTATTGATGGATTATTTATACAAAGCTTGGGTGGAATGATGTCCAGATCAATTCACTTGCAAAGGATGTCTAGGAGATCAGGATTAATGTCCCAAGGATCGACTGCTGATGTTGTTTCTTGGTATTTGAGTCACCTAATCATGAATATTCATATTTATGTATATGTGTATAGGTGTGGGACTATACATGTGTACGTATATATATATGGACATCCATGATGGCACTTTCCCAGTTCACAGGTAATACATACCCTAGGTTTGACTATGGTTGCACGTTTGGTTTACTTCCTTTGTTGTGTTCCAATGAGGCTGATCACATTGTTGTTTCATACACTTATCAGTACTATTATAGGTTGCTTGTTGGGGCACCCTACTGAGATTACTTCTCACCCCTGCATGTGAACCTTGGTGTACATGTAGAACTTAGGTCTACGTTTTAGGTTGAGTAAAAATTGCATGGGGGATAGGGCTAAGGCCTAGTGTTTCAGGATCAAGCAGAGCTGCTCGAGTGGTTCTACAGATCGGGCTGCGACAGTTCAACTTTGTCTGAAGATCGAGTATGTGGTTTAGCTGGGATTTAGTATCAGAGCCCTTTACTTTTCCTTTTAGTTTATTTTGTATTTGTATCTGTATGGTGGGACCAATGGGTGACTAGTGTTTTATTATATTTCAAAACTATTTAGGCTTTTAAAACATTTTACTATTAGAGCTTTGTTCTATTTCAATTGTTTATTGCTTCCGCACTCTGTTTACTTTCCACTATATATGATAATTAGTTATTTCCACTATTTTATTACTCTGGTTTGAGGGAATAGTCTCCCCACTATCACATCCTAGGCCATCACTGCTAGTTGGAAGCCTCTTGCATACGAGGAGACGCACTTGAGGCCTTGTGGTGAACTAGTTCGAAGCACCGGTTTAGTGGATTCCAGGTCAAGACGTTACAACAGAAGTAGTATAAATAAGAAATGAAGAATTAGAAGAATAAATGTAATAATCACGTAAGAATAAGTGGCCAACACTAAATAAAATTATGCATGCATGTCCAAGTTAATCTATAAAATAAAAGCAGGAAACATGAAGTAGGAGGCACAATAAAATACAATAAAGAAATGAAAGACCGAACAAAATACTTGAGTACGGTATCCATGATAATCCATAGTACTAGCTTAGTCATGTTCTCCTAACTCAGAGATATAAGTATAATATAACAAGCAATAAATAAATAGACATGAGAACATGAAAGTCTTCTCGGGTACCCCTGTGCAATGGAAGCCTAATGAAGGTGTGATATATAATCATCATGCTATCACCAATGGTATATAAAGTATATTTTATTCTACTAATATAAAGGATGACCAAGTATAGATAAATAAAAGTGAAAAATGATAAATAAATAATTAAATCGGTCTAGGTTCCCCATGGGACACCCAACCAACACTACCTACTTCAGCCTTAGATAGAATGCCTCTGAACATATGTGAACCTATAAAAATACAACTGGGGTTCCATAACATGTTAAAAAGGGAACTGAACCTAAGCATGCAAATTGGTTTGGCGGATGTGTCTTTTAATTTAACTAGTCATCATTTTTCATTAAATTTAAAGAGGCATCACTTTTATTCAATTGAATATCATTCTAGGTCCATCCAAGGAGAACCTCATAAAGGAACCCAATTATTTTACGAGGATCCTAATAATTATCCCAAACTAAAAGAGTTTCTCCATGGAATCCATAAATATAATTCCAAGTATCAATTTTGGTGTGACGTAAATCAGGTCCCCTCCGATCCCGTCCCTAATATATCACAAAGGGGTCCAAGTCTCACTTATGTCATATTGAAACCATCTTTCCATTGAGCCCATCCATGTGTTATCACTTGGGAACTTGTGTCTCTCATATAGAGGTAAGTAACAATCACATGCAGACCATCTAAGATAAATCATGTATTTCTTCCCATGTATAAAGCCTCAAAAACCCATGCGACCATCCTTAGAATTATTTGAAAAGGAACCTGAGTATCACTTGAGGAATTAAAAAATTATTTAATCATTTAAACACTTAAATTCTAACAAGAAAGTGGGACAAACCCATTAGTCATTCCAATTTCACCAATAAAGTGGCCATGCACTTAAGCATAACATAAACCATTACAAGGATACTGAAAGTGGGAAATTACCATAAACATTTCACTCTATTAATTAGGTTTTCCATTCCATTAAAAAGGAACACTAGGCATTTAATTAATGTATTTTTTCTAGGTGGTCTTCCCATGGAAGACAACAACATACATGGAAGAGGTACAATAACATGTCAAGTTAAAACATGCACCCTTTATAAGAAGTGATCTCATTCTATAATAATTCTTCCATAATCACTTAAGAGATTATTTATACACCAAGGGATAAAATTTAGGGGTATTACATCCTTCCTCATCTTAATTAAACTTTCTGATAGTTTTTAATACAATGAACCACATTGGGGGGGTTTTATTATAAAACCATTCATTAATTAAATGAACAAAGAAGTCAAACCCCTAAGGGAAGTTCGATCTTGATGTCCATGACCCACAAAAAGTAAAATTAAATATATATATAGGACAATATAAGTATGGTATTATGTTACATAAGATAAATTCCACATTTAAGATGCATCACACAAAATTATCAGCACACGACACAATTTACAAAACACCAAGAATTTAAGGAAAAGCTATAGGCCATCGACCTAATAATTATGAAGACCCACATATGTAATATAAAAGCTTGATTTGGTCTATTTCAAGAGAAATCAAATAAATGGACCAACGCCCTGAGAATAGATCGAATTAGCTCATATAGAGATAACTTTTTTTTGCTGGTGAAAGAAAATGAGATTAGAGGGAAGTAAATCTCTAGAATTACTAAGATGCTTCAAATTCTCCTGATGGTAGTTGTATGAGGGAGATCTACTCATACCTAAAGGAGGATAAGAAACTACCATGGAGGAGCCTACTACGTACTAATGAGGAAGAAGAAAGGAGGAGGAAAAATAAATAAAGGGACAGAGGAAAAAGAATGTAAATTCGCCCCTTTAGTGATGCACATGGTTCTATGGAATGATATGAAAAATTGTGATCTAACCATGAAAGGTTCACTTATTAAGGGTAGGGGTCTCATGGTTCATGAACACGATTTGGGGAACCATGTGTAAACCCTGTTTTTACCCTCTATCCAAGATCTGTTGAAGTCCACACGATTGTGAAACTTGGTTCACAAGGTTTGATAAAACTGTGCAAATCCCGTAGCCCCTCAGAGTTGGCAGTATGGTTTCTACTGGAGGGCCTCATGGTTTCAGATAAATCATGTTCCCTGGATATCTCCTACTATTCTTGATGTTTTTTATCTCGACTCTCCCAAAACTCGACGGGACACCGGAGGCACCACTCTGGCCTTTAGAAAAGTCTAAAAACAGCGAATTAAAGCATTAAAACTCTTATAATTACAATATAAAACTTGTTTTTACAAAATTTACCATCCAAAAAATTACAAAATTTAAAATAATTTGGAATTATATCTGGTTAATAAACATAATAATCTACATAATAATGAAATTTTCTGGAAGAGAATTCCCAAAAAATTTAACCGAATAAGATTTGAATGAATTGGATGTAATCATTGAACCAATAATATTTTTCAATAATAATTCAATAAATTATCATGTTTAATATAAATTAATATTATTAGATACATTTTAAGATTTAAAATAATTCATAGAACTATGATCAAATAATATCTTTCCAATATTGAGTATACTTGGCACCATCCAAACATCATGACCCTATTTTCAGTCCCTTAATAAGATGAAAATGGATAGTGTGAGTATTAAATAATAATATAAATAGTAAAAATTAATTTTATAATTAAAATAAATTATAATATGTCTTTATTTATGACCATCAATTTCAACTTATGAAATTTTATGTTTATCATATGTCACTTTTGGTTCAACATTGGTTATTTTAAGTTCTATCATCTAATTATTTATAAACTAAGTCTAAAAATTAACAAAAATATACTTTGATAATAACTTTTGTAACCCAAGACTAACATACAAATTTAATACATTATTTTACATGATTATTCATTACATCTCATAATAAATCTATCCCTAGAATCTATTGGTTTAGTGTCATTACAGACTAGATACATAACCAAATTATTTAAAAAAAACTCTGCAACACATCCCATAAATAATCTTTAGAAATAATACCCTTATGTAAATATCATACATAATACTTTTATTCATATATCCGAGAATGGAAACATAAGAAAAGGTGATATCATATGCCCAGTAAAGGGTGAACATAAGGAATTACAACTAAAGACTATAAGTGAGTATAAGATGAACATGAGGGTATGAGAATATAATCAAGGTTAATGGACATAAAATAAGAAAATAATACCCAATAAAACATGAAACATAAATCACAAATCTTAAAATAATGCTTTGGTCATAACATAAGAAACGATTCATCGGATTTTGTAAACAAGAGTCCATAATTATGAGTAATGTAAAAATAACTTATATATTTTCATAACATAGAGATATGGTATAATAATATAACACTTACATAAGCATATAAAATCATTTATTCTATCAATTATTACTTCTAAGACTAACATCACATTGTGCATAGAGTCCCATAGTGGATTAGTTTCACTTTCGAATTCTATAAGCTCAGTGGAAAAATTTCTATATTAGATTGGGTTCACTTTCCACTCCATTATATGTCATCTCATGAGATATAAAAATTTACCCAACGCATTGAAGGAATATATAATTTATATCTCACCCATCACATAATAAAAAACCATACATATGTGTGACACATGAGCATGAAAACATTCATAATTTCTTCCTAGCTTAATTAACCCTTGTGAAATAAACTAGTTTCATGAAAAATTCAACAAGACACGATCATAATACATATAGAGAGAGAATTTTGATGATATAATTTGAGAATATCCCCATTGAATCATAATAAAAATTAAATTATATTAATATATATGAAAAACACTTTATAAGTGTAATATAAATTTTCTTTGAGAAATAAGAATAAACACTCATTATATTTTTAAAAACTTTTTTTATAAAGTGGAATTATTTTTAAAATAATAATAATAAAATTTAATTTGTTAAATCATGAAAAATAATAAAGGAAGATTATTTATGAAAAATAAATAAAATATTGAGTGAAATTGACCATATAAAAAATGATAAGAAAGGGAATTCTTTCACAATTTTCTATTTAAAAACCATGTTAGTGGAAAATGAACTTAATAAATCATAGATGTGTAGAGAAGGAAATCCAAAAAAATATATAAAAAACATAGAAATATAGGAGAATAAAATTGTTTGGGGTTTATAGAGTGAGAAGATATAATTTAACCTCATGGAAATTTAGTCACAAATAATCTTGGAAAAGAAACCATTACCTAAAATTTTCACTTGGTCGAATGAACTTTAACTCCATGTATAATAACATTAGTTTTTTTATACTTTTTTATAATGAAATTATTCATTTCAGCTTTACCGAATGTAATTAATTTATATTTATTTATTACCCACAAAATATTTTTTTATTTGTTAAAATTAATATTTAAGTGTGAACTATTTCATTTTCCATTCATACTTCAGTTTGGCAGTCCTGACACATGATCCTTGACCATAGTTTCATCACTTTCATATTGTTAAAAATATTTAGTACATTTTTTGATTTATTTCTGAAATACTATAGTGATTTCATGAACTTATGATGATGGTTTTCTTATAAGACCCTCATTTTTATTGATTTTTGAATCAATTAAATAATTAAATTAATTAGTGTATACGATTTGAAAAACACCATTAAAGAATCATAAAAACATATTAAATCAATTATTATTACGTCATATTAGTAGTATTTATTTTTTCCTAGTCATTCATGATGTAAATGCTAACATATTTACCACGAAGGTGGTAAAACAACCAAAATAAGAGCAGGTTATAATTATTAAATGATTGGGAAAATGTTATTGTATAGTTATAATAACACTTATAGAGAAGTTTAATGATTTAAAAAACAAGTTATTAAAGTGATAAATCATATTTAAGAATAATTGGATTAATAAGATAAAATAATTTTTATGGAGAGGGTAAAACTTACATTGAATACTTGAATCTCCTCTTAGATATGCTCTTGGAAATTAAGTATTAGGGACTCATTATTGTGAAAATAGATTCCCAAAAGCATGAGAATATTTTTATGGAGAAAATTTTTGTTTGAATTTTAGAGGAAATTGAAGCAAAAGTGTGTATTTATGTGTGGGAGAGGAGGGGTGTAACACCCCAATATTTTATAATATATTTTTTAATATATTTGATGCATGTCACAACTTGTGATTAATACAAATCTATGTTTAAAGGAACTGTGATATAAAATAGAAATATTATTATTCAAATATGGCTGTTGGTTTTGTGGCTATAAATAGAAATTACCATTTTATGACATATATGTAGAATTTTTCTTACAAAAATGAATTATAAATCACAAATTTATTATAAACAATTTGGAAATATAGATAAAATATTTTGAAGGTAAAAGCGATTTTTTTCAATTTTTTTATTTGTGCAATGTGTTTCAATCATAATATATTAAATTAATCAATATTGATAAATAAATATAATGAAATTATAATATTATATATCCAATTTAAATAATTAACATTAATTAATTTTTTTATTAGGTAAGTAATGGGAATAAACTTATTTCTTGCTTAAAAAATATATTTTCTTCAAAAATACATTTTCTTCAAAATGGTTTTATTACATTTTATACAAGAATATAATAATTAAATATATTTTTTATAAATTATATTTAAAAAATGTGAATAATTTATGAAATAAAATTTTTAGAATATGATAAGGATGAATTTCTGAGACTGTTTTTGAAAATATTGATTTTTGAGTGAATAATGAAAATGCTGATTTTTTCAAATATGTATTTTATTTTCATGAAATAAATTAATTTAAAAGTAAAATTATATTTTTGATTTGTTTTTAAAGTAAAATAATAATAATATGATTAAAAAAAATATAATTAATTTAATATAAATCAGTATTAAACTTTATTTGGTATAAAATCATTTTTATGCTTAAAAACACAGTTTTCTAAAAACTATTTTTCATTGTGTTTTTAACACTAACATTAAAATTTATTGATTGAAATTATAAAATTTGAATCTTGAGAAATTAATTTCATATATGGAATCAGGAGGTTTAAATTTGGTAAATATTTCAAATTCATTTTTATTCATAATTAAAAACAAACATGGTAAAATTTTATCACCACAATAGTGAGTAAAACATGTTAATTAAAGTGAAAATTGTGGTATGTGGTCTCATAATCAAATTAAAACTCTGATTTATTTCATTTTATGGGTTTAATTTGAACATAAACCTTATAAATTCTAAAACATGTCATTTTTTCGACTGGAAATTGATTATGTGCTTTATATTATTTTAAGTTAATAAAAATTACAAAATGTCACTCTGTTTCTTTTAAAATATATAATTTGTTGTAATTGAGATAAAAAGAGGATATTAACAATTAAAAATATATATTTTTAATGTTAATAAATTTTATTTATTTTATTAATTTATTTTTTATTTTTAATGATAGTATGTTTACTTTGAACACTTATATAAAGTTGACGGAATGCTTGTGTAAGTAGTCGATATATCAAGTAAATGACTTTAAAATAGTAAAAATAACTTTTTATGAATGAATTATGATGTAAAAAAATTTATTGGACAATTATAATGTATAATTAATGGTTATAGAGTTTTATTCATATTAAAATTGTTATCTTGATTCATTTAAAGCTAGGATATTTGAATAGTCCCAAAAACGACCTTAAATGGTATTTAATGTTTTAAAATTATTTTTAAATCTTTATAAAATTAAATATATTCTAATAATGACCCAAGTGGATGTGAAATTTTATTTATTATCATTAAATTTTCTTTTATATTACACGTTTTATTTTTTAAATCACTTTTATGATGTTTAAATAGTGAATCATATTTTACTATGGTTAAAGTTAAACATGGTTAATGTGGGGGTTAGACCAAAAGATAAGGTTTTAAATTACACATATACCTATATAAAATTGAGTTTTTCATTATATTCAGAAACTATACTCATTATATTATATTATATGTAACTTTTTAGAAATTTTACATGAGTTAGACTTATATTATATATTAACGTTTCAAGTATTTTCAAGTTTTCCACCAACCTTTATATAAAAGGAAACGACCTCTCCTCACTTATGCACACATTTTTAGAACTTTAGTTTGTAAAATAATTTAATAAATTCCCTATCCATTCTATATAATTCTTTGTCTCACCAGATAACCGAACTTTGATTGCATAAGCTGTAAGCCATATGAGGTTTTTCAAAGTAGAGGTATAACTCTTAACCAAGTTTTTCTATGTTTATTTCTTCTTGAGACTCCTATAAATATTCTATAAACATGTTCATATAATAAAATAAGTATCATAAATATAATTAAATTTTATTATGTTCATTTAATAACAATTTTTAATATTCTTTTCATCCCAATGGGTAATGAAAAAATCACTCATGCGTACGTACAAACTACCATCTCTCAAAGCAATGTTCTTCATTTTCTATCACCACATTTAATGGATGTTTATTATGATGTAATTAATATTTATATAGGATATTTATGATATAATTATTATTATTTAATTATAATTTTTTATTTTCCTTATTACCTTACTATCTGTTGGAAAAATATAGTGTCATTCACGCGTACTTGTGGAATAATACGTCCACAAAGTGATGTTGATTTTTTTTCATTTCCACTTTATATTGATGTAAATAAATATATATTAAGGAATATATAATATATTTATTATATAATTATGATTTTTTTTAATTTTTAATTATTATTTACCTTTATTTCATTCCATCCATCAAATAGTGCAAACATCACTCATGAATACATATGGACTACTATCTCCACAAAGTGATGCAATTCATTTTTCATACCAATTTTATATAGATTATTAAAAAAGATAATATAATGAATAAATATTATTATTATTAAATTATTATTATTATGGATATGATGAAAGCATGAACATGGTGTAAGGATCAGAACCATTGAACCAAAACATGCATTCAAAACAAACCAGTTTTCACTTGTATAATGATTTTTATGAAGAATATTTAATAAAAGAATAATTGAAACTTTTTAGGGAATGATATATAGTAATATATATATTAATATGGTTATATAATGTATTTATAATAAATATATTCTTATTATATAGTATTTTCAAATTCATACAAAGCAAGACAAGATGTAAGGTAAGGGTTTCTCATCTAATTTTTATTTTTGTGAGATATATGCCATATTCACAAATTGTTTGTTTTAGGTGGTGTTTATAATGAAAATTAATATATTTTTTGATTATTTTTATAAAATTATATATATTTAGAGATCCATATAATTTTCACTCTTTCATGATATTATAATTTAGATATTACCAAAGGAGTTAAGGATTTATGTTATAATCTCATTCCTTTTCAAGATTGACTATGTTAAATTACCCTTGAAGAAAATTATTTTTTGATTATATATTAAAACCAATATATTTTATTTTATAATGTTTATTTATTGGGTCTTTAATTTTTTCTTTACATATTCATCTCTTCGGTTCATAAAATTTATAAGAAATATCTTTTAAAAAAAACTAACCTCATTTCTCCTTTTGGATAAGAATATTTACCTCCATATCCATATTCTCTAAAATGAATTAAAAGAATATTTTTACTATGGTCCAATGATTTTAAATGTCATTTTAAGTATATTTGAAATTGTTTTAATTTTTTTAGTCATTTTTTAACTGAGGTACTTTTGATTTTTTATCGAAAATTTGGAAGGAATATTTATTTTAATCGTTAACGCATGAATGAATTTTACCAAAATCATAAAAAATATTTAATTTATGTCTTTCTTTACAATTTTACATGTTAATTTCAAAATAATATGTTTTCCTCAATATTATCGTAATTTATATTTTTAAAAAATTACCAAAAAATGGTGTGTTTTCTCTTGATTTTTAAAGAATATATTAAATTATTTTGTTAAATAGATTTTTCATCTATGTAAATATCCTTTAAAATTTTTTATGATTCACTGGGTATACTCTTATATGATTGTATTCAATTTTCTAGATGACTTATGACGATGATGATAATAGAATGATTTTATGAAACCCATTTCTTTCCCTCGGGTTTATTAAGATATGATGAGATAATGAATGATCTTATGATTCTATCACATTACTCTCCATAAATGACTTATTATTATTTGATTATGTGATATTATGAAACCATGAAACCCATTTATGTTAAACAAGTTATGAAATATTTATATGATGAATGTTTTATTATCTCATGACACACATATATATGGTTTTCAATATGTGATGGGTCAGTGCTGAATTATATTTATATAAAACGAGTTGGGTAAAGATGTATGTCTTATGAGATAAGATATACTAGAATGGGGAGTGAAACCAATACTGTAAATGACCTTTCCCACTACTATATCCTTGAGAGTAAACCTTGATTAAGGAAATGCTGAAATGGGAAGTGAAACCAATCTACTATGATATTATTAGAGTTGATCCTAGAATAATGAAATGATTTTATATGATTATGATTATAAAGAAAAATTAATATGAAATGTTATAATTATTGTGACATGATCTCATAGATCATTATTGATCAATAATGATTTCTTACTCTTATGACTCATGTAATCTGGAATGCTATAGATTTATTCTATGACTCATGATTTATGATCTATGGCTGATTGAGAATTAAATTCATAAGTTATAATCATAATATCGTTATATTATTATAATCTTATGATTTCATATGATAATTAATTCATATCTCTCATGTTTACCCATACTGGGCATCTAATCACACCCTTCTGTATATTTACATTTTACCAAGGTCATGAAGAATTATGTTATGTAATATTAGTATATAAATGTATAATGGGGGGATAATTTAGTGGGAGATATTGAAGTGTTCTTATAGAATAATAAATTATATATATAATGAGAAAAAAACAATTCAATAAGAAGAAAATGTGTTTTATTATGTAATGGGTTTTTTCCTAATTCTCTAAAACTCAAAACATAAAATTTTTTAAGTTTGTAAGTGACTCAATGTTGGTTATATACATTGTAATTATGGATTATTAAAATTGTTTTGTTTTGGTTAGTATCAAATATGATATGTAAATAATATGTTTTTAGATATAGGATCTGGGTGTATAGGTCTCAAGCTCTCTCAAGGGGTCCTTTTATAGGAGAGTTTAGCAGAATTTCCTGAAATAACCATTCCTTTATGGGTAAAGATTGTATTTTTACACAAGAAGTGGATCTATAGTGAATAAATTATGGTAGAAGGATTAGAGTAGTTTAAGAAATCCCTAATTCACACTTTTATAGGTAATGTTTTAGGATATTTTTGGTCCTTACACCTTAATTTTACACTTTTACATCATTTTAGCCTTTATTATGGAGACTAAATTTTAATTGGTTATGTATTTTTATGCATAAAAATGAATTTAACCACATTACTTTTGGATCTTAATATATTATATCATGATAGATATATTTACAAGAGGGGCGCAGAAGGTTAATTATAGTTTAAAAACTTAGTTTAATAAGTTTAAACTAAATAAAACATGCCTCTTTATGTAAAATAGTCAGAATTAACCCTTAGTCCAATAAACAAAGTCATAGTATCATAATCAGAAATAATACGATTTAATCAGAGTGTAAAATATTGTAATCACTATAGATCCAATTAATCAGAGTTCATTTATCATAATAAAAATAATATAAATAAATCAAACCAAATTTTAAAGATGGATATAATATTTCACTTTCTATTATATGTGTAGTGGAATATTAAACTTGTAAATAACAATTAATACAATATCTAACAAATATAATAAGGACTTATAAGCTATTAAAATAATAAACCTATTTTAACATTAAGAGAAAGATAGTCTATAACCAAGAAAAAAGGTATCCTCTATTTTATACTTACAGGAAAGTATGTATTTCCTTAGAAAGGAAATATCTCGATACAAAGACTATATTTTCTATCTTCCTATCCCTAGAAGCTTATAATACTATGATCAGATTATATGTATACCTAGACCTGGTAGCCCTTGATATAATGTATCAAATTCTCCATCTTACTATCTTCAGAAGCCCTCAATTTGGTGAATCAGAAGCAAATTACAATGCAAAATCTTCTATGGAGACATCCTGATAAGGTTTCCTTAGAACTACAGAGCTATAAACAATTACAGTACTAGGGATAATATTTTCATGCTAAGAAATCTTCAGATCTCTTAAACAATGATAAATTGAAAATTAATCAATGAAAAATAATCAGATACAAACTCTTCAAATGGCTTTTTATTTATAGGCATATTCTCAAAAATCATATTTTTTAACCAATGAACATATTTTTAGAGTTTTTTGCAACGACTTAGACACCTAGAACTTGATAGATCCTAATGATCTGGCATAACTGAATGTCCAATTTCATATTGATTTACACCATTTCAGTGAATTTTATTTACTTATATTAGAAATAATTTTTTTAAATTATGATTATAAACATATTCAATCTTATGTAATTACTAAACAATGTCAATACAATAATCTTCATGAGGGTTATTCTAATATTTATCGATACCCATATCCTCCCCATTGTTAAGAATTTATTAGTATAAAATAGAAGACAACAATTCTATTAAAATATTTGATAAAGGTGAGTCTGATGTTTATTGGACATAGTTTCATTTTGATAATAATAATAAAGAATGTTAAAAGAGCTTCAGCCCCAACCTTTAAAAAGAAATAAAGAATGTTAAAAGTTTATATCCAAATACTTTAGAACTTATTCTATGTATGGTAAAACATAAAGTTTTCTACAAAAACATTCTAAAAAATTGAGACATAAAAAGTTTGTAAATCATGTTTTTTATAAAGTGTTTGTAATTTTCAAAACAAAAGGAATAGAAAATTAAGAAGTACAACTTCTAACTCCACAATCTCCTTTTTTTGGAAATCAGAAACCTCAATACATAAATGAAAAATGAATTTTAAAAAATTACAGTCCATTTATTTTAAGTACTTAATATTTAGGTAATCCTTTGAAATATTAACTCACCCTAAGTTTATAACTCTAATGAATAAGATGAATATTATGATGTTGAATAAAATTAACTCCCCTCAGGATAATATACCCCTATAAGTATCATATTCACCATTTTAAAGAAATATATCCCCCTTTGTAGAACTTCTCTGCATAACTATTTCTCCCCTTATAAAAACTCTACTTCATTTAAAAAAAATTCTCCTTTATAAAAAATTCTCCCCCATTGTGATTTTAAAAAAAGAATATGGAAAAATATTTGATGTTTCCTAAAAATTTAGAAAAACAAACAAGAATGAAAAACTATATAATTAACTAACTAATCATCCAAAAAATATGAAAGAACATTCATCAAATATGAATTAGAAAATATTTAGACAAATTAGAATGGTTAAAAAGAATAATTCTTTAATTACCAAAATTTCAAATGTTTACAAACACCAAATAAAATTAGAGTTAAAAAAAGTAGTCTTTATTCATCAATTTTTTTACAAAATACTTGATTTTATTAAACTCATGTCTATACATCTCAATATTTTTCACATTCTCTTCCTGAATCTAAACTTTCTCAGATAATTATTTGTTCTAATTCCCTAAAAAATTAATTTCTTCTTCATAATATTTGGGTCTAGTAAAATACAACTACATATTAAATATATTTCCTTTTATAGAATTTACTTCCTTAACAAGATCAACATTTTCATCTCTGAAGTTCTCCCCAAACGTCATCCTTTCTTCCATATCTTTAGATAACCGATTAGAGTATCCACTTTATTCATTCATTAGTGTGTTCACATCTTAAAAATTATAATCATGTAATTTCATATCAACATTAAATTGATGATACCATTTCACCATTTGATTACATTATTTCTTATTAGTCTTAGGGATTTATTGATAATCTTTCAACTGGGCCTCAATATAAAAAACGTTTTTTGTTAAAACCATGATTGATTATGTTTTATCATTAATTCTTTTTGTATAATTGGACATTGATATTCAAGGTTTGGAAGAAAGGGATTGTTCCTTAAAGAATTTTATAATCATTCATAATATAGTCAACTCCTTCAAAAGTAATTTTCGTAACTGAGTCTAATTTTTTTTTATTGCACCTTTGGAGGTTCGATTATGCTAGATTTGACTTTAGCTTCCTTACTTTTCATCTTTTATTTATTTTAAATAGATTTCAAAACTTGATTAGAATGTTTTTCTAAAATTCTTTATCATATAAAATTTCAATGATATCCATATATTCGAATTTATCATCTGCCTTTATCTTTGAATTATGATCATCTTCAACCTTCTTAGATAATGACCAAGCTTCTTCTTCTAAATATTTTTCTTCATAACTTCCTAATTTTTCTTCTTTATCTACTTTGGAAGGTAAATATGATGGTGATGATGATAATTATTTCTAATCAGATCAGGTTTTTTCATTTTTATCTTCCACTTCATTCTCATCCTCTCCATTATCTTCTTCTTCCTCACCTTATACATTTTTATCTTATATCTCTTCCACTAATTCTTAAATTTTTTCATATTTACTAAATTATTATTCTTTATTTTTTCCTTCTTCTTAGTTATTTTTATACCCATAAATATTTTATTCCTAAGAGTCTTCACCCAGTTCCTCCTGAATATCTTTTTCTAACTGACTGGCTATTCTCAAATCACCTTTCATAGCAGGTTCTGATACCGATTATTTTTCTTAAAGAACTGCAGGTACCAATTCGCCTTCAACAAACTTTACTTTAACTTTATCAGGCACTAATGGAATTTTGGATCACACAAAATATGTTTCATTAAATGATAATATGGCATCAGGATTAACCAAATATGTGTGATAAGTTGTACCAAAATTCCTAGAGGCTATCTCAACACCTTTCAACAAATTATCATAAAGTTTAGTATCTATCAACGTTTTCTTTTTTTATTTATTTTATTTTATTATTTTTTGAATGTATCAGCACCATGGTTTATAGGGCCCCAACCTATTAATGCTACATAATCTTAAGTGAAATAATGAATTAACCATGAGGATATTTTCAAGTTTATAGTTTAAGAGAATTAGGCCCTAACAATAACATAACAACTCAAATATTACAAAGTAGACAAGTCTACTCAATATCCATTTTTGATGATCTATTTTTTAAAAAATAAATCATGATTTATTTTTATTTATAGTAATATTCATAACATCCATATTTAATTATTCATTTATATTACCCATAATTATAGCCCATGGAAAAACATTTCAAAAACTTTAGATGATCACAAAAACCTCAATAAGGAATATAAAATAAGTAATGAAACTATTAGTCCATGAATAATTTAAACTCATGAATTTGTTTTGAAAAAATCATACTTTTCACCCTTAAAACATAAAATCTGTATCATAACTCATGAAATAATAATATTTATGAAAACATTATCAGAAATGAAAAATCATAAAGGTAACTTGTGGCATCCATATCATAATTACATTGTAGCTTTCATAGCTACATAGGGAGTAACCTTAACAGTTATGTTTGGAATTACCATCATAGTATATTCCAAAAATATATTAGGATAAACATTAACATTTAAATCCATATAATTAGCCAATAAATTGGAGAGATATCAAAGTCTAACCCACCCTTGGTTTATCATGTAACCTCCCATATACATAAGCAATTCCCCAGAACCAAAACATAATCATAACACATCAACATGCATAAAGGATAAATAAAATTTCCACATTTGCAATCACAAGATATCATTTCAATATGTTGAAATATTCAATCCATTATCAAAACCATTTTTAATACCAAAATACTTTATCATGGAATATGGTATTTATTTTCATTTTAATAACATTAAGGCTTATAGAGGAATCCAGATATCAAATAATAGTTGTGGCGGTAGATAAGTCGCTGCCACCACAAACCTTAAAGAATATATTACTTTTGTCATTTTGTATAGAAAGTAAAATGCTTCATATAAAAATATTACTTTTGAAAACCTTTGAATGAAATTAAAATTAAAAGGGGTTTATTTTATACCTTATGAAATAAGGTGGTGTGTAACATCAAAATATGCCTCAATGAAATGAGACTGAGACGAAGTACCTTACTGTGAATTTGACTTGTCTCATATGATATTTATATTGCTGAACAATAAACCTAGGTTAATTTATACTTTATTAAATTTTTTTTTTCAAGTTTATTAATCATTTTATATCACTTATTACCATGATATAAAAATTACACAGTCATTTAAGTTCATGTCAGACATTTTGTCGATATTCGGTATTTGAGTCGAAAATAAAATTGGTATGATGTCAATAGTCCATGTAGTCATAAGTAAATAATATCTAGAATAATATTCAGGAAATAATAAACAATTTTATATATCAATGATAATTTTAAATTCGTTCATTAAATATGTATATGAAAAATTGAACAATGTTACAATCATGGATATTGTAAACTGTATGTACGCATGAGTAACATTTTCCATTTTTATTTCATCATTATGGAAAGAAGTTAAGTATTATTTTATATTTAAAGAATGATAACAAAGTCATTAATATAATATTAATAATTTAAATATACTTATATATATTATCCGAGTGATGTGGTGAATAAAAACAAATCACATAGCTTTGTGGAGGTGACAGTTCACACGTACACACAATGGATGTTATCATTTTTATGTGCATGTATATGAAGAAAATAATTGATATATTATTATATTATAATGATAAATATGACATGAATCTCACATATGAACATTAATTCTGTCTTTATAACCAGTCTTGAGAGACGGTAATGAAAAAAAACTATATCGGTTTGTGAGGCAGTAGTCTGCCATACACACAAACGAAAAGTTCATTTCTATTTGATGAAATTAGAGATGGATTTAGGTGATTATATTAATAAAATAACATCTAAATATATTAAGGATAATTTATTTTTTATCTCATCATGGTTGGAGGATATTTTAATGAAGTGGAAGAATAAACAAATAGAAATACTTAAATAAAAACATTAGTTTTCCATCGGATGATCATGTTTCTTAACACCTTAACACCACCAAGGAGGGTGTTTTTACCTAAAATAAGTATTAAATAATGTGGGTAGGGACTCTATGAATGGTTTTGGGAATATATTATCCAATCCAAAAGGTTTTAGGAATCAATGCCATTTTATAGGATAGGGGAGGGGCACCCTTGATATTATTTAAAGTATTAAATTAATTTAAATTCAATTTCTATTCCAAATGAGTCCAAACTCATTTATTTTTAATATATGATGAGTATGGGTAAAAATATAATTATACAATGAAATTTATACAATTTTTAGTATTTTTTTAATAATTATATTTTTACTTTAACCTTTTTTAACTCGTACCGTTTTATCATGTAATTTATACTCTAAGAGTTGAAATAATTACCAAATCATGAAAAAATACCATTGAATAAGTCATTTATATATTTTTTAGATTTATCTCATATTTTTGGCCAAATATTATATTTTTAAAAATTTTATATAATTATATTATATATTTTAATTTTTAAAATATGAATTATGTCAATTTTGATACTATTCATTACATGACATCTTTAAAATATCATGAGAACTCGATTCATTCAAAATAAAAAAAACTACATTTAATAAATTATAACATGTAATATTCATCTATAAAATTCGTGTATTAAATAAATATTTCAAAATATATTTATTTTAATTTTATTTATATCATTTATTTGATTATTTCTTTAATAAATCTATTTCTGCATCATCTTTGTGCCATAATTAAATTTAATGATTCAATTCCTAAGAATTATAAAAAAATTACCATGTTATAGGAAATATTTTTTTTCATTATAAGTACTATTAATAAATGAAGATATCACATACATAACCCCATAGAAAAATTGTTTACAAAGAGGAGATATATTTATGACATATTTTCCTTTTAAATTAATTGTTATAAATGTCATAATCACACCCAAGTGGCTTATAAGGGTTACAATTTGGACCAAGGATAATCATGGTCAATAATAACTCATAAAATATGGTTATAATAAGTTTTATGGTAATTTTTTAATATTAAAATATTAATTTTACCTTTAATTACCATATTTACCTTTAACTGTGGAAAATAAAATACTAAAGTTACTATTCACCAAAATTATTTTGATCCTATTGGACCAAATTTTTCATAATAAGTAAAACCATGTATGCATTTTTTTAAAAATATAATTCAGATAATTAGTTAAATTATGTTTAACACTAATCCCATTGACAAATTGAGAATACATGTTTTTAAGTAAAACGTTCAAAAGTTCACATAGTTTTTCTTTTTAATTTTAATTTGAAATTTCATCCAATGAAGTACATTTTATGGAATGATATAAAATTAATCTATTTATTACTTAAAACCATATAAAAGGATAATCTAACAGTATAGATAAATTAGATGAAATGACAGTTTTTAATTAAAATGTAATATTTTCACTATTCATTAAAATATAAATTTTATCAGAAAATACCAAAAATTAAACCAAAGTAAATTTTGATGTCCCCCATCCAAATAATAAGTTTATATTTTCAAGTATATCATACAAAAGTTAAAATATATATTTAAAAAGGGTTCACCATCAAAAGGCGTTATAAATACCTTTTAAAAATATTAGAGTATTTTATACTTCTAATTGGAATTATTTTTAATTCAAGCCTTTAAAATTTATTGTAAGAAAGTAAAAATATTTAAAAAACATGTGTAAACATAATATAGGTATTTTTATCCATTCCAAGTAATAAAAATACTATGTGATAACAACCATTTAAATGATAAAGATTAAAATATATCATTTTTTGGTATAACTCAGTCTTGTGTACAACGTAAGATTTTAGAGAAACCCATTATTGAGTGTTGGGTACGCTATCAAACATAGCTCCCATTTAACGTAAAATCATTTTCTAATCAATAAATATTAATAAATTAAAAAATTTATTATTCTATAAATACTTGGAATGTTACATCCTTACCTCCTTTTGGAAATTACGTCCTCATAATTTTGAATTTGGGATTTGTAACTAAGGTTTCAATTTTTTAAATTAATTCATTAAAATCCTACATCAAAAAAAAGAGTCAATAAAAACTATACTTTAAAATTAATAAAGTGAAGTACAGAGTTAATTTGGGATAAAAAATACTAGGATTCCATGTAAGAAAACATAGATATAGAAGAGAAAACTAACAATTAAGTTCTGATAGAGAGTGATAAAATACATTGTCAGAAGAAGGTTAAAAAACACATGAAAATAAATTTTTGATGGGTTAAAAAGTCTTTTATTTCATAGTAGGAAAATTAAACAAAAAATGTTTTTTAATATCATTTTCATATAGTAGAGAAATTAATTTCATTCACAGACTAAGAACATAAGGAAATAAACTTAATTGAAAAGTAGAGTCTCATCCATTAATAAAATTTCACCACAAAATCATATTTTTCAAAAAATAATGAGTATTAAAGTTGAATTTTTCACACCTGAAGCACTAGAATCAACATATTGAGAATCAAATAATTTAAAAAATACAAACTATATATTTTTACTATCTTGAAACATTAACCAAAACCAATATGGTTAGGATAATATGAAGCAATTTTCCAAATAGAATAAACCACTGGATGATGAGAAACTTATTCTAATATCTAAAATTCAACTGTAATACTAAAAGTAAAAAATATACTATTTAGAAAATTTCTATCATTAAAATCTCTAAAAAATAATCCAAACTTTGTTTTAAACCTGAAACTTAGTAGAATTTGATTACATAGTATTCCAAGATAAATTTTTACTTTTATATCCAAATAACATCGATGACTCTTAATGTCTCATACCAAAAAGGTAATTTCTAAAATCACATATTCTCCACGTTAGGCTAATCATTTCAATAAATAACTCAAATATACATAAGTACACAATAAAAAAATAAATTCTTCCAAAATAAAATGCAACCATTACTGCGCAAATAAAATCCCATAGTATTCTATTTACCTTAATCATCTAAAGTCCCAAAAATAGTGAACGTCTTCCAAAATAACATTTATCACTTATTCCATAAATCATTTTACAATACCTAGGATATCCATTTTTTAAAACTTAAGTTGCCAAAATCTTCTTATTCTTATTTCATCATTTGTTTAACTAAAAATAAAAATTCTTACTAAGCAGGGATACCCCATAGGCTAATGGTAGGTTATAAAGCCTTGTCTCACTTCAGTTATGGGTTTGACTTCCACATTCTTATCTAACGTGACGGTTTTCCACCCTTCCCATGGCTTGTCCTTTTCCTAAAATTATATAATTTTATAACATTCCCAAAATGATATAAAATCATAAAAAATAACCATAACATATTTTATCCTCAAATTTTATCTCATACCTTTCATTTTGAAACCCAAAATGTAATAACCCATAATTACATCAAAATAAAAGATCATATAAACCCTAATGGTTATCCATACCTTTGTTATTATGTCCACATAATAAAATACAATTCTTTATCAAATAAAAGTTTCACATAACAAAATTTTGGGTTACACATACTAGAAAAATGTTTTCTAAAGTAATCCCTTCATCAAAAGAGCATCAATACTTTTGAACATTTTATCATTCTATATTCTATCACAACTCTTAAATAATTAATATGTAGAATTTATAATCATTCATCATTCTTCCTGAACCATTAACCATCATTTTCCAAATTATTCCTTAATACTTATTTTCTACAAAAAAAAACACAAATCATATCCTAGGATTAAAAAAAGTTAAAACATGAGATACAAGATAATCCATACCTTTCATAGGTCATTTTCAGTTTCATTATCTTCAATTGGAATAGAATTGGGTATTCTTAAACATATATTTGTTCGGTCTTCCTAATAACATTCACAAACCTTCTTTATAGGACATTTATTTTCGTAATGACCTTACTCCCCACATTTAAAACATTAAATTGATAACTTAGAAAGAACTTCACTCCCTTTGTAGGGGTCAACCGAATGCTTCCTTTTTTCCTTGAATGGTTATTGCTTTATAACCTTTATTACCACATCTATGACATCTTCTTGTCCCTTTAAAAATTTTTCCTAGGTGTTTCTTTCCACATCCTCGACACATATTTCATTGAATATACTTACCTTTATGATTGTTACCTGAAATTTCATTAGGATTTATTTATCTCATATATGATTAATTAGAAAACTCAATAAGTTTCCGGTGATTAATCATGAATCATAATAGTTGGATTAGAATAAACACTGGAGTTCTCATTGTAGCTCTTATTTCATTTAGTTTCTTATTTAGAGAACCAACACATTTTCCTTCACATCCATTGTTACCTTGGTGCCTTCTGAATCCATACATTTACTAAAACAAAAGAGGTTTGTGTGAGTATATCAATAAAATAAACATATAATATCTTATGAAGAATATAAACATTAATATATAATTATTCATCTTATCTCAAAACCATTCAATTTATATATAATAAATACAACTCTTTCTATTATTCTATCCATTGTGGTTATATAAAGCTTGTAGATTATACTTAAATATCACCCTCACCTCTAAAGTTGTCTAAAATATCCTCTGATATACACTGTAAGGCCCCATCCTTTAATGTTAAATAATATTGAGTTAAATCGAGAATTCACATTTAGGATCCTTTTAGGTTTAGAGTTTTAGATATTTAGACTATAACAATTATCTAACAACTAAAATATTACAAAGTAGACAAGTCTACTCAATATACATTTTTTTCATAATCTGAAACATTTTAAAATAAATCATGATTTCCTTTTCTGGATAAAAATATTCACAAAATTCTTCTAAACTTCTTTCTTTCTCTTATACATCATTATACCCTATGAAAAAACAATTAAAAAACATGGTATGAGCACAAAAATCTCATTAAGGAATATATAATAAGTAATAAAACCATTATTCCCTCAATACTTTAAACTCATGAAAACATATTAAAAAAATCATACGTTTAACCCATTAAACATAAAATCTTTAACATAACTCATGAAATATTAAGATTCATGAAAAACTTATTAAAAATTATAAATCCTAAAGGTAAATTTTAGCATCTATATCATACTTCCATTGTATCTTTCACAACTATATAAGGAGCAACGTTCAAGGTTACGTTTGGAATTCCCATTATAGTATATTCCCTAAATATCTTAGGAGAAACCTTATTGTTTAACTTTTTATTGTTAACCAAATCATTGGAGAGATATCACAGGATTAACCTCCCTTAGTTTATCATGGAACCACCCATATACATAAGTAATGACCAAGAACCAAAACATAATGATTACACATTAACAAGCATAAAGGAAAAAAATGAAATTTCTATAATGCTATCACAAGATATCATTTCAAGATATTGACATAATCAGTCCATTATCAAAACCATTTTCAATAAAAAAAATATATGATTATATAATATGATATTTAATTTCCCTTTAAAAACATTATGGATTATAGAGGAAGAATCATATCAAATAACGGTTATGGAGGTGGAGAATTCACTACTACCACATACCTTAAAGAATACATTCATTTTTATTATTTTTTAAAGAAAGTAAACACTTCACATGAAAAGTTTTATTTTAAAAACCTTTGAATTAAATTAAAATTAAAAGGGGTTGAGTATACACCTTATTAAAGAAGGTGTTGTCTAACATCAAAATATGCCGCATTGAAACGAGATTGAGACGAAGTCCCTTACCTTGGGTCCAACTTATCTCGCACATTTTGTTTCTTCCTGAATAATAAACTTATGATTATTTCTAAATTATTCAAAACATTTTAAAGTTTATTTTTAATTTTAAATAACTTATTACCAAGTTATAAAAATTACATTATTATTTAAGTTTATGTCGGTTTTTTATTGATATTCAGTATTTGTGTCGAAAATGAACTTGGTATGATGTCAATAGTCCATTTAGTCATAATAAAACCATATATAGAAATATATTAATGAAATAATAATCAATTTTATATATAAATTACAATTTTAAATTCATTCATTAAGTATGCATATGGAAAATTGAACAACATTACAATCATGGAGACAATATGTCGTACGTACGCATGAGTAACATTTTTCATTATTCTTTGATCATTATGGAAAAAAGGTAAGTCTTATTTTATCATTATAGAATTATCCTGAAATAATTAATATAATATTAATCATTTTAAATAAACTTACATGTATTATCAAAGTGATGTGGTTATTAAAAACAAATCACATCGCTTCATGGAGGTGATAGTTCACACGTACGCAGAAATGATATTATCATTTTCATGCACTTGAAAATTAAGAAAATAATTGATAAATAATTATATTATAATGATGAATATTTCATTAATATCAAATATTAACACTATTTCCATCTTTATAACCAGTCTTGGGAGAGAGTAATGAAAAATAAACTATATCGGTTCCCGAGGCGGTAGTCCTCTGTACACACGAATGAAAAGTTCATTTCCATTTGATGAAATTGGAGATGTATTTTGGTGATGATATTAAAATAATAACATCTAAGTGTATTTAGGATACTAGAGTTATTATATCATTATGGTTGGAGTATATTTTTAATTAATTGGAAGAAGAAACAACATGTAAATACTTAAATTAAAACATTTCCTTTCCTTCGAATGATCACCTTTCTTAACATCTTAACACTTATAAGGAGGGCGTTATAATAAAAATAAGGCTTCAATAATATAGGGAGGGATAATAGGAAGTGGTTTGTGAAGATATTAGCTGAATTAAAAGGTTTTGGAAGTGTGAGTGATTGATAGAAATGAGTGCCTTTTTATTGGAGACGGGAGCAACACTCTTAGAATCATTAAACGTATTAAATTAATATAAATTCAATTTTGATTCCAAATGGGTCCAAAATAGTTTAATTAGAATATACGATTCTTATGGGTTGAAATATATTCATCAAATGAAAATTATACACGTTTTATTATTTTTCAATCCTTATCTTTTTCTTTTAACCATTTTTAACTCTTACTGTTTTATCAAGTAATTTACTTTTTGAGAGTTAAACTAATTACCAAATCATGACAAACGAACAATAAATGAGTCATTAATGAAATTTTTAGAGTAATATGAACTTTATGAATGATTATTAGTTTTTTAGATATTTTATATCATTTAATTAAATATTTCATATTTTAAAATATGAATTATATCAATTTTGACACTATCCATTACATGAATTTTTTAAGATATCATAAAAACTTGATTCCTTAAAACAAATTGCATTAAATCAATTATAACATGCCATATTCTTTGAGAAAATTCATTTATGTCATAAAATATTTAAAATTAAATTTATTTTAATACTATTAGTATAATTTATTTGATTCATTCTTTAATAAATCTATTACTGCATCATCTTTGTGTCATAATTAAATTTAACTATTTAATTCCAAAAAATTATAAATAAATTACCAAGTTCTAGGTAATATTTTTAGATTCCTAAGAGACATTCATAGTCTAATATATCACTTACATAACCCTATATTAAGTTTTTTAGTAAGAAGAGATATATTTGTGACATATTTGCCTTTACTTTAAATAAAATGTTATAAATGTCATAATCACACCCAAGTGGCTTCCAAGGGTTAGAATTTTAGAATAAGGAAGCTCATGATCGATAATAACTCATAAAATAAGATTAAGACAAATTTAAGGGTAATTTTATAATATTATAATATTAATTTTACCTTTAATTACCCTATTTACCTTTAACTATGGTAAATAAAATACTAAATTTATTGTTCAGCAAAAAATATTTTGATCCTATTGGACCGAATTTTTAAAAATTATTACAACCATGTATATCAGTTTTTGAAAATTCAATTTGTATAGGTGATTAAATTTGGTTTAACACTAATCCCATTGATAGATCGAGAAAATGTGTTTTTTAAGTAAAACATTCAAAAGTTCACATAGTTTTTATATTTAATTATAATTTGAAATTGCATCCAATGAATTAAATTGGATGAAATGATAAAAACTCAATATAATTATACCTTAAAACCATATAAAAGGATAATATAACAATATAAATAAATTATATGAAAAGTCAGTTTTGAATTAAAATGTAGTGTTTTTTACTGTTAAATAAAATATGAATTTTATTCGAAAAATTCCAATTTTTTTAAAAAGTATGTTTTGATGTCCCTATTCTAAATAAGAAGTTTATTTTATCAAATAAAACATAAAAAATTAAAAAAAAAATTATTTGAAAAGGTTTCTCCATCAAAAGGTGGTAAAATTACATTTTAAAAATATTAGAGTATTTTATACTTAAAATTTGATTTATTCTCATTTTAAGCCTCTAAAATTTAATAGAAGAAAGTGAAAAAATTTAATAAACACATGTAAAAATAATATATTTATTTCTATTCATTTCCACCAATACAACGACTAGGTGATAACAACCATTTAAAATAATAATATTACAACATATTTTTTTGTTCGATATGACTCAATATTGTGTATAACATAATATTTCATTGAAACCCATTATTGTGTTTTGGGTACGCTATTGAACATATCTACCTTTTAAGGTAACATTACTATCTAATTCATAAATATTAATAAATATTAAAAATTCTTATTCTATAAAGAGATATTTTCTCTTCATTTTGTTTTGGACCTTTACTATTTTATTTTCTGGTTCTAATTCTGATTTCTCACCACCAACAATTTTTTTTGAATTATCATAAAAAAATAACTTCATTATATTCATATGATCATGAATTTTGAAAGAGATATTTTCTATCATTGGAGATGAATTGTTTGCAATTTTGGAAAACTTGAAACATTCAATAACCAACTTACTTAAGAAGTCCAGGAACATGATGATCTTCCAATTTATTATTGCAAACTTTATAATTTACATAGTGAAGAAAGTAGAATATACCAAATATATCTTTCTCATATTTATAAGAAAATACAAAATAAAAATATATAAAACTATTAGGGTGTCATGATCTCCCTTTATCAGAATGAGGAACCCTTTCAACCATATGGAAATCAAAAAATTGTCTCGACTGAGAAGAGAAACTTTTCTATTTTATCGTAATGGCCAAAAAAAGAATCTTTAGATTTATTCTTATTAAACAAAACAAGATTATCTGGAAATTTTTGTAACAAAAAATATGACTCTCCTTTAGTTGTTACTCCAAATAAACTCAGAATTTTATTATATTAAAACCTGTACTATTCCATATCCATATAAAAGGAAAATTTTTCTATCCCTTTTTCAATGAAAAACATAACATAAGCATAAACATATTTAATAAGATCGAGATAAAACAAATTGGTATCCTTATCAAATTTCTCAAGAGATACAAACTCCAATACTTATAAATATATAATCTTATTTAAAGTGGAATCATACTTTTCATAGAAATTTACTTCAACTAACCTTTCCATAAAAACATACCACTTCTTATATTCTTGAGTAGATTTATTTTAACTTGAAACTAAATTCATTGAATCAAAATAAAGGAAAATATTTATCTGATTGAGAAATATGAAGGTATAAAAAAATAAGGCAAATAATCCTAAAAAAATGTATTGGGATGATTGGTCACCCTTTTTTATATAGGCTATTGAGATGATGATTCAAATTCTAAAAGATATACAATGTTTGAGATTGAATCCATCTTAATATGATGGGAAAAAAACTTTGGAATAAAGTTTTAAAGAAGTTTTAAACTCTCATGGTTTTAAAAATTTTATCATATTGAATATAAATTTAATTGAAAATATTTTTAAAATTTTGAAATAAAAACAATTTTTTATAAAAATTAAAAGTGCAATAACAATAATAAAATAACTAATCATAATGAGATAGTGTAAAAGTAAAAAAAAAATAGAGAAGTAGCTTTTAGAGTGATTAAATCTATCAGTAGGAATAAACTATTATTCTTGGTTTTTATAAACTAAATAGATTACGATAGTTTTTATTACAAAATTTCACAGTTTTTAATAGAAAAAAATTACCAAAATTTTGAATCTAAAATTGGTTTTTACAAATATTGATTTTGAAGAAATTATTATATTTTTTGAGTCCATAAGCTTTATAAGATTTCATGAGTCTGGAAATACTTTTAAGAATTTTGAATCTGATTTTTTTTATAGAATTATGATTTTGGAAAACTCATTACAATAATTTTTATGAAATATAAAATTTTTAGTAAACTATTTTTTTAAATAAAAACTATTTTTCTCAAAAAAAATTAAACATTTGTACTCCCTGTTTGAAATGGAATATCTTAATGTATGAATATGGGTAAATAAGAAGTAGATATGAATGAATAATTTACATTACCATTCATAACTTCTATTTAATGTATTTAAATCTATCAGAAGGTTCAAGTTTTGTAAAAATGACATCAAGTTGGTCTTGCATTCTGATGATATTTAAAATGATATCTAATTTGAGTTTGTGATCCTGAAGGAAATGATGTTTTATATCTAGGTGATTATAACGTGGGTGATGTGTTGGGTTTTTTCTAATGGTAATGACACTTGTGTTATCACAAAGTATTTGAGTTTTTTTTCTAAAACTCATGT
The DNA here is from genome assembly GCA_963277665.1 of Viscum album. Classification (NCBI taxonomy): domain Eukaryota; kingdom Viridiplantae; phylum Streptophyta; class Magnoliopsida; order Santalales; family Viscaceae; genus Viscum; species Viscum album. Next base: position 1,736,575,786 of record OY728133.1, read on the forward strand.
CATGGTCAGTGAGTGTGTGTTCTATTCACAACGCTTGAGCACAAAAAATTACAATTGCTACATATTCGGCTTGGGCAGTGGAAAGTGATACTGAGTGTTATTTCTTAAAATAATAAGAAACTAAATACTCTCATAATAAATGGATTATTTCTAATATGCATTTTCTATCCATTCTATAATTTCTATATTCATTAATTGAAAAAAAATTAGTTTGAAGACATTTCTATAAGAATAAAATTTTCATAAATCCCCAATTCCCTTAAGATAATGAAAAAATCATTTTATCACTTTTAAATGTGTTTCCTTAATATTTTCATGATATCTTGCACATAGGAATATAGAAAATGTCAAATCTGGATGAATATAAATTTAGTAAAGTAAAATTCTTATCATACCTATAAAATTATTTTGATCAACTGGCTTCCCAGCCTCATCAAGATCAAGGGTATTGGGGGTATTAATAAGAGTATTAATACTTTTAGTATTTTCATATCCAAATTTCATAATAATATCTTTTATATTTTTATGTTGAGATATTAAAGTTTCTTATTGTTTTTGTGATATTTGAAAACCAAGAAAATATGTTAAATCACCCATCATAATCATTTGAAACTCATATTTCATAATTTCTATGATAGAATATATTAAATATCTTAGTATCGATCCAAATATAATGTCATCAATATTGATTTGTACGATCATAATATTTTTATAAAATTATTTTATAAAAAGTGTTGGATATAAAGCTTCCTTTACAATTTTTTTGTAATTAAAATCCTATTAATCAATCATACCAGGATATAGGGTTTTGTTTATGTCTATATAAAGCTTTGTTAAGTTTATAAATTCATTTAGGAATTTTTTTTATTTTCAAAACTTGAGGGTTGTTCAACGTAAAATTCTTCCAGAACATATCTGTTAAAAAAATTACACTTTTTAACCATTTAAAAAAGTTTGAAATTAAATAATGATGTAAAGGATAGTATAATACGAATAGATTCAAGTCTAGATACTAGTGTATCAGTTTCTAGATAATCTATGCCTTCTTATTGATTATAAACCTTATCAATAAGTGTATCTTTATTTCTAATAATTATTCCATTTTTATTATATTTGTTTCTAAAAACCCATTTTACTCCAATTATAACTATTTTTTAGGTCATTCAACTAATTTCTAGAATTTATTCTTTTTAAATTCATTGAACTCATCTTGCATTTCCTTAATCCAATCCTCATCACCTAATGGCTCATTAGGATTCTTTGGTTCAAATTGGGAAAGGAAAGCTAGATCTTCAACTTTATTCCTTAAGGATCTTCCACTCCTAAATAGTTGACCAACATCACTAATGATACTATCACTATGATGTTTCCCAAGATACAGCTGACTTCTTAGGTTTTGAAAAGCATGTTATTCAATAATAGGTAGAAAATATTCACGAGGAATAAATTTATAAACAATTTTTTGACCAATATACTTATAAGAAGAGGTTTCTAATATGGGTTTAAAATTATTTTTTGAACTAACATCCAAAGATGTTGGTTGGGGTTGTTTGAAAACAAAAGGGTCTATTTCATCCAACTCAATATGTAATGTTTCCCCAATAGTACAATGATTTTTATGAAAAACTATATACACCTTAAAATTATTAGAATAACCTAAAAATATTCCTTTCTTGGATTAGGGTTAGAATTTGTGTTAGTTATATTTTTTATTCAGATTGAATACTTTGCAACCGAAAGCTTTTAAGTCAGAAACATTAGATTTTCTTCTTGTCCACAACTCATAAGGTGTTTTATTAATAAAATTTCTAATCAAAAATAAATTTATAGTATAAAAGGATATCATAACCTATCCAACCCAATTTTTTGAAATTTAGTATTCACTAAACATGGTTCTAGTTATTTTTTAAAGAATTCTATTTCTTCCTTCAACTAAACCATTTTGCTGAGTGGTTCTAAGAGATTAAATGTAATGTTGAATAACTTTCTTTCAAAAAAAAGTTTCAAAATCATAATTTACAAATTCTCCAATATGATCAAAATAAATAGTTATCGAGGGAAGGTTTTTCTCATTTTTATGTTTGGATACAAAAGTTAAAAAAATATTCTCATTTCATTAAGAGAATATAAACCCATTTGTATATAGTGTAATCATCAACTAAGACATTTTCATAGTATTTAACTTAAAATTTTCTTGTTTGTGTAGGACCAAATAAATCCATGTGTACTAACTATATAGAATCAAAAGTTTACTTCACAAATATATTTAAAACTTGATTTTTTTTCATAATGTTTTGATAAGGATCACATACTTTTGAATAATCAAACCTATGTTCTGGTATATCTTTAACAAGAAATTTTATTAGAATAATAAGATAAATTTCTAAGGTTTTATTGTCCAAAACTTCTATTACCTAACCAATATTGATCTATCATTACACTAAAGAAAGGTAATTATTAGCTCCTATGGTCTTCTAACTTAAGAGTGTATCCATTCTCTCACTGGCTAAAAAACTAAATTCATCCTTGGAACTATGTACTAAACACTTATCATTCCTAAATTTCAAAAGGGAAACTTCATCACATAATTTAATTATTCTTATAAGGTTGTTCTTAAAAGCTTTAGGAAATAAAACTTATAAAATTAATGCTTTACCATGAAGAACAATATTACCTATACTGATAATCTGTCCTTGAGAATTATATCCAAAAGTGACTTTTCTATCTTTATCTTGATAATATTATTGAAAAATATTATTACCAATATTATGTATGAAATATCCACTATCCATGTACCAAGTACTCTTATTTATGGTGCTTTCTTTGTTATCCTGTAAAAAAAATTGGACTTTCATCACCCAAACTTTATTGGGTCTGATAATGTCATAAAAAAAAATTTAGGTTCCCCATTTTTTGTAAAAATCGGCTTTATGAAAACCTAGAGATTGAAATTAATTTAATGAAATTTTTTTTTCCAATCACCACCACTTTGAAACTTGATGAAAAAATAGTCAATTTTAGGAACAAATAAATTGTTACTAAAAATAGGTTTTTCATATGAAAATATGACTCCAAAAATCTTCCCAATAGGATGATTTTGTTTATTAATTATATCGAAATTTTCTTTACCTGTGGTAAAATTTGAATAATGTCTCTTTATGGAATAATTTTCATACTTTAGTTTTAAAAATAAATTTTTATCCTCATAAATATTAGTTTTGGAATTAAGTTTTTTAAAACTAGTTTTTAAGCTATACTTCTCAGAAAATACCTCTCTAAATATATAGAAATATTATCCTTTTCAGAATTAGTCTTATCAAGATCTTTGAAAATATATGATAGTTAATTTGTTAAAAAAACTATTCTTTAATCATCCTTGGTTAATTTTTCCTTAGCATTATCAAATTGTTTACATTTTTTAAAATTATCATTTTATAAAAGTTCAAAAAAATGGGAAACTTTATTATAATAGGCTAAATAACTGTTATCACTGGATAAGGAATATTATTCATTCAAATATATTGAATCCTTATCATATGGATAGTTTTCACTAAGAGTTATATTTTTAAGATTCTTATCCATTCATACCTTTTTCATGAAACATTTATTTACATGTTGTACTTTAGAAAAATCCTTATGTTCATTTGTCTAAAACTTTATTCATCAGAAATATTTTCACTAGAATCCCCTTCACTATTACTCTATGTTTCAGCATACTTATAAACTTTCTTACCCATATATTTTTAATATTTTTTAGCATTCCTTTCTAAATTTCTATCTTTCCTATCTTTTCTCTTCAACTTTGGAAATTCTGGTATGATATATCCATCTTTCTTATATTCATATAACATAACTTCATCTTTATCAACACTTATATTTTTATGAATTTTCTTATAATTATATTGAAAATTATTTTTCCAACAATATTATTCATCCTCCTAGATAGATTTTTTAATTCATTTTTAGAATTTTCAGAAGTACATGAATCAGATTGTGCAATAATTTTCTTATTTCTTGAATATATAACAACTTTATCAATAGAGTGAACATTTATAGGTAAGGTTGTAGTGGAAAAAGAAACACTAGAATTTTTATTTTTTTTCTCAACATTTATTTTTAATCTTCTCTCATATTGCATAAGAGTTCTAATTACATTATCAATATTTATATTATTAAACTTTATAGTCTCATAAATAATAGTTCTCTTACACTCATTAGGAATTTTATCTATTATATTTCTACAATAATTTCATCATCAATTCCCTTTTCACCAATGGTCTATAAAATATTAATGATAGTAATGAATCTCTCAAGAATCATAGAAATTTATTCACCAGGTAAAAATTCAAAAGATTAGTAGTTTTCTCTTAACAAAGCTCTCCAAGACTCAACCAATTTTGGTGTACCAAAACGTGTGATCACATGATTTTTCCAAATACTATAAGAAACTTCACAAGAATAAATATGAATATAAATAACTCTTGTCATTAAGAATAAAAAATTATTTATAACTCTTTACTTTATATTCCTATTTTTATTGATGAGTAAAGGATGTAACATCCTTATCTAGAATTTTATAAACTCTAGTAAGCATGAAAATGTTTTCAACCGTGGTGTTTAAAACAAAATTATTCCTCCCATATCTCCATTACTCATAGTCGGTATCATAAAATAAATGTGGTCTTTTGGGATTTAGGTTATCATTTAAACCAAAATTTAGACCTCACATCTTATTAGAAAAACTTTATTTTACAAAAACATGTTTTTGGAAAAAAATTTATAAATAGAAATTTTATATCAAAACTTAAAAAAACATGGAACATTTAGGAGAAGTAAAACTATAGAAAGTAATCCCATTTATGGATAACAAAATCACAAATCTCTTTTCTTATCTCAGATGCCAATTGTTGGATCAAAATATATTAGCTTGTGTTAGCTATATTTACAAGAGGGAGTGGGTGAATTTTAGTTTTAAAAACTTAGTTTAAGAATAAAATAATCAATACCCAATCCACTATAGGTAAAATAATCGGGCTCAGACTTCAGTCTAATTAACAAAGTCACAGTATCGTAAATAGAAAAAATAATATTTAATCATAGTGAAAAACATCAGAATCAATATGGATCTAATTAATCAATTTTCATTTATCATAATCAGAACAGTATTGATAAATCAAATATAAATATAAATATGAATAAAATGTTTCACTTTCTATTATATGTGTTATGGAATATTAATCTTGTAAGTAACAAATAATAAAATAGCTAAAAAATATAAGAATGACTTATAAGATATTAAAATAATAAACCTCTTTTAACATTAAGAGAAAGGTAGTCTATAACCCAGAATAAATGTATCCCATGTTTTATACTTATAGGGAAGTATAGCTTTCCTTAGAAAGGAAAACCCTCAATATGAAGATTAGATTCTCTTCCTTTCTATCTGTGGAATTTCTTGATTCGATGATCAGATTCTTTGTCAACTACCCTCAGTATCCCTCTATCTGATGTATCAGATTCTCTATCTTACTATACTCCGGATCCCATGATCTGATGGATCAGAGGAAAATTACAATGCAAAAGTTTGCAAAAAGGCAAGATGGTAGGGTTAATTTAGAACTACAAAAATATATACAATTACAAAGACTAGGAATATGTGTTCACACTATGTCAAACTCAAACAATGATAATATTTTTTTAATTTATAATTTTATATGGATTTGAAATTCTTTGTCAAGGTACCAGCTAGGACCGATTGAATTTTTTGTTTTTGCTGATAAATAAGTGTTTTTAGTGTAGTAGGGTCTGATGCACGAGTAGGGAACCATCAAAGTCATGTGGCTTTTCCAAATAACCACGCAGCCTTCCCAGTGCATGATTAGTTAATTAATTAATGGAATGAATAGTAAAGTGAATGATAAAATAAAATGAGAATGGAATAAAATAATTTTAGAGTTTTTTAAATAATAATAATAATAACAACATTAATATTAATATTAATAATAATATTATTTTATGTTATTGTTTTAATTAGGTTATTTTTATTATTAAGTCATTTTCTTTATTATAAAATTATTAGAAACATTATTTTTATTGTTATTACTAATTGTTTTTATTATCTTTAAGATGGTTTAAGTTGTTTTTTCATTTTATTTCATTTTCATTTTATTTTTAATTTTTTAATTTTCTCTTTTCTTTCCTTTCTCCCCTCTTTGGTGTCACGTTATATCCTCCTCTAACCTTATAGAGTTTCTGTGTTCATATGATACAAGTAAATTTTTGTTGAAAACTTATATTTAGTCAAGTGTTAGTGTTTTAATAATTCTTTTAGTTAGTTTATTAATTTTTACAAGTGGTATGAATTGTGTTTTTGTTGTGGTATTTTGTGCATTTGATCATAAAAGAAGATTTTGTGTGGGTTTAGTGGGTAAATCCAAGTGATTATTTTAAATTGTTTAATAAACTTTTATTTATGGTTTATTAAATTACATGAGCGGTGCAAATGTGTTTTATAAATGGTGTAAGAGTTTTATCATACTATTTGTGTGGAACATGTCACATTTTAAAATTTTGTTTGAGCGCATTTGATGTTGAAATTTGTTTTGGGTGTATAAATGGTGAATTTAGTGTGTGTAGGGTCTGTTTGGATGGCTTGTGTAAAGGTGGATATCCTTATGGACCTGAATCTTGAATGAGCTCTAAGGGAAGCCCAGGTAACTAGGTGGGAGAACTAGGACTAGTGTTCTAGTGACACAGAAGTGGCATCGACCCGTTTTCACTTTACTGGATTGACAACTACAAAACTAATTAAACTTTTGGATGATGGATTGAGACCACTAGGCCTTGGGACGTGATTACCACTAGTAGCTCAGGCATGAGAATGTAGTTGGTCATGGTTTATATATCAATTTCACAGAGACATGAGGTTCTAGGGTCCCACTATTTTTTTGGTACCTATAGGGACTATCCAATATTTGGGGATCCTTGATGACTTTGCACTTACCATCAGCATATGTTGTGACTTTTGGGGTATCTTAAAAGTAAGTGTGTGTTTTTAATTAGATTTTTCTTCCTTGATGTTGTTTTCATTAAATCTATATTATTTAAATATTTTCAAGCATTTATTTGTTTATTTTATTAAATGTGAAAGTGTATTCTTCATTTAATGTTTATACGTGGTATCTTTTCTCAATGGAATCTTACAAGGAATTATCTCAATCCCTACTTACATATTTGGGTGTAAGTAGATTTTGTAATGTTTGATACAAGTGAGGGAATGATTTTGGAGACAATGGTTTGGGTTAATAGATGTCTTTTTTGGTGTAGTGTTGTAGAGATGTCCTGAGGGTGGTATCCTCTTTCCAGGTGCTGGTTTCTGAGTTGTTTTTTGGTCACCCCACTTTGTGGTCGTCTCTGTGTTTGGTTTAAACTTGTAACTAAAATATGGTTTTTTGTTAAAGGATTGTTTGGTTATGACTTTTAGGCTTGTTTTATTTATATTTTTGGTTGTTTTATATTTATATATATTTTGGTAAATTGTTCCTATAATTTACTTCTGATCCCCTGGAACTAGTTTCAGCCCATGGGGATCAGAAATGCCCTTCGAGCATTACTGTAGATCGGGTCGGGTGTCAGTTGGATGGAGACCCAACTTGGTTCATGGAAAAATGGAATTAGAGGGAGGTTCTCTCTTTTTGGGTCATTTTATTTTGGTAAAGAGTTTGGGTAGACCAGTGCAAGGATTTTCAGGACTTGACATTTTGATTACGAGTAGGGTGCATGGCAATCACACCTCCTGATGAGATTTTAGTTTCCAGGGGAAGTTGGGTTTTACCTGAGTTATTTGATTCTTGTGGTTCGTTGAGGATTTGGGGAAATGAAAAGAGAGTTGGGCCAGTGGTTTTAGTGATCTCACAGGGCCTGACAAGTCGCGTGGTGTCATGGATATTTCCCAATATCACTCTCAGTGATTGTGAAGTGATTGGTGTATAGCCACCAACCATATGCCCAAGACACCTGCCGACACTAATTTCCAATCACATTCGCTTATGTATGTTTGTTTTGGAATCTTGGAAACTTGGTTTTAAAGTAAAAGTGACTTGGTTTTGGGTTAGTTGGGAAATAAATTTCCCGAATATACTAAAAGGATTTTTGGGGAATTTAAACTTTTTGTGAAATGATTTTTTTGTAAAGATGAAATGGTTTGATTTATCAAAGGGTGGAAATGAGTGTTCAGAATTGTTTTGAAGGAAGTATTAAGAAAAAGATTTTTGTGAATAGTTATTTGTGTAAAATGAGATTGGATTTTCATACTTTAAAACTTATGGTTTAATGAAATAAATTGTTTGGAAGGCATGAGTTATGTTAAAGTGGATGTTGGAAATATATTTTAAATGGTATTTTATAAACTATTGAGAACTATTTCAAATGTAATTAAATCTTTTAGAATTTATGTGTGGGGTATGAAGATGGATATATATTTTGGTAATGAATGGTATTTTGAGAAGATTCATGATTTTCTGGGATCTTTTTTTATATAAGGATAAATGAGTTTTTAAATGAGGGGGTATGGGTGAAATGGAGTTATTGTGAAACTGGGTGTATTTTAAAGTGAAAGGAAATGTTTTTAAATTATCATGTAAGATTTAAAATTTAGTTTTTAATAAATTGTTGGTGTTAGTCTGAAAAAAAGGGCTTATGAGATTTAAATGGTGTTTTGATTTTTGTGGCTATAGGTTTTGAGAAAGTGGATGTGTGGGTTGATTGATAACCTTGGGAAGTGGAAATAACTTTGATTTGAACTTTTTTATTCTTATGGTTGACAACATTCTTTGGTTATATGCAAGGAAAAGTGGATGAGTGCCTTGGGTGGCATGAAATAATGCATGTGTGAGACCCATGAGGTACCCTTGGTGAATGTGAAACCCACCAACCTTGTTTTTTTTCAAAATAGATTTTGAAGTGAATTTTTTTGTTTTAAAAACATGTGGTTGTGTGACATGTATTATGTGTTTTTTTTAATGTTTTTGGGAAGTTTTGAATTAAAAAAAACTGTATAGCTTGAACGAAGTTTTGGGGTTGTGTTTTTTTGGTTAGTTGGGTTGAAGATTTGGTTAGTGGTCCCTCTGGAGGTGTGTATTTGGAAGCCCTTATAGTGGTTCCATTTTTTGTTCAGTGTTGTTTATGGTACATTTTGACCAAAGGGACTGGTATAGTAGGGTCTTTAGGTTTTTCTTGTTAACTAGTGCACACCCCAATAAAAAACTGATGCCTATTCGGAATCTTTCCAGAGATGATTCGTCATTGGCGGGCCCTCTAGTTGATCAAGTACATACTATCTTCTTTGATTTTAGGGTTGAGTTCATTGTCTTCTTTTTTATATAAAGTAAATCCTCTCATAGTAGAAGAGTGGATGTTTAGGGGGTTGAAAGGATTCACAAATTTTTGAGTTTCATGAGTCCTAAAAAGGTGGAGTCAGGCATCATTAATACTGAAGGTCCTTCATAGAAGTGTTAAAGGGAAAATATATTTAATAAGGATGGAAATCCTATATAAATATGTAGGTGATGACCAATTTCTTGAAAGGAACCATGGAGCTTTCATATATTTCATTAAATCAGGGAATGATGTTAATCTTACAATGTGGAAAACCTATTCATTTGAGGTTATTATGGTTTCTTGTGGTAATCCCATGCTTCTTGAAACTCTATTCACGGTTCCAATCTTGTTAATGTATCTATCTATAGAAATATTCATGTTTGGTGGTGTCCTTCTGCATTGCGTTTTCTTAAAGGGGAGAAGGTGGATGTTGTAGAACCTCTCGAGGAATTATGCTTAAATGAAAGCGTGTTTCTCTCCCGAGAATGTTTGATTTCATTGTTCTAAGTGAATATGTCTTATGCATGTACATTATTATATTGTTTCTTGTTTGGGTTGAGAGTAGTAATGCATATGCATCTTCAAGGACCCTGTCTTGGTGAAGGTTCCGTGTTAGAGTAAAGTGGGTTTCATAGAATTCTTTATCCTGGTGGCCCTGTCTGAGAGGTGATGTTGTTTCTTGTAGCACTAGAAGGGGAATTTTTGATCAAGGGTTTTCTAATTCCTGATTGTGAGGTAGGATATGCTTCTATAATTAGAGATACAACAATAGGTCATAGAGTGGAGTTGGCACATAGTCAAGAACCCCCTAGGGGTTTAAAGAACTTTGGTCTCGTTTTTGTCTCTATTATGTGAAATGAAGATAGTTTAAACATCCTATGTAGCTATTTTTTTAAGTGGTTCCATTTTTTTGAAATAGGCATGAGGACCTCATTTCCACATTGTGACCAGTATGGGAGAAGAGTCTCTCCTTGGTTATAAGGAGTCATTGTTGTCTTATTTTCTGGAACCTTAGAGATTGTGCCTTGTGGGTGTGAATCTCCATGTAGTTGTACATTTATTAATAGTCATGGAAATAATTTTCAATTTTGGTTTTATTTGGGGCTCATACGATAATAGTCATGTCCCACAGGAGCGACAAACAATGTAATGTTTTCCATTTGGTTTAGTGATTTTTTCATGAATCCCCATATAGTGGGGATTGGGTTTAATGGGGTCTTTTTTGTATTATTGTGTGTTGGTCAGTTAATATTTTTAGTCCTAATATTGGGTAGACGCATAGTGGGTCTCACTGAACTCCCTTCGGAGTAATTCGGTGTTGGCCTACTCCTTATGGTGGGGAGCCTATTTAGACTTCCCAATGTTAGTGTTCTGGTTTAGTCTTGGGTGTTAGTTTGTTCCTATGGTGGGGAGTCCATTCAGGTATCCCCTATATCAGTAACTCAATATTTTCCTTTGTGTTAGAATAGTAGTAGGTAGTCACATTTTGAGTTATCTAACAACCAAATTCTTTATTGGGTAAAAATTGGTATTGGAGTGTGCCCAATGGTTTTGTTGAAGTAAGGGCTATGGTAACCTCATTATAATTCATTATTCGTTTCAGATAAATTGGTTGAGATTCATCTGGAAGTGTTTAAGGTGTTTTTTCTTGGGATGCGTTTTGATTATGTTTTCCCATTTCAGGAAAGTGGAGAAAATTTTGGTTGGTGAGAGTATCCTTTCCATTGTTTGATCAACTAGAGGGGTTTTAGCCTTTGGGGTGGCTGAAACTTAGTAGGGGAGTATATATTGTTTTATTGATTTAACCCGTATCCTCCTTTTCTTACTAATATTGTATTTATCAAATTTTTGTTTGTTTTTCATAGGGAACCCCCATTGATTTTTAGAAATGGTATTGGGTTTTTTTTGCATGTGACCTTATTATGGTTTTTTGGGGGTGGAAAGTATTACGCTGGGGAGAATTTCCACACTCAGACTTCAGTAATATATTTTTCATTTTATAATATTATTTAGATTTTAAATTATTTTTTGAGGTGCATTCCAGGCCCAGTTGAATTTTTTTCTTTTACTTATAAATGATCATTTTTGGTGTAGTAATGTCCGACACATTGGTAGGCCACAGTCAAAGCCGTGTTTATTTTCCAAATCACCACACAGCCTACCTAGTGCATATTTAGTTAATTAATTAATGGATTGAATAGTAAAGTGAATGTGAAAATAAAATGAGATAAAATAAAATTATTTAAGAGGGTTGTTATAATTTTTATATGTACTAGTATCAGTTCGATTGTTAAGACTTTGTTGGCATGAAAGAGAAGATGGAAAATCTAACAAAATATCCAATAAAGGCGAGTCTGATGTTTTACATACACAGTCTGATTCTAATAATCATAATAAATAATTTTAAAGTTTATATCCTAATACTTTAGAACTAATTTTAAGTACTGTAAAATATAATGTTTTCTAAAAAATCATTCTAAATCACTTTGAACATAAAAAGTTAGTAAATCACGTTTTTAAGAAAGAGTTTTTGATTTCCAAAACAAAAAGAATATAAAAGTAATAAGTATAAATTCAAACTCAACAATTACTTAATTTTATTGTGTTGATTTAAAATACATATTCTATTTAATATAATTCAATTTATGAATATGAAAAATTTAACTTTTAAAAGAAAACATAAATCATATTTAAAGAATTGTTTTTATAGAAAAATGAATTTTTAAGAATAAAGTTTACTTAATCTTATTTCACATTAATCAATAATTTAATGAGTGTTAATTCTGTATTTTTATATATTTAAACAAGAATGTTTATTAAAATCACTCGTGAAAAATGATCAATTTAATTTATTTAAAATAAAAATTCTCAGCACTAAAAATAAGAATTATTTGAAAAAATCTATTTTAAATATTAAATGATATTAATCACATCTTACTAAATTCAATTTTATTATTTGAATAATTCAATTATATAATTCCATTAGTATTAGAATATTTCCTTAAATTTTTTAAACACATAAAATTATTGTTGTAAAATAATAAAAATTATAACTAAAAATTCATATTTTTTATCGAAGTATTATCTTTTTCTTTCATTCCATATTTATTTATTATACATGAGTTATGTTATTATTAATTCATTACTATTAATTAAAAAATTTCAATGTAATTATTGATTACAAGTATATCCAACGATTATATATATAACAACTATATAACTAATGAAAATATATATAATGGTCATATTAAATCCCTATATATATCCTTACATATATCTCTAAAATTATTCATCATATTTTTTAATTTTATTGTCTTGTTTGTTATATTTATTTTTTTATTCCTTATATAATTATCATCGATGGTGTGATCCTTTTAGATGATTTTGATGATGGTAATTTCAACCTTGTAGTATTTTTATTTATTTATGGTTTCATTCCTTTAATAATTTTACTAATTATGTTTATATTAATTATGTCATGATGTATTAAAATTCTCATTATAATATTATTTCATAATGAAATATGAGATTTATCATTTTTGTTTGGGGTTTTGTGTATTACAATCTATTGAACATGCATTATTTTTAAATGTAAATACACGCTAAAATTATGAGGTGTTATATAAATTATATTTCCAATACAAGAATTATGATAGTATAATATCCCATAAGTCAAGGATTACTCCATGTGAAAGTAGTCAGAATAATCTAGTTGTACTAGAGAAAGTATAAGGGATAAGTTCTTAGTACTTTGATAAGGAGATCAATAGTTATCATGGGGACACAAACTAATATTCTTAGAGATCAATTAATCTAGTATCACAGTTAGGATGAGTTTAAAAGAAACATATGTTCATTAAATCCATTGATATCTATATCTATAAATATAGAGTATGTTGGGGATTATTATTCAGAAAAAGAAACTATTAAATATGTGATGACTTGTTCTAGTTCTTGGAATTATATCAAAATATATTGTATTGTCACAATATAAATTATGATAATATTAAAATGGATTCACTAGACAGGATCTCAGGGTTATAATAGAGGGGGAAAATATATATACTCAGTGATCTCATCTTTTGATTGATTTTATTCAAGGATATGATGTCCTAGATAGTATAGTATGTATATAATAAAACATTGTAGGACAAATTATTAAATTCATAACTTAGTTGAAGAATGATCTTATCATGTGAGATATAATTGTTTGATGGTTAACTAGTAGGATATAGGGTATATGTGAGTGTTTTAAATGTGAGTTCTTTAAACCCAACATGAGTTGTACTTTTCAATTGCTATGTGATGTATATAGAGAGTTATCTTTGATGCATTATTAACATAGTCATGTTATTAATTCTGCATAAAATATTTATATGATTAATTCATTAGATTATTTACCGTATCAAAAGGTTACAATAGTTATTAGCTATAATGATAATCCTATGATACTATATGAGTAATCTTAAATATTTTTCCAATGCTCTATATACATCTTAGTGATTGGACATTTACAATGTTTTATTATCAAGTACCAGAAAATCAAAATCATTGTGACATATTCTCTTAAATTTCCCTCTTGGTGATCTTGAGTAGAGAATAAAAATAGGAATACACTTACAATAGTAACATAACATATTCTTAGTGTCATTCGATGTTCCTATCTATGTCCATGTTTATAGGTCTATATACTTGATATCATTATTAGTGCATTTCCTTTTATTGTGCAATTTAATGCCAGATGAAAAAAATGAGAGTTTATGTTTGTGGTGAGGTAACATTTATTGGGTGTGTCACTGGTGGTTTGAAATTGATGGAACCATCAAGATAATATTTTTTTCTTCTGATTGTGGAAGAATATATCTTGACCACTTGACTTGGATAGTAATGCATTGGATAAATCCTTGTCCATAGTAGAAAAAGAAAATAAAATCCAAATTAGTGAATAATGATAAATGAACCATTAATATATGATGACATAGTGTGTGAATTCTAATTTATAAAATTCCAAGAGATAAATATATTTTATTAAAAAGTATATTTCTAGAGGGTATTTCAAAACTTTGTGTTATCATTATATCTTTTGTTTCCATGACATATTCCTAAATACAACTCATAGCTTGTGAATATTATTCAATGCTACTAAGATAAGGGCCTAGATTCTCACACAAAATGTTTATCCAAAATTCCCTCTAATTCATCTGAATTATAGTTTAGGATGAAGTGCCCCCCTCGGGCGGGGTTTGTGGAACATCAAATTCTGAATGATCACTAGTGAATTAATTCTTTATTTTATTTTATTTTGGAATAATAATAATTGAATTTATTTCTCAAGGTATTTAGAAGTTAATTATGTTAAAATAAGTTAACTTAGGGAAATAATTTTTGAAACAAATATTATTTATTCAAGATTCATTAAACATATTTGAGAGGAATGAGCCGATTTAACGACTCGTGATCTAGCACATGATCCATGAGTGTGTCTCATGTGAGTGATGAAATATTTTGGAAATTTATGAAATTTAATTTAGTATATAAACCAATTTGTACCCAAAATTATAGTGGGGGTATACTTACATGAATTATATCTCCTTCATCTCATTCTATCAATTATTACTGAGATAAATAAATGGGAAAATATAGAACAGGATGATCCAAGTTTAGGGTTTGATCATGTGATTTTAAAAATAACATTCGAGAATCATGAAGCACTTTGATCTTCTATGGGATAACTTATTAAATGGACAATATTGTTTAAGAGGATGTAGTTCATGTGTGGATGATCTTGATGGGTCCTCCCCTGGAGCCTCTGAGCTACAAGAATCTATAGATGAGATATGTACACAAGGATTACGCCATTCTATGAAGGAACCATTTGATTTAATTATTCAAACATAAATTCTTTTACATGAGATACATGGGAGAATATGGGAAGTACTATTCTATATCTTCTGTTACAACATGTACTCATATGAAAATATTTTAAAATACCAATTGTTATTCTTTTGAAAACACCCAAATTCCTTCAAATATTATTGAAGTGAAAGATAATTACTGGTGTATTATTTTATTTAATTTTTATTGATAGGGATTATTTAAGTATAAGGGATTTAAATTTGTTCTATAAATGAAGCTCTAGTCTGAGTATGTGTATGAATATAATGCGCATGGGTCTGATTATAAATTCCTATGATTTTTTCGTTATCCTATTGATATATGACTAATGGAGGGTTGATGTAAATCCATTTTTGATCCTAAATTATAACTATATATCTAGAATCCTGTTAGTATTACAAATTTTAATAGTTATTCTAAGGAAATTGAGTAATTGGATATGGATGATAACTTTTTAGATCAAATGAATTCTTTTTAGGAGGTAAAGCATTTGAGTTTTTTCTAGAGTGGAGTTGAAAGTCATAATATTATTTTTCATGGATCATTGAGGTCTTGAATTGAACGTGTCAGTTATCAATGAAATTCTAAAATGAAAAACTGTGTTGTTCATGTTGTACACTTCACTCTCTCAGATGGGTTTAATGACCGTAAACACCATATGTTTTCTAATGTTTTCATTTGATTCATTTTCAATATTAATGCTTTGATATAATCTTAGGAAGTTGGAAAAACGTTACATTTGATGAAGAGGGACTTAGAGGACCACATTGGAGGCTTTCACTGGACTGAAACATCAACTAATTGATGGGAAAGAATTAGCCATCTAGTACAGATGGATACACTAACTACCCAGTGGGAAGGGATCAACTAATCGATAGTGATGGAAAGAACACCTACTCCTTTCAAGACCCACCAACCATCAAGTGAAATTGGAAACATCCACCTAGATACCCTATTAAAATCATCATACTAGTTTAGTATCACTAGTAGCCCAATAGTTTTCGTACAATCCAGGTGAGTTCCAGACATCCCACTGGCTAGCCGGTGATGGCTACTGGTTGGCTCGTGTATTTTTTCCAAAAAGTCAACATAGTTGTTAAGGATTGTCCCCATTAGCCTCTCTTGCCACTCAATAGATCCTCTTAACTCCAAAGACCCCCCCAATAAAATCAATGTACCTCCAAACACTATAAATAAATATCCTTAATGGCTTATGGATATGAAGTAACAACCAGATACCCTATTGAAACTATTATGCCTATGTTTGAGATCTATTTTGTTCGATTGTCATAGTCTCTCTTTATATCTATCTCCAGTTTGTATCTATTTGTATATGATTTAATTGTAAATATTATTTATAGAATTGAGAGTTATCCATAAAGGGTTATTTTAACAAACCTCTTCATATTTCTCCTTCTACATGGGTTCTCACTACCATTAAAGTGATGGAGTGTGGGTTTCTTTTTACAATGACTAAAAAGAAAGTGTTTTGTGTTAATTTTTTATCCATTGGAAATAAATTTTATTAATTAATTTTGGGTATCTTGTATACCATTAAATCAAAGTGATTAATATAAAACCTACCAAAAAATTTGGGGGGAGGAGATATAGGGACCAACTTGGGTTTTAGAAGAACTCCTTTATCAAAGTGTCGTGACATTCCATTTATTTTATATTTCATACAATCTTAATTAATTTATTTTATTTTATCACTTAATTTAATATTTTTATTGAATTATTTAGTTATAATTATGAAAAGACAATTCACCCTCTCTCTCCATCATACCCCAACCAACAGTTTGAGATTATTTTGATAGGGACCGGGGCCTTGTTTTATTTTTTTGATGGATGTATATACCATAACCAGTCCATATGTCTATTTTTTCTATATTGTTAGAGAAGGAATATTAATAGTGTGATGGTAGAAGCCATTCACCATCAGTGTTATATGCCTACCATGCAATATTTTTTGTGATTAAATTTATTGTAGAAGTTATAGATTCCTTAGCAATAACAATTTTACCAAAAACACTTGAATGATAAATATTTCTTTGGATATAAAATGAATCATGGTATAAAAATATGTTAAAAATTGTTTTATGTACTACTTTTATAGGTTCAAATATAAAATATGGAAAATAAGTTAGAAGACATCAATTCCACAGAAGAGGATGAGTTGGTAAAGGATAAAGGTAGGTGATTTTAGTGGCTAAGGTGGTGACCAATAGGTGGTTTAATGTATTTTTTATTTTCTATACTGATATTATTATATTATTATACAAAAATTCACATAATAATTTTATTAATACAAAATTTTTTTGGGGTTTAAATATTTTTATATAGAATCTATATCAACCATTGGAGATATAAAAACACATTGAAGGTGGTTTATAGTTATCAGAGCTATGAAATAGTTGTTAGTTAGTATTGAGAAAAAATGAATAATCATAGGATATGATCCTATTATGGATGAATCTATATGATCTCAATTTTGTAATGTATTTATTTTTAGCTATGCTATCTTGTGTCAATGATTATCAATAATGATACATAATTTGTAGTCTTAGTGGGGAATGATTTTTTAACGGATTGTGGGTTACAAATGCAACTTATCAATGAATTAAGCCTCAATTTTTTTAATCTAGTTAGATTTTTTGGTTTTTATATAATAATGTATCATTTTAATAATATTTAAAAGGTTTTCAGAGAGTTCATAGATGTATTTCTCGAGGAATTCATGAATTTACCTACATATTATGCAATTGAGTCTGTTATAAACTTTCATCCCGGTATGGTTCAAATATCTTTGGACTATTATAAAATAAAACCTACAAAAATTTCCAAATTGAGGATACAATTAAATCACATATTGAAGAGTGGTTTCATTAAAAATAGTGTGTCATGGTAGGGCGTATCAATTTCTCTCTATAAAAAAGTATATGATAGTTTAAATTTATACAATGTTTATTGATGATCAAATCAAGTAACAATAAAGAACTATTATATATCTTATTCCAAGGTTTGATGATACATTTTATATGTTTATTGTTATAAAACACTAATTTATTATATTTATATCATCATTTGAGGATTTGGGTTGAGGATATTTTGAATATAACTTCTTAATATAGGTACTGAAATTATAATTACATCACGATGTCATTCAGTCTAAAAAATGTATCAAAAATATTTATGATATTGATGAATTAGATATTTAAATAATATATCAAAATTTTCCTTTATTTTAGTTGATGAAAACTTTTTATATTTAGGATTAAATTATGAACATGAAAATTATATGAAGTTTTTCTTATATTTTGTATACAAGCATGAATTTCATCGAACAATTTCATTTTTTTTGATATGAAAAGTTCATTTTTGGGGCTATATCATTTTTGAGTGTTGTATTGTTGTATAACAAGAAATGATTGAATTTTTTTCTAAATAAATAACCAATAATGTCTCATAGGTGTGAAGTTTATTGCATTATTAGGTTCTAATAAGAGGTTTTTGTCTCTTTTGTTGGATAGACTCATATTAGATACATTTTGAGTTTCTGAATAAGATAATGACTAGTATGATCATTTTGAAATTTATAGATGAAGGAGTAACATATGAGGTTTATTAGGATTTATTTTACCATGGATTAGGTTTTTTTAATGAATGAGAGAGTATCCATAATAATGAGTCTAAGTAGTTTTACCATTTAAGTGTCCCTAACTTAGAGAGATTAAAGATCCATTAATATGAGGAGATTTATGGGAGATTAAAGTTATTATGTCATGGATTTTTTGTATTAGATATCAATATATAATAAATTATATCTATATAAAATATGAAATAGTTATAAATGTTTAGGAGTATATGTTATGTAAAAGTTAAGGAGGGATTGAATTTAAATGACTATATCTGATGGTATACCTATCGATGAAACCATGATAGAAATTTTATTGAACAATTAAATATAAAATTTGATTGAAGAAAAAAATATATTCCTGAAATAATTATACACTAAGGTAAAAACATTTTGTAGTGATATTTACTATTTCATGTTTTGTGATTTATAAAATCAGGTCCTAGTGAAATTCACCATGGTGTGGTCAAATTATGTGATGTATGCACAATAGTGCTAGTGTTATAAGATATCATGTTCCTTCAATCATATTTCATGTTTCATATCATCATATTTAGTTAAGATTAATTAATATAAATAATTAAAGAGAGTTTAATGTTAATATTAATTATGGGTTAAGGAGTCTTAAATGTTTATATTAATTATTTAAACATTGAAAAATGATGTGTAAGAAAAAACCAAATGTTACAAGGATATGTAACGTTATGAAACATGTATAAAACATTTGGGTTATGAATATTTCCAGGAGCATCCTAAAGGTTTATATAAAGTCACTCAGGTATTATAAAGTATTTATATGAATGGGGTGATACAATCACACAAAACTTCTTGAATTCATATCTCACATTTCTCTCATCTCTTTAAATCATGGTTCTAGTAGTCCATGTGTGTGAGAGAAATACTTCCTTTGTTTTTGGAGAATAACACAACCAATAGACTATCCTTGAAGGAAAGAGACCACTTATTTCTTCAAAGGGATCCCTTTAAAGCACATGTATAGATATGGACATATTTATTCATAGTAAGATATGTATTTATGTTCTTCATTTCATTCATTCAATTGAAATGAAATATGGTTGGATCATGTTGAAAAAAGGATTTCATGGTTATTTAAATTACATGTTTGATATCAATGAATCTTTATTTTTTTTGGATTGAACAAATAAAGTTCTACAAAAATCTATTTCTGAAGGACCAATACATTTTATACAATTGGTTTATGATTATTTTTAAAACCAATGTGTGTTTTGAAACGAAAGGATATAGTTTATGATAATTTATAAAATCACATCATGGTTTTCAGAAAAATGGCCATGAATATAACAAAACTTCTCTTTATTTCACATTATTACTTGATTTATTACATAATACAATAATTAATACAACCCAAATGATTGAAAATATAGTTTATTTGGTAATTTGGTATATTACATAACAACATAAAATTGGTAATACACCATCTTTATTGAAAAATTATTTAACATGATCCAAATACTCCTTTAAAATTTAAAATGCTTGGAATAACCTGTGGATATACATAAGAAATGGGTGATATATAAATAATAGTAAGGTAATAAACATGTAATAAGTGATAGATGTTAGAAAATAGGTATATCAAGCAGTAATAAACAAAAAATGAATAACAAGTCATGATATATCATGATAATCATAACATGGGAAATGTGGAAACAACTTAAAACAAAGAATCATGAAAATAGGTCAAGGATAAACCTGTCAAGACGTCACGGTGGAAAAAGTACCATAAAAAATCAGGTTCACTCCCTATTCCAATATGGTGTATTGTGATACTAAACATTACCCAATGAATTGAAGTTCTATTTGGGCATACCCATCATATTCATTTCATTCTCATGCTTAAGTGTGCCACATAGATCATAGAAAATGGATTAATTCATCCTCATAATTTATTCTACAATAAAGTAATATAGAATAAATATATATATGCACCCAATAAATTAGTATATGTGTATAGAGGTGAATACCCTTGATAGAAAAATGGGTATGGTATTTTTTACACAACTGTTTTGGCAAGGAAAATCACGGTGAAATTTTGGCAGTAAAACAAAGTTACATAAAAATCATAAAAATGGTTTATGGGAGATAAAGGGTCCCTAATAATTTAAAAATAAAATGGTCAGAAATAAGGAAATTTAAATATATTTCCCAAATTTATGAAATGGAAATAGAATGAACAAGATCATGAAGAAACTTGAGTAAAGAAGAGAAGGTGAGGATCCCTTATGGAATTACATCATAGTGACAGCTTAGGTAAGGGCCCAAATGAGGGAGGATAAATGATAAATCATTAAAATAACATCAATTTTATTGTAAGGAAATTATTATAAATGAATTAAAATATAACCAATTCAAATTTAAATAGCTAATTTCAGAGAAGGTGCTTGAATTTGAAAGGAGGAGAGGAATGTGAGGATCCCTTACTTGAGTGTGTGACTTCAAAACTTGGGATGGGATTATTGAGATCTTTATGGAACATTGAGAGGAATATAGAGTGATTAGGATAGAGTTTGGTCATGTGAAAAGGAGTTTTAAGGAAGATAAATGAGATATTGGATGCGTTTATTTAAGAAAAGAGGGGGATTTCTTTATTATCTCGGTTTTGGACTCTCCATAATAAAATATCCAAAAAAATAAACCATACCATATTTTTTCCCATGGTTTATACCAATAGGGAGTGTTTTCTATTATTTTATAAGGCTTAGGTATGATCTTATTGAAATAATTCCCTTTCTTATGTAGAGGTTGTTCACACTCTTATAGAAATTATTTTAAAACATTAAAATATATAATGGGTTTTAGAGGATTTATAATGGATTAAAAAATAAATTAAATAAACTTAAAATCACATTATTTTAAATTTTAAAAATTCATTTGGTCATGTATCCTATTTATAGAAATTATTACATCACTTTTTGGGTCATTACGATGTCATAAAACACAATGTATATTTATACGACACTTAATTGTTACCCGAAAATTTGTCTGTCTCAAAAAATTATGAAAAATTTACTATTGGATAATTTCGACATTGTGATTCCAAAAATAACATTCATTTTATCACTATTTTTTTTCCAAAAAAGCAGCTTTATCACTTTTAAAATAAAAACCAACATTTTTCAAAATTATGTGTTTTTTGACAATAACAATTTTCATACCCTTATAAAAATTACATTTGGATCCATAAAAATTATTTGATAATAAATATATCAAAAAACTTATTTAATAATATTAAAATATTATTAATTTCAAAAATCCATTAATTCATAAATTCATTAACTGAAATTGAATATTTACCAAAAATACAATTTGTGCTCCATTTTATCAAAATAAAAATAAATTAGAAAGTAACAATAATAGGATAAAAATATATTCATTATTATATATAAAAAATTTTATATTCATATATCTAGGGTCTTGATAAATATACCTTTAATACACGAGTAAACTCTCTAAGAATAAGGTGTGTGGTGGCAGGACTTTAATTGGGTGGTTTGACAAACATGGTTTGGGATGTGATCTCGATGGCCTTAAACTTCTTCCGTAAACAGTTTCACTCTAACTTAAGTTCATAGATATTACCTTGGGATTGGTCCAACGAAATGATTATAAATTCTATCTCCCTATGAAGCTCTCATAAATGGGCTTGATAGTGTAAAATCCTATGTGTTGAGGCCATCACTTCTTTTGTCTGTGTCAATTAGATTTGTTAAAATGCTATATTTATTATAACCATGTGATCATAGTTCAATGAATATATTATCAATTGTAATAATACTTAATAGTCATTTAAATTCAATTAGATAAAATAAAAGAAAATAAGTGCGTGTGTTTTCGATAACCATATTGCATGATGAGATATTGAAATAAATCTTAAAAGGGAAATTTATTTATAACAGTTCATGTCGTTATAATATTCACCCCTTAAGAAATTTCATCCTCAAAATTTTCATTTCCCACACTAAAAAATATGATGGTTACTCTAATTCATCACCTCCTCTGGTTCCCACATTTCTTCCTTAAATGTTTGGTTTCTCCATAGAACTTGGACAAGGTTCAATTTCTTATTTAGATGAACCTTTTATCTACAATCTAAGATCTTCACTAGATGCTCTTCATAAGATAGGTCATTCTACAATGGTACCACTTTTGGATTGAGTATATGTGAGGGGTTTGGTAAGTACTTCATCAAGTGGGATACATTTAAAAAATCATGTACTTGAGATAGTTTTTGTGGGAGTTCTAGTTGAGAGGCCACCACTCTAGTGCAATTAAGGATCTCAAAGGGGGACACATATCTTGGACTAAGATTTCCCTTATTCCCAAATCTCATCACTTTATCCTATGGAGATATTTGGAGTAATACCAGTTCTTTAACATCAAACTCTAGGTATCTTCAATGATTTTCAGCATAACTCTTATATCGACTATGAGAATCCTTAATGTGATGCTGAATAGTTTTAAACATTTCCACCATCTCCTCTACCATTTAAGGACCTTTTAGTTTTCATTCGCAAACTTCATCCCAACATGAATATGTTCTTCACCTCTTCCTATAAAGGGATTGATGAGTATCCATTTGGATTCTTTTGTGAAAAATATTATTGTATGAGAAATTGGCCTGATGAAGATGTTGGTCCCAACCTCCTTTAAATTCCACAGAATATTCTCACAACATGCCTTCCAGTGTCTAAATAGTCTAATAAGATTAGAAATAATTTTGAGGATGATTGGCCACATTGAAGTTCATGACAATATTTTTATCATGTCAGAGACTTTACCAGAATAGGACGGTGTATATTGTATCTCCATCAGATATAATCGATAGTGGTACTCCATGAATCCTTACCACCTCTATGATGTATATTTATGAAATTTAACCCAATGATAAGTCCTCTCAAATTGAGGTAAATTGATCTTTATATGTAAAATTATCCACAACAACCCATATTATTTCCCTTAGATGTCTTCAGAATTATGGTGACAAAGTCCATGGTCATGTTATCCCATTTCAATGATGGTATGGGTAATGGTTGCATCACTCCCTTTGGATTCTACCTTTTAGCCTTCACTTGCCGGCATAACATGCAATTTGATGTATACTTAATGATTTCATTATTCATATAGTCCTACCAATAGTAATCATATATACCTTGATACATCTTTGTGCTTCCTAGGTGAATTGAGAAATTTGAACTATGTGCATCATCCAATAGTTCCTTCCTTAACTCAATATTTTATGAAACACATAATCTTGGCCCAAAACTCATAATTCATTCTTTATAAATTTTAAAATCTAAAGACATACCCTTTATCATGGATTAAACCTTATTCTAAATTTCTACATCATTTATTTGACAATCCTTTAAACTTTCAAAAAGAAATTGTTGCAAAATCATTGGTCAAAGAATTTATAATGTTTTTTCCTTTATGATTCCCAAGTCTTTCTTATATAGGTCTAAGAAGATTGGATCCTTCCCAATTCTCATAATTTATAAAGATGTAGAATCCTTTAAACTCAGAGAATATACCATTTTGTTCTCTTTACTAGGATGGTGGTTGATTGATCATTCATAGTCCTTGATTAGATGTAACAATCTTCATTTATATATATTCATATCTTTCTATGTAAACATATACGTGAAGATTTTGTGATCTATCTATATATCACAATTCTCCCCATAGTGATAATACCACAATATTTTCAAAGCGAAGATTACTATATCCAACTCCAGACCATGCATTGGGTAGTTCTGTTCATGAAATTTCAACTGTATCAAAGAATAGGCTACAACTTTGACATTTTTCATTAACAAAGAGCCAAATCCCATCTTCAATGAATATCTAAATACTACAAAGACTTTTCAAATTATGAGTAGTGTGAGTAAAAGAACACTGATGATCCCAATTTTTAACTCCTTTAATCTCTATTCACATTCATTATTCTAATCAAACTTTACTCCCTTCTGTGTTATCTTGGTAAGAGGGTTTGAAATTCGTTATAAATTTCTCATAAAGAAGTGATAATACCCAACAAACCCTAGGAAACTATAGATATGTGTCACAGATGCGAGCCTTAGACATCCTTGAATTACTTATATCTTTGATGGGTCCACTGATATTCCATTACTGATTATGATATGCCACAATAATGTTACATACTTTAATCAGAACTCACCTTCGTTGTACTTGGCATAAATATTCTCTTTTCATAGGTTCTTTAGTACAGTTCTCAGACTCTCCACATGCTCCACCTTTATTTGGGAGTATATTAGAATATCATCTATTAAGACTATAATTTTTTTTGAAGTAATATCTAAAGACTCTATTCATAAAGTCCATGAAGATTGTTGGAGCATTAGTTAGTAGGAATGGAGTCACTATGAACTCATAGTGCACATACCTTTAATGAAAAGCAGTGTTGGGTATATCTTCTTTATTCACACTTACTTGATAATATCTTTATCAAATATCCACATTGGAGTAGTATTTTCCTCCATGTATCAGATCAAACAAGTCATCAATACGAGGGATAGGGGACTTGTTCTTTATTGTTATCTTGTGGAGATCATGATAATCAATGAAACAAAGCATTAACCCATAATTATTTTTGACAAAGTGGAATGATTCACCCCATGGGGAAGCACTTCAGCATATTAAACCTTTATGAAGATTCTCCTATAGCTGTTTCTTCAGATCCTTAAGTTCCACAAAAACCATTCTATATGGAGTCTTGGATAATGGAAACACCCCAGGTGTAAGATTGATTGAAAATTCAACCTCTTGACAGGGAGTAAGGCTAAGAAATTTCTCGGGAAACAGATCACCATATTACCTCATAATAGGAATGTCTTTGAGGATTTTTATTTCTTAAGACTCAATCATTTTATCTAGATACTGTTTATCATAGGGAAATAAAATCCATGCTTGATATGATGGTTCTAAATAGGATTCATCCTTCTTGTGGAACTTGTATAGAATTGGGGGTCGATTCAAAATAAAGAGAGTGATTTCCTTCTCAATGAATTTTTTGTTGGATTTATATCGGGTAAGTAAATCCATGCCCATGATTGCATCAAATTCATTAAAACAATTTATGAAAATTTACATTGAGAAGTTCATCCCACAAACAATAAAAGGGAGGAGTTATATACTTGGGATTCAATAATTGTCTCATTTTCCATTTTCATCAACAGATTTACTTATATGCATTGTCTTGGTGTTTTAATAGTTATACTAAACTTTCGTGATATAAAGGAACGCGTTGAATCAGATTCAAAATGCACATTCTCTATTCTTGAATGAATAAATATCATACCCATCACCACTATGTTTTTAGGATCCACCTCAGCAGTTGTGATGGAAAAAGCTCTCCCTTTATTCCTTATAGGTTCTTGGTTGTCTTTGAAATCCGTTGGATCAGGGAATTTGTTTGAAAAGTACTCTGGTTACTTGTAGTTGAAGAAAAAAACAATGCACTAGGGGTTTATTGGAGAATTCATTTCCTCCATCGCATTAGCAAGTTTCCCTAGTTGGTAATATATAGCTACACGTACTTCCTTCCCACACTTGAATCATTTCTTCATTCCCCTTAGTAAATTTATGGGGTTCTTCTTCTCGTACCTTTGATAAGTGGGATTTAGAAATTTCTTGGAATTATTCAATTTCTCCATCAGACCACTAGAATTTATTACCTTTTATGATTATTATCCCCATGATACCCTTGAGATTCATTGATCTCCATTTCATATTTGAGGGCACATTAGACAATTTACTCATACCTATCAAAGTCATGGATCACCATAGATTTTTGTAGGCTCGGTTTTATCCCACCAAATAAGTGGTTAACCTTGAATTTGCGAGTAATGAAAAAGACAGTGGTGTATCATGCAAGTCTTGTGATTTTTTTCTCATACAACCCAATAGATTTTCATCTTTTTTCTTGAGGGAAATGAAATCTCATTCCATTTTAAGATGAAGAGAGTGTGGAAAATAGTTATCAAAAAACATTTTTCAGAATCTCTTCCACTCCATTGCTTTCATATCTTCCTCATGATTTGTTTTTTTGATCATTTTCTACCACTGATAAAATTCTACCTTCATATGATAGTCAAAAAATAGATTATATTCTCAATGGAGTTGATCCATTGTTCTGTGATTAAGGGATCATGCGATCCATTGAAAGTAAGAGTCCTTTTTCACATGAATCTATTGATTACGGATTGATCTATATTAGGGGGGTTTTGGTGCTCCTATTGATCCATGTTTTTATTCATAAATTGAGTCAGTTGAGAGAGGAATCATAATCAGAAAGTTGAATGGATTAATATCTACAAAATGCACTTAACATGCCACTGCATTTTTAATTGTTTTTGTAATGTTTCGGTGGATTCTAGCTTGTTGGATCTCACGAACCCAACAGATCAACCACCACCTCTAGCTTTGGATGATCCTATGGCGGCTCCATCTGCTTCAATAGAGGTTGTTTAGATCATTCAGCATGCCACTTTACCCCCTAATCCATTTACATAGTATTTTCTTCTCAAAGGGTCACTATCTTAGGAGGATATAACTTTTTTTGCTTCCCTTCAGTTTTGAGGATATCCTCCTATGCGGGATCAAGTGATGAAACTACTTTGATATCCATTTCGGTAGTGACATTTGAGGAGGCTTATTTTCTTCTTTAATGGAGCTTAGTGGCTTGTTTCGATGTGAATAATCCTCATTTAGTTTTTTCTGAAAATGTTGTTCATTCATGGGGTTTGGAGTGGTCGACCTGCATATTGAATTTGAATAAGAAAGATTTTTTCACTATGCTTGCTTCTCGGAAGGATTTTGTAAAATCATGGTTTATGAGCTCTCGTTCAGTGAATCATTGACATTTATATCTCTCCCACTGGTCTATGGATTCTCATCGTGGAAAGTATTCCCCTATAGCAGTTTTTTGGATTCATCTTATAGTGATACCATTTCCCTTTCCTAATGAGGAATTTTTGAAAAGTATCAGGAATTGTATGGGAGTGTATATATGCATGGATTTTTGATCTTTATGTCTTCTGGAGACCTCCATGGATCGTATCTGTGTTTCCATGCACGTTTCCGCCCCTGCTGTCGTTGATGTTGATTCTCTGTGTTGATGACAATCTGGAATGGAATAAACCATTCTTCTTTCCTTTTGCTCCCTGCTTCTGCTACTCCTGTATGCTGTGTGGACATTTGGTGAAAGTGTGCATAAAATAAGTCCTTTATCTCATATCAAAACTAGAATATTTCATATCTTGTGGTAGTTTGGGTTTCTAGGATTGTTCTGATTCTAGTTTAGGTGTCAATATTTGTAAGTCATTTTATACAGATAGTGGTGGCTCTTTGGATCTTTCCTTAGCCCCCTATCCCATTCCTAGTCCACCACCTCCTCTACCTATTCTGTGTATGTCCATTGTCCCTTTTTATCCAAGGATGGAAGGTTCCTAGTTCATGAATATGCACTTTAACTTTACCAGTCCTATAAGGATGGAAGTGAAAGGTACAATCATCTCTCGTATCACGTCTCCTCCTTGATCTTCACAGATCTAAGATTCTATCTCATCTAGTAATATCATGGTCCCAATATCTAATAGGAATAATGCTCTGTAACTTTTTTAGGATAGTTTAGTTCGTTCCTCATCACCTTTGGAGGAATTCTTGGATACTATGTCTTTGGGTATATAGGAGTTCTAGACTTTCCATGTTTCTTCTCCTGGAGCAAAGGGGAGTGATGTTGTTTGATGTCCCTCAATGAAACCTCATTATTCTAGATTTTTTTCCCAGAAGGTCAGTTTTCATGAATCCCCAATTGATAGAGTATGCACAAGATCCCGATCTAAATAGAAATCTCTGCTATCTTCTTCAGCAGTGTCTTCAAGCCCAATATCACCTAGGAAAAAATCCAAGCACCTCCAATTAAAATTATTCCTATTTTGGTGTGGAATTCCCATTTTATTGGTTCGAGGGTGAAAACTAATTTTCTTTCTTATGAAAGGCATCAGTCTAAGGCAGTAGTTATAAATGTTCTAGATCCCCAATAGTGTTCTGTTAAGATTCATGAATTTTCCCATCATATTGGTTTACTGGGTTACTTGCATGGTGATCCTGTTAATTCCCATATTTTGATTTTTTTGGGATTCCTCATACCAGGTGGAGTACCTTGATGAATCTGATCGACATACTTCTACAAAAATTAGCATTTGCAATCCGTTATTCTATTTATCCTTTGTGTATGGAAAATATGATGTGGCTGCCAGGAAGCGCCTATAGTCAGATCTAGATGTGGTCAATCTTGGGATATACCCTTAGTTTTTAGGGGGCGATCTAAATTCCATTATGTATCTTGAAGAGAAGAAGGGAGGTGGTCCACCTTCTTGGAAGAGAAGTAGTGATTTCACTTTGTTTATGGTCCATAATGGTCTCTTGGACCTGGGGTACTCCAGAGATCAATTTACATGGTGTAATAACCAGTATAGGAGGTGAAAAACTTGGTGTAGGCTTGAAAAGTGTTTGGCCAATATTCAGGAAATTGATTCATTTTCAGGAACAAGGACTAGACATTTGGTAAGATCATTATTAGACCATTCTCCCATCTTCATATAGATTGATTCCAAACCTTCTTGGCCTAAGAAATTTACTTTCTCTAAAAAATGGGCTCTGGATCCCACCTTTGAGGCTTTAGTCAGCATGTCTTGAGGTGAACCCATGCATGAAACATTATGGGTAGGATTTCATTACAAATTCCATTGGCTTAAAGAGGATCTCATTAGGTGGAGTATGAGACTTCAGTCTACATACATGGGCCTTGAGGATATGAAAAAGAAGATAGATTAGGCAGAGTCAGGACTGAAAGCAGAGTGGGATGAGGGAATTTTTGGGGATCTCATTGGCATTAGAACTAGGTTCTTGGATCTAGTGCTAGAAGTAAGAGATAATGGCTCGTGAAAGATATATAGCTTTGTGTCTCAAGGAGGGTGACCATAACATGGGGTTTTCCATTATTTTATCAAGGAGAAGAAGACATCAACCTTAATTAATATTCAAATTGAGGATGGAACCTACATTAATGACCTAAATTCAGTTATAGAGATGTTTGGTGCTCACGTAAAAGGTTTACATGGTGATGCTAATCTCCCTAGGCAAGATGGTTGTCCTTTGAGGAATTCTACTCTCTTTGATAACATTCAAAGGATGGTGTCTCAACCTTTGAATAGTGACATTAGCTGCATTCCCAATGAGGAGGAAATTTGGAAGGTGTTTAAATCTCATAATCCTAAGAGTTTTCTAGGACATGATGGATTCCCTAGATCCTTCCACGTGGCAGCGTGGAACATAATAAAATCAGATCTGATTGAGACTATTTGGGACTTCTTTAGGGGGTTATCCTTCCAATGGTGCTTTATGATATATAAATAATCCTCATTCCAAAATTCAAGGATCCTTACTCCATCAGAAATTTTAGGCCCATTTGCATGTGTAACTTCTCTTATAAGGTGTTGTCTAGTATTATTAATAGAAGGATAGCCCCTAATCTGCATAGATTGGTTTTAGAGGAGCAACATGAGGTCTATCTCAAGAAATGATTGGGGATATCAAAATTGAATCAATGGGGTTTAATATTTAAATTAAAGTGGACATGGATATAGAATTTGATATAATGGAATAGAGCTTCATCATCAAGGTTATGTAAAGAATATGCTTTTCTAGGTGGGTTATTGACCTTATTTTCATATGCTATAGTTCAGCTTGGTTTTCCATTAATCTTATGGGGAGGAAATGTGCTTTCTTAAAAGAAGTTTGGGGCCTAAGGTAGGGGGATCCATTTTCACGCATCATTTTCATCATTTCTCAATATTC
Organism: Viscum album; assembly: GCA_963277665.1. Classification (NCBI taxonomy): domain Eukaryota; kingdom Viridiplantae; phylum Streptophyta; class Magnoliopsida; order Santalales; family Viscaceae; genus Viscum; species Viscum album. Next base: position 1,736,606,609 of record OY728133.1, read on the forward strand.
CCTTAGTAGAGATATCACAAAGAGCATCACTGACTGTTTTATTCTACCATAACCTTGTCAGACCAATATCATGGGTATATAATATTTACTCTTTGATGATGATATTCTTGTATTTATTAATGGAAGTCGTAGGTCTGTTTGAAATCTCAATAAGGTATTGGAAGAGTACATAAAATGGAGTGGTCAACATATAAAAAACTCAAGAACAATGTTTTTATCTCTTTGTAGTTATTCGAATTGAGAAGTAAAAGGATTGAGTCATCTCTGTATATCCCAAGGAATCAATTTCCTTTAGAGTATCTAGGGTCCCCCATTTCCCTAGGTTGATTTAATATTCATTATTTTTATTTGATCTTGGACATAACTTCCATCTGGGTCAACAACTAGAAGAACCGGTTTCTCTCCTTCAGGGGATGGATTACCATGGTTAATAGTGTGATCTCTTCAATCCACATGCGTATTTTATCATCCCTTCATATTCCAAATATGGTGATTAGAAGTATGTATAGGTTGTTTGTGGGGAGCTAACAATGATGGGAAATTCCACTGGGGTTTTTGGGAGTGGCTCGCAATGGAGGCTGGGGCATGGGGAATTAATATTAGAAATGTAGAGGATTCCATGCACAACGTGCAAGAAAACATTTACTAGGATGTCATTGTAGGTTGATCGATGTGGGGAAGTATGTTTTGAATAATCTTAAGGTGGTTATTGATGTTACCAATGAACAATTCATGGGAATGGAGAAAAGGTTCCAAGGGTAGAGTAGAGAGCTTCATCTTCATTCAAGTTGGATTATTAGGCACGAGGATATCAATTTTTAGCACTAAAACAGGGAAGTTTTAGTGCTTGGTTTTTTGGGAAGCCCCACTCCAATTATTTCCTTTATGGAGGCTAGTCAATATCATCTACTCACCCAAACAACTCTTAACCCACAACAACATGCTATTTATAATAGTATCATACTTAATGATGAGGATGATAGACTGGTGTTCACATTGTCCCACTTGGGTACTTTTAATTATAAATCATATTAGTCTCTTCAAAGTATCCATGATCCTAGTGGTGTGTGGGGCGGGGGGATCCTCTAGTGTTGGGACATCATGGAAAAATATGGATTTCAGGTTTGGCTATCAGACACCGTGCCATTTCCACAGATTCTAAAGTACAACGGCGAGTCATCTCTCTTATTTGAAAATGACCATTCTGTTCAAGGACAAATGTCAAATTAATGATTTATATTTTCTTTTAGGGGGAGTGGGTGCCTTGTATCTATTGAAGGCTGATGGAATTATTCAGTTTCATTGGTTAGTTTGATTCAGTGTATGATTTTATACATAACTGGTTTATAGGTACTTGTAATAAAAAAAGTGAACAAATGACTCAAGTAATTTTGCTTGCTATGGGGTGTTGGATGCTTTGGTAGGTGATGGAGTATTGTCATACAAACTCTCAAAAATATTTATAACTAAGTGCATTATAGTGGCTGACCTAGGTCGATCTCTTGAGGAGCTGTTGCAATCAATCAATCACTAATTATAATTCACTATATATATATGAAATACAATGAAAAAAATGCAGATTTGATAAATGAGAATAAAATACTAAAATCAAATATGTAGTTGTAATGAAAATATAATGAATGCATATATAAAGACGATAGAGAAAAAGGATACATTCCTGAAAGAATCACACCGAGTGAACTTTCATCCGCACATAATTAGTTTCGAATTTACCTAATGAACATGCTCCATATAGTATGCATGAATATCCACCTCTAGATATGGTTGTGAATATGTGGTACTCTCATTGATCTGTGAGAGACCTCACATCCACCTTGATGATTGAGGGAAAATATTTCAGAAGTAAAAGCTAAACCTCAGGTGGTAGGTAGAGACACAAAGTCACCTTCCACAATAAGACCCCCCTCAGCCTAACTATAAGAAAATAAGAAACATAAAACATGATTTCTCTAGGACTTTCTTTCATCACTGTATTACTACCCCAAGAACTTACCCAAGTTATCTATTCATGGTCATGAGCATAAGAGTTTAGAGTGATGAAGAAAACTGGGGGAGAAAACAAAAGAGATAAAGAAAAAGGATAGAAAGGAGAACACTTAAATTAAAACATGTAATGGTATTATAGAATTAAAGTAAAGGAAAATACAATAAAAAACTACTGAAAATGGACAATAGTGGATACCCCTATGTTTACAACCCTTTGAAATGAAATATGGATAAACTTTTATAGGTAAAGGGAGTGAAAATTTGGCTCCAAAATTCTTCTATGAAATTTTCCTTGTGGTAGGCCTCATAAATTATTGAATTATTGAATTTTTTATTCTTTAAAGTTGTTTATATATTTCTCCTATATCGGATCATGAATGATGTTCTTTATTGGGAATGTAATTAAGGAGTTATGGATGATTTATTAATAATATTTAATTCTTCTAGACACACTGTTCATATTCCAATTCACCGAGTTCCAATTCATTAATGGCATTGAGAATAAAGGAATCAGGCGTGACCATACTAAGGAAACATGTTCGTCTAGATGTATTATTACTAAAAGAAAAATATCATCACATTGGGTTATTCCATTTATGATATATGGGCCCAACAATAAATTTCTCTAGATCTTTGCACAGTTCTCGAGGCTAGAATTGTGAGCTAAATTTGAGCTTCCAAATGATGGATTGTGGTTTGGGTCTAGAAGAATTAAATTAATCCACTAGACCATAGAAACCTATAAAATAAGAATTTTTAAATTTGGATCAGTGAATAAAATATTATGTCTGGAACATCAAAATAAATTTAAAATGTTAAAATTCCAAAATAAGCCATTTTTGCAATTAAACAAAAATAATTCAAAAACTATAAAATGTGATAATTAAATTTTAAATTACACATTGGTGGTGTTAAAAACATTAAAATTAAGAATAAAATAATTTAAAATATTTTATCTATCAATTCCCTTACACTTAAACATTGCACTCCTGGGAAATCATCTTATACCAAGGTCAAAATAATCTTCTCAAAGTATAAATGACAAAATTACTCAATTATCATATCAAAGAAAATAAGGCTCCTCATACGTGGATCAAAATTTCCTAAATTCCAAAAAATTATAAGAATCAATTCAATCTCATGTTAGTCCTCACATGTATGTCATACCTACCTCCCTAGAGAAATATTTCTCTCTTCACTCAGGTATTTTTATGTGGAGTTTTTCTCATTCTCAAGAACATGTTTGATTTCTTTAAGTTTGATATCCTATTAGTATATCCACTTCACAGAGTCACAAATGTATAAATAATGAGATATTTTTCAGGGGTTGTTCTGAGGCTGAGGGTCGGTATGTTTTAAATGTAAAAACATCTGAGGTAGAATGAGGAGGGTTAAGCTCTAAGTGATGTAAATGAATGAAAACAATTTTTTCTCAAGAATGGTGTTCTCCAAAATTAGATAAAAAATAAATCACATCAAAACACCTATTTCATTGGTTATTTCACACTTGTAATTTCATAATCAATGAATTTTTTCCCTCTTTACCCTACTTATAACATTGTTTTAGCTTGAATTTAGATTTGGATCTCTCTTCAAAATCATGTTTTTAAGGAAAAGAGAGGAAAATTTTGATCTCAAAAATTGGTGAACACCTGGAACATATTTATATTGATATTTTGGTCCACTAATAAATCTTTTCATCATGAAAGTTCTTCCACCCAAGTAGAAATAAATAAGGAAACACTTTCAATTCAGCTCAAACAGATTCTTTTCTAAAGAAAAACTGTGACCATCTTCTCCCTCCTTCACATTTGTGTTCAAAAATAATTATGCATTTAACTTCTAGAAAATATTTTAAAGGGATAAATTCCTTGTTATGTGGATTACTAACTATATATTTCATGGATACTAGGGGATTAAATAAGGTCTTATGGAAATTTAGTAAAACATTATAGTTGAATTCAAAAAGGTCTTTCAAAGTGATGCCTCAATCATACCTAACACATTCTATGAACTATAAAAGCTTTGAAAAATATAAAAATAGATTCTTTTTGTATCACACAACATGTCTCAATACTCTCAAGAAAAAGAGAAATTTAATAATATTTTAAACATGTTTAGAAACTTCTTGGGCTGGGAAATATTTTCAATTTGAACAGTATTAGTGCATATAAGTTTCACAATCAACCAAATTTCATCAAATGAAAAGACTATAAATAAAGAAACAAAATCCATCTAGAAATAATTTAAATCCTCAAATATCTAAATCAAACAATTTTCCAAAAATCCCATGATTTTTTGAATATTCTAAAGCATTAGATTCATCTCAATAATATGAAAAACACACCAAAAATGAAAAATCAAAATATTAAAATTTCAAAAAAAAACATGAAAAAAATAAAAGCACACAAAAAATTACTAAAAACAAGTTGAAATCCCTCCCCCACACTTATTACATTTACTACCATAATTTTAGCTCAAATTAGATAAGGAAATTTTCTAGCATAATTTTAATTAGGTAGAAAATAAAATAAATAAAAGGAATGACACAAACTAATTAATTTTTCAATGCGATACTTGAGTTAAGCTCCTATAGGCTACAAAATTAAAACTACAGGAAATAAAGTAAAAGACATAAAAAAATAAAAAAAAGAAAGATAAAGGGGATACAAAGGGGATAATGCTTGGTTTTATGCCCTAGAGGATTCTAGGTTTTTACTTCCCCTAGTCAGGAAGTTGTAGTGGATTTTCCCTAATCAGATTGAGGATGTGGTTTCTTTGAGATAAACCACCGCATGTGACTTTTCCAATTATCCAGGAGTAAACAATAAGATTGGAGAATCAAAAATAATATAATAAATTTTCCAACCCCCAATAAAGAAGAATGATAGAGTTTGAGATCCAGAGTGGGAGGGAAAATAAAATAAGGGTGCACCCTGTCGATTTTAATGGTTTCCTCCTTCATAGGGTATTCAAGTTATTGTAAAGGAGGAAGTTGCACTACCACCAACTTCTCCGACTCTTCTTCTTCTATCATTACCACTTGGGTGATATCTTCATTAAAATCCAAGGTCTTATCCATTTGTACTATATAATTTTTTTAGGAAAGTGGATGTCAGAAAACAATTCTACTTAAGATTAAAAAATGATGAATCAATAAATAAATCTTCCCTTTCTAGTATGCCTTCTTGGAAATTGATCTCTTCTAGAAAGACCATTGGCTACTTAATCTCAGTAGGTGCATCTTCTTCATCATCTTACAAAGAAATATAGAGGTAAAAATGTAATTATTGTTCGATATCAATGATGGGAAGATCATGTTTTTGGTTATCTTCAACAAATTGATTCTAGGATTCTTCAAAAAATTATTGATCTCCCATAAGTGCATCTTCTAACATGAGTACTTCAAGGACCTCCTAGAGAAATGGTTGAATATAGGATGTTATGATTAACTCCTTTAGTGGATCCTTATCATCCGTCTCAGCTTCTTTTACATAAAAAATGATTAGTAAAATATCTTCCACCACTCATTTTGGTTCAAGTTTTGGCTCAATTTCAGGTTTGGGTTGCTGCACTATTGAATGAATATATTCCTCAACCCTTTCAGCTTGGATCTTTATTTTCTGTATATATTCCTTTAGTTATTGCATCTGATCTTTTCAAATTTAGTCTTCTTTAACCGGAGATTCATTATTCCATGAGGAATAATCTCCAATACATCATGAATAAAGAAGTTTTTTTAGTTTTTGAAATTTATGATTTTTTTTGTTTTTTTATGAAAAATGGTGTGTGGAAGTGTTGCACCTCCCCGAAAACAACGCCAATTTGATAAAGAATGATGTATAAATGATAAGTCTAATATATATATAATAAAATTATAAAAATATTCTATAGTATAAAATAAAATATAAACCCACACAAAATGGCCACAAATTTTCCAACACTTTGAAATGAAAGAGGGTTATACTTTTATAGGCAAAGAGAGTGAAAATTTGGCTATAAAATTAATCTCCAAATGTTTATATATGGAAGGCCTCATAAATTATATAATTTTGGAAATTTTTATTATTTAAAGTTTTTCATTTATTTTTCCTTGGTTGTATCACGAAATTTCATCTTTATTGGCCATTTAATTAAGTAGTTATGGATGATTCACTCAAAATATTTTATTCTGCTAGACAGACTGTTCTTATTCCAATGCAGCGTGTTCCAATTCATTATTGGCCTTGAGAATGAAATAATCAGGCATGAAAATAATAATGAAACTTTTTCCTCCATATTTCTTATTGATCCACATAAAATATCAGCTTATTGGGTTCATCCATTTATGATATATGGGCCCAATAATAAAGTCCTCTAGATCTGTGCACAATTTTCGAGGGATGAATTGTGACCTGGATTTGAGCTTCCAAATGATGGATTGATTTTTTGGTCCAGAAGGATAAAATGAATCAATTATACCATAGAATCATATAAAAGAATAATTTTAAAATTTTTATTATTGAATAAAATTTTATGTCTGAAACATTGAATTAAATTAAAACTGTTAAAATTCAAAAATAATCCAATTTAACAATTAAAATCAAAATATTTCAAAAAATAAAACAAAATGTGATAATTGACTTTGAAATAACACATTGGTGGTATTAGAAACATTTAAATTCCAAATAAAATAATTGAAAATATTTTCTCTATCAATTCCCCCACACTTTAATATTGCAATCCTAGGAAATCATCTTATACCAAGGTCAAAAAAATCTTCTCAAAGCATAGTTGACAATAAGGCTCAATTATCATATCAAAGAAAATTTCATGCTTGATACATAAAGAAAATTTTAAGAACTCTTAAAAAATCATAATAATCCATTCAATCTCATATTAATCCTCACTTGCATGTTTTACCTACATCCCCAAGAAAATATTTCTCTCTTCACACAAGGATTTTTATGTGGAGTTTTTATTATTCTCAAGAGCATGTGTGATTTCCCTATGATTAATATACTCATAGTATATCCACTTCAAAGATTCAAAAATGTGTCAATCATGAGGCCTTTTTCATGGGTTTCTCTTAGGATAAGGGTTGGAAAATTTTAAATGTAAAAACATCTGAGGCAGAATGAGGAGACTTAAACTCTAAGTAAAGTAAATACATGAAAATAGTTTTTCTCTAGAATGGAATGCTCCCCAATAAGCTTGAAAATAAATCATCCCAAAAAAACACTTTCTTTTGTAGTTTTCAATTTTAATTTCATAATCAATGAATTTATTTCCTCTTTTCCCTAATTGTAGCATTGTTTCATCTTGAATTTAGATCTAGATTTCTCTTCAGAATCATGTTTTTGAGGAAAATAGAGGCAACTTTTTATCTTAAAAAATTGGTGAACACCTGAACCATATTTTTAATTATATTTTGTTCCACCCATCCACATTTAAATCATGAAATTTCTTCCACCCAATCAGCAATAAATATATAAATACATTCGATTCAGCTCAAATAGATTCTTCAGGAAAGAAAAACAAATCCCATTATATCCCTCCCTCACACCTGTGTTCAACAATAATCGTGAATTTAACTTTCTGAAATGGTTGTAAAGGGATAAATGGATTTTAATGTGTCTTCCTAAAAAGGTATTTCATGGATACTAGATCTTAAATAAGTTATAGTGAAAAGGTAGTCCAAAATAAGAGATGAATTCAAAAAGGGTTTACAAAGTGATTCCTCAATCATACTTAACTCATTCCATAAACTCTAACAGCTTTTAAAAAGATAAAAACAAAAATTTCTGGATCACACAACAAGTATCAATACTATAAAGAAAAAGATAAATGTAATAAGATTTCAAACTGGTTTAGACACCTCTCGGGTTGGGAATGATTTTTAATTTGGTTAGTACTAGTGGACATGAGTTTCACAATCAACCAAACTTCTTCAATTGAAAAGATCATAAATCTAGGAAAAAAACCTCCATTCAGCAATCATTCAAAGACTCAAATATCCAAATCAAGCAACATTCCAAAAATACCAAGATATTTTGAATTTTTCAAGGCATTCGATTTAGATTAGGAATCCTATAAACACACCAAAAAAAGAAAAACTAAAACACGAAAATTTCAAAAAAGAACATGAAAAATAAAATTAATCACACAAAAAATTCTTAAAAACAAGTTGAAATACCTCCCCCACACTTATTCCTTTTACTAAACTATTTTTATCCCAAATGAGATCATGAAATTTTCTAACAAAATTTTAATTGGGCAGAAAATAAAATAAAGAAAAGAAATGAAATAAGTAGATTTATTTTTTAGTGGAAACCTTGAGTTAAGATCTTACTGCTACCACAATAAAACTACAAGAAAGAATTGAAAAGACATAAAATAAATAAATAAAAAGAAATAGAAAGAGGGTATAAAAGGGATAATTCTTGGTTTTACGCCCAAGAGGATGCTAGGTCTTTACTACCCATAGTTTGGTAGTTGTAGTGGATTATCCCCAATCAGATAAAGGATGTGGTTTCTTTGAGATAATCCACCACATGTGGCTTTTCCCAATTTCCATGAGTAAACACTGAGATTGTAGAACCCCAAATAATATAATAAAGTTTTCCATCACCAATAATGAATAAATATATAATTTGAGATCTAGAGTGGTAGGGAAAATAAAATAGGGGTGATCCCTGTCAACATTCATGGTTTCCTCCACCATAGGGTGTTCAAGTTGTTGTAGGTAAGGCAATCACACCACCACCAACTTCACCGAATCTTCTTCTACAATCACCACCACTTGGGTGATATCTTCATTAACATACAAGGTATTCTCCATTTTTGTTGTATCAAAACTTTTAGGAGGGTGGAAGTCAAAAAACAATTCTTCTTGAATAATATTAAAACATGATGAATCAATAGGGAAATATTCTCTTTCTAGTATGTTAGCTTGGAAATTAATCTCTTTTGGAAAGAGCTTTGAAAAATCGATCTTAATAGGTGAATCTTCTTCATCATATTACAAAACAAGATGGATGTCAAAAGGCATTGATTGTTAGATATCAAGGATGGGAAGATCAAGTCTTATGTTATCTTCAACAAAGTGATTCCATTATTCTTCCAAAAATTGTTGATCTCCCAAAAGTGCATCAGTAAACATGTGTACTTTAGGGACCTCCTCAAGCAATAGTTGAGTACAAGATGTTATGGGTAAATCCTTTAGCAGATCCTTCTCACCCATATCACGTTCTTTGATATAAAAAATGATCATTGAAATCTCTTACACCACTCATTTTGGATAAGTTTCTGGCTCTGGTTTAGGTTTGGGTTGCTTCACCATTGAATGAATATATTACTCAACATTTTTAACTTGGATATTTAGTATTTGTATATATTCTTTTAGATCTTGCATCTGATATTTTTTAATTTCATGTTCTTGAACCTAAGATTCTTTATTCCATGTAGGAGAATCACCATTGAAATAAATAATGAAAAATGTATTTTTTTTAGTTTTTAAAATTTATTATTTTTTTTATTTTTTTATATGAAAAACGGTGTGTGCAAGTGTTGAACCTCCCTGAAAACGATGCCAATTTTCTTAAGAATGTGGTTTGGAGAAGAAGTATAATATAATTAAATGTTTAAAATACACTACACCAGAAAGTAAAATATAAACCTAAAAAAAATGGCCACTTCTCTTCCAACTCTTTGAAATGAAAGAGGGATACACTTTGATAGGAAAATGGAGTGAAAATTTGGCTTCAAAATTCTTCTCCAAACTTTTTCGCATGGTAGGCATCATAAATGTTCCAACTTGGGAATTTTATCTTCTTTAGAGTTGTTCATATATTTCTCATCTATCTTCTGACGAAATTTAATCTTTATTGGAAATGTAATTAAGGAGTTATAGCTGATTCACTCTAATATTTAATTATACTAGATAGACTGTTCATCTTGCAATGTAGTGAGTTCCAATGGATTAATGGCCATGAGAATGAAAGAAAAAGGTTCGACCATATTAATGAAATTTTTTCCTCCACATGTATTATTTCTCTATGAAAAGTATCAAATCATTTGTTGGTTCCATTTATGATATATATGCCCAAAAATAAATTTATCCAAATCTATGCACTCTTTTCAAGGCCTAACTTGTGAGATGGATTTGAGCTTCCATATGATAGATTTAGATTTGGGTCCAAAAGGATAAAATGAACCCATTTGACAAAAGAAACCTATAAAAGAATAATTTTGATATTTGGATTTGTAAAGAACGTTTATGTCCGAAACATTGAAATAAATTTAAACTATTAAAATTTAAAAATAATCCATTTTAGTAATTAAGCTCAAAATAATTAAAAAAATATAAAATGTGATAATAATCTTTTAAATAACACATTGGTGGGATTAAAAAAATTTAAATTCATAAAAAATTAATTGAAAATATTTTCACTATCATTAGGCATGGGAAAAAATAAAAAATTAGGGTGTCTGATGTTCCCAGCATCCCCTTTTGGTCGGGTCATACGGCCTGACTATTGAGCTCAGGAATCATTTGGGTATCTAAGAGATGGATCCTTCTATGATTTCACTATGTTATTCTAGAAATCGAAACTCCAGGGATCTAAGGGTGACCTCTCTGGGAAGATGAGGGAAATAGACTCTGCTATAGGTTGGTCTAAAACTTAATATAGATGGATCATGTTTGTATGGGATCTCTCAAAGAGGTGGCGTGGTGCAGGATTGTAGGGGATTCATGGTTCTTTCCTTATCTTCTAACTATGGTAATGGATATTATTTGATAGCATTATTCAGGGCTATTTTCAATGGCTTGGAGATCTAAAATATAAGAAAGTTGAATTTAGAGGTGGTGGAGAAGAACCTCTTAATCATTTAAAATGAATTTCACAGTAAAGCAGTCATACCATGGAGTATCAACTATTTCATCTGGAATATTATCTCTCTATTTAGGTTTCAAGTACATGATAGTCATATTTAGCGTGAAGGAAATAAATTAGTATATTTCTTTACTTTACAGAAAATTATGAATGGGAATATCCTTGTTTTTTCTAGTATGGGTTTGATTGCTCTTAAATGTATGAGTATTATCATATGTGATGTGCTTGGTCCCCAATTTTATCACCCTCCCGGATGTTCTTGTCCTATTTTTTTCTTTCATATTAATTAAATTATTACTTTTTTCTACCTCCACTGAGAGAGTATTATCATAAAATTCTAGATTGCTTCTCCCATCAGGTTGGACATCTAATTGGTGCAATCATCACGTTGCCCATCCCATCAATTTTTTACCCGATTCCTCCTATTTTCGACCATTGGATAGAATATAGAAAAAATTAAGGATGGTTATTTTTAACCTATTAAACACAATAATGGGAATCCAATTCCATTAAAGGGATAACTTATAAATTACATTTATTTCCTTAACTTATGAATCTATTAGATTCAATCTTTGTTATCCATGTCATATTTTCCATCATATATTATTATAGGTATCTTTTATTCCATTAATACTCATTCATAATGATCTGAGGAATTTACCAAATTATATCCCTCTGGAGTGTCAAACTAGGTGAAGAGTAAGGCCCATTGTCATGTACCAAGTTACCCGGAGTCAGGTATCGAACATGTTTTCATAGTTTTTACTCCTAGGAACATATATTCTATAACCATGTCCACTTGTAGTATCCAGACGAGGATGTATTTTCTTGGTAAACCACTTACTATATACTAACCAAAATTTAGGGATGTTTTCTTATGCTTTGTCTTATCTCTAAGTATTTCTATAGAGTTTTCTAATCCTAATCCCTAAAATAACTAAAGGTTTCCTCTGATACCAACTTTAACAACTCTACTCTTTATTTCACATTACTACTTTATTTTTTACTTAAGAAAAAATTTAATGAAACCCAAATGACTGAGAAGACTAATGTATTTTGGAATTAGGTACATTACATAACAACATAAAATAGGGAATACAATATCTTTATTGAAATTTTCTTTAAAATTCTCAAAATACTCCTTTGAACATAAAATTTCATGGGAAACCTGGGGTCATTCATAAGAAATGAATGAAATATAAATCCTAGTATGATAATAAATATGGCATAAGTGATACATGCTATAAAATAGGCATATCAATGGGGAATAAAAATAATATGAATAATAAGTCATGATATAGAATGATACTCGTAACATGAGAAATGCGAAAACTTAAAACACTGAATTATAAACATAGGTCAAGGAAAGACTCGTAAATACATCCTGGTGAAATATGTCCAATAAATTAATTAGGTTCTATCAATATTCCAAAATGATATGTCAGGATAATAATCATTAACCAATGCATTGGAGCACTATTTAGAAGCAGAAATTATACTCATTTCATTCTCATACTTATGTGTGCCACATAGATCATAAAACAAGGATTCATCCATTATCATGATTTATTAAAAGAAAAATTAAAGTTTAATACATTCATTTAAGTCCCTAATCAATAATCACATGTGCATAAAGGTTAATACACTTAATAGAAAAATTAGTATGGTATTCACTACACAATTGTTTGGGTATGGAAAATCACGGTGAAATATCTGTAGCATAACAATGTTACATAAAAATTCATAAAAATGTTTTCTGAAATAGAAAGGGGTGTATCATAATTTTAGCATAAAATGTTATGTAATAGGCACATGTAAAGACATGTCCCAAATTTAGGAAATGGAAATATAATTCAAAAGAACATAAAGAAACTTGAATAAAGAAGATAAGGGGAGGATCCATTATGTTATTTTGGCATAGTAAAGACTTAGGTAACGGTATAAATGAGAGAGGATAAATGACACATAATTTATATAAAATAAATTGGATAGTAATGTAATGATTTTAAATGAATGATAATATAGTCAATTGAAATTAAAATAACTAATTCCAATGAAGGTGCTTGAATTTGAAAGGAGGAGAGGAAGGTGATGATCCCTTACTTGAGCGTGTGACTTAGAAATTTTGGGATGAGATTCATGAGAGATTTGGGGAACCTTGGGAGGAATCAAGATAGTGGAGGTTAGATTATGGTCATTCTATAAGGAGTTTGAGTGAATATAAATGGGAGCTATGGTGGGTTAATATAGAAAGAGAGGGGGATTTCCTTATTATTTAGGTTTTGGACTGTACATAAGAAAATATCCAAAAACAAAAACCATACCATGGTTTTTGACCATGGTTTCAACCAAAATGTAGTGGTTTTTATTATTTTATAAGTCAAAGTTCCAAAATTACTAAAATAATATCCCATGTTATGTGGAGGTGAGTCACACTCTTAAAGAAATGAGTTTAAACCCTTATAGTATATTATAGAATTTAGAGGATTCATAATAGATTTAAAATATAAATAAAATAAACTAAAAATTAAATTAGTTTAAATGGAAAAAACTTATTTGTTTTTGGATCCAATTTATAGTAATTATTACATCACTTTTTTGTAATTATGATGTTATAAAACACAAAGTATTATTATATGATATTTTATTTATACTAAAAAATTATACTATCATCGAAAATTATGAAAAACTCACCATTGGATAATTTCAATGTTATGATTCCAAAAATAATATTAATTTTATCTAAATAAGTTTCTAAATATGTGAATTTCTACTTTTAAAATAATAACCAACATTTATTGAACATGATGGGGGTTTTGACAATAATAGTTTTTGAACCCTTATATAAATTACATTTTACATCAAAAAAATTATACAATCATGTATATATGAAAAAAATTATTTAATAATATTAAAATATTGTTTATTAAAAAATAAATTTAATCATAAATTCATTAATTTAATTTGAATATTAACCAAAAATACATTTTTTTATTTATTGTATAAAAAAAAATCATTTACAGAGTAACAATAATAAGTCGAAGGTATATTAATTATTATATGTAAAAAAATATATTCATATTTATTGGGCATTCATACATATCACTTTAATACAGTAGAAAATTTCTTAAGAGTAAGGTGCATGATGAAAAGACTTTGATGGGGCGGTTTAGTTAACATGGTTTGGGCCGTGATCTCGACGACCTTGAACTTATGTTGTAAATGGTTTTGATCATGCTTAAGTTATTGGTTCCAATCCTTGGGTTGGTTAAGGGAAAATCCCATAAATGATATATTCCTTGGTATATTTAATAAATGGGCTTCATAAGGTATGATCCTAATGGTTGATGCTATTAATTATTTTGTTTGTGTTAATTATATTTTCAAAATCCAATATTTAAGCTAACCATGTGATCACTTTTCTATGGTTATAATTTTCAATGGTAATGATACTTTATGGTCTTATAAATATAATTGGATATATTAAAACAAAATAATTTCATGTGTTTTCTATAACCATGTTTCATGTTGAGACATTTAAATAAAAAAAAATTATTTATTATAATTCGGGTTGTTACAATGAAAAATGTTTTTGGAATATTGTGCATAAATAAAATCACATTTTACATATAAATGAAAATCTTCATGGTATTTATTTAAAAACTCGCTATTATGTGTTAAAAACCATGTCATGGTGATTTGAAAAACATGATATGTTTTTTGATTTATCAAGAAAAAATATTTTACTTAAATTCTCAATTATATTTACGAGTACATGCCCTACAAGCCCACTCTAAATATAAATGTGACTTTATAGCCAACCAATTTTTATTTTGGTGGATGTGATATAGGTTTAAATCATTGAATTTTTGTGGTACATATTAATATTTCTTTATATAAAGAGACTAAATTAAAATTATAAATTAATTTATAATGTTTTTATAAATTATAAAATATGAAAGTATATAAATATTTTATATTATGTTGTTTTATTGAATTTTAAAAAATTATAATATGAATAATTCGTATTAAAAAGATTATTTTAGAAATTTATTTAAATCAAGATAATTTTTTAATGTTACTTGATAGAAGGTTTAAATAAATAGAAAATATATGATATCAAAATATTATTAAATTTTCATATTACTATGACGATGTGTTTATATATTATGGAATATGAAGGATTTATATTTCTTAAAGAATCATATTTTTTAATCTGAAGAAGTTAATTTATATTTTATATGTAAATAAAGTAATATAAAGAGTTAATATAACAATATAAATATGAATTTTTCATATTTAAATGTTATGGAATATCCATAAAAATTGGTTTAATTATATATATATTTTTATAATTTGTTTGTTTATAAAATTTTGATAAATATACATCTTATATATTAATATTTTAATTGATTACTCATTTATTTTTACTCTGCCTGTTTGTTATTCATAAATATAAAATTTTAATATCAGGAATAGATGTATGTTTTAGTTTATATTGTTTAAACAACTTCTTATAAATTTCATACCATGTATATAAGGAGTTACATGATAAGTATGATTTAATAATTATTTTTTTTAGACCAAGACTATGATTTTTGTGTCATAAATTCAGTAATAAAGAATAATTATGACTTTTACATATTTGGTATCATGATTTTATTTTAATCAATGTATCTATTGTGCATTTATATATGGATAGTGGGTCTTTGTGTTGGACTTACAACTGGCCAGGATCTTATGTTCTATTCTAGAAAGATGTGAGTTTTTTACCTATTTCACCATACTTTCTACTTAGTATATTTTATTTTTATAAGATTCTGAACCATTTCATGAAAGGGTTTCATGTAACTTATGCATGAGATAAATTTAGATATTTATTGAATTAATAATCTTTTATTTTTTAAGTTTGAAATAGAAATCATTTGTTGTATACAATATTATATATAAATATGTTTGGAACTTATTAATTTGGATTAAGTTAACAAAAGAAAAACTAAATCATTAGAAGAAAGAACTTGTTTTTGGAATACATGAGATATAAAGGAATTATAGGGAAGAATATTGGTGACCCTAACCATTTAGTTCTTACATATGAATTTAATATTGAATTACACTTATATGGGTGACCCTAATATTTAGGTTCCTAGAGTAATCGATTTGGGATAATCCATATGATGTATTTGAGAAATGATTTTCCCACTCAACTATATGAGATTCATATATGATATGATAGACATGATTTTCTACCTAAAGAGAGAAGTGATTAAGGAACTTACAAATTGAAAACAAATATTAATAGAAATAAGGATCTTGGGAAACTAATAGATTTCATGTAAAGTTAAAGGGTCCTTATTTTGATATGATCATATTTAATAATAGTCCTTATTAAGTGATTTTAAAACATCATATTCATCTAAAAAATACGTATATTATAGATAAAATGAAATATTCAACAAACTTGTCCTTAATCCCAATATTATAAATGAAAAATTTTAATTGAACATTATTCTTGGATTTGTATAGAAACTTATATATGAATTATTCTCAAGAAATAAGAAAAATTATATGTGTTATAGGAACATATTATTGAATACAAAATTAGTAAAGTGATTAAAAAACAGGATATTTATACTTATGTGAAGCATATGAATGATTCTATTTACGTACCTAATCTAATTTCTATACCCATGGAACCCATGTTTTCATAAAAAACATGAGAATATAGATCTGTTAAAGATGATAAATGTTCTAAAGAGGATTTATCTTGATAAATCAAGAGATGAGTGATACAATATTTCAATGGCATCAGTTATTTGAAAAATTTCCAAATTGAATTAAATATCCACTCATTTACTCAATGTAATCAGATATATTAGTGAATCAAAGAGGAAAAATCACTTTTAATGTTTAAATAATTACAAAATTCATTATAAAATGTTTTTTGGAAAGTGTCAGGATAACTTAAATAAATAATTAACACTAAATCATATAGAATTAGTTTTGAAAACTTTTTATTCAATATAAACAAGTGATATCACTATGATTAAGAAACAATCTCTCAAAATCACAATGTGAAGAATGTAAATGTTGTGTATAAAATATTTATTGAGGTTTGTACCCAAGGAGTATGAATACATCACTAGTGTATGGTGGTTGTTATCATACACATTCATGACTCATATCTTTTTATCAAGAACAAGCAATGTGAAAAGAATGACCTTCAACCCTTAACTATACAAACACAATTGTTTTTGAAAACAACAATTTTTTAAAAGGAAATATCAATTAAAACTTATTATAAAATGAACAATAAGAGAAGTTTTAGTCTCCACTGGACTATATGAACATTATCTTTTTTATCATTTCACAAAAATCACTTTGTGTAGTATAAATTTTACTATTTTTTACATCAAAAAATAATCACACCAAGGATATCTCAAAAAATAAACTTCTTAAAAAACCTACTTCAATCAACCTTTTTTATCTAGTCCAATTCATTCAATCTATGAGATTACAACAGGTGTGACACATGTTTTTGAGTGGCCAAAACATCTCATAAATTCATGCCATATTTATTAAATTTAGTCCAACTTAACTAAATTTTAATTTTAAATTCAATCCCTTTTCTAGAATTTAACTCACTCTAACATGTATGGGATTTAAAATATCCATTTAAGACTCACGTAAACATATTTGATTTTGAAACACCCATTTCAGCATCCATGTTAGTATTCATATTTGAGATTCACAACATAACCCAACCACATATCCATGATCTATTCCTATTTTAAACACTAAGAATTACTATATCATATTCAACAATGGAATAGTGAAGTAGCTTAGACCCACAACCTCAGATCCATTTCTAAATTTATAGACATAATAGTCACTTTGGAACCAATTTAAATGACCAAATAACACATAAACAATTTTACATGAATATATATTACATATCATAATATATCACAACCTAAGAAACTTATTTTTAGTTCTAATAATTGTGACTCCCACGGGTGAAGATGATTTATGAGATTTTAAACTTATAAAAATATTGTTCATTTATATTAATTGTCCCATTTTATTTTATATAATTTAAAGGGATGCAATCATAAATGTTATTTAATAATACTTGGTATTAAATACACAATTTATGGTGATTTTTTTGTAATGTTCTATTATGAGTGAATAAAGTTTCCTTAATCTAATTCATATCTTATATGATTTATTCCATGATCAAGTTTATATTCATTATAAAGAATAATATAAGTAACTTTAGGATATAAAATTCATAATTAAACCATTCATGTTTCTTGTAGTGTCGTCTTTACTATGAAATGGTGGTTATCAAGGAGAAACATACTCCAAAACACTTTGTGCCATGACTTTATGACATTTCCACTCAACTCTAGCTATCTTGGGATCTGAAACACCATATCTACATTGAAAAGTTTTTCATAAGTGCCCCATTTTTGATATTCAACTTCTATCAAACAAATGTATTTTTAAACACTTATTTTTGGAAACAAAGTTTTTACTATATTTTATTTATCTTACCAAGACATGGGTTTCAGTATGGTCAAATTTGACTCTCTATTTTACTTCACTTAAATTTTCCTTGGGATCCAAAACACCTTGTCCTTTATTCCACATACGGTTTCAATATTCCAAAAAAACTTATCCCTTGTCATATTAAAATAAATATTATCCAAGAATGATTCAATCAATGTATTATAAATAAAGAAACCCTATAACACCCTTCATAATTAGTGTGCCCAAACCACCCTGACATAGTGCATCCTTAAATGCCTGTAGTGATGATCTTCTTCACTAAATCTTTTTTCTTTCTAATTTCAATTAAATCTATTAGAACTCCTATTTAGTTTTTTATATTAATCCAATTTACACCTCATAATAAAACATTTAATGTGATTCAATCCTATTGAAATCTATTAAAAAAATATAAAATCATCATCATCTATAGGAATAAAGAATTCCCCATTTGGTATTATTATTAACACCAGTTAAAATTTAATTTTAAATATATTTTCATTTTTAATTGATCTAACCCACTGATTCCCCTCCTTCATTGGTGGTAATCCAAGAGTTCCTCCCTAATCCCACCTCTAGTAGGATGATGGTTGGTGACAATCATCGATAAAACACATCTTACAATATAGGAGGCCTTAGAGTATATCAATCAACATTAGATACAAATATCTAATAAAAAATATAACCAAAACACTATAATTATATATAAATTATCAAATGAAATTCACATAATTAATTCATGATAAAAATAAATATAAGTACATTGAAAATGGTTAAAATATTGGAAGTAGTGCATTCGAAATTATCTAAAACACTAAACACTAAATGATAATAAAATCATCCACACTGAAAGTATTACTAGATCAAACTTTATCAAAAGGATCCACCACCACCATTTCAAGTAAAAAATCCCAACATTAATCCCAAAGATTCAAAATGTGTTCATTCTAAACAAGTCATGTTAACTCCACTTCTTCTTAATCTACCTTAAATCCTATGTGTCATCTGTACAGACACAAAATGTGTGGAAATAAGGCCCATTAATAGAGAGTATAAAAATACCAAGTAGGATACCATGAAAAATAATAAACATAATAAAAATTTCATCATAACTCCTAGCATGATAGGTGACTAGGAGAATGACAAATGTTAATAATAAGAACACAAAGTTTGTTCAAAGATCACAGTACCAAAGAGTGTATGAGATAAAAACTAGATTGAATAAAATATACATTCAGAACCACTAGAAGTTTTCAATACATAGAGAATTTTTGGTTTTATTAAATTATAAACTTTTATTCCACAACTTAAAATTAAGATGAGGGTCTTAGAACATTTTGGAATCCATAAAACTTGAATTTGAATCCAGTTGTGCACCGAATCTCAAAGGTATTCTCTAGGATTACAAGGAATTATGAAGAATTAGAATCCCCAAAATAGTCTATACTACACAGATATAAAACAACCATTCCACTGCTAAAATACATAAAGGGGAACCAACTAATTGATGAAACACTCTTGTTATACAAGGTGGCAGAACACCCTATGATACATCAATATTGAACCATTGATCATATATATAACTATAAATGCAAATAAACCCATGAAATCTAACTAGTATCATAAAAATAAAAGCCATGCCAAATTGGAAGGAACCTCAGTTAGGAAAGTTATTCCCATAGATTTGGGATCACACCCTAGGACACTAGGGGATACCTGACCCTATCTGTATTGACCCATAGGCAGGGTATCACATGCTTGGGTTAATGGTCTAGATACCCGACCCTCTATAAATAATGAGAGAGGGGATTGAAACTTTGAGCCCATGTAGGTATACCTAACACTATCCAAAATTGAACCACTGGTAGAAAATCATGAACCTGATTAATGGGGTGGAATACCTTCCCCCATCATTGTCGTAAGATTTATCTGACCACTATACTCACACTCGTCATGGGTTATCCAATGAAAAAGATAAAACCTATTCATATCGACTTAGTATACAACAAAAATATATAATAGAAGGCCTCCGTCATGTTCTATGTGAAAAAATTATCATTATGGACCATTAAAATCCCCAAATATGATACATGAGAAAGGAGATATAGAGAGTCACATCAGTTTCAAAAGTACACAAAATGCTCTAATGGGGTAAAAAATGTATTAATAATCCATGGTACTTGACATGTTACCCTATTATTTAAATCATATAGTCTCTAATAACATGGTGTTTCACTTGGTACACATGGTGAGGGAACCTCATATCCTCATTGGGTGTGTGTACTACCTCCTAGGATGCGTCATCTATTCCATAAATAGTGTGTATCCTAACTGCACACTATATTTTTGGGAATATTCACAACTTACCTTAATGATGTGTCTACCCTTAATACATGTCATGTGATAGTTAAAGAATTTAATACTCTAGTCACACATCCAAGGGATTACACAAGATGTTTTATTCTAAACTGCACTCGATGGAGTTGGGTTTTTTCCACAAAATTATAGATCTAATGATATTTTTTCCCTCATTGTCCATATTAAACTCCTTCCACACTGATAAAACATATTCCAATTCCCAAGTCCTCCAAGGGTCCATCAAATATCAAATATATTATTTGTCATCATCTTTCATTAATCCTATATGATCTCATTTCACCCAAACTCCAAAGGACTGCCCATGGTCTTTCTTCATTGTCACCTCTAAGGAAAACCATTTTATGCACCTAGAATCTTCACTTCACTAAAATAAATAATCCTAATGTCAATATATCAACTCATATAATTATCCTATGGTTATTGTTCATCACATGATAAGGGTTTAAAAAATAATGGTAGTTGTGAAGGTATTATTCACCCAAACGATCATCCAATTTCTATGAAAAATGCATGAGCATGAGTATCTCTTAATGAAGAATAAGCACACCGAGAACTGAAGATGAATTTTTCAAGGAAAATCAAATAGAAACACCACAAAAGGAAGTTTTTCATAATCATCATTGAACATTATATATACCTCAAAAAATAATAAATAGGGAAACAAAAAATTTATAAATGAATTTAGAATAATTACTCATCTTTAATAATGAGGTAGAAACATTAAGGAGGAATACCAACCTTGATTGTGGCTCTATAATGCTTATATTCTACCATCATATCCATATACCCTACTCCTTATTGTGACTCTTGTTCTAACATCAATCCTTCGATTATCCATTTTTGTGACCCTGATTTGGTTATCCAAATATCCCACTGTCCTACCTCATCCCTAGGGTTGGGACAATGATGGAAGAAAATAAACCTAGGGTAGAATCATAACTATGAAAAAATAGTGGATCTATGGTCTCTCAATTAGTTACCAATATATTAATTAATTAAAATGGTTAATTTATTCACATGGTACACCAAAAACCTAGGAGTCTTGATGTGAACCAAAATAACACCTCTTCTAGGGTAAACACCCCACTATACACTCAACCATAATTTCAATTTTCTTATATAAGCCCCCTTTTAAGTGAGTTTTACATTTTTATTAAACTCATGTGCATTGAATATAAAGAATATATTTTTTAAATTATTATTTATATGGATCCATGACACTATCTTTTACACACCAGTTCATCTTAGGGTAAACACTATTATTTATAACTAAATAATGAGTGATTTTCTTCCGAGATCTTATACTATAATAAAATTACCATTTTGCACATAGGGTGGTCCAAATATTCCTATGAAAAAAATGGATCTAATTGTTACTCAAGGAATCCCCGAGTCCTTACATCATCCCCACCTTAAAATAATTTTTCTTACATAAAAAAGAAAAATAATGTAACCACTAAATATGAATACTCATGAAATTATCTCACATGGAAAACCCAACATTAGAAGAAATACCATTAATAAATAAAGGTCTAATTTCCATGAGAGCTTTGTATACCTCCACCAAAAAAAGATAATAACTCATTTAAAGTTCACATTTGGCTTGATATTGATGAATTCTTGGTGTTTCTAAATCCTCCATGAGAGATTAAAAGGCGATAAGAACATCGTTCTTCGATATTGAAAGCCCAAATTAAAGATCCTCTCTCCTATCGGTAAGTGGATTTCATCATGTTGCTTCTTCCATTCTTTCCTCTATCTTTTCTAGAGATTTTCAAGAAAGATCTCCACTATATCATTGATCTAAACCCAAGAGTTAAGATCTAGATATAGGATTGTGGATCTATATCTATACTTTAAATATCTTGATTCCTTTGATCTTAATTTTTTTTTGGGATTTAGATCTAGAGCTTCATCAACGATGTTGTGCTGCTCAGATTTTGGGGATTTCCATTTGGATAACTTCTATTATAAACTGAGGTAGGTGGTCTAAATTGAACTCCCATAGTCGTGATTTATGGTATTTGTAATATTTTATGATTTTTATATATAACCTTTGATAATTTAAGTAAATAATTGGATTAATTATGAATATGGATTTGACTTGTGATTTTCATTGGCGATTAATTGATAATTGATCACAGAACAAATCAAAAGGATTGCACAAATTGATATTTGTTTTGGAGATTGATTTTTGGTTAAAATATTGTCTTGAGATATTGATGTTGAAAATAGATAATTAATTGGGATAATTATTTATATGTCCCCATGTTGATCATAGATAATTAATTGTGAGAATTATTTAGGAAAGTTGTGATTTGAAATGGATAATTAATTTTAAATAAATAATTATGGAATTAGAAAGGTTTTGATTGATTAATTAATTGATGAATTAATTAATGGGTTATGTTCTTAGTCAATTTTTAAATCAACTAATTGCCTTTGAAATGTTTAACTAATCATTGGATTAGTAAATGAATAATATGAAAAATTCTTATGATTTAAAGAATGATTAAATAGATGAGATTTTGTGGTGCTAGTAATGACATCCTAGACCGATTAGAAGTTGGGAATTGGACATGGCGTTCCTCCCCAATAGTTATCTAATCTTAAGATTATGGGTTTCTAGGAATGGAGACCTACCCCAAATTAAAATTGGAGTGCTAGGCATGAAGACCCAAACTCAATGAGATTTGTGGTTCTAGGAAGGATGACCCACACCAAATGATTAATGGTAATAGTGAATGATGATTCATCTGAGAATTGGGGTGTTAGGCATGACGACCTACACCAAATGATTAATGATAATGAATGATGATTCAAATGGGAAACATGAATTGAATTGGCCTAATGTGATGATTAAAGATTAAGTGACAGTGGGATAACTATTTAAATTATTCATTGTATTTACTGATTCATAAAACTGCATTCACTATCTTTTGATAGGACTCGTTTTAGACACTATTGGTGGTGGCCTACTAAGCTATAATCACACCCTATTCGGACTTCCTGATCGACACCCAAGAAGACTTTGTTGTTGTAGGAATGGATAAGGGCAAGGCCCTATGATAGGTTGCAGTTGGGGATTAGAGAATGGGAGAGGGAACTAGATGTGGCTTGGGACCCGCTTTGGAGTCATTGTGTCTTTATTTTCAGTTTCATTATAGACACTTGGCCCTTGCATCTTCATAGCATGTTTTAACTTTCAGTTACATATTGTATTTTTAGGTTTTGACTATCATATGTCATGGTATTGTTCTAGGTATTTATTTGCTTCCGTACTTGGTTATTTTTATTTTCTTCCACTGGTGTCTTATTCTGATAAGAGAGGGTATAGTCTCTCTAAAACTTACTTACCATAACCTCACTTCTAGTTAGAACCCTCTGGCGTACATGGTGGCGTGCTTAAGGGCATGTGGCCAACTGGCTTGGGGAACCATTTAGTGGCTCCCGGGTCAGGATTTCACAAAGTGGTATCAAGGAAATTTTATTTTCTTCCTTCTTCTTTTGTCTTACAAATTTGGGAAAGGTAGACAGGAGACTAGGAAGAGTCGAGGATTGGTAATGAGCTCATTCATGGGAGTTAAAAACTCATGTATTAAGGAAAACATGAGTACTCAGGGTGGGATTGTTTTGATTGATGTTTGTTGTTATATATGTATATTATTTCACCTTGGGTGACTCACTTGCGGTGTGATGTGATATTTGTTTTGAAAATTATTGAATTTTGATTCCTGGCCTAAAGAGGCATGATAGTTGAGTCAACATGAATAATTCTAGGAACTTAGGTTTTTTGTGACATGCATCATTCAAGGCACTCATAAGAAAATGGGTTATGGGTAAGTATTTGAACATAAACTATTTTTCCTTGATGTGAGATTGAAATAATGATGAAAAATGAGAATAAACAGGTGTATAATGAGAACCATGATTGATTAAACGAGTATGGGAAATTAATTAATTGTTGAATTAATTAATTTGAAATAATTTGATTAATTAATGGTTGGATTAATTAATGAGAATGATCATACCCTCATTAACCAAGACCTAGGAGTAGGATGGTTAAGGGTAGTGATAAGGCCTCACTGTTGACTCTGTGGTGAGAAAAAGGGGAAATAGACATGTTTAAACTAGTTGGGTTGGTTTCTACTCTTACATAAATGTAATAAGGTTGCATTATGAGACCTAAGACGTGTGTTTGTATTTGTAGGAGTATGCCACCATGATGCTTTATGAGGGAGAGATTGAGGGATATGGATGGAAATGAACTTCCAGATAGGGAGCTTGAGGCACCGTTGGTGCAAAATGAGGAAAAAGGGGAATAGTTTCAAGAGAAATTTTCTCTTTTTATAAAATTCATGGACAGAGACCTAGGGTGGGTTCAGAAAAGTATGTCTAAGTTGACAAGGGAGTTTTAGCTATAGAATTGTCTTAATTTAACTAGAGAGGGTGGACCTGAGGGAGCTAAATTTTGGATTGAATCCATAGAGATGACACCTGACCATTTGGAGTCTCTAGCTGAGAGAAGGGAAAAGTTGGATACTTATATGATAAAAGGTTCAGTGAGGTTCTGGAGGGACATTCAGTTATAATCTGGACAGAATAATGATATGTTATGGAAGTAATTTTTAGAGAAGTTCTTAGAGCACTTCTATCCATGCACACTGAGACAAGAGAAGGCTTCGTATTTTATGAATCTAAAATAAGGAAGCATATCCATAATGAAATATGTTGTATGTTTCATAGATTTATAGTGTTTTTCTCCATATTTTGCAGTAGATGAGGATTCTTGGACAAAATGATTTCAGGATAGACATAAGTGTGAAATTAATTTCTAGGTGAATATCTTTAGGCTGAAGAAATCATCAGAAATGTTTAATCAGGCTCTCATTTTAGAGGGGACCCTGAAGGAGGATTCCAGTATTGGAAAGGTAGATGGAGGATCCAGGAGTGGGCCTTACGAGAGTAGGAAGCACCGTCCTGAGAAATTTAGTCAGGACAGTGGACAACAAGGTGGAAAATCTGGAGGAACAGTTACACGAGATATTTCTCATGTGCTTTTCCACAAGTGAGGTAGGTAGGGACACTATCGTACACATTGTCCTTGACCACTAGTGGAGTGATAGTTTTTTGGAAATATGGGACACTAATAGATTTTTTGTAAGAAGCAGCGACATGCTTGTGCTGAGGGATCAGCTGCATAGAGTCAGAGTGTGGGAAGAGGCACTTCTACACCATACAGGTCTGGCAGCTGGAGTTCTACTAGTGGAGGTGGTAGAGGATGTAGAAGTGCTGCTTCAGGGTATGAGTGCCCATATCATCAGAGTGGTGCTACACAGGGGAGTCAGAGGACACTACATGTAAGAGGGGCATGACAGTTACATGCTGTGCAGCCTATACATGTGGAGAGTGAGGCTAGGCCATCGACAGTGAGAGGTACTATTCTAGTTTTTTCTAGTTTAGCTATTTCCTTATTTTATACTGGTGCCTCTCACTCCTTTATATTTTCAAATCTTGTTAATGGATTGAGCTTAGAAGTGGAGTCTATAAGAGGATTGATGAATATCGATACATCGTTGGGAACACAGACTAGGGATATCTGTTTATGCAAGGGACGTTTTCGAGATATTAGAGAGTATGATTTCCTTTGGGATATCTATGTCCTTGATATTATGGGATTCGAGCTGATTATGGGTATGGATTGGCTAGTCGCATATCAAGCCCACATAATATTGTTATCACATGATAATGACCTTTTTATCTTCTGAGGATGACCAATATGTCCTTCATGGGGAATGGTATATCCATGCAGGTAGTGCTAGGCCAATTTCTCAGCAACTGGGAGAGATCACAACCCATGTTTCTAGTCTTTTGTTGGATGATGGGGGTGGTAGGAAATACCTCTTTCCACTAATAGTAGAACTATTTCAAGATGTCTTTCTTGAAGATTTTTCAGGATTTCCACCTAATAGAGATGTGGAATTCACTATTGATCTCATGTTGGGAGCTGACCTGGTATCTATTCCACCTTATAGAATGGAACCGACTGAGCTTCAAGATCTCAAAACGCAGTTGGAGGAATTGGAGGATAAAGGGTTTATCTGGCTATGTACCTCGCCTTGGGGATCACCTGTTTTATTTGAAAAGAAGGCCGATGGGAGTTTACACTTATGTGTCGATTACCAAAAGTTGATTAAAGTGACTATGAAGAACCGATATCCACTTCTACATATCGATGATCTATTTGACCATCTGCAGGGGGCTGGAGTGTTATCAAAGATATATCTGAGATCCGGGTATCATCATGTGAGTGTGTAGATTTCAGATACACCAAGAACTGCTTTTAGAAGCAGGTATTGTAACGAACCAAACTTTCATTAATGAAAATTCCTCTTGATCTAATTAAATGTCTTGTTATGGTTATATGAAATGTGAACTTCATTGGTTTTATGTTTTTGGATTTTAAAACACCATTATTAATTGTGACCATTTCTAATATATTCATTGAAGAGTGATCACATGATTAGTATAAATATCGGACTTTAACAAATCCAATTTACTCACACAAAAGAAGTGATGACCTCATCCATTAGACTTGCCCCATACGAATCCCATTTTTTGTAGCCCGGAAAGGAGGTGGAATCATTGAGCTTTGCTCTTGACCAATCCCAATCCGAGCATGAACATTTTAATCTTGAGAAGAACCGACTACATGGGAAGTGGAAGTTAATAGGGATTACCACCCGAGCAATGTTATCCCTGCCACCCAAAAATTCTATCACCATCTCACACCTTACCCTTCAGTATTATGCGGGTGTTATAAGGGGTTATGTTACAAGACCTTATTACTATGGTTATGTATATTATTTTTGTATATAATAATGAATATATTTTAATTTTATTATTATTACCTTGTAAATAGTTTTTAAATCCCAAATAGTATTTTTAGTTAATGTTCAACTAAAAAAGTCTATTTTGATGAATTAATGGATTTATGAATTAAATAATATTTTAATAAATTATTATTATTATTATTAAATTAATTTTTATTAAATAAAAATGATCATATAATTTTATGAATGCAATTGTAATTTTTATTAAGGTTTGAAAACCATTTTTTTCAAAACCCATTAATTTTTTATAAATGTCATTTTTTATTTTAAAATTGAAAATTAACATATTTAGAAAATTATTTAGATAAATGAATTTTATTTTTGGATTTAGGACGTCAAAATTATCCGTTTAATTTTTCATAATTTTTTAAGCCAGTCAAAATTTTGGATAAAAATTTTATACCGTTTAAATATATAATGTGTTTTATGACATCATAATGACCCAATAGTGTTGGAATAAAAAACTATAAACTTTTTATTAGACCAATATATGTTTTACGATTAAAATAATGTGAATTTGGATATTTTTGATTTATTGTACAAAGCATTCGTGGACCCTTCAAGACTTATTAATCATTTTGTCTTTTGAAATTGTTTTCCTTAAGAGTGTGACTCACCTCCACACGAGCAACCCCATTATTTTAAGAAGTTCGGACTTTTTCATTATAAAATATTGTTTTCCACTTCCCTTTTCCAAAAACCATAGGCAAAAACTGTGTTTTGGTTTGTGGTTTGGATTAGTTTAATGTGAAGTGTCCCTAACCTAAATAATAAAGAATTCCCTCACCTTTCTAACATAAACCCACCCAAGATCCCACTTACTCCTCACTCAAAGCCTTTGGAGTTCGTCCAACCTCTTCCCTCCTCTCCTTAGAATCCTCCCAAGGTGCCCCAAGCTCCCAAGAAGCCTCTCTCAAGCCTTTGAAAGCACACTTCCATGTAAGGGGTTTTCTTCCTTTCTCATTTTTGTCAAATATTATTTAATTGTTATGCCCATTTAATTTCAATTATAAATGTTGGAGTATGGTTTAGAACCTCCCCCATACTTCTCTCTATATGTTTTAATGATGGTATACCCATTTATCTCTCATTTAATTCCTCCCATGTACACCCATTACTATGCCTAAATTCTGAAAGGAATTTATCT
Source organism: Viscum album (assembly GCA_963277665.1). NCBI lineage: Eukaryota > Viridiplantae > Streptophyta > Magnoliopsida > Santalales > Viscaceae > Viscum > Viscum album. The sequence continues at coordinate 1,736,635,462 of OY728133.1, forward strand.
TTCCTCATTTACATTGAAGAAATTCTTTTGTTTCATGATTTTAAATTCCATTAAATTTGTTGGTATATGTATATATATTAACCCATTACTATCCATGTCATTTAAATATGATGATACACCCTTTTATCTCTCATCAACCATTTTTATGAGTTCTTATGTCACGCCGTTATGCTGTCGAAATTGCACTGTGCTTTTCCAAGCGAAAGTCATTGTGTAGTGAATTCCATGCCCATTTCTCTATCAAGGATATTCACCTCTATACACATTTAGTTATTGTTTAAAGAGTTTCATGTATGTATTCCACATTCAGTTATCATGGAATACAATATTATGTTGAATGATTCAATGTTTCATGATCCATGTGGCACACTTATGCATGAAATGAAATGTTTAAGAAGGGTGCACCCTGATAGAGCTTCAATGCATTGGGTAAAGTATAGTATCATGATACTCCATGTGAAATGGGTGTTTAATCCTGCTAATTCAAGTGCAACAAGGTTTTACTCATTATTCGTGTGAAAGGAGGGTTTAATCATGCCCCATTTGCAATGAGCCTTGGCTCAAGAAAATTCCATGTTAAGTGTTTTTGCCACATTTCCATGTTATGATTACCATGACTTTATGTTCATGTTTCTTTGTGCTCTATTGATATTAAAATTTTCTAACTTGTACTATATTCTTCATTTTATTCCATGTTTATTCCCTTACCGGTATTTATAGCTCACCCTTTCTCATGCATGTCCTCAGGTTATCCTATTCAATGCTAAGTACGATGGAATGTAGTGGCCATGTAAAGGAAGTTTTCAATAAAGATGTTGTATTTAATATTCTAAGTTGTTATGTAAAGATCCTAATCTTCTAAGAAACTAGAACTCTCGATATTATATGTTATATCAAGTGAATTTTATGTAATAAATTATGTTTAAGTGTGTAATAAAGAGCAGGGTTTTCACAATTGGTATCAGAGGCAGTTCCTAGCCTTAAGTGTAGTGCACTACCTGGGTTGAGATATAGAGCCCACAACGAGGATGTTGTGCTCCAAATTGGGGTGATTGTACCACCCTAGAATGATAAAGGGCTAAATGGGCAAATTATATGACTCATGTCCACAAGGTGCACCTTCTTTTTCAGGAGCCTACCAGATTAGAACTCTATAGTTAAGCGTGTTTTTCCTGGAGTAGTGATCAAGATGGGTGAACTTTTGGGACGTTTTCCAGGGTGTGTGTGAGTGGTGTGTGTGAGGGAGGAACAAACACACTGGAAATGAGAAGTGATGGCTTTTGGGGACTTTCATTAGTCATATGACTTGTTCGGGCACATGGGTTCGCCCCACGGTGGGGACCACGTGTCTGTAGGGCATCTTGTGGTACCAGGCGGGCCAGGACCCGACGACTCTGTTAAGGCAGGGTGTCTGTGCTATCACTGGGGACCAGTTGTCACAATTGGCATCAAAGGATAGGTTTAGTTATTTTTGTGATCAGGATTAGAAAACCCTAGTAAAGCCTCATAGACAAGACTATGTATAATAAAAACATCCCTATGGTTTGGTGAGTATTTAGTAAGTGGTTTATCAAGAAAATACATCCCTGTCCGGATACGAGCAGGTAGAGGTGGCTCTGGCACAGATGTATCCTAGGGGTAAAACCCAAAAATACTACTTTGAGCTAGACTCGAATGGGAACTGTTGCATGACAACGAGCCTTGATGCATTCTTGGTTATGACAATATTGGGGGATATACTTTGGAAAATTAACAAGCTCAGTATGAACCATTACAAGGGAAACAAGTACCCTAAGAATATATGTTAGAAAGTAGATCATGGATAACATAGACTGAAGCCAATAGATTCATATGTTAAGGAAATAAAATTTATTTATAAGTCATAAGTTTTTTCCTTGGATTGTATTTTATGTGTTAACCCTAAGTTTCCTTTTATTCCAGTCAATGGCTTGTAATAGGAGGACTCGGGATAACAACCGATGTGAAGATTAATGTGGTGACTGTACTAATGAAATGCCCAATCAAATGGGAGGAGGAATCGAGAATTTCTCACGCTTCTCTCCTAGATAACTAAAGATTTTAAAAGAAACATGGGTCAAGAGGAACGTATAACCACCCCTAAGAAAGAACAATTCGCAATAGAGAGCTTCATGAGACAAAGGCCTCCTACTTTTAATGGATCATCTGATCCCTCCATCACTGAACAATGAAACTACATTGAAAAGATCTTCTCCATATTTCAATGTTCTAAACAAGTGAAGGTTATCTTGGATGCTTATTTTATGAAGGGTGAAGCTGATCAATGGTGGGAATTTATCAAAAATAAGAAGCCTGAGGAGGAGATCAAGTCATTGAAATGTAAGGATTTTCGGAAGATGTTTTTCGATAAATATTTTCCGTGCACCCTCCAGCTTAAGATGGAAAGTGACTTCCTTGAACTCAAGAAAAAATACCACAAATTGGTCTGAGTGTGTGAGAAAAACTTCAAATGTATTTCATGATACGTCTCCAGATTTGTCGTTACCCCCAAATGTAAGTTTGACCATTTCTTTGGTGGGATGAAACCTAGCCTTCGAAAAGCACTGGCAATCCGTGACTTTGATAGCTATGAGGAAATTTTCTGATGTGCCCTCCAGGTCGAAATGGAGATCGGAGAATCTCATGGGTATTATGGCGATAAGAAGCGTAAGGTGGAATTCAATGCTATAGGTCTAATGGATAAATCCAACGGTGCTAAGAAGATCCGACACCCCAATTGCCAAAGGTGCGGAAAGAATCACCCTAGAAACATCCTGAACGAGATGAAAAAATGCTTTAGGTGTGGAAGAGAAGGGCACCTGGATATTAAGTGTCACCAAGAAAGTCCTGTGGTTATGACAGAGTAGAGGAACGCTTCGTTTTAACCTCAACACATGGTTCATTGCTACAAATGCAAATAACTTGGGCATCTTGCAAATCAGTGCCCTAAGCCAAGGGTTTTTGGAGGTAGCCAACAACCTCCAAGGCAGTAAGGGTGATCTTTTTCCATCACTACTTCTGAAGTGAACCCCCAAAACGAAGTGGTGACACACACACTAGTTATTCATTCAAGAATAGAAAACATACTTTTTTGATTCAGGTTCTACGCATTCTTTTATATCTAAAAAGTTTAGTAGAATAATCCTAGCACCACCACAAATCATAGAAGTGAAGATGTAATTGAGTATGGAAAATGGGGAAATCATTACATACCATGAATATAAATCCTCCCCTGTCATAATATGTGGATTAAAATTCCTAGAGAACCTCATCATACTCCCTCTGGTGGAATTTTATGCAATTCTTGGTATGTATTGGATTTCCTTATATAGAGCCAATAAAAATTTCCGTGAGAGAGAAATCACTCTCCATGTGGAGAATCGACCCCCGATTCTATACAAGTTCAAGGAGGAGGATGAATCTTCTTTAGATCCATCATCTCAAGTGCAGATATTACTTACCTATGAGTATGCGTATCTGGCTCAGATGATTGAGTCCAAGAAAGCAACCATCCTTGAAGACATGCCTATTGTGATAGAATTCGCTGAAGTGTTTCCTGAGGAATTTCCTGGTCTTCCTCCTAGAAGAGATGATGAATTCTCAATTGATCATATAACTGGGGAATTTCCAATATCCAGGACTCCATATAGAATGGCTGTTGTGGAGCTTGAAGACCTTAAGAAACAACTACATGAGAACCTAGATAAAGGGTTTATACGCACAAGTGCTTCACCATGGGGTGCACCAGTCCTCTTCATCAAGAAGAAGGATGGGTCAGTGCGCCTTCGCATCGATTATCATGAGCTTAACCAAATCACGATAAGGAATAAGTATCCTCTCCCCTGAATTGATGACTTGTTCGATCAGCTGCATGAAGAGTAATACTTCTCCAAGGTAGATTTGGGGTTGAGATATTATCAAGGAAGGATGAAGAAGGAAGATATCCCCAAGACTGCTTTTCGTAAAATATACAAGCACTATGAATTCATATTAATGCCTTTCAGGAACACTAATGCTCCAAAACTCTTCATGGACTTGATGAATGTAGTATTTAGATATTACCTCGACAAATTTTTGGTAGTCATTATAGATGATATTCTGATATACTCCAAAACCAAGGAGGATCATGAGGATCATCTAAGAATTGTACTAGAGACCTTCTGGAAGGAGAAGCTTTATAAAAAGTACAACAAGTGTGAGTTCAAGTTGACAGAGTTATAATTCTTGGGCCATATAATCCCAAGGAATGGGATATCTATGTATCCCTCCAAAACAGATGCAATTGAGGGCTGGCCGAGGACAACATCAATAACGGATATCCATAGCTTCTATGGGTTAGCTGGATAGTATCGACGATTTGTGAGAAATATCTCACGATTGTCCAACCCTCTTACCAAGCTAACTCATAAGGGAGTAAAGTTTTTTTTGGAGTAATGAATGTGAAGAAATCTTAAAGGAGTTGAAAAGGAGGCCTATCATCCTAAAACTAATGGCAAATCCAAGCGGACTATCCAAACACTTGAGGACATGTTGAGAGCATACTCAATGGACTTTAAAGAAGGATAAGATCAACATATTCCTCTGGTTGAGTTCTCTTATAATAATAGTTTACACTCGAGCGTCCAAATGGAACCATATGATTCACTTTATGGGAAAAGTTACAGAACACTGGCGTGTTGGGACGAGGTCGGTGAGCATAAGCTGCTTGGACCAGAAATGGTCGAAGGAATGGTGGAGAAGGTGAAAACCATTTAGTAGCATATCAAGGCAGCCCAAAGTCGACTGAAGAGTTATGAACATAACTGTCGACGAGACCATGAGTTTAAAGTTGGAGACATGGTATTTCTACGTATATCTCCATGGAAGAAGGTCATGAGGTTTGGAAATAAAGGGAAGTTATGTATTATGTATATCAACCCCTTAGAGATTCTTGATCGTGTCAGGGTTGTGGCCTATTGACTAGAACTTACACCTACCATGGCTAAAGTATATGATTTCATTCATGTATCCCTCTTAAGGAAGTACATACCGAACCCTTCACATTTACTCTCTTCATAGGTGGTACTTTTAGAGGATGATCTTTCTTATGAGGAGCAACCAGTGAAGATCTTAGATCGTAGATAAAAAGTTCTACGAAATAAGACAATGAACCTCATCAAGGTGTTGTGGAGAAACCACAAGTTTGGAGAAGTGACATGGAAATCAGTGGAAATGATGAATCAAAGTTACCCACATCTATTTTAGTCTGGGAAAAGAAAATTTTGAGTTAAAAATTTCTTAAGTGGGGATGATAGTAACGACCCAAACTTTCATTAATGAAAATTCATTTTGATTTAATTAAATGCCTTATTATGGTTATATGAAATGTGAACTTCATTGGTTTTATGTTTCTGGATTTTAAAATACCATTATGAATTGTGACCATTTCTAATATATCCATTGAATAGTGACCACATGATTAGTATAAATTTAGGGCTTTAACAAATCCAATTTAATCAGACAAAGGAAGTGATGGCCTCATCCATTATACTTGCCCTGTATGAAGCCCATTTGTTGGAGCTCAGAAAGGAGGTGGTGTCATTGGGCTTCACTTTTCACCCATCCCAATATGAGCTTGAACATGTTAATCTTGAGTATAACTAACTACAAGAGAAGTGGACGTTAATAGATTTTACCACATATGTGATGTTATTCGAGCCACCCCCAGAGTCTATCACCATCACGAAACTTACCCTTAGGTCTTATGGGGGTGTTATAAGGGGTTATGTAACAAGATCCTAGTACCATGGTTACGTACATTATTTTCTTATATAATAATGAATATTCTTTCATTTTATTATTGTTACCTTGTAAATAGTTTTGAAAGCAGAAATAGAATTTTTAGTTAATGATCAACTAAGAAATATATTTTTATGAGTTAATGGATTTTTGAATTAAATAATATTTAAATAAAATATTATTATTATTACTAAATTAATTTTTATTAAATATAAATTATCGTATAATTTTGTGAATGCAATTGTAATTTTTATTAAGGTTTGAAAGCCATTTTTTTTAAAACCCAAGAATTTTCGATAAATGTCAGTTTTTTATTTTAAAAGTGAAAATTAATATATTTAGAAAATTATTTCAATAAAATGAATATTATTTCGGGATTCAGAATGTCAAAATTATCCAACGGTGAATTTTTCATAATTTTCTGAGACAATCAATTTTTTGGGAAAAAATTAAATACCGTTTAAATATATAATTTGTTTTATGCCATCATAATGACTCAATAGTGATGTAATAAAATACTATAAACTTTATTTTCGGCCAATATATGTTTTACCATTAAAATAATGAGATTTTGGATTTGTTTGATTTATTTTTCAGAGCATTAGTGGACCCTTCAAGACTTATTAAACATTTTGTCTTTTTAAATTTTTTTCCTTGGTAGTGTGACTCACCTCCACATAATCAACCCCATTATTTTAAGAAGTTCGGACTTTAACCTTATAAAATACTTTTTTCCACTTCCCTTTTCCAAAATCCTTGGGAAAAAACCATGGGTTGGTTTGTGGTTTGGATTAGTGTAATGTGAGGTGTCCCAAACCTAAATAATAAAGAATTCCCCCACCATTCCTATATAAACCCACCCAAGCTCCCACTTCCTCCTCACTCAAAGACCTTGGAGTTCGTCCAACCTATACCTCCCTCTATAATCCTCCCAAGTTTCCCCAAGCTCCCAAGAAGCCTCTCTCAAGCCTTTGGAAGTACATTTCCAAGTAAGGATTTTTCTTCCTTTCTCATTTTTGTCCAATATTCTTTAATTGTTATGAACTTTTAATTCAATTATAAATATTGGGTTATGGTTTTTCACCTCCCCCATAATGCCCTATTTATGTTTTATTGATGGGAGACCCATTTATCTCTCATTAAATTCCTCCCATGTACACCCGTTACTATGCCAAAATTCCAAAAGGGATTTCTCTCTCCTCATTTACATTCAAATAATTATTTTGTATCATGAATATAAATTCCATTAAATTTGTTGGTACATGTATATGTATGACCCCTTACTATCTATGTCATCTAAATATGATTAGACAACCCTTTCTCTCTCATCAACCATTTTTATGAGGTCTTATGTCACGCCGTTAAGCTGCCAAAATTGCACAACTCTTTTCCAAGCCAAAGTCATTGTGTAGTGAATACCATGCCTATTTCTCTATCAAGGGTATTAAAATTTATGCACATTTAATTATTGTTTAAATAGTTTCATGCATGTATTCCAAATTTTTTTATCATGGAATAAAATATTACATTGAATGATTCAATGTTTTATGATCCATGTGGCACACTTATGCATGAAATGAAATGTTTAAGAACGGTGTGCCCTGATAGCACTCCAATGCATTGGGTAAAGTATAATATCATGATACCTCATGTGAAATGGGTGTTTACTCATTACAATTCAAGTGAAAATAGGGTTTAATCATTCTTCATGTACAAGGATGGTTTACTCATGCTCCATGTGTAATGAGCCTTGGCTCATGCTTATTCCATGTTATGTGTTGTTGCCACATTTCCATGTTATGATTAAAATAATTTATCATGACTATATGTTCACGTTTCTCTTTTGATCCATTGATATTCCTATTGTCTTACATGTACTATATTCCTCATGTTATTCCATGTTTATTCCCTTATTGGGCTTTATATCTCACCCTTTTCTCATGCATGTCCTCAGGTTATCCTATGCAATACTAAGTACGATGGAATGTAGTGGTCATGTAAGGGAAGTTTTCAATAAAGATGTTGTATTTTATGTTTTAAGTTGTTATTTAAAGATCCTAAGCCCCAAATACACTATAACTCTTGATATTTTATGTTGTATCAAGTGAATTTTATGTAATAAATCTTCTTTAAGTGTGTAATAAAGAGTATGGTTGTCATAGTTATGGAGTTTACGAGTTTGTAATAATGCCTTCTGGGTTTAAAAGTGATAAAATAGTGTTTATAGACTTGATGAATAGGATATTTAATCCATACATATATTAGTTTATGGTGGTGTTTGTGGACGACATCTTAGTGTACTCTAAGACTCATGACGATAATTCTAAACATCTTCACATCATCTTGGGTAAACTGAGAGAGCATCAACTATAAGCCAAGCTATCTAAATGTCAGTTTTGAATGGACATGGTACACTTTTGTGGAACATCATCTTATAATAATGTGTGGCAGTGACCCATGAAAAAGTGCTGGTAGTGATTTCTTGGGAGCAACCCCAAAATATTTTTGATATTCAAACTTTTTTGGGATTAGCTGCTTATTACATAAGGTTTGTCTAGGAATTTTTTTTGAATGGAAGTACCACTTACTAGTTTGAAAAAGAAAGGGATAAAATGTGTTTGGATAGAAGCCTGCGAAAATGCATTCTAGGAGTTGAAGAAGCTATTGACTTTAGCACCAATTTTGATCTTTCCTAAGTCAGGTGAGGTGTATGCATTGTATTGTGATGCTTCTGGGGTTAGACTCTTAGCTGTGTTGATGCAAGGGGATAGAGTCATTTCTTATGGGTCTCAGTAGTTGAGGCCACATGAACAGAATTACCCTACACATGACCTTGATTTGGAAGTAGTGGTTTATGCTCTTAAGTGTTGGTGACACTATCTTTTGGGTGAAAAGTTTATAGTTTTTATGGATCACAAAATCTTGAGGTACATCTTTTCACAGCATGACTTGAATCTTTGGCAATGAAGATGGGTAGAGTATATGCAATACTTTTATTTTGAACTGGAATATACACCTAGGAAGGGTAATAGTGTGGATGATTACTTGAGTAGAAAAACTCAGACTCAGTTGGTACATGAGTCGAGTACAAAGTGGAAGATGATGACTTTGTTGGTGGAAATGCATGTGGTAGTTCCAGAGAGTCAGAAGAGGATTACTCTAGTTTCTATAGTAGTGAAGTCTACACTCTTGAGATGTATCAGGGACATGAAGTACAAGGATCCGGAGTGTTATTCCTTAAGGGAAAGCCTTTAATGTGGGGAAACACCTTCAGATTGTAAAATAGATTAGGATGAGATCATCTATGTGAAAAATAAGGTTGTTGTGCCTACAAGTATGTGAGAGGAACTCATGCAATAATTTCATGATTTAAGGTGGGCAGTACATCTTGGGGTAACAAAAATGTACCATAACCTTCAACGATAGTTTTGGTGTCTAGGAATGAAAAAGGAGATAGCAGGGTTCATAATAAGATGTTTCACCAATTAGTAGGTGAATGCAGTGCATCAATGACCTGGAGGCCTGTTGCAGCCCAAGCCTATTCTAGTATGGAAGTGGGATGACGTGAATCTGGATTTAGTGGTAGGAATTCCAAGGAATCTTAAAAAGAATGATTCTATTTGGATCATTTTGGATTAGATAAAAAAGGTATCACACTTATTTCCTATCAAAGAATCCATTACAGTGGAGAAGTTGGGAGAACTGTATGGGAGAGACAATGTTCATTTTAATGGGTTTCCATAGACTCTAGTTTCATATCGTGATTCATGCTTTACTTCATGCTTCTGGAAAGGATTATAGAAGGTGCTTGGTTCACATGTTCTGTTAAGTACAACCTTCCTCCCAAAGACATATAGGTAGTTAGAGTGTACCATACATGTGTTAGAGGATATGCTGTAAGCATTTGTGCTTGACTTTGGTGGTTCTTGGGAAAAGTACTTGAATTTAGTGGAGTTTTCCTATGACAAAAGTTATCAGGAAACTATAAAAATGGAACCTTATGGGTGACTTTATGATATACCTTTTAGATCATTCCTATATTGGTTATAGTTGGGTGAGTCTGAGTTGTTGGGACTGAGTCTCATTCAGGGGACATTAGAGCTGGGACAGTTGATTCGAAAGCATATGGCTACAGCTCCAAGTAGGTAGAAGTCGTATGCTGATAGAAGGAGATGAACCCTAGAGTTTATGGAGGGTGATCGTTTTTTCCTTTGGGTGTCACCTATATTGGGTCACCAAAGGATATAGAGGCATGGAAAGTTAGCGCCTAGGTTCGTTGGATCGTTTGAGGTGTTGGAGAGAATCGGTCTGGTGGCCTACGGATTAGCACTTCCCCAGAAATTCAGAGCTATGAATGATGTTTTCCATGTGACACAACTATGTAAGTACCAAATAGACCCTTCTCATGTGATTGATATGGATGAATTTTACCTTGAGATAGATGCGTCCTTTTAGGAGCATTCAGTACGTGTGTTGGTTTGTAGTGAGAATGTGTTTTGGGGAAAGACCCTATCTTTGGTTCATGTGTTATGGAAACATGGAAACGTTCAAGAGGAAACTTGTGAAAAGTAAGTATAGATGAGGGATCAATGGCCCAATATTTTTGGCTTATAATCTTAGAGAAGTATGGGAGTTCAACTCAAGGACGAGCTATTATAAGGTAGGGAGATTGAAAGATCCTGGCCTTTTATGGAGTCATATCTAGCGCATTTTTAGGTACCTTTTGAAGATTTTGTGTACATTTTACTTGGATTAGTGTATTGGGGTGTATTTGGGTGAAATATTAAGTAAAACTAAAGGATAGTGGGATATGCACGGTGTGAGAACATTTTAAAAAACTGTACGACCAAACCGTTCCAAACGTGCAAAATTGGTTAGAGAGGTCCACACTATTTGCATACGGTTTAACAAATCGTGTGGCTAAACCATTGTAACCATGAAAAATTTGACATAGGGGTTCACATGGTTGGTGCACGGTTTTCTAAACCATGCGCCTCTTCCCAAGAAACCATGCACGTGAGATTTTAATTCTGAAAATCCTATTTAAAACCACCTGAACCCCCAAGACTTCCATATTTTCTACCTCAGCTCGAGCTTTATGAATTATATGTATTTACAAAGCTTCCTGTAGAGTTTCCAAGGTGATCCTAACACCTTTCTTCGATATTTAAAGCCCGTAATGAAGATCCGATCTCTTCCTAGTAAGTGAATTTCATCCCGATGATTCTCTTATTATTTCCACTATATTTTCTAGATCTTTTCATGGAAGATCTCCACCATTTCTTGGATCTAAACCCATGATTTAAGATATAGATATAGGATTGTGGATCTAGATCTATATTTTCAAGATATTGATTCCCTAGATCTTATTTTTTTATAGATTTAGATCTCGAGATTGATCAGTGACGTTGTGCCGCTCGGATTTTGGGGATTTTTGATGGGAAAGGTTTTGTCAATAAACTAAGGTAGGTGGTCCAAATTTAACTCCTATAGTGATGATTTATGATATGTGTTTGAGTTTATGATTTTTATATATTTTCATCAATAATTTAATTCCTAAATTGGAGTAATTAGGAATATGGATTGGACTTGTGATTTACCTTGGTGATTAATTCATAATTGATCATTGAACAAACAAAGGTTGTTTCCCAAATTGATATTTATTTTGGAGATTGTTTTTGGGTTGAGATATTGTCTTGAGATATTGATGTTGAAAAAAGATAATTAATTGGTAGAATTAGTTATATGTCATTATGTTGATCAAAGATAATTAATTTTGAGAATTAATTATGGAAAGTTTAGATTTGAAATGGATAATTAATTGTGAAGAATAAATTATAAAATGAGAATGGTTTTGATTGATAAATTAATTTATGAATTAATTAATGGTTTATGTGATTATTTAATTTTTGAATTAACTAATGGACTTTGAAATGTTTAACTAATCATTGGATTAGTAAATGAATAATGTGGAAAATTCTTATGATTTAAAGAATGATTAAATGAATGATATTTTGTGGTGCTAGGAATGACATTCTAGACTGATTAGAAGTTGGGACTTGGACATGGAGTTACTCACTAATAGTTATCCAAGATTGATATTATGGAGTTATAGGAATGAAGACCTACACCAAATGAGAATTGGAGTGCTGTTATGACTACCTACACTAAACGAGATTTGTGGTGCTAGGCATGAAGACCTACGCCAAATGATTAATAGTAATAATGAATGACGATTCAACTGAAAATTAGGGTGTTTGGAATGATGACCTACTCCAAATTATTAATGATAATGAATGGAGATTCAAATGGGAACCATTAATTGAATTATCCCAATGTAATGATTAAATATTAAATGACAATGTCATAATGGTTTATTTTATGCATTGTATTAGTTGCTTCATAAAACTGCATGCACTATCTTTTGACTGGACTTGTTTTAGACTCCATTGGTGGTGGCCTACTGATTTGTACTCACACCCTTTTCAGGATTCCTGATCGGCACCCAAGAAGATTTTACTATTGCATAAATGTATAAGGGCAAGGCCCTATGATAGGTTTTAGTTTGGGATTGGAACATGGGAGAGGGAACCAGACATGGTTCGGGACTTTCTTTGGATTTGTTGTGTCTATATTTTTATTTTCATTGTAGACACTTAGAACTTCCATTGTTAAAGCATGTTTTAAATTTTAGTTTAGTATTTAATTTTCAGGTTTTGACTATCCTTTGTTATGGTATTTTTCTAGTTATTTATTCCCTTCTATACTTGGTTATTTTTATTTGCTGCCGCTGGTGTTTTATTCTGATATCAGAGGGTATAGTCTCCCAAATACTAACATACCATACCCTCACTACTATTTGTCACCCTCTGGCATATGGGGTGTCATGCTTGAGGGCATGTGGCCAACCGGATCGGGGCACCGTTCAATGTTTCCTAGGCCAGGATATCACACTTCACATTCACTAGTGAAAATAGGATTGTTTTCCATCAAATTTTCAGAAAAGATACTGATGGAAACCATATGGAAAACTCCCATTCTATTGAACTACATTATATCCCACCACTATAATTAGGTGGAATAATAACCACAATATGAATCATGTAGTCCTTTATATTGATATAGACCCACTTAATTATTCCAATACCCCAAGATATCACATGACCAAGTGAATAAATTACTAAACATCCTCCTCCACCGTATAACTAGAGTTTCCTTGAGATGTGAACACCCAATTTTTTTTCCAGACAGTTCATTATGTGGTATGGGATCTATAAGGTTTGTATATACTCATGATTTCTATCATTATTATTATGAAAAACACCAAGGGAAGAGCCACCTTCTTCTAAGGGAAGAAATCATCTTTCTGACCACCTTCAGGGAATCATTTTAAGTGAAACTCCTAAGAATGTCTTGTCCTAATGAGATTCTAAGTCAAAATCACCACCACATGACTCTAATATAGAAGGGAAAAGTGTGGGGCCACCAACATTTATTGATGGTGAGCAGTGTCTACCTCTCCATGCTAAAGACAACAACTTGAAACTAGCTAGTCAAGTGCCTCTGACATCCAAACCTAGAGACCTCTATTATAATTTTAAACCACCATTCCCATTATACATTGTTTTATCTTTATACACCCCATTTATTTCACATAACAAAGAAAAATTTTATCCCACCAATCCATATTCGATACTATGAGAGTTATCTACACTATTAGAAATCTTATGGGAAGACTAAGGAGTCTCTTTGACATCCAAAAGGACCATCCTCAAACTAATTTCTAAAGGGGGTTTAATCATAAATAAGAAAACCACTACAAGGGTAAAAAATCTCCCAAAACAAAAAATTTACAATAATTGAATTCACATAAAAAAACATAGTAAAAAACCTTTTTTTACCAACTATTTATTAGTTTCATTTGAATCCAGATGCTTAAATCTACTCACTCCTTGAATAGGTCCTCCTCATTTTTGTAAATTGATCTTAAACCATCTACCTAGTACCCATCACCCCTTAAATAGAAAAACAATTACCATGAGGTGGGTACCATCAAACCTTTTATCCACCATTAGGAATATTTAGAGGACTCTTTCGGAATAAGGAAAAACACACTTAACTAGAAGGGGTGAGTGAATAAAGTCCATCATGTGAGGAAAATATCTCTAGCCAACCTTGGTATATCAAGTGGTTCCACTAAAATCTCATAAAGAAAAACATACATAGAAATATAATTATATCATGCTGAAATTGATCGGTATAGGGGTCCACGATGAATGGATATGTATTTTACCTTGTAATTCTCTCATGAATTCTTGACCATATCTATCCATATTACTTATCCTATTGGAAATTTAATTGTTTGTACCCTGTTCTAGATAGAGGCTATTAATGTGTGGTGTTCATTGGAATAGATCAATGCATCATCTATCTCTGACAACTCTCACACCATGACTCATCCTCTAATCAACATCACAAATGAAAACAAACATTTATAGAACACATATTTCAATAGAAATCCTTCATATTTCAATTCTACCATCCATGTGGAAGTTTTTACATGGCACTATTTTGGGTGTCTTTAGATGAAACACTCACCTGATCCTACAGCCTTGGTGTATCTCAATGGAGAATCATTTATTTTTCAATTCTTTCTCAAGAAACTCTAAAACAACTATTGTTTTTTGGAAACACAACCAAAATTCAAAATTGTTCCTTGTAGTGTCACTACCCTCATCACTTATATCAAAAAATTAATTAAAACATATTTCCCAAAAACACATATTGATCTTCTTTGGTCTTTAAATCATTCTCAAGCATGGTCTCAATTACTTATGGTAGGTTTAACATCCCATCAATAAAATACTACACTGAAAAATATCTAAAAATATTGCTATGATAGAGTAGTTCCATCCCGAGTTTGTGAAATTAAAAACTATCCCTAAAAACACATGGTTTCATGTAGGTATCTTAGTAAATAATCCATTTTTTTAGTGAAGCTCTAATCTATTGTGAAAAAATCCAACATTTTACTCTAGCTATACCTATACCATAAAAAAATTAGTATCTCCCTATAAAATTAAGAAGTCCAAGTCATCAAAACATACAAAATATAACCAATTTGTAGGTAGTCTAATCCATTCAATTATAAAATACTATTATACCTATAAGAAATTATTTTCACTAAGAAAAATGGGGAGAAAAACTATATCAAATTGAGGGGTAATAAGATATCTAACTTGAGTCTTCGAAAAAAAACTTATCCCTTTCTAACTAGAATTTAGGAGACCAAACTAGGTATAGGGTCATCCCAACTCTGCTGTAGTGTACAAGCTAGATATCAGTGAGTAAAACCCTACATTTGATAGCATAAAACTACAAAAAATAAGTGCATTTCTAGATGATAAGATATAAAAAATGGAAATATAGATCCCAAATAATTGCTATATGATTATTGCACTAACCTTATCCACACCCTAAAATCAATGTATTATAGTTTTAGTCAACTAATAAGTTATCAGAGTCCTAGAGAAAGGATATTCTAGTCACCACAGCTATGCTGGTCTCCCTAGTATGATAGCCAAATTTGAGAACCCATTAACATCATTTCCCTAATGTTCCCAAACCAGTCCTCACGTGAATACTATATCTAATAACTATACCGAGGACACAACCACTTGGATCCAAATATAACTTGACATGAACCATAGGGGATTCACTCAAGACAACAATAATCCAAATGTGTCATCCCAAGGCCACCTATTATAAGGCCCCAGCCTTAAACCTTACTTAATCTTGAGTTATTACAAGATTACACATTGAGGATCTTTTCGGGTTTAGAGTTTTAGAGAATTAGATCATAAAACTTGCATTACATTCCACATATAAACAAAGTGGTTACATAAAGATAGTATTCTTCTTTCCCATCAATTTAAACATATTTAAAATAAAACATGGATTCTTTCTTGAGACTTCCTTGACACTATCATCATATCATGTACCTTTCCCTTGACCTGTGAAAAATATTTCAAAAAAACTTGGGATGAGTATAAAAAGCTCTGTAAGGGATATAAAAATATGGAAAGGAAACAAGGGTACATATATACATAATAATTAAATCATACTTTACCCATAAAACATAATCACTTTAAGATACCTCATTAAATCATGAATAAATCATAGAAATCGTAATACATAAAGGTAACTTGAGGCATTCATAACATTCATACATAGGGAGTAACCCTCTTAGTTAGGTTTGGAATACCCATCACAGTATATTCCCTAAATCTCTTCGGAGAAACCTTAACGTTTCACTCC
Source organism: Viscum album (assembly GCA_963277665.1). Taxonomy (NCBI): domain Eukaryota; kingdom Viridiplantae; phylum Streptophyta; class Magnoliopsida; order Santalales; family Viscaceae; genus Viscum; species Viscum album. The sequence goes on from OY728133.1 coordinate 1,736,651,575, forward strand.
TTTGAGTTACCCAATGCATTGGAGAGCTATATCGGGCTCACCCGCCCTTAGTTTATCACGGAACCACCCGTCTTCATAATAATGCCCAATAACCTCAACATAACCTTATCACATAAAACATGCATAAAGGAAACATAACATTTACACCTTTCAATCACATGATATCAATAGAACACATTGATATAAAAACATTATGAAGACCATTTTCAATACCAAAATAAAAGAAAATTAAAACATGGTATTTATTTTTCTTTTAAAAAAAAGGTATGGCTTGTAGAGGAAGCCGAAACTCAAATAATGGTCACGATAGCAGTGAAGTCATTGTCACCGCATACGTACGACAAAAATGTTCCCTTTTGTCGTTTAGTAAACACTTCCTATAAAAAATATTTCTTTAGAATAAATGTAAAAGTCAAAGGGGTTTATACACCGTATAAAATAAGGTTGTGTATAAAACAAAATATGCCTCAATGAAAGGAGATTGAGACGAAGTCCCATACCTCGGGTCCGACTTGACTCGGTCATTCTTTAATCTCCTGAATAATAAACTTGAGTTAATTTATACTTGTTTAAGAACCTTTTTCAAGTTCATTATTCCTTTTATATCACTTATTTCCATGTCATTAACACTATGTAATTATTTAAGTTAATAACGGTCGTTTTAACGATCATTGGTACTTGAGTAAAAAATAAACCGTTTATAATTACAAGTTGTTCATGTATCCATTATATACAGAATTATAATCATGATGTATATTTCTTATATATCATATATATCTAGTATATACATGAATTTATAATATTATATAATCATTTAGAGGTAAGATATGAAATGCACCGTTCATGGAGACGGTAAGCCGTACGTACGCATGGACGCTACTTTCATTTCTATTTCGTATTTTATAGAATGGAATAATAATGATATAAAGGTATATTATAATTCCAGTATAATATAATATATAATATCATAGTTCCATCCCTTATACGTCCCACATATGGTATTTAACGAATCAAATCACTTTGAGGGGGCGGTAGTCCGCACTTCCTTAAATGAAGATATCACGTTTACCCATAATGGAAACCATAAAGGTATGCCCAAAATGAAAAATACAGAATCTTAAGGAAAACATAAACATATTATATATCATATAAAAATATAGTTACATCTTAATGGTCACCTTTGAAGTTGTTAAAAGAATGTTGAACAATCATCGTTTCGGGAGGCATAAATTCACCATCCACGGAAACAGTATGTTCTTTAACCATTAGATGTAGGTGTGTGTAAGTGTAGCCCGAATACTTATTATAAAAACATCCTAGTATATTTAAGATACTGGAGTTGTTAGAAAAGAAATGAATAAAAAGAGTTATGGGGTTGCAGAGGAAAAATAAAACAAAAGGACTCAAGTGAAGACATTACCTTAAAATCGGGTGACTCCCTTTGGATTGAGCTCAAAGGCTTATTTGGGAAGACTTCTGCCAAAAGTGAGGCTTCAAGGAGTAAGAGAAGGATGTGGAGAGACAAAATGGGCAGGGGTTGTCCAAGCCAAAGGCTTTGGGAGTGTGGGTAAGGAGGTAGAGGTGGGGGCCTTTTATAAGAGGAGAGGAGGGGCACTCTTGGAAAGTAAGGAAATGTTACTTTATTTTAAAATGATTTTCGGATTCAAAAGGTCCCACATTGATACAATTCAAGGGTAAGGTGATAAGGGTTCTAAATACACCCATCAAATAGGTTTTGGACATGTGTAGTTCATATATTTTACATTATCATTTCATTTTATTTAAATCCATTATTAATGAGGTAATCGTTGCATCATCATGATGTCATAAATAATTTAATATACTTAAAGTCTAAAAATTATAAAAAAATACTATGATGTAGGAAATATTTTTATCTTTCCAATTACTATTTATAATCAAAAATCTAACTTGTATAACCCTATGTAAAATTTTTTTTAGTAAAACATCTCATGTTTGTGTCATTTTTACTTTAACATTAAATAAAAAATTATTTATGTCATTTCCCTACCAAAGTGGCTCCATGGGGTCCCCAAGTTGACCCATGGATTTTCTTGGTCGGCCATGACACATCCAATGAGGGTAGGAGATGTTTCAAGCTCATCTCATATTATTAAAACATTATTTTTACCTTAAACTACACTAATTACCACTAATCGCGATTAAAACTTAATAAGTTACTATTCACCAAAAAATTATTTTAATCCCATTGAACCACATTTTACTTATTAATGAAAACCATGTATGTCAGATTTTTTAAATTCAAAACACAAAGATGGAAAAATTTCATTTAAACGGAAAATCAGTTTTTATAAGTACCACTTAGTGATTTCACTATTCATCAAAAATTGAAGTTTTTCAGAAAATTACCAAAAATTCACCCTAAGCTATATTTGATATTCCGAATTCAAAAATGTTGTCTATTTTACAAAATTCAAAACATGTAAGTTGCATTAATTAATTTAATAACTAATTCCCGCTGTCATGACAAATAGCGTGTTTTTATGAAACAATAAGTATCAAAAGATTGACACTAGTTTAAGTCCAATTTCAAAGTGAAATTGATTCCAATGACCACCATTGGATAAAATGGTAAAAATATATTATAATTTCACTTCAAAACCAATTCAAAAGATATTCTAATCATATAAATACATTAGATTAAAAAGAGGTTTTGAATTAAAATACAACAATTTTCACTATTCATTAAAAAAAGATCTTTATCGGAAAAATACCAAAAATTCACACAAAGTATATTTTGATGTCCCAATCATAAATAATAAGTTTATTTTGAAAAACATAGCTTATAAAATTGTCAAAAGATAGATTTGAAAAGGGTTTTCCATCAAAAGGTAGTAAAACAATCTTTTAAGAATATTAGTGTATTCCATGCATAAGATTGAATTTATTTTCATTTTAAGTCTCTAAAAAACTATCTTACTCATTAATAGACATAGATAAAAATATCTATTATTCATTACTTACATGGGATGTTACATCCTTCCCCCCTTTAGAAAATTGTATCCCCACAATTTATTTACTTATCGAATAAATGGGGGTACTTATCCCTCATTTCATTTTCAGATTTCCATGTTGCCTCTTCCATCATGTGGTTTTTCCACAAAACCTTTACCTGATTAATCACCTTATTCTGTAACACTTGATCCCTGTGGTCAAGAATCTGGACCGGTTGTTCCTCATAAGATAGGTTCTCTTCCAGCTGAACTACCTCTGCACTCAAAACATGAGATGGATCTGGAATGTACTTTCTCAACATCGAAACGTGAAAAACATTGTGTACCTGAGATAAACTCGGAGGTAAATCCACCCAGTATGCAACTGATCCAACTCTCTCCAAAATTTCATATGGTCCAATTAACCTTGGACTCAACTTTCCTTTTGTACCCAAATCGCATCACACTTTTCCATGGTGAGACTTTGAGAAAAACATGATCACCTACCTCAAAAGATAGATCCTTCCTCCTATTGTCTGCATAACTCTTCTGCCTACTCTAAGCTGTTCTCATGTGTCTCTGTATCAGCTGAACTTTTTCTGCCAACTCTTCTAACAATTCTGGTCCCATCAACTTCCTCTCACCCACTTCATCCTAGAAAGCTGGAGTTCGACACCGCTTCCCATATAATGCCTGAAATGGTGCCATCTGTATACTAGAATGAAAACTGTTATTATATGAAAATTCAACCAAAGAAAGATGTTGGTCCCAACTTCCCTGATAATCCATCGAACAAGCTCATAGAATATCCTCCAAGGTCTGAATTGTTCGTTTTGACTGCCCATCTAATTGATGATGAAAAGCTGTACTAAAATTTAATTCAGTACCCAACGACTTCTGAAGGCCTTTCCAAAAGTTATAAGTGAACCTGGGATCACGGTCAGATACAATGGAGAGAGGACCTCCATGTATCCTGACTATCTCTTTAAGATAAAAACAGGAAATTTGATCTAGGGAAGAAGCATCTCGTATAGCAAGGAAATGAGCAGATTTAATCAAGCGATCAGTAATAACCCAGATTGCATTATTACCTCAAGGGGTCTTCGGCAATCCCACAACGAAGTACATGGATATATTCTCCCATTTCCACTCTGGCACTGGTAAAGGCTGAAGCATCCCTTTCGGTAACTGCCACTCTGCTTTAACCTGTTGACATGTCAAACACTTCACAGTAAAATCAACAATATCTCTTTTCATTCCATCCCACCAGTAATACTCCCACAGATCTCTGTATATGTTAGTAGTGCCAGGATGAACTGAAAACGGAGAACTATGAGCTTCACATAACAACCCTCTCTTCAACTATGAATCACAAGGCACACACAATCTCTTCCCTAATCTCAAAACACAATCATTATCAATGTTGAATTCGGGCAACTTACCTTTCTGAACCAGCTCTACCTTTTTCTGTAACTCAGTGTCTTGCTTCTGTGCTTGCTTGATTCTGTCTGATAGAGATGATCTCACTGATACCTGAAACAAAACAGAATAACTTCCTGCTCCAACAACTTCTATTCCAAAGTTCATCAAATCCTTAACCAAAGGATCACCTTCTAAACACAACATTGTTAATGAAGAATTACTTTTTCGACTGAAAGCATCAGCCACTTTATTTTCTTTTCCTGGATGGTAATGAATTGTATAATCATAATCCTTGATTAATTCCATCCATCTCCTCTATCTCATGTTCAACTATTTCTGAGTGAATATATAATTTAAACTTTTGTGATCAGTATATATTTCACACCTTACTCCATACAAATGATGCCTCCAAATTTTTAAAGCGAAAACAACAACAGCTAATTCCAAATCATGTGTAGGGTAATTTACCTCATGAGTTTTCAACTGCCGTGAAGCATAAGAAATTACCTGATCATTCTGCATTAGGACGCAACCAATTCCTTTCAATAAAGCATCACTGTATATAGAAAACTCACCATTCCTGGAAGGTAGTGCCAAAAATGGAGCATTCACCAATCTTCTTTTCAACTCTTGAAAACAATCATCACATTCTTTTGTCCAGATAAACTTAACACCCTTCCGAGTTAGCTTAGTCATTGGACTAGATAACCGTGAAAAATTTCTAACAAACCTTTAGTAATAGCCTGCCAAACCAAGGAATATATGAATCTCAGTTACATTTGTGGGTCTTGTCCAGTCTTCCACAACTTTTGTTTTTGCAGGATCAACAATTATCCCATCTTTAGAAACAATGTGACAAAGGAAAGAAATTTGTTGCAACCAAAACTCACACTTGCTGAATTTCCCATACAATTTCTTTTCTTTTAAGGTTTTTAAGATAACCCTTAAATGTCTTTCATGCTCCTCTTTACTCTTAGAAAACACCAAAATATCATCAATGAAAACCACCACAAACTTATCCAAGAACTCATGGAAAATTCTATTCATTAAGTCCATGAATACAACAGGTGCATTGGATAGCCCAAAAGGCATTAATACAAATTCATAATGGCCATATCTTGTACGAAACACAGTCTTCGGAACGTATGCTTCCTTTACCTTCAGCTGATGGTACCCCGATCGCAAGTCAATCTTTGAAAAATTCTGAGCTCCCTGGAGCTGATCAAACAAATCATCGATATGAGGCAAAGGGTTTTTGTTCTTAACAGTGATGTTATTCAAGGCTCTATAATCAATGAAAAGTCTCATTGAACCATATTTCTTTTTAACAAATAAAATAGGAGCACCCCATGGTGATGTGCTAGGTCGAATGAAACCTTTCTCTAATAAATCTTGCAATTGCTCCTTCAACTCTAAAAGTTCAATTTGAGCCATTCGATAAGGGGGTTTTGAAATTGGCTTAGCATCAGGAACTAAGTCAACAGTAAATTCAACTTCCCGATCTGGTATTATTCCAGGCAACTCATCAGGAAAAACATCAGGATACTCATTTACCACTGGCACATCATTAATCTGAACAGTTCTTTTATTTTCAATGATGTGTGAAAGGTAACATTAATTTCCATATTTTACAAGTTTCTCGGCCTCTTGATAAGTTATCAATAGTAAGGGTTCATTCTTGTACACAAACTGAAAGTCTTTCTGAAAAGAAACTTTTTTAGCTCTACAGTCAGTCTTAGCATGGTAAATAGAGAGCCAATCCATACCCAGGATAACATCAAACTCTACTAGAGGTAGAACAATAAGGTTTGCAATTAGGTTTTTTACACATATAAGGATATGAAGATTCTAATAAATTCTTTTTGCCTCAACATTTCCACCAGGTGTTTTGACCAAAAGTTCAGGAGTCATTTCTTGAGATGGTATTCCCATTTTACTAGAAAAGTTTTCAGAGATGAAAGAATGTGTAGACCCCGAATCAAACAACACACTGGCATAATCTGAAAAAACAAACAAAGTTCCTGATACAACTTCATTTGATGGCCCGACATCTGCTGAAGTAGTTGCAAAGGATTTCACCACCCCTTTCTGCTTGTAGTCTAACTGCTTCCCATCACTCAAGCTCTTTGTCGGACACTCGTTTGCATAGTGACCCATCTCATTGCACTTATAACATTTCACTAACTTTAAATCAAATTTGGTCTTACCTTCATCTTGATCCTTTTCAGTGCAATCACGAGACTTATGTCCCATATTACCACATTGGTAGCACTTTCCAGAATTCAGAAGACATTCCCCAGCATGCCTTTTGCCACATTTATCACAAACTGGAAACTTAGTTGTCTTACCATCATACTTTTATGAATAATTCTTACCTTTCTCCTGCCACCTCGGTCTCTTCTTCTGTTGGTTGTTATAGAACACTTGATCATCAGCAAACTCCATTTCCACCTTCTCAGCACATCGAACAAGCTTTTCATAACTTTTAAACTCATGAGAAGCTAATTCCCTTCGATATTTTGGCTTTAATCCTGAGTAAAAACGATTGATTTTACTATCAAGGTCTCAGATAAAATTTGGAGCATACCTTGCCAATCGAGTGAACCTTTCTTCATAGGTAGCCACTGATTCTTCCTCTTGCCTTAATTCCAAGAATTTATTTTCTATCCTAAGTCGAACAGCCTTAGGAAAATACTTCTCAAGAAACATACCTTTGAATTCATCCCAGTCAAGAGCATCAATCTCATCAGCGTCCCTGATATTTTTAACCATAGACCACCACTGATCTGCCTCACCCTCCAAACGGTAAATAGGAAGACTAACCTTTTGATTGTCTGAACACCCCATGACTTCGAAAATCTTATCCAGTGCTTTAATCCACCCTTCAGCTAACATAGGGTTAGATGATCCTCTGAATGATGGGGGATGTTGCCTCATGAAATGTTCCACCACTGACATGTTCCTCTGCGGTTGATCTGGCTGATCTCGTGCATGGATACCACCGCCATTTATCTCTTGAGTCAACTGCGCCATTACTGCAACAAACTGTTCAGTTCCAATTCTGACCATCTCAGGATGCTGATTCGGAAGGTTATTTCCTTCTGCATTCCTTCCTAGCACTGCTTCCCTATTTCCTCTGCGGAAAACCATTCTGAACAAACATGTCTTAGATGAAGCAACATGGTAATCTTCAAATACTATATCACTTCAATTTGACCATAAAAAAAATATATTTTTGGATAATCATTTAATAGAATTATAACTCCTAAAGTTATCTAAACCGACCTTTGATACCAACTATAAGGCCCCAGCCTTAAACCTTACTTAATCTTGAGTTATTACAAGATTACACATTGAGGATCTTTTCGGGTTTATAGTTTTATAGAATTAGATCATAAAACTTGCATTACATTCCACATATAAACAAAGTGGTTACATAAAGATAGTATTATTCTTTCCCATCAATGGAAAAATATTTAAAATAAAACATGGATTCTTTCTTGACACTTCTTTGACACTATCATCATCTCATGTACCTTTCCCTTGACCTGTGAAAAAAATTTCAAAAAAACTTGGGATGAGCATAAAAATCTCAGTAAGGGATATAAAAATATGGAAGGGAAACATGGGTACATATATACAAAAGAATGAAATCATACTTTACCCATAAAACATAAGAACTTTAACATACCTCATCAAATCATGAATAAATCATAGAAATCATAAGACATAAAGGTAACTTGAGGCATTCATAACATTCTTACATAGGGAGTAACCCTCTTGGTTATGTTTGGAATACCCATCACAGTATATTCCCTAAATCTCTTCGGAGAAACCTTAACATTTCACTCCTTTGCGTTACCCAATGAATTGGAGAGCTATATTGGGCTCACCCGCCCTTAGTTTATCACGGAACCACCCGTCTTCATAATAATGCCCAAGAACCTCAACATAACCGTATCACATAAAACATGCATAAAGGAAACACAACATTTCCACCTTTCAATCACAAGATATCAATACAACACATTGATATAAAAACATTATGAAGACCATTTTCAATACCAAAATAAAAGAAAACTAAAACACGGTATTTATTTTTCTTTAAAAAAAAGGTATGGCTTGTAGAGGAAGCCGAAACTCAAATAATGGTCACAGCGGCGTAGAAGTTGTTGTCGCTGCATACGTACGACAAAAACATTCCCTTTTGTCATTTAGTAAACTCTTCGTATAAAAAATATTCCTTTTGAATAAATGTAAAAGTAAAAGGGTTTTATACACCGTATAAAATAAGGTTGTGTATAAAACAAAATATGCCTCAATGAAAGGAGATTGAGACGAAGTCCCATACCTCGGGTCCGACTTGACTCGGTCATTCTTTAATATCCTGAATAATAAACTTGGGTTAATTTCTACTTGTTTAAGAACCTTTTTCAAGTTCATTATTCCTTTTATATCACTTATTGCCATGTCATGAACACTATGTAATTATTTAAGTTAATAACGGTCGTTTTAACGATCATTGGTACTTGAGTAAAAAATAAACCCTTTGTAATTAGAAGTTGTTCATGTATCCATTATATCCAGAATTATAATCATGATGTATATTTCATATATATCATATATATATAGTATATACATGCATTTATAATATTACATAATCATTTAGAGGTAAGAAATGAAATGCACCGTTCATGGAGACGGTAAGCCGTACGTACGCATGAAGGCTACTTTCATTTCTATTTCGTATTTTATAGAATGGAATCATAATTATATAAAGTTACATTATAATTCCGGTATAATATCATAGTTCCATCCCTTATACGTCCCACATATGGTATTTAACGAATCAAATCACTTTGAGGGGGCGGTAGTCCGCACTTCCTTAAATGAAGATATCACGTTTACCCATAATGGAAACCATAAAGGTATGCCCAAAATGAAAAATACAGAAGCTTAAGAAAAACATTAACATATTATATATCATATATAAATATAGTTACATATTAATGGCCACCTTTGAAGGTGTTAAAAGAATGTTGAACAATCATCGTTTCAGGAGGCATAAATTCACCATCCACCAAAACAATATGTTCTTTAACCATTAGATGTAGGTGTGTGTAAGTGTAGCTCGAATCCTTCTTATAAAAACATCATAGTATATTGGAGATACTAGAGTTGTTAAAAAAGAAATGAATAAAAAGAGTTTAGGGGGTTGGAGAAGCAAAATAAAACAAAAGGGCTCAAATGAAGACATTACCTTAAAATCGGGTAACTCCCTTTGGATTGAGCTCAAAGGCTTCCTTGGGAAGACTTCTGCACAATGTGAGGCTTCAAGGAGTAAGAGAGGGATGTGGAGAGACAAAATGGGCAGGGGTTGGACGAGCCAAAGGCTTTGGGAGTGTGGTTAGGGAGGTAGAGGTGGGGGACTTTTATAAGAGGAGAGGAGGGGCACTCTTGGAAAGTAAAGAAATGTTACATTATTTTAAAATGATTTTCGGATTAAAAAGGTCACACATTGATATAATTCGAGGGTAAAGTGATAAGGGTCCGAAATCCACCCATCAAATAGGTTTTGTACATGTGTAGTTCATAGATTTTACATTATCATTTCATTTTATTTAAATCCTTTATTAATGAGGTAATCGCTGCATCATCATGATGTCATAAATAATTTAATTTATTTAAAGTCTAAAAATTATAAAAAAATAATATGATGTAGGAAATATTTTTATCTTTACAATGATTATTTATAATCGAAAATATTACTTGTATAACCCCATGTAAAAATTGTTTTAGTAAAACATCTCATGTTTGTGTCATTTTTACTTTAACATTAAATAAAAATTATTTATGTCATTTCCCATCCAAAGTGGCTCCATGGGGTCCCCAAGTGGACCCATGGATTGTCTTGGTCAGCCATGACACATCCAATGAGGGTAGGACATGTTTCAAGCTCATCTTATATTATTAAAACATTATTTTTACCTTAAACTACACTAATTACCACTAATCGCGATTAAAACTTAATAAGTTACTATTCACCAAAAAATTATTTTAATCCCATTGAACCACATTTTACTTCTTAATGAAAACAATGTATGTTGGATTTTTAAAATTCAAAACACAAAGATGGCAAAATTTCATTTAAACGGAAAATCAGTTTTTATAAGTACCACTTAGTGATTTCACTATTCATCAAAAATTGAAGTTTTTCAGAAAATTACCAAAAATTAACCCTAAGCTATATTTGATATTCCAAATTCAAAAATGTTGTCTATTTTACAAAATTAAAAACATGTAAGTTGCATTAATTAATTTAATAACTAATTCCCGCTGTTATGACAAATAGCATGTTTTTGTGAAACAATAAGTATCAAAAGATTGACACTAGTTTAAGTCCAATTTCAAAGTGAAATTGATTCTAATGACCACCATTGGATAAAATGGTAAAAATATATTATAATTTCACTTCAAAACAAATTCAAAAGATATTCTAATCATATAAATAAATTGGATTAAAAAGAGGTTTTGAATTAAAATACAACATTTTTCACTATTCATTAAAAAATGAACTTTATCGGAAAAATACCAAAAATTCACACAAAGTATATTTTGATGTCCCAATCATGAATAATAAGTTTATTTTGACAAACATATCTTATAAAATTGTCAAAAGATAGATTTAAAAAGGGTTTGCCATCAAAAGGCAGTAAAACAATCTTTTAAGAATATTAGTGTATTCCATGCATAAGATTGTATTTATTTTCATTTTAAGCCTCTAAAACACTATCTTAATCATTAATAGACATAGATAAAAATATCTATTATTCATTACTTACATGGGATGTTACACCTATAGCTTTCTAGGGACTATTGATTAGCAAAGAGTAGAAATATCTCACAATTTAAAAGTAATTAGCTTATATTAACAAAAAAAGATGCAAATATAAATTAAGAAATACAAAAAAAAAACTAAATATATTTATAAATTATTAATTTAACTACATTCAATGCATACATAGAAAATAAGTACAAGTACACACCACATGGTAAACATATGGGAAACAATGTATCTGAAAATATCTTAAAGAAAAACACTGAGAAGACACTACTTATTGAAATTATTTATAGAAAAAATTCATTCCATGAAATTTATTTCCACCATAACTAATTTCTAAAACTAACATTCATCCCTTAAAATCGATACAAATTCTCTTTGAACAATCCATGATTTCTCTACATCTTCCAAGAGAATCTCTGATCCAATGCATCTTCTGTACACAATAAAACACATATGGAGACAAGGATTGTGGATGGGTGAGTATTAAAATACTTATTAGTAATCCCCAAAAAACCCAACAAAAATAGAAGAAACAAGTCATTTAATCTCTAGTCACATAACGTAATTTGGAAGAGGACAAAGGGGCTGAACTAGAACACCGTGTCAGTTCAAAGTTCCTAATACCAAATTAGATATGTGTGAAAAAATAGAAAGAATAATACATATTTTCTTAAGCACCAAAAGTCATATGTACATAGTTAAATATGGATTATATATGATACAATCTATATATGTCATATTATATGCATAAAAAAAGATCTTTGAAAATTAAATAACCTATAAAACTTGAAGCTGATGCTAGCTATGTGCCACATCATGATGGTTTCCCCTAGGGTGATGAGGAATCACAAGACCCATAAAAGTATATACTATAAGTACTTCAAAAAAACACTCCATCATCCAAATATATGAAGTGGATCCCACTCATTGCTGAATCATGATCATCACGTGAGGGAGTATCGCACCCTCTAAAACATTAATAACAAACCACCAATCATATATTTGGCTATCAACACCAAGAAACCTATGTAGCTTCACAAATTTTAAAAATTGAAAACCATGAATTTATGGAATACACCTAAATTATAGATATGGGATTGTGACCTGAGCCATAGGGGGATACATGACTGTATATATATTGATCTATAGGTTGAGGATCACATGATTGGGAAAATTGGTTGGATATTTGATGCTTTCCTAGGGATGTGATAGAAAATAATAACCATGATCCAATGGGTGAATACTTGACTATATCCATAAACAACCCATAGTTTTATTTAAAGATGAATGGAGACATGAATTGGTCACCCAATTCATGCCCAAAGGAAATTTATTAAAAAAAAAGTATTACAATGCATGATCAAGGTGTAACGAGTTTACACCAACCTAAAAATAAGAGCAATATGTGATGAAAGTTAAAAAACGGGCAGACAACTGCTCACTCAAACTGACTAAAACCTCATGCCTTCTAGTAAGAAATCACATTAGACCAAGAGTGAAGAAACTCTAAGAAAGCTTCAATTCCTTATGAAATGTTGTCATTAAGAAGCAAGAGAGAAGAGAACCAAAATAGGAGACAACCAAGTTGGTGTAAATCCTTTCCCTACCAACATCCATGATTGGGGGTAAGAATGCTCTTGCCATTATGCTTATACCCATTATCAAATATCCGATGCTAAAGAGAAAACCTGTTTTTACTAAATCAAACTACCTCATTTCTATTGAAGATAGGTATACCATCTTGTTTTATGTGAAAAAACACTTAGTATTTACTATTCACATACACAAATCGGACACTTGATCACGGTGATATAAAGGGTCACATAGACTAGAAGAGTACACAAAGTACTCCATTGGGTTAAACAACATGTGAAGAATACAAGGTACTCAACATGTACCCATATTCTCAAAATCATGTAGCCCGTAACTATACAGTGTTTCCTTTAGATTAGACCAAATGTAAACAACATATCCGACCTTGGTGTGTACTACCACCAATGGAATGTCATGTAGGATATGCACTGCATTTATCCTGAATACACTCTAAGTGGTTTTGGGTGTCCATGATTTCTATACATGGTGTGCATACCCTTAATAAACAACCTAAAATATTAAAAACACTCAAAAAATTATCTCTATATCCATGGGATCACATGACATGTGTTATTATGAATTATATGCCGTGTAGTAGGATTTTCTTCCAGTTTTCTAGACATGCTGATCTACTTTCTTTTACTACTTATATTCACCTCCTTCCACCTTGATGAACCATCCAATATAAACCAAATATGTCTTAGGGTTATTCTTATCATAAAATCCTTTTTTTATCATCATATTCTGTGAATCTAGAATTATCCCATCACACAAGAACTCTAAATGGATTCCAGTGGTTGTTCTTTACTATTGTCTCCCCTGAATCACTATCATTTGCACCCAAAATCATAACCACACTGATATGAGTCATCCCAAGGACAAATAGTTGACATAAATAATTATCTTATAGTAATAATTCATCAAGTGATATTCATATAATGAATTATTGTGGCCTATTCCGGTACCATCCATCCAACCGATCATCGATTTTATATGAAAAACGCATGAGCCTTAGAAACTATCAAGGGAGGATAATCAAAAGGGAAGTAATGAATTGAAAAGTTAATTTCAAAAAATCAATAATTATACAGAATAAGGATATAATTAAAGGAAATCATCCCCACATTGATGGTGGATTTCCAATGGTTCAATTCCCCTACAACAACCAGATGATTCGGTCAACACTATCTTTGTAGATCTTATCTCGACCATCTGAGATATTATCACCCACCACCATGATCCAACTCTCCAAATATCTCACTATAATTACGAATCTCTATGGTGGTGCGAATTATGGAAGTGGATAACCATAAGAAAGAATCATAACAATGATTAAATAGTGTATTTTTTGGGTCCTCTATCAGTTAAACCAATTTATTAATAAATTAAATTTCTTCATTTATTCAACTTTGATAGAGAACGCCTAAGAGTCAAAATGAAAACCAAAATAACATATATAAAAGAGTAAACACCCAGTTATTAACTCAACCATGTTTACAATTTTTTATATGAGGCCCTTCTTAAGTGATATAATCATTTTTTAGAAATTTATTTGTATGGACTATAAATAATATAATATTTTCATTATATTATTTATAAAGAATTATGGTAATCATTTTTCCATGAAGGCTTAACTAGTGGGTAGAAACATAATATGTGTATAATAAAACCATCAAAAAATATTCTTGAGGCTTTTTGATATTCATAAAATAACCTTTTTACCCATGGGGAGGTCGTAAGACTCTAATGACTCAAAATGGAGCTTTTTCACCCTTGAAAAAAAACAAGGTCTTCACAAATATTTCCCCAACATTAGTATATCTTCATAAACTAAAATAAAATTTCCTTCTATTATCCTCTATATTTAAAATAAAATCAATGGTTTTTTATTTAGTGGTGATATTGATCATTCCAAAGCAACGAGTCATGTATTAATCATCTTGAAGTATATGTGAGGTAGATCGATATAGAAAACAATATATAATAAAATAATCAGAAAAATATTCAAATAATAATATAAAATTTGTTGCCAATTTTTAATGAATAAATTCTTCAATAAGATTTATCAAGATATTTCCTTTACCTAGCTCAACTAATGGATTAAGAATGTTTACGTATAATCATTATTCTACTATATAACTTTTACCTTACACTATGTATCAAACTAAACATGATTAAAGGTATGAAAAATATTAGAACCGTACCTTTCTATTGTTAGGTTATGAGTTGCACACCCATCAACTTTCTTAGTTTATCATAAGTCTATATCAGAATAGTTTTTTTAATATATCACTAAATTTATCCTTAGAAGAAAAAACTACATATTTAAATTTAATAATGACAACTTATTCCTTAAGAATTGATATTTAATGTTTAATTTAATTTTATCATGAATGTTTAAATTGACTTTTAGGTAAATTTATTACACTTTTATATTAAAATACCAAAACTACTGTATTATTATCATAAAAACACATATCTTTGAGTTGAGACTTCATATCATTCGTGCAGTTGATCATGATGTGACAACATACTCAAATTCAGTTGTATTTAAATTTATTTAGGATTGTTTCTTTATATGGTATTCCAAACATATTATGTTAATGAATATTGATACTACTTATTTGTAATTATAATAATCAACATGAAAAAAATTCATTATTTGTTCAACCATGTAATCCACAATATCATTTATTCTTAGATAATGAAACATAATATAATATGATCTTTATATAATTGATAATTATTTTCAAAGCCATTATTTAAGACTTATTCATATTGTATCAATTGTTTTATCACCTATGGATGTAATTAAAATATCTATCCTTGAAGCAATCAAGTTTAAGAAACTACCAGTATATTTATTTAATTATTTTTCATTGAAATATTTTCATTAATCACTGTTTATCAATTTTATACCATTTATAATTAGTGTTGAAACCCCTCTTGAATATTCAGTTCCAAATATTTTTGATGGGTCCTTGGTATATATTTTTATAGATAAAAACATGGAGAAAACATGGGCAATTTCTAAACCATAGAATAAATCCATCTCACCCTGAAAATCTAAAGTCTCTTCTACATTTTTAGGGAATATTATTCACACAATGTTTATTCATCATTAAAAAATAAGTTGTCATTAATATCTATAATAATAATGAGTTATTTAGTGTAAATATTCCTCATATACAAGTTCTTTTCTACTCTCCAACTTATGAATTTTAAATTGTTGAAATACTAATCATGCTTGAAATATCAAGATCACAAGGCTTTTTTCAACCCTTAAATAGTTTTTTTCAATTTTCATACCTTGATTCCATTCTATCAAGAATAAAAACATTAGGTTTCTTGATGCACACTTCCTCATTTTATATAAAATTATATATTGTGGACATGAAATCCATTTAATGACTTTTATTATTTATTTTCACTACAATGGAAATAAAGTCACCATTCGTGTTAAGTATAGCTACATGGGAAAAATGTTTCATTGAAATATATTCCTTAAACATGGGAATGACCCTTGAAATCCATCCAATCTTTATTTCTTTAAAACTTACATTTTTTCATTTATCTTTTTTCTAAAAACCTATTCTCAAAAAAATATGTTCTTATTTTAAGTTATAATTAAAATATCCCATGTATCATAATTTTTTGTTTATTTCAATTGTTTGTTCATAGACTTAATATATTCATTGAACTTTGAAGATTCATCAATAGTTTTGGGTTCAAACTTTTATGGTAAGTTAGTATTATTAGGTATTATAATTTTTCATCTTATTTGACTCCCTATATTCTAAAATTTATTTATTTTTCTATCATCAAAATTCTTTCTCAAACTAGAATTTTCTTTAGTGGTTCCAAAATTAATATAAAAATAATTAGAATTAGTAAAATTTATATTATCATTACCCATATCTTCATTCTCTTTATTTTTCAGAGCATGTGCAACAATGATCAAATCAGTCTCACCACCATCCATGATGGATTTTTTATCTCATCATCATTCTAAATGAATGTTACATTATTACATCCAACCATAATCATTATTTTTTTATTATATCATTTATAAGAACTTCTATATGGCGTATTTCTAAGAAATATTTCATCTTCATCTTTCTTATGAAAATTTCCATCACTTTTTCCTTTCCTCTTAATAATGAATAAAATTTAATACAATCTAAATTGTTTTAGATTTATGTTATCCTAGAAATTAATTTTATTCAAAGTTATATCAAAATTAATTCTAAAAAATAACCTGCTTTGAATGATTCTAGTAGGCGTAATGGATTCTATAAAAAAATACAGTTAAGTATCATACACAGTTAACAAGACTCTTTCCATATCAATCATATCCTTTTTCTTCCTTTCAGCTACTCAATTTTGTTGTGGAGTGTTTGGTGTGTTGAACTAATTAATAACTACATGTTTGTTAAGATGTTCTGATAACATTTTTTTAATATTCACTCCCATTGGACGATCTGTATTCTTTTCAAGGATAATTTTTGTTTTTAATAGTTAGTATTCTAAAACTTTTAAAATTCCTCAATGAGTGGAATTTATGAGTTATAAACATAATTTAAGTCATTTTAGAAAAAAAATCTAATAATTTGATGAAATACTTATCTCTTATTGTTGATTTATCACAGATAGGTCCACAAACATTAAATTTGACCAACTCCAATGGACTTTGGTTTTGAATTTCAACCCATTTGTTACTTTTATTTCTCATCTTCCCATTCTGAAGTTTATTACAAATGGTAATTGTATCTTTATTAAATGAAGGAATATTTATCACAACCTCCAATTTTTCCAATATTCTCTGCATCTTTTGGAAAATAGGATAAAGTCTTCTATGAATCAAGTTATTTTCAGAAGGCATGATAATGTAGCAATAAGTTTTAAATTATAAAACCTAATATAAATTTATATTTGGTCTTATTGATTTTGAAAAAACTTTTAATTTTTTTAAAATTTTTAATGATGTAACAATTATTACAAAATATCACTTCATTTCCATCATTATTATTTTTTGATATGATCATTGTGTTCTATTTCAACCAATTAATGAAAATAATGTTTCTAAAATTTATATGATTTTGGGAAGTTTTTTTCATTTCAATTACCTTGATCTTCGATGATATATCATTACCAATGGTAAGAAACCCCCTCATAAATTTCAACTCTTTCGGTTTTATTCAAATAACGTACCGTATGCGATGAGAAATCAAGTTAAATAATCTATGACCTCTCAGTTTTTCATACACAATAGGAATCTTCAATAATAAGTTATTTTTTTCAGTTTTTTTTCTTGTGAAAATTCTTCAACCAAAAATCATATCCAATTGATCCCATATAATATTAAGACACTCATATACATTTTTTCCTTCTTCATAACAACTTCTAAATACTTCTTTAAATTTTTAGAATATATTCTTTATCTCAAGTTTCTTCTCAAATTTATAATCCCTTTTTATGTCTTTTATTATTGTTATATCTCCCTTGGACCATTCTCTCTCCTTTTCTTGGTAGAGATATGTTATACCAGTAAATGCATAACTCTCCATGTTTTCAATATGAAATTCTCCTTTAAATAAATACTAGTGTGAATAGATTATTTCACACGTAACATTAAACTAAAAAAATTCATGACATATTAGATAAACATTACTAGAGAAATTATAAGAATAGTTTAAACTCTTTTAAATAAAAAGATAGCAATCAATTAAAAATGATAACATTAATTGGATTTAATATCAGAAAGTATTTTTTTCAAAGAACTATTTTTAAAAGTGTACTTTATTTTTCGGTTTAGACCATAAAATTCTTATTTTAATGCTCCTAAAATATGTTTATGTTTTTATTAAGGATTTTCATGTTTTTTTTAGAAAAAAGTTTACTAGTAAAAATTAAAAAAATTAATTATTGAGCTTACAATGCTGCCTTACCATGAAAATTCAAAGTGACTATATCACCTTACCACATTTTATACTTCAACTTACCACATTAACTATCTCCTTACTATGATGTAGGTGAATATTCTTTCTAAGTCATGAAGTGACTGTGCATTGAAGATTGAGCTTATCGTATTTAGAGAACTACCATACCACATGTACAATAAACCTTATGTGAGATGAAGTTGTACATAATATGTACCTAACGACATGAAAAAAACTACCCACCACATGAATAAATCAATTTACCATGTCGACATATTTATAATTATTCATAAAGTAATATATTGAAAGTGTATTTTAATATAGTGACTACATGAGGTAACAACTTACCACATTAATCCATAAACTTACAGTATATACAAATGAGATTATCGCATGAAGAGAGGAACTAAATGTGTAACCTTTCCAAATATAATAACCATCTTGAGTTGATATGAGCACAAATAACTATGCTCCAAGTGAAGACAACTTTCCATGTCGATCTTAGTACTGGAGAATTTAGAATCTCTAACATCTAGTTTTGAAGCCCTAAATACAGATCCAATGCATCTAAGAGAGAGTGATTATTCTTCCATGTTTATTTCTGATGAAGATATATTTAATATAAATATTAGATAATGTAGAAAGGTAAGTAGTACTGAAATTTGTTTCTCTTCCACATAGAATAATAGAGGATCTTTGACATGTGAACCTATGCTATAATGAATACTCTATGATGCTCTATTTTATAGAATATTCAGAAAAAACTATTATGAATAAATTAAAAGACTAAATACAAGATTAATAATCAATCAACAGTGATCATACTGATCTACAATAAATTTATATTATTCATTTCTCTTTCTATTTTGATTCTTGTAAAAAATTTCAGCAATGTTTTATATTTGTTGATTTATCTTTAAAAACACATTCTACTATAATAAAGTAGGGAATAATTGATATTCTCACAAATAATCTTATTTTTATTCTAATTAATAACTATGAAAGTGGTCCTACCTAGCATGGTATCTTTTTTAACCCACTAATTTTTTTTGGAAGATTATTTATTCCTAAATAATATCTTGAATAGTTTTTTTGTAAAACACAATCTTGGTTTTGGAATATTTTATTTTTCAATATAATTCTTAGCATTTGGTGAATTTTAGGTGGGAAAGATTAAGTCTCAACTTGATACTTAAACCATTGTTTAAATTTTTTCATGTGATTTTCTATTTTTTTTGTTTTAAATTTCAAATAAGTTTATATTTTTCAAAGAATTCAAAAAACATTACTTATATAGTTAGTATTAATTTGTGTTATATAAAGAGTTTGACTAAGTAACTTAGTTTAAAAAGTAAATTATTTAAAATTATATTTTAACTTATCGTTAATCCTATTTCTAAGTAACTATTTTAAATACCAAGTTTATATATTTCTATTATTTTGATTAACCAATAATTTTTATTAAATTGGAATATTTATGTTTTTAAATTGATTTCAAATAGAAATTTTATTGGAAAATAAATTCTCACCCCATTGAGTCATCCACTCCTACCAATATTTAATATCAAAGTATTTTCAAATATCTTTTTTACTTTGATTGAGTTGTATTTAATTATATTTAATATATTTCATTTTGAAAATTAATTCTTTGTGGATAAAAATAGACAAGAAGGAACTACCACTAATCTAAATTCTTATTTTAATGAAAATAATTACACTTAATGGAAGATACAAATGAAAATGAATATTTAAAGCAAAAGATTTTAAATTTGGCAGGTGATTTAGTATAAGTACGAAATTACTAAAACTGAGAGACATAGTTGGAGTGATCCTACCAAAACATATTATAAAAATAACTATAAATCTATGAATGTTTTTTATTGTGAATTATGAGATGGATAGTTTAATAAAATATCTTCCTACACTACTACTTATTTAGATTTGTTATACCCAAGATCTTTCTCATGAAGGAACTTAAAATATCAATGAAATGATCTTAAATACTTATATGGTAAAATATGATACTTTAAAAATGAAACATGATGAGCCTATTTATGATACGTATCTCAGGTTTAATGAAATTTTAAACATGATTCATTCTATTAGGAAACCAATTTCTACCACGGTTCAAGTGATGCGGCTGCTCCCATATTTACCAGATAGGTACATATGAACTTTAGTTTCAAAAAGTGAATTTTGTGACATAATAAAGCTACGAGTAAAATATATTTTTGGAAATATCATAAAGTATGAGGTTGAACTCAAAATAAATAGGTAATATGATGATGAACCAAAATAAAATTTCATTAGATTTCAAGAATTGTGATGAAAATAAAAAAGATATGATCTTGTCAGAATGTTCCAGCAATGAAGAATCCTCCTAAAATGATGAAGGGATGGCTCATTTAGCAAGATGATTTACGAAATTTCACAAAATAAGTATTTTTCAGAGAAATATAATTATATATAGAATTATAACAATGAAATAATGTGGAAAAATATTAGAAGAAAGATAATTCAACAAATGAAATAATATACTAATAATGAAAGAGAAAAATAATCATTAAAATAGAATTTTACAACCTAAAATATAAGAAAAATTATGAATAAAAAGGAAATAGATATAAAAATTATATGAATTCCACTTGTATTGACTCATAAGGTAGTATAGGTGATTCAAATTCTAGCAGAAAAGACAACACTGGTAAATCATATATGTGTTTTATGAAAAAAAACATCATAGTTATTAAATATTTTTCTTGAATCTTCTTCTTATAATTAAAATCATTCTAAGACTAAAAATGAATCTGAAAATATATCCAATGATAATTTATTTTAATATTGTAACACGATTGAAGAAAAATTTAATTAATTATAAGATAAATAATAAAGTTTCATGAAGTAGATGCAATGTCTGCTCACATTAAAATCAATCTTATTGTAGAGAATGAACATAATCCTCAAATGCTTAAAGAAAATAATGAGATGAAATTATGAAATGAACAACTAATTTTTTTATGAAATTTACTAATAGAGGAAAAACTCATACTCAGATTATTGGTAAACAACCAGCTCTAAATATACTATATGAACTAAATATCAACTAAAAAAGAGAAGAATTATTAAAAATAAAATTTATTCCAAATTCTAGTTTTGATAATTCAGTTAGTAATTATTACTCAATATAACCCAATAATGTTTTTATTTTTTAAATTTTATGGTATGTTTATAGGAAACTAGTTAAATAATTATGGATTCCTAAATCTCTTATTATTAACACTTCCGGACCCAAGAAAATATAGGTACCAAATTTTTTTTGCTTTAAATATATTTTGGTAACCTTCTTTAAATGTTAAAATAAACAACTATGGTTCTTGGATAGTGTATTCTATAGACAAAATAGTAGATACTACTCAAGTTTCAAAAACTTGATTAATTTGGATTTTCTTAATGTCACATTCAACCACAATTCCAAAGGGAAAATATTTGGCATTATAGAAATTGGTCACTATAATATACTTTTAAATTAAAAATTATTATTTCTAGATGTATCAAAATATAATCAAATTTCCATTTCACCATTATGTAATATTGGTTTTCATGTTATGTTGGAAAAAATTCTTATAGAGTTTTTCATTCTTAACTCTATTTAGTTTTTTACTTATGTGATAAATGATAATGTTTATCCTATAAATTTGAATTCTTTGTTTTCTAAAAAAAATTATTGTTTTAATTCCATTCACAATGAATCATGGATTTGGTATAGGAGAATAAACCATTTTAATATAAACTCACTTAGAAATCTAACTAGGAAATTTTTAGTTAAGGATATTCATAATCTATAATTCTTGATAGAAAAAGTTTTCAAACCATTTTAAAATTAAAATCGTCCTAAAATATATTTCAAATAAAATAAAGAAGTGTCAACTTCAAAAACATTAGAGTTAGTTCTCTTGGAGTTGTTTTTAACCTCTATATTTTTTAGTTTTGAAAGAAAACATTATACCTATGTTATAATGGATGATTATTTAAGACACACAAGGGTATAATTAATTTCTCCTAAAAGTGAAGCCCTTTCCCATTTTTCAAAAAATGAAAAATATTTAAAAAATATTAGTGGGATTAGAATTAAAACAATAAGAAGTGATCATTTCCATGATTTTGAAAACCAAGAGTTTGAATCATTATGATCCAAACATGGAAATTATCATAACATTTCTACTCCTTAGACCCACAATATAATTATGTAGTAGAGGGAATAAATAATACCCTTTAAGAAATTTCTTGTTCCATGATAAGTTAGTACGACTTACCTATTTATTTTTGGTAAAAAGATGTAAAAATTACTTGGTTTATAATTAATATAATTTTAATTTGAATTATCTTAAAGAATCCTGATTATGAATTCTATTATGATAGAAAACCAAAGGTTGATCACTTTATTGTATTTGGTTGTAAGGTATTTATAGTCAATAAATAATTGAATTTGGATAAATTTAATTCTCAGAGTGATCAAGGAATTTTTCTTAGATATTATACATAAAGTGAATCATATATGGTGTTTAATAAAAGGATAAATTTTTTGGAAGAATTTATAAATTTCAAATCTGTTGAAAAAGATCCATATAAGCCTAAGAAATATTTATAAATTCTCGAGGGTGAAAAATCTAGTCTATATTTGAATGGTATAATAGGTGAAAATTCTTCCCAACCTCCTGTAATAAACTTACCTAGTCCGGATGAACAGATTGAACCCAAACCTGTAGATGTGGATGATTTTTTGAAAACATATATTACTAGATCTATTAGGACTAATAGACATATTACCTTAGATAATGTTGTAGGAGACATAGAAAAAGTAACTTAGGCAAGTGATTCTCTAATAAATCACACTGAACATCAAGCTTTATTTTCTCATATTTAACCTAATAATATCACATATGCAAATAATGATGAGTTATGGGTAATGTAAACCAAAGAAGAAATTAATCAGTTTAAAAGAAATAGATTTTGGGTTCTAGTTGAAAGTCCCAAATACTAACTTACTATTGGAACTAAATGGGTGTTTATTAATAAGGTTAACGAGTTATAAACAATAATAAGAAACAAAGATAGATTGGTTTCATAAGGATGTAATCAAGAATGAATAATTTATTATTAGGAAACCTTTACACCAATAGCTAAAATTGAATCCATCAGGTTGTTTCTTTCATATGTAAAATATTTGTATTTCAAACTATATCAAATGGATTCCAAGAGTGAAGTATTAAATGGTTATATTGTTGAGGTTGTTTTTGTAGAACACCTATATGGATTTAAAATACCTCACTTTCCAAATAATATTATTAAATTAAAAAAAATATTTAAATGGTTTAAAACGAGCTCCAAGGGCTTGTCAAGATAGGATCAGATCATTATTTTTCAAAAGTAATTACTAAATGTATTGTTCAACCTACTTTATTTATCAAAATAATTTTAAAAGTTGTTTTAGAAGTACAAATTTCTATTGATGATATAATTTTTGGAACTTCAAGAAATTATTTATGTGTTGAATTTTCAAAAATGATGCAAAGTGTATTGGAAATGAGTTTGATGGGTGAACTTAAATTATTTCTTGGTTTTTTAAGATTTCTCATAATAGAGACCGTATTATTTTAAATAAAATAAATTACACCCAATATATTTTAATTTTTTTTGGAATGGGTAGTGCTAAATGTAGTGATAATCCTATAAATACTAGATTCAAGTTGGATCTTGATGAAACTAGGAAAGACTTGAATGGATATTTATTATACTTAGTTTCTAAGAGGACACATATAATTTTAAGTATGTGTATGTATGATAATTTTCATTCAAATTAAAAATTTTCACACATACTAGTTATGAAAATAATTTTCATATACCTAAAAAATAAAATCAAATTTGGATTTCTTTAATACAAAGGAGAAATGTTTGATTTGGTTAGTTATTGATATGTTGATTTTAGAAGTTGTAAGTTAGATAGAAAAAGATATTCTATAACATGTAAACTTTTTGGAAAGTCTTTAGTTTCATAGTATGAAATATAACTCTTTGGCATTATCGAATACTGAAGCTGAATACATAGCTTGAGGAATTTTTGGTGTAAAAATTCTATGGATGAAACATACATTTCTAGATTATGGACATCAACTTTAAAATGTTCCTATAAATTGTGATAATACAAGTGTGATAAAAATTTGTAATAATCCAATATAAAATTCATGAACAAATATTATTGATATAATACATCACTTTATGAGTGGTAATTTGGAAAAAGGTGATATAACACTAGAATTCATTTGTACCAAAAATCAATTTTCTGATATATTTACAAATCCTTTGAATATTGAAATAGTTAATTATGTTGAACGTGGATTGTAAATGATAAACTAAGTCTATTTTTATTTAATTTAGTCATTGTTATTAATTCCTATGTAAATTTTTATAACTTCTATTATATGATCATTTCAAGAAGTAACCGTGAGTATATACTCACAAGATCACTATGCTTACCATCGAAACCTATTTATACGGTAAGTACATTTCATGAACATCTTGGCCATACAGTTAGCATACCTACCAGTGTTTATGTTTATAATTACTACCATACATATGTTATCTATAGATATATTGTTAGCAGTCTTACCATGTCAATTTAATTTTATTTTTTTTCATGAAAATATTTGAATAGAATTTATTTTAAGTTTATTATTATTTTAATCATTATTTTCTTAAAAATTAAATTTGAATTTTAATTTAAACCATTACTTGTATTTTCTTTTAGATGTCATATACCCTTTAAAGAAACTATGATCAAATAAAAATTTCCCTTATTGAGCCTCTCTCCCTTCCAAATAGAACCTCTTTATTTTACCATATAAACCTTATGGGATTTCAAATCAAATATGAATTCGGAGGATAAAGTGAATGCCAGAAACTAAATTTCCTATTCAGTTTTATCCTTTAAAGAAGTTGAAATCTAGATCGAGCGCATTAGTGAAGATGAAGAATTCAAATATCATTGATCATCTATTTTCAAAGGAAAAAGAAATTTATGCACAATGGTTGAAATTGATCCAATCACTATTTTTAAATGCAATTCAAGAACACATAAGGGCCAATTGGTTTAAAGAAAAGGGTAAGCATTTCTATTTAAATCTATTCAAGGATTTTATGTGGAAATTATGTTAGTCCCTAGATAGAACAGGAATATAGTAAAAGCGAGGATAAATGGTGATTTTTTTGAATTATCTTAAAATCTAAAGGAAAAGTATTCGACATCCTCATAAAGTATAATATGATGATTATGAAAGTTCATTTCTTATTAATCATCTGATTTCCAAGTTTCGTAATTCCTTAGATGAGCTCACAAGTAAAATAACTCCCTCGAGGCTGTTATCTGTTGAATTAAGTGGCAAATTCATTTTACTGGTTAAATTTGTTCATTATTTAATATTCCCAAGAAAAGGATGATTTAGTATCCCGATGCATCAGAACCTATTCTTATTGTTTTTGATGAATAATGGTGTTCAAATCATCCTTTTTAGATATGTTATGTGGGAAATTTCTGATTTGTGCAAGCCTGCTTCAAGGTTCAGTTCCTTAACCAATCTTAGGGTCATATATTTATTGCTAGAATAAAAATTTTTAGTTACTACTGGGGAGGAAATGATAAATGAATCTGATAGATTTTGTCTTACCAAAAATATTTTTATGTAAATGAAATTCTACTAGAATCCATTGATTTAAGAATGAGTGGCTAACATAGAGAAATTGTATGAACAATTTAACCCAGTAAAGTATTCTATTAGACCTAGGTATCATATAAATTGAGGTATTGAACTTGATGAGGTTGTGTAGTATTCAGATGATAACATTTCTCCTTCTAAAGAATAAAAAGGGAATGAATTTATAGAATAAATAGGTGAAGAAGAATAAATAAAATTTATAGACCTTAATGAAGAAGCTAGATTAGCTTATGAGGATAAGCCAAAATGGGATTAATTTGTTACATATAATAAAGATAGGAATAGAATAGGAGGATCTCATATTATTGGGAGTACCTATAGACATCCTATACTTGATACAATTTACAAGGGGGATAATTTCATTGGATCTCTTGTATTAGGATTAGAATATCCTAATTATGATGATGATGATCATTGAGGAAGTCCACCTAGACATGGTGGACCTTCCAATCTATATATAAATGGATATTTGTAAGGATATTTTATTCCTATGGTTGACATTAAAGAGATAATTGAGTATTATCGTCATGTTATTCATGGGAAAATTATTGAAGATTATGATAAATATGAAGTTGAATTTGTTAAAAGCTTTGATGATCATATTATGAGAGATAGATCTATGGAGGATTCTCCTGAGATAAGTGGTAGGCATCAAGAAAGTTATCCATCTCGCTTTTCTTTTGAACCCTCTATTCCATTTACTTTATATGTCCCAAAATATGACTAGGATGTATTTAAATAAAAAATGTGGGACATATTTAAACCTTCATTTGTTAAAATTTACAACTACTTACAGTAAGTGATAGAATATTATATTTCTAAATCATTTATTTTTTATTAAATCATCTTCAACCTATGTTTAATTTTAGAATAAAGATAATGTGGAATGAGATTGCAGTTTTGAGATCTTAGGTAGGTTCTCTTTTAGATGATCTATATGATATGATGATTCAGTATGACCATAGATTCATGAATGTTGTGTTTCAACCTACTCTAATTTCTTATGTGCCTCCAATTCTGTTAGTTATTGAGGAAGAAAAGATCATGTAGTTCATTCTGAATGATTTGAATATTTTGATTGAATATTTTAGAAAGTCTCGTGAAGTTTTGAATGATGGTTTTAAAACCCTTTCTACCGAGACCCTAGTTTTAGTTTGTGAGGATGTAATAAAATTTATTCAAGACCTAGAAACAATCAAGAGGATGATTGATTATAATCTAATAAGGATCTTAACAATGTCTGATCTGAAAGGGTTGTTTAGAAATCTTTAAATGTATTTGAAGATTCCCCAATGAACCAAGCATTTAAGTGACACAAATCTAGTTTTAGAATGTTTCATGAATAATAAATATGTTTTCATTTAGATTTAAGAGCACAGTTCTCACACTATTAGTGATTTAACCAGTTTTATGAAACCCAATATCTAGACCTCTCAGAAATCTATGCTATCCCATTTATATATTCCTTTTTATTACTCTATTAACTCCTATACCAATAATAATTTGGGCATAAATCCTTCCCAAGACATTGAATAGCTTAGAACATTTTCCATGTGTCTAGTTATTGGAGACCCAACCTCATCATCTACTTTTAAGACTACCTCTAATCCTACCTCTACATCAAAAGTAAAGGATAATAAATTTAGTACAGATGTAAGTGATGTCCCTCATTTGGATTTAAATTATTATTTTTTAAAGGGATTTATAGTTATCTATTTTTAAAATAATCTATTTATGCCATTTCTGTAATATATTTTGATATATTAATGGCACACTCTCTTACTATAATATGTATTTTCACTTATTCATTATTTTGTTTCTTTTTGATAATCCCAAAATAGGGATTAATGATTAATGAGTAATGGTTAATTAAAATAAATTTAATTCTGTGGAAAAGTTTTCATGATTTTAGGGACTTGTTACATATTTATTTAAATAATTTTAAAATATACTTTTGACATATTCAATTATTTTAAATTTAAATGTAATGATTTGTGATCACCATAAGAGGGAGATTGTCAGGTTAGAGAAAAAAATCTATATATAATGATCCCAAATCATATTTATCTTGTAATTAATAATTTTATTATTTTCTATTATGAACCATTTTATTGGTAAAAATTTAATAAATGAATAAGTATAGAGATTACAGTTCCACCTTAATGTGTGATGGTCAAGTGACCACAACACCTTAAAACACATTACAATTCACCTTACCACAAGAAAAAATAACTTAATAAGAGTTAGATATTTTTTTTCCATTTCATGGATAGACTGAGCAATGAAGATTGAGTTTATCGTAAATGGAGAATCACCTACTACATGTAAAATCAACCTACCATGATATGATGTTATACATATTGTCTACCTGAACATTTGAAGGAAACTACCTAAAACATGAATTAATCATGTTATGATGCTATGGTATGTATAAATTTTCATGAGGTAATATAATTAACATGACATTTAATATAGGGACTGTATGAAGAAAAAACTTACCATATGAAGTCACAAACTTACTGCATGTGAAAATGTTCCAATCATATGAAAGAATGAACCAACCTTTTCACCTTCTCGTATCAAATTAATGTGTTAAGTTATCATGAAAAAATAACCATGATTTAAGTGAAGATATGTTTCCTTGTCTAACTTAGTAGTATAGAATTTCAAATCTCCAACAACTAGTTTTGAATCATTGAATTCATAACCGGTGTATTTAATGATGAATGAATATTCTCAAATGAATATTTTAAATAAATATCTATTTAATAAAAATATTTTATCATATGGGAAAGTTAAAAGTACCAAAAACGTTTGATCTCACACAAATAATAATAGAGGATATTTGACAAAGAAGCCTGTGCTACAAAGAAGACTCTATGACACTTTGTTTTGAATAATCTCCTAGAAAAATTCATATCAATATATTTGAAGATTAAATCGAAGATATCTAATCCATTTAAGATGATCAGATTAATATGAACCAAATTTTTATAATTCTATTATCTTTCTCTATCTTTTCTTTTATAACATTGAATTTGTGTTTTATATTTCCCTATTTTTCTGTAAAAACACAGTCTGCTGTGCTAAAATGGATAATACTCAATATTCACTCAAATAATATATTTTTTATTCTCACAAATAACTCTAGAATAGGTCCTGTGTGAACAAGTATCTTTTTCATCCCACTTCCAACTAGGAAACATTATTTTTTTCTAGATAGTTTTCTGTAATATTGTTTGTAAACCTCATTACATGTTATTGATTAGTTTATTTGTTAATAAACTTTGTGGAAATAGGTTATTTCTAAGTGGAGGTGATTAAGTGTCATCTTGAGACTGACCCCCTTTTTTTAATTTTTATATATTATTTTCAAGTATTTTTCCATAATTTTCAAATGAGTTTGTATTTTCTAAACTGTAACAAAACATTACATTAATACTTAGTATTAATTTATTATATAAAGTGTTTTACTTAAAAACATAGTTTAAAGAATTATTGTGTTTAAAAGATATTTTAAATAAGACTTAATATAAATTATGAGAAAAAATTTGATATATCAAATTTATATATTTATACTATTCTGATTTACTGGAAGTTTTTATTAAATTAGGGGATTTAGTTTTTAAGTATATTTTAAATAGAAATTTTATTGGAAACTTAATTCCCCCCTCTTGAGTTGTCTACTACCACCATCAGTATTTATAATTTGTAAATTGAATTGATCACTTTTAAGATATGATTATGATATATGTAATATTTCAATTTATTTAATTAATAATTGATTAAAATATGATTAAGAAAACTTAAGGTTTTAAAACATCATTTTTGTATAGATGCAGACTTCATGAATATTTTATATTTCCATTTAAAAATTAAATTTATAAATTTTATAATTTTAATTTGTTGAAAGGAAATTTAATTATAAATTATTCATTTTAGAATTAACTTTTGGTATTTTTTTTGGATTTTTATGAAATTTTAGATTTTTAGGAAATAAGGAAAATAAAATTTTTAAAAATGCTGTCACTTTCACAACATCATCATGATATAGGAATGACTTGAAAGTTTGCGAATTTTTCTACTAATATAAATATATATTTAATAATTAAAATAAAAAATTTAAAAATATTATATTTAATTTATCAACCTATGTTTGGCGTTTTAGAACCCAAGTGATGTTTTATTATAATAAATGAAATATTTTGATCCATTTATTTATTTAAGTATTTGAAAGGATAGATTCAGTTTTGGGTTAGTTTTAAATTCACATAAATCTATTTTTTCTATTACCAAACCAATTAATGTTCTAGTAATGAACACTACATATGATTTTGGGTAAAATAATTTTACTCTTAAAAATTCATTTTTTTAAATCATCTTTGTTGTGTTTTTCATACTTATATTAAAATCAATTTTTACCACCTTAAGAAATTAAATTGTCCAGATTTAATTTTTTGAGTGTATTTTTCTTTAAATTATCCCATATTATTATATTTGGATATTTGGTTTCACACTCCAATAAAAATAGATTTATATTATTTTATTGTTTAGAGTATTTAAAAAAGTTCCACCCTTATCACATATAAAAGGGAACCTCTTATCCTCATTTATCTACACACCTTGTCATGTTTTGATCCACAAAAATAATCCAAAATCACTCCCTGAAACCATTATATATGTCTTATAGGTTTCTTTATCACCAAAATATCAACCTATGAAGTCTTAAGGTGTAAGATAAAGTAGGATATCCAAGGAAGAGGTAAAGTTTTTAATCAAGTTCTTTCAATTTTATTTCACTTTACACCAGATTTAAATATATTATGGACATACTAAGATATTTACATAAATATATTATTTATAATTACAAATTTTTATATTGTTTATATAACTATTTCTATATTCTTTTCCTCTGATGGAAAATAAAAGCTTCAGTCATGTGTACGTGCAGACTATCGCTTCCCAAAGGTGGAATATTTCATTTTTTGTTACCAACTCACATGGATGGTTATATAGACGTAATTAATGAATCAATATTTTATTTATGACATAATTAAGGATAATTAACTATAAATAATTATCTATCTTTTTTTATTTCTATCCATTGAAAAATAAAAATGTTACCCATGCATAAGTGTGGACTACTCCCTCCATGAATGGCGTATTTCATTTTACAAAATCACTTTACATGGATGGTTATAAAAGTGTATTTGATGTATAAATATGATATATTTAAAAAATTTAACATATTATTTGTGGTCAATCCATGACCAAGGTTTAATAATTTGAACATTCGAATCAAAACTTGCATGAGAAATAGGATAGTTAACACATAAATAATTGATTTTAACAAAGAAATACAAGTAAATAGGTAAAAAGAAGTTATAAATATAGGATATCCATAAATATAAACATAAAAATAGATCTTATATAAATTAATAATAAACAAAAAATTTTTATACAAGATTTTGTAATGCATCTGACCAAGCGAGAATCGAAGGTAAGAGCTTATTTTATAATTTTATTTTTAGTCAAGAATGTTTGTGTTTAAATTTACATTGGGGGAATTATATGATATTTATTTCTTAAAACCCATTTACTTTATTACCCATTGGTTATTTATGTGGTTTTGATAATATTATTTTCAATTTTACTCTTTTTAGTACTAAAACCACTAATAAAAATATTATAGCAAAATTCGACATTAATTTTTATTTTTTGGTCAGGAATATTTATCTTCAATATATATATTATTTATATTGTTTCAAGAATGGGTTTATCTATACTAAAATTATTTTATAATTTCATTTTCAAAAATATTTTTTCTTTTTTTAAAATTTTATAAAATAATCTTATTAACATTTTTTCTCCGTGAGTCATTTTTGACTCTCTTTAAAAAAATATTAAAAGAATATTTTTTAACATTTAATAATTTATCACTATTACAATTAGTCATAAAAATTATTAATTATAAATATTAATTTTAAAATTTTATTGTTTTCAAGAAAAACCCCCTTCCCTTTTTTCTAGTATTTTATTATTTTTAGAAAATATTTCCAAAAAAATGACATTTCTTCTTGTTTTTAAAGAGACTTTCAAATATATTTATAATTTTTTTATCTAGAAAACATCCTTAAAATATTCTTATGATATACTAGGGACATTATCTAATGATACCTTCCACATTCTTTCCATGTATGGATTATTATAATGTTTTTCCATTCATTTACTGGTGTAAATATTGATATATTGTGTGCTAGTTTTTTATTATAGATGTTTTTTACTAAGGCATTTTGATTATGTATTGAATTTCTTATTCAATTTTCTTTTATTTTGAATGAATTGGACTTATTATGTGATGGATGGGGCCTAGAATTAGATATACCCTTAATGAATTATTAGGACTAATGAGATAAACTAGCTTGGGTATTTGGAATACTCCTTACCTATTTTTGTATAATGTCATGGCTTGAGGCTTTGATGCTAATGTATGAATATATGCATTGTATTAATATGACACTATTAATTTATATCCATGTAATTATTTATATTTATATTTAATCAATGAATATATTCCTCTTTATTGATATTATTTATATGTCATCTTGAGTATAATATAACTTTACCATATTATTTTTTCCTTGGTTACCCTATGATAACTATTATTTTAAAACTTCCTTTAATGGGAATTTTATCTCACCCATCTTATGTTTACAATTCCCTAGGTTATAAATGATAATATTTTTTAATATATGTCTATAAGGGTATCATGTGTGGATAATTTTATTAGATAATTTGAAGACTTCTTATGAAATAAGAAATCTGAGTATAATGGGAAGAATCTATATTGGGTGAGAAAGATATGGGAAATGTTATGTAACTATTTTCTTAATTCTACAAAACACTAAACCTAAAAGGTCTTTTGGATGTAATTGACTTAGTAATTGTTATTAAAATTTTAATTATGAATGTTTAAGTTTATTTTTATTTATTCAGTATTAAATTCAGTATGTAAAGAGAATGTTTTTAACATCAGATTCTAGCGCGTAGGCCCATAGTGGTATAGTTGGTATCAAAGAAGGGTTGAGATAACTCTTCAGGTAATAATTCTACAATATAATGATATTTTAATAATATTTTATACCATCAAGGGATATTAAGTTTAAGTTTGATCACAAGTTCAAAGGCATAAACACCCTTCAAGGGTATTATGTCATTTTGTGGTGATTTATAACATGTTTGGATATCTTTCTTGTGGTACTAGGTGAACACATGATTGAATAATATATAATTATTAGGGTATTTTTATAATGAGGTAATTAAGAAAAAATGGATATTATATTTTTGGGATCATATTTTTTATAGTGTAGATAAAATTGGTATTGAAAAGTGATTTAGTGATTAGATGCTTAAAGTTATTTTGGAGGAAGTTCACAATATTTTTTTCAGAACATTATAAGAATTATGGTGAATAGTAAATTATTATCTTGGATGGGATTTTTTTGTCGAAGTGGTTGACATTGATTTAGGAATAAATACTGAGTTATCTTGTGGTGGCATATATGTTTTTATGGTTTTATATAGATTCCATTTATTTTAGGAAATTATTTTTATATTTTAGGGAGTATATGGTTAAGACATATATATATTTGGAATGTGACTTTTTAAGTAATTAATATTTTTTGGAGATAAATTATTAGTAGGTTTTTGAAGAATATGTTATAATATCTTCTTGTTTTTTGGGTTTTGAACTAGGTTATCATATTTTAAAGAGCTTCAGGGTTTAGTTATTTATGGAACGATTTAACATAAACCTTGAGTGTTATTATTGAGGGGTTGATGACTAATTTTATTACTTATTAATATGGAGGTTTATTCATATTGATTATTATCTTAACATGTTCTAGATATTTCGATTTTTGTAAATGTCTATAGGTAGGAGGAATAAATTTTCTTTCTTTTTGGATATAATGATTTATTAAATGTTGATTTTTTATGCTTCAGGCATGAAAAATTCATCATGATTATTTATAATTTCAAATATAAGCTAAATTCAAGGTGTAAATCTAATAAAATAACCAATGTATCAAATCATTCTTATGATTTGGAAATAAATTTAGTAAAAATGTTTTGTCATATTTTATATCTCGATGGAAAAAAGATGTGGTTTGGAAAAAATAAGATAATTATCTAAAGTATTATGTAGAAAATATCTCTCAACTATCAAGGTATTTTTTTATAAAATCATTAAAAAGAAAGAGTTTTATAATGATACATTCAATGTTTAATAAATATGAAATAAATCCATTTCTGTTATATGATACTTTAAAATAAGATAATTAATATTTTTGGAGTAAGGAATAAAGTCATTATAGAATTATGACCATAGTAGATCCTTAATATTGAATGGGTTATAATGGAATATATTCCAAATAGTTAATTTAATGGGGAAATTGAGATTTATATTAATTATAGAGTGTGGATTTTACCATATTTGAGACATAATATTTGTATGCATCTGGTGTTTTGTTTTATTATAGTCTCCTATAAAACATTTGGTAAATAAAATTAAATAAATAAATTAAATTATTAGTCATATAATAATTGTTTTGACAAAAAAAACTATCATTTCGGCCTCTATTTGGTAATTCATTATGTTTATCCTCTGAAACCCTAGATATTTAGAGAAATATATGAGGGTCATTGTGTGTCTGCATTTATAGATTTCTAAGAATTTATAGACCAATTATCATAATTTAATAGATCTTTTCATTGAATTCAACACAAATTCATTCATCATGAAAGATCTATCCAATCCAAGGTAGGAATTTTGTTTTATTGGTTTAATCCCAGTTCATTATTTTTGTAATGAACTTGAATTAATTAATTTATAAATGAATTAGTGAACCATTATTTATTGATTATCCCATTGATAATTTGATTTCCTTAGAATTAGAAATTTGATGTATTTTGTGTCTTAATAATTTGATTATCCTTTCCATCATTAAGAATAAGTCAAAAATGGCTAATCAAACACGACCCTTGTTTAAAGTTCACTTTTTTGTTCCATGACTTCTTCCCTCCATTCTTTAAATGTTCATTATTGATATTTTTATTTGCTAGTTATTTGACTTTATCCAGGAACACATATTGTTGCTTGATTTCATTATTGAGTTCCATGGATCATTGCTGTAGTATAAACACCATATATTATAGCATAATGGAGGTTTTACTATGATGATAGAATACTAATGAAGAATTGAGGGATTTTGGTCTCATAGGATTTTGGCACACAAGTGGGATACGACGCAATGATGAATGAACCACCGAGCAAGGGGTGGATGGAATAAATATACCAGCATCAAAAATAGACTTAGTCAACATGGATTAGATCATTAAATCTACGATTCATGGTGGATGTTATTGAAAATGTGTAATTGATATATAACACATAGACAATTATTGAATTCATGATTTCCTAACTACATGACATGTAATTCTGAAGAAGACACATTGTGTACCATTTTTTTTCTTGGAGGTTAGGGTATATATGGACGTTTAATATTAAAATTCACATGGAGGACACCCAAATCATGTGATCCTTATTCATCCTAATCAGAGTTTAATGGAGAAGACTCCCATGAATCCATATGACTTCACATGTCATGTGTGTTAGGGAACACCCTATGTACTTCGAAGAGTATAGGGATATGGATAGAAGACACATGCTCGAGTACCAGACTTGATATATACATATATTATGTTAACAAAAAAAGTTGTATATTAATAATAAAATGTGGCTTGAGATGAAATGACTTGATTAGGCTTTATATTATAGAGATACATTTTGTGTACTTCTTAGATAGGTTATGTTATCCTTCCATGATAGGTTAGATCCCTTATTTTCTTTAGTCAAATTTTAGTTGTGCATAATTACATTTC
This sequence comes from Viscum album, assembly GCA_963277665.1. Classification (NCBI taxonomy): domain Eukaryota; kingdom Viridiplantae; phylum Streptophyta; class Magnoliopsida; order Santalales; family Viscaceae; genus Viscum; species Viscum album. The sequence continues at coordinate 1,736,688,056 of OY728133.1, forward strand.
CTTGATCCATCCCAATGATGGTATAATGTGACTTTATTTTTTTAATAATAATATAAGTTACTCCCTCTATGGTCTCATTCTGGACAGAGTTTGTAATCCCTCCTTATGGCCCATGGTAGGATTCTCTGTCTTATTCTTCCCTCGGTTGGGTTAGGTATCCTATGTCTAAAATTTTGGGAATGATATCCCCTTCATAGTGGGTAATTACATAAAAGTTTATGAATCCCCTATTAATCCCTCAGTGTGATCCCCAACCAATGTATCAACATTTTTTATCTTCCAATTTTTTCATCATCAAGGTAAGTCCCATTGAGTGTGACATCTCGGATGAGTGCCATCAGTGTTACAGGGATCAAATATGTGTGTTACCTAGGAATACTATTACCCTAGATCCTTGAGAAAAACCCCAAGGATGGAAGTAAGGCTAGACCTCACACTAATACTCAGAGTCTATCTATAAGAATATATGGTATATCTTTTTTATCCTCTATGATTTTGTGATTTAGAGATATCTCCCCCTTTGATGCCTTGTGTTTCATGGATTCAAGGTGTCTTTTGGTTATGTTTATACTCCCCCCTGTATGGGTTCTTCTAGTATGTGTCATGTCTTATGTATATGAAATGTCTTTTGATGATGTTTTAGGTGGAGCAAGAGTAGGTAGATATTATTTGGGCTAGAAGAACCATAGACAGATCTTGGAGTTTCTTTTTGGTATATAAGCCTTTTGTTAGCTTTTTGGAATCCTTTATAGTATTACTGGGATTGTATTTTTCCCATTTTTATTTTATGTAATATTTTATCATACTCTAATGTGGGATTATATTTTATTCATTAATTTTTTTCATAAGTTATTTTGTATTTTCATTATACTATTTTTTGGAGATGTTTGAATATACACATATAATTTTTTTCTAAGGCCACCCATATGTTTGATATACATACTAGGCGATGGTCACCATTCCATGATCGATTGGAGGTAGGCTTGGGGTATTTCTCTTAGATAAGTTCCAGCTATTAGGCCCTAGTGTGTCGGGACATGACATAGTGGTATCATGGACTAGGATATCTCAGGACCAACATTTAGTGATATTATATCTATGGGGATTGGAACGGAACTAGGGAAATAGTGTTAAAGTATCTCATGATTTGCCCTCCATATAAGGAACCCGGTACAGGTGTGTTAACTAATATATCCATTAACCAGGATCCTTAAAACATGCCTTTTATCTTGATACATATATGCACTAGTTGTAGGGAAGAAATTATTACATGAATTATATATAAATTGGTTGTTGTTTCCCTTTACTTATTGAGTCATCTCCCAAAATTCTCTCTATTGACTGAGGTGACTCTTTAATATTGTAAAAAGAATCCATAATGGAAACTAGCTAGGATTCCACATTATGATCATGATGCTGATCCACTTGGTGATGAGTCCTCAGTCCATGGGCTTGTGTAGGAGGCAACTCTTCTGGGTGGGTTACTGATAGTACCTCCCTCATTGAGAAGCCTATTGTTCTGGTAGTATTGATAGATGACATGGGAAGTATGATCATTCTTATTGGGTTCTAGAGGAAATGGCTGCCCAGGTTGTATGGAAATCTAGAACCATAGGTAATAGTGGAATGGATTGAGATAATATATTGAGTTTTATACATTTTTGGACAACTTCCAACCAAATGGTTGTCCTAGAAGCAATCCTTTTCCATGGATTAGTAGGGTAAGGAGGATCTTGATGGTGCAGATGCATGATTAGGAAACTCTCACTTGGACAAAGTTCAAACACCTCTTCAGAGAAGAGTTTTAACTAGATACATTCCAGGTAGGGTGTATCCTAGAGATTATATAGATCTAATATGACATCAAAATAGTCACAAACTATGAATTGACGTTCAACAACATCTCATAGTATTCCATGGATACGGTTCATGATAGATACAATCCATTATAAACTACTGAGTGTGGCCTTCACTGAGATATATGAGACGGAGTGATATCTCTTTGTATCCCTTTTCAAACTAGGGTTCTAGATGATGACTTATTTGTGGAGATATTATTTGTTGTGAAACAGTTGAACATTTGTTTTTGAATTGGAAACCCTGGGGATTAGACCAATGAAGTTAGTAATCTTGGTCATACTCAGAGATCAGGGTACATGCAGTGGATTCATAGGTAGTTTCTGTAACGCCCTGAACCAAGATTCCCAGAGTCAGTGCATTATTTTAATACATTGGCATGATTACAAGGATTCAAGTCTCGAAATATTGATCAGTTTAGAAGTCTTGGAATATAGATTACATACATGAACGTTACATTACACTTTCTAAAATACAACAAAAAATAATCCTTTGAGAACTCCTTTGTTCCCTTAGCTTAACCCTGCATCTAAAACATAAAACACTTCTTCGGATCCTGGGAAAATAAGTCATAAGAAAGGGGTGAGCTCAGATGCTTAGTAAGGGTAAATAATGTAGCAGAAGATAACATAAACAATATGGATGATTAATAATTTAAAACACATGACTTTACAAAAAATAAAAATGAACACTTTATGGAAGAAATATGAGCTGAGTAAATATCTCCATAATAAAACATAGTCATGGGTATTCTACTAGTCGAATAACCACATGGACCTTCAATATTATTTTCATAATGAGGGAATGTATAATGTCAGACATTCTGAAACATTTTGTCAAGACCTCAGCCAAGACGTCAAAAATGATTAAGGCCTCGGCCAAAACCATATATCAAATTGGGAAAGGCCTTGGCCAATTACACACCTAGTTGTCTCATGAGACCTATCGATGCATCGAGGAGCTATATAAGGCTCCACCCATCACTTACTATGTCCAGTAAATTCCTCATATGAAAAGGTTGAAACATTAAATAAACATTCGAATTAAAACAAGCATATGAAATGTCAATACATTATCCATAAACCATGAATGGTATAAAAATAACACATCCACTATCAAACATATCACAAAACCTTAAATAAAATATGGAATGTTTGTATCAAAATAAATCAACTTCAAATAAGTTTAAAATACATCAAAGGATGTTGACATAGATGAAAATGATTCATAAAACTATTTGAGAGAAATACAACTTTTTCATGAAGTCGTTTCTAAGTCTCACAATTTGTAAAGGAAGTAATTTAAAAGAGATTTTTCAATAAAAGTTTCTCTTACCACTTTGAAACTTTTGAAAAGAGTTTTCATTTACAAACATTCATGTCCATATAAATAAATCCTTAAAATCATTTTCAAAATTTGGACATTAATTAAAAGGGCTTATAAAGATAAATCTTTAAAACATTTAAAATGATGAACTAGTTAAATAGACCCTCTCATAAAACCTTAAAATATTCCTTTTAAAAACAATTTTATGAAATATGGTTATCTATGATAAGTATGTCCCAGAAAATACATACACATGAACAATCTCGGATAATAATGAGATTGAGGAAATAACCCTTACCTTGCACTTTCCTTTGGTCGCGGGTACATTTAACCTCCTGTATAATAACCATAATATGTTATGAAATTATAAAATAACCATATTCATATTTATTACATCATAAATGATTCATTTATGACTTTATATTACCCATTTAATAATGATTTCCTTGTTAAATTAACATTTTGGGTAATAATCACTTCTTTTATCGTATGTGTTTTAACTTGTTATTCTTGATCGTATCATTTAGATTATGATTTAAATGATACTATAATATAAAACTTGATTTATATATCATATATATTTAGAATATAAATATTTATAATAGATGTATATATGAAATGGAAGGCACCGTTTAGGGAGATAGTAGACAGTACGTATGCATAAACGTTGTTTCCGTTTTCACATCGTATTGAATGGAAGTAAGTGAATAAGATTTATGTAAGTACATACATGCAAACAAACACACACACACACACATATACCAAGTTGCATTATTATTTCATATATTATATAATTATTAATAATATATATTTTTATAATCATCATTGAATAGTGAACATGGAAATGAATCTCATCGCGTCGTGGAGACGGTAATCCGTACGTACGCACGAGCGACAATATCATTATTTTGATTTAAAATAGAATGTAAATAGATGGTATATCATAAATACATAATCATTAACATGTTATATTTATTATTTACATCAATTATACATCATTTTATTCACATCAATATTATAATGTATTGAATAACAACTACCACATGATGTGGAGGCGGTAAGCCGTACGTACGCACCTATGGTGACATGTCAATCATAGGATGGATAAAATAATTAATATGGTTGTACCATATTTATAATAATGTCATAGTATATATAAGATACTGGATTTATTGTTTTAGAATGTAAACAACAAAGAAATAGGAAGTGGAAGAAGAAAAGAACTTGAAAGAGGTGATGAAATATTTACCTCTTCTTCGGGTTCTTTTTTTTTCATTTGATCAAAAGGGATCCTTAGGTTGGCTTTATGATCAAACTAAGGCCTCTAGAATCAAGTGAGAAAAGTTGGGAGGATATCTGGGTAGGGTTTGGCCGAGCCAAATGGCTTTGGAGGTGTGATTTTGAAAGAAGGGGAAGTTCCCTTTTATAAGAGGGGTGAGGGTCAGTTTAGGAAAAGATTAAAGTATTAATTTATTATACAATAATATTCGGTTTACCATGGTTTAAAATGTATTTATTTGGAGAATTATGTGGTTATGGTTCGAAAAACTCTAAACCAGTAGGTTTTAGACAATTTTAGGTTACCATTTTAACCTTATGTTTTAGATTTAACTATTAGTTAAATAGTTTAACATTTACCGTTTCATCTTGTATTCTTTCTCTATATGGTTAATAAACTTACTCTAAACATCCAAGAGAACCTAAAGTGGCTCATTAATGATATATATAATAATATTTAATCTATTTGGTAGAACCTTACATTTTTAGGAATATTATATCAACCAATAATATAGTATTTGTCTGAAATATTAATTTATGTCAGTTTTGACACTATTTGGTTTTTTGTTTTTTTGAAAGTCATAACAACTTGATTACATAGAAAAAGATACATTGAATCATCCCTAACATGTCATATTCACCTAGAAAATTCGTGTATTTCATAAAAACTCTGAAATTATATTTATGTTAATATTTGTAATACCATTTATTTTATTCGTTCATTAATAAGGTAATTACTGCATCATCATTGTGTCATTAATAATTTTAATTATTTGTCACTAAAAATTATAAATAAAATACCATTATGTAGGAAATATTTTTATCTTTCTAATGAATATTTATAGTCTAATTTATCTTGTGTATAACCCTATATAAAAAATGGTTTAGTTATTAGACATTGATTTTTAACTCTTTTAACTCATCATTAAATTAAATAATAATAAATGTCTTAATCTAATCCAAGTGGACCTAAGGGGTAATTTTTTATTCCTATGGTTGTTTTTGGTCGAAATACAATTATTCAATAGAATTAGTACATGTGTTAGGGTAATAATAATATCATTTGTACCCTTAATTACCCTATTTACTTTTAGCCGTGGTAAATAAAAGTAAAAAGTTACTATTCACCAAAAATTATTTTCATCTTATTGAACCAAATTTTACTCCTTGATATTAACTGTGTCTCTCGGATTTTATAAATTAAACTCACAAAGCGGTAAAATTAAGTTTTATGTGAATTTACAAATTCTCCTAGGAGGTGGGTTAAAGACGGTGAAAAGTTAAATAAAATTTTATATATCTAATATTATTATAAAATGACTCTAATGAATTAAATTGAACATATATAGATATTATGTATCTAATTTTACCTAAAATAAATTTTAATAAAATAATTAATTATTTAAATAAAAAGTTGGTTTTAAACAATAACTCAGTGTTTTTCACTATTCATCAAAAATAGAAAGTTTTCAGAAAAATACCAAAAATTCACCCTAAGATAATTTTCATATTATGAATTCAAAAATAAAGTCTATTTCACCAAATTCAGAACATAGAAGTTTGATTTATTAATTTAAAATTAATTCCCATTGTCAAAACCAAAAGGCATATTTTTAATGAACAATAACTATCGAAAGATTGACACTTGTTTATGTCCAATTTCAAAGTGAAATTACTTACAATGACCAGCATTGCATTAAATGGTAAAAATATAATCTATTTATACTTCCAAACCATTAAAATGTATAATTTAACACTATAAATTATTTCGATTGAAAAAGTTGTTTTTAATTAAAATTTAGTATTTTTCACTTTTCACTAAAATATGAAAGTTATCAGAAAAATACCAAAAAATTATCAAGACTAAATTATTTGTCTCCCGATCCTAAATAAGAAGTTTATTTTGTCAAATTGAATATATAAAAGTGTCAAATATTGAATTTAAAAAAGGTTCTCCCTCAAAAGGCGGTAAAATTGAATTTTCTGAAAAATATTTTCTTTATCTAAAAAATTGAATTTGTTCTTATATTATGTCTAAGAAAATCATAATATAGATTCTAAAATTATAAGGATTATATAATGTTAAAAATTCAATTAATACTATTCATAACAGCTTTTGAACGGCTAGTTTGGTAAGTGGTGGTGCGCTTGAACTCGGTGTTGCGTGTAGTGCAAGTTATTGAATTAATTTGAAGAAATAACGTACTATGAAATTTTGGGGTGTTACATTTTTCACTCCTTCAATAAATTGCGTCCTCGCAATTTGAAATTATTTTTCGAAAATAAAAGGTTAAAAATAGAAAATATCTTTGTGGGAAAACCCAAATTGGAAATTGGGTTAATAAAATTTTGTCTTAATAAGAGGAAAAAAATTATATATATATATATATATATATATATATATATAAAATTAACAAGTAGAGTTTCATCCTTCAACTAATTCCTATAACAAACTCATCTTTCACTCCTAAAGAATTCAAAAAAAATTATTTATCCTAATCATATAGGGTTCCAAAAATAATGAATTTATAATTCATTTATTGGAATATTTAAAAAAAAATTAATTATACAAAATAGTACATCATGTAGTTCAGTCATAGGTTATGCACCCTTGTCCCTCTTCGGTTGTGGGTTCAAGTCTCACGGCCTTGCCGGACGCGACTAGTAGTCACCCAACCTCTAGGTTGTCCTTTTTATAACAATCAAAAAATAACCTTAACAATAGCATCAAATTTCAAACTTAATACATTCCATCCTTTAGACTTATCCAAAATACTTATATCCAAACTATTTTTCCAAAATTTATAAGGATGTTAAACATAATAAAGATCCTTTTTTCCAGGTAATAACATTTGAAATCCTTCTTCATGTATTCTTTTAAAACACTGCAATATCCTGAATTACCATAAATCCTTATTGATTATATTCATGCTCTCTTATTCCTTATAGAATATTGGATATATAAAAAATGTTGTAAACTCCAAAAATGATGGAATATACAAATCATTAGTCAGCTTCAAGGAAGTCAAGAATATCCAATATAATTTTTCCAAATCAACCATATCTTATTCCAAAATCACTACCTCATTATTAGGACCATATTAAGGATTACCTTTCCTTCAACCATGTATTTTCCAAAAAGTGTTTCTTACTATTAAGTCACATTTCTAAGAATCATATAATCTCAAATCCTCAATAAAATAGTACTGCAGTACAATCCTTATTTATCTCCATAATTCATACAACAAGTATATTGGTGGTACAACACTCAAATGAAATAATTCGATATTAACAACATAAGAACACTAGTCATTCCTCTTCATATGAGGTTGTATCATAACTTTATTATTATCCAATAGAATCATTTAAGTTATAATCTGATGACTGAGACATTGATTCGCGTAGTGTCCCAACGCCTTGCAGATGAAGCATTGTATATTTGAAATTTTTTCCTACCCTTGCAATCATGTACTTGGTGTCCTTTTTCTCCACCCTTATAACAAACTCTCATTCCATTCAAGAATTTACCATGGTGATTATTTCCACAGTTATCAAATATGGGAAAATCCTTCTTTCCCCCTTCCCTTTATCCATCTTTCTCTATTCCATCCTTTTCTTTCCTTTCTTCCCTTCAAAGCCATAGGACTCAGAGAATTTTTCACTTATCTTAAGAACACATGATACGATTTCTACATATGTTGAGAATACATGGGAGACTATTTCCCTTCTAAATGTTGGATTAATACAATAAAATATATGATCCTTCTTACTCTTTGGATCATACGTATTGCTGTAGTTCACATTCCTTATATTGGGATCCATTACTATATAATGGCATACACTAGGTCAGTTTATGAATCATAATTCATAATTCCAAACATGTAAAATACCTAAAGTAAATTGAACAGTTTATGGATATAATCCATAATCAAAAAATTTATTTCTTTGAGGAGGTATATATTCATAAACCCTTCATAGTGGTTTGTAAAGAAAACAATAATTATCCTAAGCATATCCCCTAAGAGTGTCGTAACCAAGTGTGCAGTAAGGCCCATTGTCGTGCAACAGTTCCTGTTTGAGTCTAGCTCAAAACAATGTTTTCAGGTTTTACCCCTAGTTACATCTGTTTTAGAGAAGACTCTACCTGATTGTATCCAGACAGAGATGTATTTCTTGGAAAACTAACAAAATCTCTACATTTCCAAAATTCTAGGAAGTTCTTCTATACTAATCATCAAAGTCTATCTTAGGGCTATGTGCTCTAATCAGCGTATATCTAAATCTAGTTTCCAAGGTTATTGTTAAACTTCCTTTGATACCAACTGTAACACCCCGACCCAAGATTCCTAGAGTCTATGCATTATTTTAATACATTGGCATGATTACAAGGAATAATGTCTCGAAAGACCGATCAGTTTAGCAGTCTTGGAAAATAGATTACATACATGAACTTTACATTACACTTTCTAACATACAACATAAAAATAATCCTTTGAGAATGCCATTGTTCCCTTAACTTAACCCTGAATCTCAAACATAAAACACTTATTGTGATCCTGGGAAAATAAAACATAAGAAATGGGTGAGCTCAGATGCTCAGTGAGGGTAAATAATTTAACGAAGATAACATAAACAATATGCATGGTTAGTAATTGAAAATACATGCCTTTACAAATAATAAACATGAACACTTTATGGAAGAAATATTTGATGAGTAAATAATTCCATAATAAAACATATCCATGGGTATTCTACTAGTCTAATAACCACATGAACCATCAATATTATTTTCATAATGAGGGAATGTATAATGCCGGACATTCTGAAACATTTTTTCAAGGCCTCGACCAAGACGTTTGAAAATGAAAAAGGCCTCGACCAAAACCATATATCAAATTGGGAAAGGCCTTGGCCAATTCCATTTCTAGTTGTCTCATGAGACCTTCCGATGCATCGAGTAGCTATAGCGGGCTGCACCCGTCACTTACTATGTCCAATACATTCCTCATATGAAAAGGCTGAAACATTACATAAACATTCGAATTAAAACAAGCATATGAAATGTCCATATTTTATCCATAAACCATGAATGGTCTAAAAATAACACATCCACAATCAAACATATCACAAAACCTTCCATACAATAAGGAATATTTGTATCATAATAAATCAACTTCAAACAAGTTTAAAATCCATCAAAGGATGTTGACATTGAGGAAAATGATTCATAAAACTCTTTGAGAGAAATACCCCTTTTTTCATGAAATTTTTTGTTAGTCTCACAATTTATAAAGGAAGTCATTTAATAGAAATTTTTTAATCAAATTTTTTCCAAACCAATTTTTAACATTTTAATAGAGTTGTCCTTACAAAACATTCATGTCCATATAAATAAATCCTTAAAATTGTTTTGAAAATATGGACATTAATTAAAAGGGTTTAGAAAGATAAATCATTAAAACATTTAAAATTATGATCTAGTTAAATAGAACCACTCATAAAAACTTAAAAGATTAATTTTGAAAACATTTTTATGAAATATGTGTATCTATGATAAGTATGTCCCAGAAAATACATACACATGAACAATCTCGAATAATAATGAGATTGGGGAAATAACCCTTACCTTGCACTTTCCTTTGGTCGAGGGTACGTTTAACCTATTGTATAATGACCATAGTTCATTATTAAATTATAAAATAACCATATTCATATTTATTACATCATACATGATTCATTTATGACTTTATACTACCCATTTAATAACGATTTCCATGTTAAATTAACCTTTTGGGTAATAATCACTTTATCGTATGTGTTTTAACTTCTTATTCTTGATCGTATCATTTAGATTATGATTTAAATGATACTAGAATATAAAACTTGATTTATATATCATATATATTTAGAATATAAATATTTATAATAGATGTATATATGAAATGGAAGGCACCGTTTATGGAGACGGTAGACCGTACGTACGCATAAATGCTGTTTCTGTTTTCACATCGTATTAAACAGAAGTAAGTGAATAAGATTTATTTAAGTACATACATACATACTTATATAAATATATATATATATATCTATCATAATTATTATGTAATATATTATATACTTATTAATAATATATATTTTTATAATAATTGTTGGATGGTGAACTTGGAAATGACTCTCATCGCGTCGTGGAGACGATAATCCATATGTAAGCACGAGTGACAATATCATTATTTTGATTTAAAATAGTATGTAAATAGATGGTATATAATAAATACAGAATCATTATATTGTTATATTTATTATTTACATCAATTATACATCATTATTATACCCGTCCAAATAATAATGTTTTGAATAACAACTACACCACGACATGAAGACGGTAAGCCGTATGTACGCACGTATGGTGACATGTCATTCATACGATGGATAAAATAATGAATATGGTTGAACCATATTTATAATAACATAAAATTATATATAATATACTTGATTTATTGTTTTATAATGGAAACAACAAAGAAAGAAAAAGTGGAAGAAGAAAAGAACTTGAAAGAGGTGATGAAATATTTACCTTTTCTTCAGGGTTTTCCTTTTGATTTGATCGAAAGGGATCCTTAGGTTGGATTTATGATCTAACTAAGGCCTCTAGAATCAAGTTATTGAAGTTGGGATTATATTTTGGCAGGTTTTGGTGGAGCCAAATGGATTTGGAGTTGTAATTTTCTGAGAAGGGGAAGTGCCATTTTATAAGAGGGGTGAGTGTCACTTTATGAAGAGATTGAAGTATTAATTTATTATAGAATCATATTCGGTTTATAATGGTTCCAAATGAATTTATGTAGAGACTTAGGTGGTTATGGGTCGAAATACTCTCAACCAATAGGGTTTAGACAAGTTTAGGTTGCGATTTTAACCTTTTCTTTTAGATTTAACTCCTAGTTAAATAGTTTAACTTTTACCGTGTCTTCTTATATTCTTACTCTATATGGTTAATAAAATTACTCTAAACTACAAAGAGAACCTCAAGTGGCTTATTAATGACATATATAATATTATTTAATCCCTTTGGCCATACCTTACATTTTTAGAAATATTATATCAACCAATAAAATAGTATTTTTTTGAAATATTAATTTATGTCAATTACGAAACTATTTGGTATTTTGTTTTTTTGAAAGTCATAAAAACTTTATTACTTAGAAAACAATACATTGAATCATCCCTAACATGTCATATTCACCTAGAAAATTGTTTTATTTCATAAAAACTTTGAAATTATATTTATTTTAATATTTATAATACCATTTAATTGATTATTTCATTAATAAGGTAATTACTGTATCATCATTGTGTCATTAATAAATTTAATTATTTATCACTAAAAATTATAAATAAAATACCATTATGTAGGAAATAGTTTTATCTTTCTAATGAATATTTATGGTCGAATTTATATTATGTATTACCATATATTAAAAATGTATTAGTTATTAGACTTTGATTTTTAACTCTTTTAACTCTTCTTTAAATGAAATAATAATAAATGTCTTAATCTAATCCAAGTGGACCTAAAGGGTCATATTTTATTCCTAAGGTTGTTTTTGGTGGAATTAAACTTATTCAATAGAATTAGGACATGCTTTAGGGTAATAATGATATCATTTTTACCCTTAATTACCCTATTTACTTTTAACCGTGGTAAATAAAAGTAAAACGTTACTATTCAACAAAAATTATTTTCATCTTATTGAACCACATTTTACTCCTTGATATTAACCATTTCCCTCAGATTTTCTAAATTGATCTCACAGAAGAAGTAAAATTATGTTTTATGTAACACCCCAAGATTTCATAGTGTGTTATTTCTTCAAAATAATTCAATAACTTGCACTAAACGTAACACCGAGTTAAAGCGCACCATGACTTATCAAACAAGGCGTTCAAAAGAGGTTATGAATAGTATTAACTAAATTTTAAACTTTATATAATCCTTATAATTTTAGAATCCATATTATGAGTTTCTTAGACATAATGTAAGAACAAATTTCTTTTTTTCAGATAAAAGAAGTATTTTTCAAAAATGCACTTTTACCAACTTTAATAGTGAACCCTTTTTAAATACAATATTTTAAACTTTTATATATTCAATTCGACTAAATAAATTTATTCTTTAGAATGGGGAAATAAAAAAATTTACAATGTAACACCCCAAGCTTCCACGATACCCTTCTCTTTGAATAATACAGTAGCGTGTGTTGTACACAACTTCGAGTTCTAACACACACAACAACCAATCAAACTAGCCGTAATGAATAGTAATACCTACTTTTTAAAATTTTATAAATTTTATCTCTCAAAATGGACTTCATTTTTGGATTCGAAGTATCGAATTTAGACTAAGGTGAAATTTTGGTACTTTTCGGATAACTTTAATATTTTGTTGAATAGTGAAAGTTTCTAAATTTTAATTAAAAACAACTTTTTTAATCAAAATAATTAATGGTGATAAATTATGAATTTGAGTGGTTTTAAAGTATAATTATAATATATTATTACCATTTTATCCAACGGTGTTCATTATAATTAATTTCACTTTGAAATTGGACATAAACAATCGTCAATCTTTTGATATATATTGTTTCTTAAAAACACGCTATTTGTTATGACTGCGGGAATTAATTATAAAATTAATTAATGAAACTTATATGTTTGGAATATTGTAAAATAGACATCATTTTTGAATTCAGAATATCAATTATAGCTTAGGGTGAAATTTTGGCATTGTTCTGAAAAACATCAATTTTTGATGAATAGTGAAGATACTAAGTGGTAGTTAAAAAACTGAATTTTTCATAAAACTTAATTTTACCTCTTCTGTGATTGGAATTTTGAAAATCCGAGAGACACTGTTAATATCAAGAGGTATAATGTGGTTCAATGAGATGAAAATAATTTTTGGTGAATCGTAACTTTTTACTTTTATTTACCACGGTTAAAAGTAAATAGGGTAATTAAGGGTAAAAATGATATTAATATTACCCTAACACATGTCCTAATTCTATTGGACAAGTTTATCTCGACCAAAAACAACCTTAGGAATAAAATATTACCATTTAAGTCCACTTGGATTAGATTAGGACATTTATTGTTATTTAATTCAAAGAAGAGTTAAAAGAGTTAAAATCAAAGTTTATTTACTAAAACATTTTTAATATAGAGTTATATGTAAAATAAATTCTATTGTAAATATTCATTATCAAGCTAAAACACTTTCCTACATAATTATATTTTATTTATAATTTTTAGACATTAAAACATTTAATTTACTTATGACACCATGATGATGCAGTAATTACCTAATTAATGAAAAATTGGAATAATTGATATTATAAATACCCAAATAAATGTAATTTGAGACTTTTTATAAATACCAATAATTTTCTAGGATAATATGACATGTTAGGAGTGATTTAAGTAACTTTTTTTTGAATTAATAATTCTTTTATGATTTTTACAAAAATCAATTATTGAATAGTGTCAAAATTTACATAAAAGAGTTTTTAAAACAAATATTATATTATTAATTGATATTAAATTCCTAAAAATCTAAGGTTCGGCCAAGAGACATATATCAGGATAGGTGTATCATTAATGGACCACTTGGGGGTCTCTTGGATGTATATTGTAAGTTTATTAACCATATAATATAAAAATACAATGAGACACTATAAAAGTGAAACTAATTAACTAAGAGTTAATACTTAAAGATAAGGTTAATATAATTACCCAAACCTGTCTAAATTATATTGGTTGAGTGGTTTTAGACCCATCGACACCTTAAACTTTAAATAATCCACTTTTTATCCATCAGAAACCGAATATGAATTTATTATAAAATAATATTTCTAGCTTTTCCAAAGGTGTCCCTCACCCCTCTTATAAAAGGGCACTCTACCTTCTCATTAACTCACACCTTCAAAGCCTTTTTATTCGGCCAAACTCTGACCAAATACTCTCTAAACTTCCCTCCCTTCATCCTAGAGGCCTTACTTTATTCAGAAATCCAACATAAGAATCCCTTTTGATCAAATCAAAAGGAAGAACCCGAAGAAGAGGTAATGATTTCACCACCCTTTTTCAAGTTTCTTTCTTCTTCCACTTCTTCTTTATTTTTTATTACCATTATAAAATAATTAATCCAGTAGATCCTATATACTATAATATTATTATAAATATGGTACAACCATATTCAGTATTCTATCCATCCTTTGAATGACATGTCACCATACGTGCGTACGTACGGCTTACCGTCTCCACGTCGTGGTGTAATTGTTATTCAATATATTATTATTTGGATGGGTATAATAATGATTTTTAATTCATGTAAATAATTAATATAACATCATAATGATTCTTTATATATGATATACCATCCAATTATATATTATTTTAATATCAAAAGAATGATATTTTCACTCGTGCGTACGTACGGATTACCGTCTCCACGACACGATGAGATTTATTTCCAAGTTCACCATTCATCGACGATTATAAAAATATATATTACTAATAAGAATTTAATATATGACATAATAATTCTACTGGAGATATATATAAATATATAAGGATTTATGTACTTACATATATCTTATTCATTTACTTTCGTCCAATACTATATGAAAACAGAAACAACGTTTATGCGTACGTACGGACTACCGTCTCCATAAATGGTGTTTTCCATTTCATATATATGTCTATTATACATATTTATATTCTAAATATATATGATATATTTATCATGTTTTATATTCGGGAAGTATTTAAATCATGATCTATCTGATACAACCAAGAGTGACAAGTTAAAACACGTACGATAAAGAAAGTGATTATTACCCAAAATGTTAACTTAACATGGAAATTATTATTAAATGGGTAATATAAAGTCATAAATGAATCAGGTATGATATCATAAATATTAATATGGTTCTTTTATAATTTAATAACATACTATGATCTTCGTACATGAGGTTAAACGTACCCTCGACTAAAGGAAAGTGCAAGGTAAGGGGTTTTCATCTCACTCCTTATTCCCGTGAGATTCATGCCATATTGCCACTATTACCTTTTGTGTGGTGTATGTACTGCCCATAATTGTATTCTTTGTGTAATAAACTTTAATTTATGTGTATTTACATATTAATTGCATGATACCTCTTTCATGGGTTGTATGTTTCGTAAGTTACCAAATTGGTAAGGGTTAATTCCTCAATCTCATCATTATCCGAGATTGTTTATGTGTAAGTATTTACTAGGACATTTTTATCATCCATGTCCATTTTTCATTAAAATGATTTCAAAATGAAGATTTTAAGGATTTTGAAAGGTACCCTTTTTCAAGATCAAAATTTCAAATGTTTTAAATATTTATCTTTCTAAATCTTTTCAATTAATGTCCATGTTTTCAAAATGATTTTAAGGATTTATTAATATGGACATGAATGTTTTGAAATGATATTTCTTTTCAAAAGTTTCAAAGTGGTATGGGACACTTTGATTCAAAAATAACTTTTAAATTACTTCCTTTATAAATGTGTGACTTTTCAATGATTTCAAGAAAAGTGATATTTCTCTCAAATAGTTATGATTTCATCTATGTCAACATCCTTTGATGGATTTTAAGATTATTTGAAGTTGATTTATTATGATACAAAACTTTTGTATTGTATTGATGGTTTTGTGATATGTTTAACTGTGGATGTGTTATTTTTATACCATTCATGGTTTATGAAGAAAGTATTGACATTTTGTATGCTAGTTTTAATACGAATGTTTATGTTATGTTTAAAACTTTGCATATGGGAATGCATTGGACTTAATAAGTGATGGGTGGAGCCCGCTATAGCTCCTCGATGCATCGGTAGGTCCCATGAGACAAACTAGTAACTTGGCACAAGGCCTTGAAAAAATATTATTTATAGTTTCGGAACGAGGCCTTGGCTATGTGGTTATGATAGTCTGGCATTATGCATTCTGTCATTATGAAAGTGGTTAGTGATATTGCATGTGATTATTCGATTAGTAGAATATCCATGTGAATAGGTAAATGGAATTATTTCATTTTATTCCTGCCATATTATGCTGAATTTCAAGTTTAAAAGTCTTTTGTTTTTGTTTTATACATTGCCTTAAATGTTTATGCTTATTTTTGAAAGTTTCTGCTTTATTCCTTACCCTTACTGAGCATTTGAGCTCACCCCTTTCTATGTTTTATTTTTCCCAGGATTCCAAGAAGTGTAATGTGATTGATATGAAGGGTTAAGGCAAGGGAATAATGGCATTAATAAAGTATTATTTATGTTGTTTTGTATGTTTTGAAGTGTAATGTAACATTCATGTATGTAATCTATTTTCCAAGACGGCTAAACTGATCGGTTCTTCGGGACTTGGATCCTTGTAATCATGCCAATGTATTAAAATAATGCACCAACTCTGGTTCACTGGGGTTGGGGCATTACAGTTGGTATCAAAGTAAGTTTAGCAATAACCTTGGAAAATAGATTTAAATAAACTCTAATTATAAAACATAGACCTAAGATAGACTTTGAGGATTAGTATAGAAGAACTTCCTAGAATTTTGGTATTGTAGAGATTTTGTGAGTTTTCCGAGAAATACATCCCTGTCTGGATACGAGCAGGTAGAGGCGGCTCTGGAACATATGTACCTAGGGGTAAAACCCGAAAACACCACTTTGAGTTGGACTCGAATAGGAACTGGTGCACGACAACGGGCCTTGCTGCACTCTTGGTTACGACACTCCCGGGGGTTATGCTTAGGACAATTCTCATTTTATTTACAAACCATTATGAAGGGATCATGAGTATATACTTACTCAAAGAAAACATTTTTTATGATTATGGATTATATCCATAAACTATTCAATTTACATTAGGAATTATTTATTGCAATACATAAACTGACATAATTTATGCTATTGTATAGAAATGGTGCCCAGTAGAAGGAATGTGAACTCTAGTACTACGTATGATCCAAAGAGTATGAAAGATCGTATCTTTCATGGTATAAATACATCATTTAGAAGGGAAATAGTCTCCCACGTATTATCATCATATGAAGAAATAGTATCATGTGTGGATAAGTTAACTAAAGATTTTACTGAGTCCTATGGCTTTGAAGGGAAGTAAGAGAAGAAAAGGATGGAAGAGAGAAAGATGGATAAAGGGAAGAGGGAAAAGAATAATTTCCCTATATGTGATAATGTGGGAAGAAACACCCTAGAACTTTCCTGAAAGGAATGGGAGTTTGTTATAAGTGTGGAGGACAAGGGCAAAAGGTACGTGACTACAAGGGTAAAAAAATGGTTTCAAATGTACAATGCTTCATTTGAAAGGAGTTTAGACACTACACGAACCCATGTCCCAGTCATCAGACTATGCCGCAAATGATGCTATTGGATAATAATCATGTTATGATACTACCACAGATGAAGAGGAATGATTAGATTTCTTATGTTGATTACCTCATTTGAGTGTTATATCAACAATGTACTTGTTATAATAATTATGGAGAATATAAGGATTATATTGCAGTACTATTTCATTAAGGACTTGAGATTGTGTGGAACAAAGAAAAGTGACTCAATAGCAGGATAAATTTTTGGAATATATATGGTTGAGAGAATGATAAACCAAAATATAGTTCTGATACCAAGGTAGTGATTTTAGAATAATACATGATTGATTTGGATAAATTATATTGGATATTCTTGACTACCTTGAAACTGATTAATGATTTTTATATTCCATCATTGTTGGGGTTTACAAAATTTTTGGATTGAAGGAGTATATCCATTATTATTTAAGGAATAAGGGATCATGAATATAATCAATAAGGTTTTATGGTAATTCAGGATGTTGTAGTGTTTTAAAAGAGTACATGATGAAGGTGTTCACATGTTATTACGCAGCAAAAAGGATCTTCATTTTTGGAATAAAGCATTTTGGATAGTTCTAGTTTGGATTATTTTTTGATTTCCATAAAAGGACAACCTCGAGGTTGGGCGGCAACCTGTCGCGTCCGGCAAGGCCGCGAGACTTAAACCCACAACCGAAGGGCGATAAGGGTGTATCACCTACCACTGGCCCACGTAATGTCCGGGATTAAATAATGTAGTTTTTTTTAAAAGATTTGGCAGATGATTTATAAATTCATTTTTTTGGAACCCTATACGAATAGGATAAATAGAATATTTTTTTACGTTCTATTATCTTTTAGAGTGAAAGATGAGTTTGTGGTAGAAATTAGTTAAAGGATGGAACTCTACTTGTCAAGAATATATTTTTCTTCTTCTCTTATTCTATGATGAAATTAATTCTTATACTTTATTTAAGGAATCCTAAAACCAAAAATGCGTTATCCTAATACCCTATGTTTTGTTGAACCGATGGTATTTCAAATCATCATAGATTGATGAATTTATAGACCTCAATTTTACACTTGTTTGTGATTGATGACCTCAATCACTACCTATAAATATTTACGTTTTTTCTCCAATTATATGTCTTTAAATTCCACCAATGTTCTACTAATCGAGATCATAATTTGGTGGTGACCCTTTCATTTCTCTTTTCCCCATATTAAGACTAAATTTTAGTAACCCAATTTCCGATGTAGGTTTTCCAACAAAGATATTTTCTATTTTCAACCTTTTATTTTCAAAGAACAATTTAAAATTGCGAGGACGCAATTTATTGAAGGAGGGGAGAATGTAACACCCCAAGATTTAATAGTGTGTTATTTCTTAAAAATAATTCAATATCTTGCACTACACGCAACACCGAGTTAAAGCGCACCATGACTTACCAAACAAGCCGTTCAAAAGAGGTTATGAATAGTATTAACTAAATTTTAAACTTTATATAATCCTGATAATTTTAGAATCCATATTATGAGTTTCTTAGACATAATGTATGAACAAATTCGTTTTTTTTCAGATAAAAGAAGTATTTTTCAAAAATGCACTTTTACCAACTTTAATAGTGTACCCTTTTTAAATATAATATTTTAAACTTTTATATATTCAATTTTACTAAATAAATTTATTCTTTAGAATGGGTAAATAAAAAAAATTTACAATGTATCACCCCAAGCTTCCACGGTACGCTTTTCTTTGAATAATACAGTAGCGTGTTCTGTACGCAACTTCGAGTTCTAACACACACTACAACCAATCAAAATAGCCGTAATGAATAGTAATACCTACTTTTTAAAATTTTATAAATTTTATCTCTCAAAATGGAATTCATTTTTGGATTCGGGGTATCAAATTTAGCATAAGGTTAAATTTTGGTAATTTTCGGATAACTTTAATATTTTGATGAATAGTGAAAATTACAAAATTTTAATTAAAAAAACATTTTGAATCAAAATAATTAATGGCGATAAATTATGAATTTGAGTGTTTTTAAAGTATAATCAGAATATATTTTTACCATTTTATCCAATGGTGTTCATTAGAATTAATTTCACTTTGAAATTGGACATAAACAATTGTCAATCTTTTGATATATATCGTTTCTTAAAAACACGCTATTTGTTGTGACAGCGGGAATTAATTATAAAATTAATTAATGAAACTTATATGTTTGAAATTTTTTAAAATAGACATCATTTTTGAATTCGGATTATCAATTATAGCTTAGGGTGAAATTTTGGCATTGTTCTGAAAAACATCAATTTTTGATGAATAGTGAAACTACTAAGTGGTAGTTAAAGAACTGAATTTTTCATAAAACATAATTTTACCACTTCTGTGATTAGAATTTTGAAAATACGAGAGACATGGTTAATATCAAGAAGTAAAATGTGGTTCAATGAGATGAAAATAATTTTTGGTGAATAGTAACTTTTTACTTTTATTTACCACGGTTAAAAGTAAATAGGGTAATTAAGGGTAAAAATGATATTAATATTACCCTAACACATGTCCTAATTCTATTGGAAAAGTTTATCTCGGCCAAAAACAACCTTAGGAAAAAAAATTTATCATTTAGGTCCACTTGGATTAGATTAGGACATTTATTATTATTTAATTCAAAGAAGAGTTAAAAGAGTTAAAATCAAAGTTTATTTACTAAAACATTTTTAATATAGGGTTATACATAAGATAAATTCGATTGTAAATATTCATTAGAAATCTAAAACGATTTCCTACATAATGATAGTTTATTTATAATTTTTAGACATTAAAACATATAATTTATTTATGACACAATGATGATGCAGTAATTACCTAATTAATGAAAAATTGGAATAATTGATATTATAAATACCCAAATAAATGTAATTTGAGACTTTTTATAAATACCAATAATTTTATAGGATAATATTACATTTTAGGATTGATTTAATTAACTCTCTTAGAAGTAATAATTCTGTTATGATTTTTACAAAAATCAATTATTGAATATTGTGAAAATTGACATAAAAGAGTTTTTAAAACAAATATTATATTATTAATTGATATTAAATTCCTAAAAATCTAAAGTTCGGCCAAGAGACTTATATCATGATAGGTGTATCATTAATGGACCACTTGGGGGTCTCTTGGATGTATATAGTAAGTTTATTGACCATATAATATTAAAATACAAAGAGACATTGTAAAAGTGAAACTAATTAACTAAGAGTTAATACTTAAAGACAAAGTTAATATAATGACCCAAACCTATCTAAATTCTATTGGTTGAGAGGTTTTAGACCCATACCCACCTTAAACTTTAAATAATCCACTTTTGAGCCATTAGAAACCGAATATGAATTTATTATAAAATAATATTTCTAGCTTTTCCAAAGGTGCCCCCCACCCCTCTTATAAAAGGGCACTCTCCCTTCTCATTACATCACATCTTCAAAGCCATTTGGTTCGGCCAACCTCTGACCAAATACTCTCTCAACTTCCCTTAATTCATCCTAGAGGCCTTACTTTAGTCATAAATCCAACTTAAAGAGCCCTTTTGATCAAATCAAAAGGAAGAACCCGAAGAAGAGGTAATGATTTCACCACCCTTTTTCAAGTTCCTTTCTTCTTCCACTTCTTCTTTCTTTGTTATTACCATTCTAAAATAATTAATCCAGTATCTACTATATAATTTAATATTATTATAAATATGGTACAACCATATTCATTATTCTATCCATCCTTTCAATGACATGTGACCATACGTGCGTATGTACGGCTTACCGTCTCCACGTCGTGGTGTAATTGTTATTCAATATATTATTATTTGGATGGGTATAATAATGATTTGTAATTCATGTAAAAAATAAATAGAACATGATAATGATTCTGTATATATGATATAACATCCAATTATATATTATTTTAATATCAAAAGAATGATATTTTCGCTCGTGCGTACGTACGGATTACCGTCTCCACGACGCGATGAGATTAATTTCCAAGTTCACCATTCATCGACGATTATAAAAATATATATTACTAATAAGTATGTAATATATGACAAAATAATTATACTGGAGATATATATATATATATATATATATATATATAAAGATTTATGTACTTACATTTATCTTATTCATTTACTTTCGTTCAATACTATATGAAAACAGAAACAACGTTTATGCGTACGTACGAACTACCGTCTCCATAAACGGCATTTTCCATTTCATATATATGTCTATTATACATATTTATATTATAAATATATATGATATATTTATCATGTTTTATATTCTAGAATTATTTAAATCATGATCTAAGTGATACAACCAAGAGTGACAAGTTAAAACACGTAGGATAAAGAAAGTGATTATTACCCAAAATGTTAACTTAACATGGAAATTATTATTAAATGGGTAATATAAAGTCATAAATGAATCAGGTATGATATCATAAATATTAGTATGGTTCTAGTATAATTTAATAACATACTACGATCTTCGTACATGAGGTTAAACGTACCCTCGACTAAAGGAAAGTGCAAGGTTAGGAGTTTTCATCTCACTCCTTATTCCCATGAGATTCATGCCATATTGCCACTATTACCTTTTGTGTGGTGTATGTACTACCCATAATTGTATTATTTCTGTAATAAACTTTAATTTATGTGTATTTACATATTCATTTCATGATACCTCTTTCATGGGTTGTATGTTTCATAAGTTACCAAATTGGTAAGGGTTAATTCCTCAATCTCATCATTATCTGAGATTGTTTATGTGTAAGTATTTACTGGGACATTTTTATTATCCATGTCCATTTTTCATAAAAATTATTTCAAAATAAATATTTTAAGGATTTTGAAAGGTAACCTTTATCAAGATCAAAATTTCAAATGTTTTAAATATTTATCTTTCTAAATATTTTTAATTAATGTCCATGTTTTCAAAATGATTTTAAGGATTTATTTATATGGACATGATTATTTTGAAATGATATTTCTTTTCAAAAGTTTCAAAGTGGTATGGGACACTTTGATTAAAAAATATCTTTTAAATTACTTCCTTTATAAATGTGTGACTTTTCAATGATTTCAAGAAAAGTGACATTTCTCTCAAATAGTTTTGATTTCATCTATGTCAAAATCCTTTGATGGATTTTAAGCTTATTTGAAGTTGATTTATTATGATACAAAACTTTTGTATTGTATTGATGGTTTTTTGATATGTTTAACTATGGATGTGTTATTTTTATACCATTCATGGTTTATGAAGAAAGTATTGAAATTTTGTATGCTAGTTTTAATACGAATGTTTATGTTATGTTTAAACCTTTTCATATGGGAATGAATTGGACTTAGTAAGTGAAGGGTGGAGCCCGCTATAGCTCCTCGATGCATCGGTAGGTCTCATGAGTCAAACTAGTGTCTTGGAATAAGGCCTTGAAAAAATCTTATTTGTAGTCTTGGCATGAGGTCTTGGCTATGTGGTTATGATAGTCTGACATTATGCATTCTATCATTATGAAAGTGGTTAGTGATATTGCATGTGATTATTTGATTAGTAGAATATCCATGTGAATAAGTAAATGTAATTATTTCATTTTATTCCTGCCATATTATGCTAAAGTTCAAGTTTGGAAGGCTTTTGTTTTAGTTTTATAAATTGCCTTAAATGTTTAGGCTTATTTTTGAAAGTTTCCACTGTATTGCTTACCCTTACTGAGCATTTGAGCTCACCCCTTTATATGTTTTATTTTTCCCAGGATTACAAGAAGTGTAATGTGATTGATATGCAGGGTTAAGATAAGGGAATAATGGAATTCATAAAGGATTATTTATGTTGTTTTGTATGTTATGAAGTGTAATGTAACATTCATGTATGTAATCTATTTTCCAAGACTGCTAAACTGATCGGTTCTTCGGGACTTGGTTCTTTGTAATCATGCCAATGTATTAAAATAATGCACCGAATTTGGGTCACTGGGGTCGTGGCGTTACATTTTATGTGAATTTACAAATTCTCTTAGGAGGTGGGTAAAAGACGGTGAAAAGTTCAATAAAATTTTATATATCTAATATTATTAGAAAATGACTCTAATGAATTACATTGAACATATATAAATATTATGTATCTATTTTGAACTAAAATAAATTTAAATAAAATAATTAATTATTTAACTAAAAATTTGGTTTTAAACAATAACTCAGTGGTTTTCACTATTCATAAAAAATTGAATGTTTTCAGAAAAAATATCCAAAATTCACCCTAAGCTATTTTTTCTATTACAAATTCAAAAATGAAGTATATTTCACCAAATTAAGAACATAGAAGTTGCATTTTTTAATTTAAAATTAATTCTCGTGGTCAAAACCAAAAGGAATATTTTTAAGGAACAATAACTATCAAAAGATTGACACTTGTTTATGTCCAATTTCAAAGTGAAATTACTTACAATTACCAGAATTGGATTAAATGGTAAAAATATAATCTATTTATACTTAAAAACCATTTAAATGTATAATTTAACACTATAAATTATTTCTATTAAAGAAGTTGTTTTTTATTAAAATTTAGTATTTTTCACTATTCACCAAAATATGAAAGTTATCAGAAAAATACCAAAAATTTATCAAAACTAAATTTTTATCTCCATATTATAAATAAGAAGATTCTTTTGTCAAATTGAATATATAAAAGTGTCAAATATTGGATTTAAAAAGGGTTCTACCTCAAAAGGTGGTAAAATTGCATTTTCTGAAAAATAATTCTTTTATCTAAAAAATTGAATTTGTTCGTACATTATGTATAAGAAACTCATAATATGGATTTGAAAATTATAAGTATTATATAAAGTTAAAAATTCAGTTAATACTATTCATAACCACTTTTGAACGACTAGTTTGGTAAGTTGTGGTGCGCTTGAACTTGGTGTTGCATGTAGTGCAAGTTATTGAATTACTTTGAAGAAATAACGTACTATGAAATATTGGGGTGTTTCAGTTTCATTATAGTGTTTCAAACTCTCAGGTTACTTAGGGAGGTTCTAGTTAACTGAGTGACAGGTTTTTCTTCTCCTATAATGGATGAGGCCATATCACATGAGGTTTTATAACCAACCTTGAAGTAGGCATGTATATAGTCGAATGGCCATTAAGGAAGCGGCGTGGGATTGAGTAGGGAGGTCTGTAGGGTGGTAGGTGTGGTAGAGGAGTTGAGAGATCTCTAGGAGGTGTCTAGAATTATGACTCATTACAACTCTTACCACCTCCAAGTTGTCCACTCCAAGATTAGGGAGTTGGTGGTCAGGGGCATGGATAGTTACAAGGAAAACACGATTATTATCCAAAGGCTTAAGGTATGAACTAAGGTATGTTTTTTTGTTTTTTACTTTAGCATCAGTTTTGATAGAAATAACCACAATCCACTCTTTCCTTGATATACCCCTTATTCAAAACATATGAATTCCATTAGATCCTTCATATTAAACTTTTCCATTAGATAATCCTTCTAGGAGAGATTTGGTGTCACACACTTCTTCTAATAGCATGACATGAAACATGGATGATATATCTTCATATAGGATATCTACATAGCCACAATGAGGATTTATGATATTATCCTAGGTATGAATTGGCACTCTAAAGTATATGAACATATTGACTATTTCAGGAAGAGAATAAAATATATCTAGGCAACTGGGATGAGATTTTCCATCACTAGAGTGAAAGAAACTTAGTTTAAATATGTTTAGCATGTATGAAACAAGATATAATCGATTTTATCTGTGTGATAGTATAAATATTAGAGAAGAAAATTATATGGGCCTTTATTTTCCTACAATAGTGGAGAACCATGGGGACATATTGTTTCCTAAAATGCTGATCTTTCCTCCCTATTCAGATATAGACATCTGCATAAACCTATAAACATGGACAACCCCTACATCAATCATAGCGTATCAGATGTACCTTATAGAGATGTGAGCGTCAAAGGTGATATCATAGGATATTCATAAGAAATGATTTTTTAAATCTAGTTTGTCCCCCTAGAAAACCCAAGTTCTATTCTCTTTTAAGGAATAATGGAGCTTGAGGTTATGAATGGATTATTATCAATTTAATCTAATGACTATCAAGAATAATTACCATCTTCCAAAAATCAACTTCATCTTAGACTATTTCATGGTATTCTTCAAAGATGATATCCTCATGTACCTAGTATCATAGAAGGAGAGAGCAATACAATTGCTGATGGTTATAAACATACTTCATGAGAATTGAATTTATAGGAATATATCAAAGTGGAAGTTCTGTAATCTAAATGTCCTCTTCCTGATATATTTCACATCAGGGGAGGGAGTGGCAGTGGACCAAATAAAGATCATGGCAGTGACACTATGTGATCCACCCAAGAGCATGATCGATATGTATAGATTCCTTAGGTTGGATGGATATTATTAGAGAAATAATTAAATGGGAATACTCTCATGTGGATGGTAACGTGTTGGTTAGATTTTAAGGACCTATGGTTGAGGTTGACAGGAACCCCTAGGTAGAGATTGTATGAGGAGGGTGTTGAGTACGCGGTATTATATTGTTCCTTCAGAAATGGGCTTGAATGAATTCTGATGAAAATGTAGGAAGTGATTTATTATGGGTATCAATACCTAATACCCCATGAGAAAAAATTTGCAACCCATGATTTTATTCTAGTAATAGTAGTTTTCTCCCTAAAGTCTTGGTGAAACTATCTTATGACAGTGTGATTTATATTGTATTCTAACCAAATGTGTCACAGGTATATATTCTCATAGAAATATCTCAACTTGAGGGTGATATAATGACTGGAGTTCAAATAACGCATTTATTTTGAGATAGTATATACTCATGGGAAAGGAATCATGGTTCAAATACTCTCATCTGGAATTCCCATATGCAGTTTGTAACATCCCCGACCTAGTAATCTCTCATGTGAAAGAGTTGTGTTGGCTATTGTACCACCTTTGTGCCTCCCCATATGATGGAGTTTGTTAACTAGATTCGAGGGTGTATGGAACATAGTGGGGAGACTATACCCTTAGAAACAGAGTAGTAGAAATAAGAGAAAGAATATAGACCATAAACCATGTGACTAGTGTATAATATTTTTAAAATCAAAAAATCTAAATAATAATAAATATATTGTAATGATAGAATGAATGTAACAATATGACATACTGAAAGTCATACAAGTAAAAAAATAGGTAGTCTCAAATTATGAGACTCCAAAAGACTTGGTCTCAAACCCCATACCCGTATGATCTCTAAGATCCAAATCATTCCATGAGAACATTATTAGGAATATAGTTCCTTTCCCATGCCTAGACTGACAGAAATAAAATTTTCCTGAGTACCAAATGTTTCCCAAATAGGTTTTGAGTACAAATCAGTAAGCCAACACCCTTAGTGTCCAAAAAATCCTAACTGAATATATATATAGTGTAATAAATAGTATGATGAATGAGGGAATTAATTCAAAAATTAATACAAAACAAAAATAAATCCTTTCAATCCTAAGGATTTGATTGACACCCAAGTTAGAAAAATACACTTCATCATAATGCTAAATATATCTACCAAGTGGTGGATCCTCCTACTATGGAGGGATCACCCATTCCATCGACGGATTACACTATTTAGGATAAATCACCCAAATTATGTCTCAGGTAAGTAAACATTATTGAGTTCAATTATAATTAACCTTGTTGGAGTCTCTTAAATATTCTTATTGTGCAATACTATACTAGGTTAAAAGTAACTAGATCATTCTGAATCCATGTGAATTAGCCATGCTGGAGTCACTTACATCTTCCCATGGTGAAATACCATAATTAGGAAAAATTAACCCTATATATTGGTGCATTTCCTGGCCTATGATGAATAATCCATATCACATCTCATGAGAGAGTGAAACATGCCTTCAGGCAATATGTTATCAAACATAAAGTACAACCAATATAAAAACAATCCTTACATCAACCTTGTCAAACATGTTAATATAATAAACTTTTCTCAATTCATCCAATTACCAATTAAAAATCTATTTAGCCTCAATTGTTTAATCTTCATTCATTAGAAAAATCATTAAAGTCACATCATACAAAGTTACCATTTTTCAAAAATCACATGTTATTATAAGATCACAAGGTTAATCCATATCTCAACAATTTCCTTTTATAATTGGGGATTTAGGTCTGTCCAACCCAAGTTCTATCCTAGGTTTGAAGGTTGGCTCACCTCTGGGGTGGTTGTCAGTCCCAGTTTCACACTAGTAGAAGTAGTGGCTTCAACATTAAAAATATGATGTCAATTTCTTATAAATATATGAAACAATTCCACGGATAATTTTTGGCATTGTTTTGTCCAAAATTGACAAAAAAATAAATCTTGTTTGGGTTTTGGTGCCAATTTTTTGAAGAAAACTATTCCAAAACAGAGAATAAAAACTTTTGGCATAAGTTTATGTAAAAAACCAATGCCTATATTTTTAAAAAAAAATTAATTTTTGTCATCATGTTTTATGGAAATTTATCCTTAAAACAAAAAATGGTTTTTAGCATTAGTTTCTATAAAAACCCACTCCAAACCCGAAATCCCTTATTTTAGATATTCTGAACTCATTTCCTCTTAAAAATAGACACCACTGATGCATCCATGAGGAACAAAAATGGTGAATTTACTCAAACTTTCTTGATTTTAATCATCATTTCATGACTATTGGTTATAATTATTTCATCCTCTATTATTGTTTCACCATCCACATTTGTAGTTATTTTCCAGAAACCCTATTTAGGCCGATAATCAATAGAGGTTTATTTTTTTTTGTTCTTGTTTATTTTTCATTTATACAAAAATTATTTTTATATTTTGCGTTGTTGATCTTTTCAATGAATTTGTGGGAGAAAATGTAGATTGCTGATCAATTTTACATTGTTTAAATAAAAATTTTGTATGTTTTTTTTAATTTTTAAGATAAATTATTTATCATTTAGTTATAATGTAACATCCCAAGTAAGTAATGAATAATAGATATTTTTATATATGTCTATTAATGAATTAGATAGTGTTTTAGAGGCTTAAAATGAAAATAAATCCAATCTTAAGCATGGAATACACTAATATTTTTAAAACATTGTTTTACTGCCTTTTGATGGAAAAATATTTCTGAATCTATCTTTTGAAAATTTTATAATCTATGTTTGTCAAAATAAACTTATTCTTTATGATTGGGACATCAAAATTTACTTTGTGTGAATTTTTGTCATTTTTCTGACAATGTTCATTTTTTAATGAATAGTGAAAAATACTGCATTTTACATCAAAACTGCTTCTTAATCTAATTTATTTATATGATTAGATTATCTTTTGAATTGGTCTTATTGTGTAGTCTGAATATATTTTTACCATTTAATCCAATGGTGGTCATTGGAATCAATTTCACTTTGAAATTAGACTTAAACTGGTGTCAATCTTTTGATACTTATTGTTTTCTAAAAACACGCTATTTGCTCTGACAGCGGGAATTAATTATTAAATTAATTAATGTGACTAATATGTTTTGAATTTTGTAAAACAGACTTCATTTTTGAATTCTGAATATCAAATATAGCTTAGGGTGAATTTTTGGTAATTTTCTGAAAAACGTCAATTTTTGATGAATAGTGAAACCACTAATTGGTACTTACAAAAACTGATTTTCCATTTAAATGAAATTTTTCCATCATTGTGTTTTGAATTTCAAAAATCCGACATACATGGTTGTCATTAAGAAGTAAAATGTGGTTCAATGAGATTAAAATAATTTTTTGGTGAATAGTAACTTATTAAGTTTTTAATGGCGATTAGTGGTAATTAGTGTAGTTTAAGGTAAAAATAATGCTTTAATAAACTGCGATGAGATTGACACATATCCTACCCTCATTGGTTGTGTCATGGCCGATCAAGAAAAGACATGGGTCAACTTGGGGACCCCATGGAAAGACTTCGGTTGGGAAATGTCATAAATAACTTTTTATTTAATGTAAAAGTAAAAATGACACAAACATAATATGTTTTACGAAATTTTTTTTACATGGGGTTATAAAGATCAAATTTTTGATTATAAATAGCCATTGGAAAGATAAAAAGATTTCCTACATCATAATACTTTTTTTTTATAATTTTTAGACTTTAAATAAATTAAATTATTTATGACATCATGATGATGCAGCGATGACCTCATTATTTAATGATTTAAATAAAATGGAAAGATAATGTAAAATATAAAACCTACAAATGGAAAAAACCAATTGGATGAGTGGATTTAGAAGCCTTATCACCTTATCCTATAATTATATCAATGTGGGACCTTTTGAATCCGAAACTCATTTTAAAATAAAGTAACTTATCTTTATTTTCCAAGAGTGCCCCTCCTCTCCTCTTATAAAAGGCCCCCACCTCTACCTCCTTACCCACACTCCCAAAGCCTTTGGCTCGGCCAAACCCTGCCCATTTTGTCTCTCCA